>JAVUPR010000265.1:9327500-10527500 GCA_036785695.1 Gentiana straminea
TGTTTAACATAATATCAACAAGATCATCCTTTGTTTCTGATACATTCACTTTGTGCTCCTTAATAATAGCTTCCACGATTTTACCGGCTTTGTTGTGAATGTTTATGACATTTTTCATTAAAGGGTTTCATTTAGAAAAAAACTTCCTAGAATCATTATTCTACATGAATTTGGTTTTCCTCCCTCACCAATACTACTTAGCACCACCCCTGTGCATAGAAAGGGGGGGAGTGCTTTGCTCTTATCTTATAACAAAAATTTCAATATTTGGGGTGCCTATTTCGAGGAAATGAGAGAGATCTCCAATATCATGTAGCAATACTTGGAGGATTCCCCTTAATTTAAAAAAATCCCTTTCAGAATGAAAAATATTTGGAGGATTTCGGCTGATTGTTCGTTGGATAAACATTAAAGGCCATTTGCAAAAGCTGCAACCTTAAGATTCATGATATTTGGGTAATGGTCTTTCTTAATCTTTTTATGTATTCTATTGAATTCATTTGAGTTAGTCGACTGTAGAAGGCATGTCACGGGGTCTCGCAAAATATCATTTAGAGGGCTTTATCTTGTTAACGTTGTTTTCTCACCCTCTGTATAATGTTGTACCGCGCAACAAACAAGGAAAAAGAATTGTATTGCATGCCATCATTTTGTAAATGTATTCTTCAAAATACCGAACTTTTGAAGATTCAAACACAGTAATTTTACATGTTCTAATCCGAAATAGATAATTGATTATCTTGTTACTAGAATTACATGAGATGAATGACAACATTCATATATTAATGCATAAATCTCATACATATATTTAATCGTTGCCAATTTTTATGTTTTGTTATTCGAGAAATGCTTCAATGTGTGCCTTCAACCTTTGATACTCTTGAGGATGATCAGAAACATGCAAGTTTAGATTCTTACATTACACATACACTTTTACCTTCAATGCTTCCCTTTCAAACATGAAAGATGATAAGGAATCGGAATCAACTGTAGATCATTTTTCCTTCTAACTGTCAAGCCAAATTTCTCTGTCATGTCCAATTCTTTTGTCACCATTTTATCAGAAAGTTTCCAGTCAAAATGGAAAAGCAGTTGAGCAAGTGACAGTTGAATGCTAGGAATAGCAAATGAGATAGCAGGGCAAATCCTTCGACCGCCACCAAAAGGAACATACTGGAAATGATTCCCTTTGTAATCTATCTTAGATTCAAGGAACCGATCCGGATTAAACTTATTGGCATCATTCCAATAATTGGGATCTCTACCCATTGCCCATGCATTAATGAAAAATATTGTCTTTGCAGGAATATCATATCCATTGATTTCACATTGCTCACTACATTCTCTTGGTAATAGAAGAACACCAGGAGGGTGTAACCTTAATGTTTCTTTGATAACTGCTTTCAAGTATTTTAATTCATCAAGCAGTGATTCGTCGACATTGCCTCTTCCATCATTGACTTTTCTCACTTCATCTTGTGCCTTCTTCATGAGAGTTGGATTTCTTATTAGTTCAGAAATGGCCCATTCTATAGTTGTTGATGACGTCCCACCTCCAGCAACAAACATATCCTATAAAGAAAAGTAAAAGAGTAGTGATCATGACACAATAAAATGGCCACAGCATTGTACACAATGCACTTTAGGGCCATTGATTATTATGTGGAAACTATTGAATCATGATAAATATTTATGTCACAATAAAATATGCATAACAAATGCCACAATAAACTTTTAAGCCATTGATTTTTTTGAGACCCATATTATTTGTCCCTTTAAAATCAATAGTTTAAAAGTTTATTGTGGCACTTGTTGTGCTTATTTTGTTGTGGCAGAAACATTTGTCAAAGTAAAAAGTGAAAAGTTGAAATATTATTATAAGTATTATTTAATGAGGATTTATTTAGGAGGGTTCTATTGGCACCTTTATTTTTACTACTGGCACCCTATTACTTCCGGCACCACAAAAGTTACTTCGACACCACGAATTTATTTAATGAACACAACGTCAGTGCTGATTTTCAATAGCAACAACAGTGCCACTGACGTTGCTGTTTAAAAACGAAATTCGGTGGCACCGACATTTACGTTATAAAAGTGTCACAACTTAAAAACGTCAGTCCACTGACGTTGATATTGAAAAGGAACGTCAGTGACACTGATGTTCCTAGTGTAGTACCGGAAGTAAAAACAAGATTATATGTGTGGTTCGGAAGTAAGAAAAAAATAATCAAAAAAATGGTGTCAATAGTAAAACTGGGGGTGCCAATAGAACCACATTTATTTATTATATAGGTTTTTATTGTGAATGTATTTTCGCATAGTAAAATAGCTTAGTACACAGATAATTATTTCGAATTTTACTATTTAATTTTTTTTCACGTTTATTTATTATGATTCAATTTTAGACAGAATGTTAGAATATTTTTTGCCACAATTTTAGTTAGAACATATGAAATGTGTTTTCTGACACGTATTGGGTCTAGAAAACACGTAACATCTGACTGAAATTAAGTCGTAATAGTCAATCACTGTAATATTCTGATTTTCGGGAAATGAAAAACGTGTCATTTTACGAAAACGTAATATTACATTTAATTAAATTTGGAGAAAAAATATATATATATATAAGGAAAATAAATCTCTCATTTTGGAAAGGTAACGTTTTAGCCCTAGTTTTGGTTTCCTCTTGTTTTGATCACTTTTCAAGGCTTCGTTTGGTTAATTTGTAGTTCTAATGGCTAGAAACCTTGGTCACAATTGATTGTGGTTTAATTGTTGATCAATATAGGATTTGGTTAAGGTTTGTGAAAGAAATCTGCAGACTTTGTTGAAGGTTTTAATCGGTTTTGTTGTGTTTAAGGCAATGCGCTCTTCCTAATGAGTAATTGTGGTTTTACAATGATTATGTTGAGTTTTAATATTGATCAGTAGCGAGGATTCATGTTTATGTGTTGTTGTTATGCCATGTTAAGCTATAGTATGTGAACATGTTTTGCTGCTGTTTTGTTGTGTATTTCGATGTTGAATATGTTGGGAAAGTGTTGGAAATCATAAAGTGTAGAAAAAGCATTGTGTCCATTGCATGACCAGAAAGTGGGAAATCGATACAGTGTTGTTTGCGCGCACGCATAATGGGTCAATGAGTGCTCATTGCCCAACCAAAATCCTGAATGTTTCTGGTGTTGAGTATTTTGTGGTACACTTGTTTAGTGTTGATTAATTTTCAAAAGTAACATCTCATTTGTTAAAGCTTTTATGTATTCTATTCATATGTGTTTTATGTATAGTTTATTTTGTGGATAAGGACACAATCCGAAATATTTTTAAATACGACAACTACATATTTTTTTTAGTGTTGATTAATTTTTTCAAAAGTGAATCCCGAAAATCGGTGAATCTTCGGTGAATCCCGAAATTCGACAAATGAATCCCGAAAAGCTTTTATAAGTATTCTATATCATATGTGTTTTATAGTATAGTTTATTTAAAGCTATAACTTTAATATATGATAATCTATGTTTTTATTATTATATGTCACACTAATGGCCATGAAATCTTAGACTTACATCATATGGTAAATATCCCTGTGTTTCATCTGTTTGCGGGTTTAAAAATAATTAATCAGACAGTTAATTATTTATTGAGCCAATTTAATTGGTTAATAATTAATTAATTAATTTAATTAATTTTTTTTGGCCGGTGGACTCGTTCCTCAATTATATATATAAAAATTTATATTCTGCCCTCATTTCCTCTACTCCGTTGTTCAGAAACCTTTTTTTTTATCTCCTTCCAGCTATTTTCGTCGCATTAACTGCAAATCCGATCGGATCTCTTGTCTTTCAATGCAAATCAACCCCGGAAATCCTACACTCTGCTCATTTTCCTTTACAAATAATTTTGAGAAGTTATTGCTCTGATGTGCTCTGATTTGTTCACGTTTACCTTATAGAAACGTGAAAGCTAAGAACTTTCCATAGCCTCCTCCAATCCGACGCAACAATGGTGAAATCGTTTCATTAATTTTTTATTTCCTTCGTTTTTATTTCGATTCTATGTTTATACGCTCTAATAACTAATATCTTGAAGATATCCGACGCTGCCTTGACCTTTGCCAAAATCAGAGTTGTAAAAGGAAATTAATCGGGGATTTCATCACCCTGATTTTACGCTGATACGATTGAAGATGTAAAGCAGCCTACTTTCAGTCCAAGTGCATTCATCATGTGAAAAATAAGAGCTATTGAAGTCAAGAGTTCACTCTCTACACGCAAGCAGCCCGTTCACATCCTCCAGTTCCTTATTGGCTTGGTAAAATTGACTAAACCGCTTTTATTTTCTGCAATCGAGTCAGACCGAGGGTGTCCACCCTATGAGGTCTTGTTTTAGATCCAATCCCTGAGAACAGTGGTTAAACGATGGGTTAATTTGCTATTCAGAGGGATATATTCGT
The DNA here is from genome assembly GCA_036785695.1 of Gentiana straminea. NCBI lineage: Eukaryota > Viridiplantae > Streptophyta > Magnoliopsida > Gentianales > Gentianaceae > Gentiana > Gentiana straminea. Next base: position 9,331,957 of record JAVUPR010000265.1, read on the forward strand.
TTTCAATAGAAAATTAACCAACTCAGTTTTGGCTTTCGGCTTCGTGGCCAATGTCTGAGACGAAAAACTCGATTTAAACCAATATCTGAACCCTTGTATGCTTTGTGTAAGGTTTTGGTTCAGTCTTGGTTTGTAAGGACGGCTTAATCTAGTTCTATTGACTTACAAGTAGTCAACTCCCCCTCCATAGTGTTAGTGACAGTTTCTGGTTTAAATTAACTTGAAGGTTCAAGTCTCACAAGCCTAAGACCTAATTAACCGCCGAATGGCAACCCGGGAGGCAAATGTGCAGCACTTAACCTATAACCAAACTTACCAAACCAGAAATTTAACACATGTTTGAATGAGGGCTCGGTTAAAATAAGAGTTTGACAATTGTAGGTCTCTTTAGGCTTAAGGGTTTTTACATGCCCTCTAGGCTATAAATAGACCAGTATATCAATGTGGATTGCAACATCTTAGAGCAATATCTCTTGGGCAATCCTACACCCCTATACATTCTGTTTTCTCTCTTTTCATTGTCTGAAGTTGAGAGTGTGAGTGCTTCATTAAGTCTGTTGCATTTGGCTTAGCATTGTGTGATTCTGAAAACTGTTATTGTGAAGTGTGGCTCTGAACAATGGCTCTTACAGAATCAGTGGTTTGAGGTCTTTGTGTGAGGTAAACAATTTCACTCTTACCTGTTGTGATTTTCCATTGATGTTTCTGATTGCTTGTGTATTGCTAGTGTGCATTAGTTCTGTAGTGATATTGTCTAAGTGTGTTCATTCTGTGAATTCTGATTTTGGTGGATAATCTTAAACTAATCATTGTAGTGAACAACAGTTTGAATGGTCTGCAGTACCAAGTCATGACTGCCCAGTGGGGTTTTATTGTTCATACTCTGAGTCTAATCAGGATCATCACCTTAAGTCTCAATTCTGCACATTGATAGAAGTCTTTGTCTAGATTCTGGTCTATGTGCTCCCTGGTTGTCTCATACCTAACTGTGAAGTCTGACAATCAAGACCCTTGTAAGTGTGAATTACATAGTATCCTAGTTTGAAATGCTACGAGTGCTTTGCCTAGTAGAAAAGGCTGTTGATTTACACTCACTGTCAGCGGTTTGATTGTGTGATTTTCAGGTTTTGTTTGATTTGTTAGGGTTTTGTTTTATCCCCTATAAACCTGTTGGTTATGATTTTTAGTATCAGTATACACCTGTGTGTTGTTGTTATTTAGAATTAGAACAACCCTTGTGTGTTCTTTTAGTCTACAAGTAAGTCTGCATATCTGTTATCTTCCGTCTTGCATTTGCTGAATAATCTGCCCTGATCCTGCACTCTTGCTTGCTGAATTGATATAGCATGCTGTTATCTTGAATATCCCCTGAACCTAATAATTGAACATCTTGTAATAGCTTAGGCATCTGACTGATTAGGTACTGAACCTATAGTTTCAGCTTTTGTGACTTCGGACTTGATAATCTAGCCCATTGGACCTGATTATCATTTTTGTAGTTTGTTGAAGTTCGGCCCCTGTATTTGATAACTTGTTGTATTACCTTTTTGGACAGCCTGTTGTTTTGTAATTTTGCTTATAGCCTGCTGAATACCTTTTTGTAATAAGTGTAATTCAGTAGCTTACCATTGTAATTAACTTTGCTGAATCTTTGTGATGATGTCGAAATTATCACGGTGTAAATAGCGGTGTTTATGTTTGTGCGTTAAATATCTGGCTGATTGTGGGTGATTTATCTGGTGAGGTGCGGTGGAGCTCAAGAGAAAAGATGGAGCTTTTGTGGAGGAAAGAGGAGGATGGTGTTTTTGATTATGAGTTTCACCTGAAAGTGGCTGCATACATACCATTTGTAAGGGATCAAGCCAAAGCGTAGTTCTTAGAAAAAAAAAACTAGAGAGAGAGCCTCTTGAAATGGAGGTGAAGGTGATATTTATAAAGGCATGGAGGCTGGCCAGCTGGCGATAGCAGGACAGCTGGCAGACTGCGAGCTTGGAGGGCTGAAAGCCTTTGGCAGGCAGAGAGCCCACGGCGGAAAGAGAGCCTTCGGCAGGCAGAGTGCCTACGGTGGACAGAGAGCCTACGACGGACAGAGAGCCTTGTACATAAACTTTGTTGCTTAGTTGTTTTGGGTTTGTTTGCGTTGAAGGATGGCGAAAGCTGGAGGGGCGAGCGTGTCGGCGCCCCAGTGCTTTGTATCTGGCTAGCTGTTTTCTGCTTTATTCCCGTTGCCTTGAGTAATGATGAGGATCATGATAGCATGAGGTGGAGCTGGGCCGAGGACCCTATCCGTTACTGGTCTTATGTCTCTTTTCTGGATTTGGCAGGCCTTTGCCAATTTTGGCATATCAATGGCCCCCTACTCCTTAAGCTCCTCACTGTACTTGTGAGAGTCATTGAGTAAAGTTGTAGATGACTTGATGTACCGTCTGTCGAGATGACTGTTGTAGAGAGATCTGTTGAGATAGAGTAAGGCTCATTTAGCGTATTATGTTGGTGTCGTGCTTAGATGGCGAACAAACTTACGGAAGATTCGCTTGAGTGCGAGCTCCAAATATGATGCCGAGCTGGCATCGGGCTCATAAAAGATCCGATTGAGGGTGAGATCCAAGTATGATGCCGAGCTGGAGTCGGGCTTATAGAAGATCCGCTCGAGGGAGAGCTCCAAGTAAGTTGCCGAACTGGAGTAGGGATTAAAGAAGATTTGCTCGAGGGCAAGCTCTAACAATGAAGCCGAACCGGAGTCGGGATTATAGAGAATTCGCTCAAGGGCGAGCTCCAAATATGATGCCAAACTGGAGTCGGGCTTTTAGAAGATTCGCTCGAAGGCGAGCTCTAAGTATGATGCCGAGCTGGAGTCCGGCTTATAAAAGATCTGCTAGAGGGCGAGCTCCAACTATGATGCCGAGCTGGAGTCAGGCTTATAGAAGATCCGCTCGAGGGCAAGATTCAAGTATGATGCCGAGTTGGAGTCGGGCTTTTGTGGCCGAGCTAGATTCGGGCTTGACAGCTTTTTATGGAGTAGACGCGACTGGCTGTGACGTGCCACGGTTTGAAGCATACGAGCTTAAAGTGCCGCGCTATGAAGAGGACGGGCTTAGGTGCCGCGCTATAAAGCGGACGGGCTTAAGGGGCCGCACTATGAAGCATACGGGCTTAAAGGGCCGCACTATGTAGCGGATGAGGTTAGGTGCCGCGCCATGGAGCGGACAGGCTTAGTGCCGCGCTATGAAGCGGATAGGCTTAAGGGGCCGTGCTATGAAGCGGATGGGCTTAGGTGCCGCGCTATGAAGCGGACCGGCTTAAAATGCCGTGCTATGAAGCGGACAGTCTTTTGATGCCGCGCTATTAAGCAGACGGTCTTAGGTTCCGCGCTATGAAGCAGACGGGCTTAGGTGCCGCGCTATGTAGTGGACGGGCTTAAAGTGCCATGCTATGAAGAGGACATGCTTAGAGGCCTTGCTATGAAGCGGACGGGCTTAGGTGCCGTGCTATGAAGCGGACAGGCTTAGGGTAATGCTATGAAGTTGATGGGCTTAAAGTGCCGCGCTATGAAGCGGATGGTCTTTTGATGCCGCGCTATTAAGCGGACGGTCTTTTATTTGAAGAGAAATCCCATTTTGATGATGTGATGATCTATGGTGAGTTCCAAAAATATGAAGTCTTGTCCCACCACTTTTGGAAGGGAGAGTTCCAAAAATAAGATAGCTCGACCCTCCATATCAGGTAGGGTGAGTTCTAAAAATAAGATAGCTCGACCCTCTATATCCGGTAGGGTGAGTTCCAAAAGAAAATCATGATAATTCAATTTGTAGGACTAGGATAAATGCCAATGAGAGCTTGTACCTTGGAGATCTTGAGAGCTCGTAGTGAAGAGCTTAAGAGCTGGAGAGCTCGTACTTGCAGAGCTTGAGAGCTCATCGTTGGAGAGCTTGAAAGCTCGTACTTGGAGAGCTTGAGAGCTCGTATATGAAGAGCTTGAGAGCTGGAGAGCTCGTACTTGGAGAGCTTGAGAGCTTGTATCTGGAGATCTTGAGAGCTGAAGAGCTCGTACTTGGAAAGATCGTACTTGGAGTGCTTGAGAGCTTGTATTTGGAGAGCTCGTAGCTAGAAAGCTCATTCTGGCGAGATCGTAACTTGGAGAGATTGAGAGCTCATTCTTGGAGAGCTTGAGAGCTCATAACTTGGAGATCTTGAGAGCTCATTTTGGCGAGCTCGTATCTGGAGAGCTCATAATAAGAGAGCTCGTTGTCGTAGAGCTTACAATAAGAGAGCTCGCATCTTGGAGAGCTTGAGAGCTTGTACTTGGAGAGCTTGAGAGCTCGTACTTGGAGATCTTGAGAGCTCGTATCTAGAGAGCTCGTAGCTAGCAAGCTCATTCTGGCGATCTCATAATAAGAGAACTCGTTGTTGGAGAGCTTACAATAAGAGAGCTCGCATCTTAGAGAGCTTGAGAGCTCGTACTTTGAGAGCTTGAAGCTCATATCTAGAGAACTCGTAGCTAGCAAGCTCATTCTGGTGAGCTCATATTTGGAGAGCTCATAATAAGAGAGCTCGTTGTCGGAGAGCTTACAATAAGAGACCTCGCATCTTGGACAGCTTGAGAGCTCATGCATGGAGAGCTTGAGAGCTCATATCTGGAGAGCTCGTAGCTAAAAAGCTCATTCTGGCGAGCTCATATATGAAGAACTCATAATAAGAGAGCTCGTTGTCGGAGAGCTTACAATAAGAGAGAACATTTCTGGCGGCCTCATATCTAGTTGCCACAAATCTGGGGAGCTCATTCTTGGAGAACTCATTTTTGGCGGCTAGTAATCTGGAGAGCTCATTTCTGGCGGCCTCATATCTGGCGGCCACAAATCTGGGGCTCATTTCTGGAGAGCTCATTTTTGGCGGCCTCAAATCTAGAGAGCTCATTTGTGGCGGCCTCATTTCTGGCAGCCACAAATTCTGGAGAGCTAATTTCTGGCGGCCTCATATTTGGCGACCACAAATCTGGAGAGCTCATTTCTGGCTGAACGCTAGTTGTCCTCTGACACCCAACAAACTCGTACGATTCTTGGGCGAAGAACTTTGAGATCTTGATAAGGATCTTGTAGATCTAGAGAGCTGGAGATTTGGAGGATGAACTTGATGAGGACTTGGTGATCTAGATGAAGATCTTGTTGAAGACTTGAAGATATAGATGAAGATCTTGTTGAAGACTTGGCCGGAAAACCAAAACTGGGCGGTTTTAGGCTGCCGGAAATCTCAAATCTGACCGGAAAAATATTGAAAATGTCGATTACCCGGTAATGGAGACAACTGATGATGTCGAAATTATCACGGTATAAATAGCGGTGTTTGTGCGTTAAATATCTGGCTGATTGTGGGTGATTTCTCCGGTGAGGTGCGGTGGAGCTCAAGAGAAAAGATGGATCTTTTGTGGAGCAAGAGGAGAAGGATGGTGTTTTTGATTATGAGTTGTGCCTAAAAGTGGCTTCCTACGTACCCTTTGTAAGGGATCAAGCCAATGCGTAGTTCTCAGAAAAAATGAGAGAGAGCCTCTTGTAAAGGAGGTGAAGGTGATATTTATGGATGCATGGAGCTGGCCAGCTGGCGAGAGAAGGACAGCAGGCAGACTGCGAGCCTGGAGGGCTAAAATCCCATGACGGGCAGATATCCTTTGGCGGGCAGAGAGCCCACGGCGGGCAGAAGGCCCACGGTAGGCAGAGAGTCTTCGGAGGACAGAGAGCCTACGGCGGATTGAGAGCCCACGGCGGGCAGAGGGCCCACGTCGGGCAGATAGTCTTCGGCCAACAGAGAGCCTACGGCGGATTGAGAGCCCACGGCGGGCAGAGGGCCCACGTCGGGCAGATAGTCTTCGGCCAACAGAGAGCCTACGGCGGATAGAGAGCCTACGACGGACAGAGAACCTACGGCGGACTGAGATCCTTCGGCGGACTGAGAGCCTTTGGCGGATTGAGAGCCTACGACAGGCAGAGAGCCTACGGCGGGCAGTGAGCCTATGGCGGACAGAGAGTCTTCAGCGGACATAGAGCCTTGTACATGAACTTTGTTGCTCAGTTGTGTTGGGTTTGTTTGCGTTGAAAGATGGCGAACTGGAGGGGCGAGCGTGTCGGCCCCCCAATGCTTTGTATCTAGCTAGTTGTTTGCTGCTTCATTCCCGTTGCAATCGTGATAGCGTGAGGCGGATCTGGGCCGAGGACCCTATCCGTTACTGGGCCTATGTCTTTTTTCTGGATTTGGAGGGGTTTTGCCGATTTTGGCATATCACTTTGTATAAACATAAATATGTAGTTTGATTATCTGCTGATCCCCCCTTTGGATAATGATTAAACTATCCGTGTAGACTACTATTGCTAAAGTCAAATTGAAAACTGATTTTATGTTATCATTTGATTAAGTGAAATCTTGTCTTGTAAATCTGCTCTTTGCAAATTGATCTTGAACAGGTTCTGACGTTTCCCAAACGTCACTATAATATTTTAGTTCATCTTTTAAGTCAGTCTGCAATTAGTTTCAGTCTTGCATCAATCTATTTTTTTCTTTGTTAGTCAACATCTTGGCAGCCCTGTTTTAATCAAGTTAATTCTTTTGTCTGTTTGTAGTTTTGTTTGGTTCATCAAATCCTTAGTCAAATAAAAACTATCAAATTAACTAATATTAGTTGGTAAACTGCCTCTGCTTTGATCATCTTGGATACGTATTATCATAGTGACATTTCGTTTTGATCACAATAAATTAATCCCTTTGATCATGTAGGTTTGTAACACAAGCGAATAGTTTGTTAAGTGAGCTTCCGCACTTAATTTTCTAGTACTTGTGCTTAAGTTCGAAAAAGAAGTTAATATTTCCACACAATATATTCACCCCTCTCTAGAGGTGTGTCTGCTCATTATCGATCCAAACTCAATGCGTGCACATTGAGGACAGTGCGTACGTATTGGGCCCAGTTTTGGGGAAATGATGTGTTTTGAGCTTTGAGACCAATTTTAATTGTTATTGCTTGATCTAATAACACTAAATGAACATGAACAAGACTTGATTAAACTTCTGATGCGTTTAGTTCCGGCACCGAATTGATTCTTCTAGAAAAGTTGAAGTTCGGGACCGTTGGAAAAGTATGATTGGCTTGTGCTTTGATGAATTAGTATTCATCAATGTCTGTGTAATTGCTAGGCCTTGTCCGTGTCTAGTGGTCTAAGTAACAGAGTAAGAGTTGTGAGGGAGATTATTTGAAAAATACTTAGGTGGCTAGTTAACAGTTAATAACAAGCGTACTTGTGTAGTTACAAGACTAAACATTATGTCATTCTTGGTAAGACACAAGTCTATATCGCAATGTGTGGGCAGTCTGAAAGTGAATAACTCCTTAAGTCTTCCAGAATAGACCCTACGTACGGAGGGACTTCGCCGAACGTGTACATTATCGGGTTCAACCCATGGTTATTGGTGTGATCCACCAATATGTTGCAACCAGTTACATCGTGGTGAGTAGCACCATGCGTAGTGCCCTTGAATGCTGATGTAACAAATATAAGCTAAGCTAGAAACCAATAGTCACAACATGTTGATAAACATGAAGTGAACCTTAGAGTTGTGTCGGTCATATAAAGACAATTTAATTAAGCATATGAACCATTTTCGTTGTAAAGTTAATTATTCATTAGCTTCTCACTCTTGCTAAGTACTCATGTACTTACCTCATTTGCATGTTTGTCTTGTATGCATTGTAAAGTGAGAAGATGAACAGGTTGACCATGAGCTCGCAGAGGGGTTTGAGGATGACGTTTGACGTTGATGATGTCATGTTGATGCTTTCTGGTTATTTCTTTTTCTACGAGACGTTGTACTAGACTAAGTTTCATTTGAATTCAGAATTTGTTGCATTTCTTTTAAGACAAGTTTATGTTTCTTTGGACATCGTACTTGAAAGACGTTCGTTGTAGTAGGACTCCATTCTATCTTTTAGTCTGTTGAGTTTCCATTTTTAGTAGCGTTTATGATGCTTGCCGAGTCTTTTTAGCTTCCGTTTGCTAAACTCGGTATGAAATAGTGGAGGTTTACGTGTAATATTAAATTTATTTAATACTATACGTGCCGAACGTTTCATTTCCGAATAATGATTCGGTATCCAAGAACGGGACGTTACAACAACTCTCTGACTCATAAGAATGGCGTGTAACACTGGCGGATTTACATGATCAAGTGTGGGGTCACGTGACCTACCGTGATCCATGAATTTTTATTTTAGTATTAAAATGATGTGGTTTGTTGTTAAAAAATATCGTATTGTAGTTAAAAATATATTTTTAGGCTCCGGTGACTCCATTGGTAATTTTTTATGATAAAAATTTTATTTTTAGACTACCGTGACGAACTATGATCCTTTTAAGTAGTAGCTTTACGTAATCTTTCAAATACAAATAATCTAACCATACACTCAAAATGTGAAATGATGTAGCCGTAGATTTTTTTTTCCAAAACTACATCGTTTTATTAATGTCTAAAAACACTTGTATTTGATTATTTAAAGCTACTACTTGAAAGGATCATTTCTCGTACAATAATGACACTACTGAAACAAATTTATGAATCCACTATTGGTGTGTTATGTATGAAAATATACTCTTTTTAATTTGTCGTTTATAAGTATGAAAATAATAAAATGTACGGACAAAACTCATGTCGCCGCCGTCTGTGGAGGTTTTGTAGGTTTGGAGTAGCAGAACGACGGGGAAATGGTTTTGGGAAGAATACCAGAGATTTTGTTGTTTGAAAACTTTTCAAAAAACAAAAAAAAAAAAACATTTTACCTATAAAAAAGACCGTCATATTTAATTACGATAGTACCGTCCTAAATTATGACGGTTCCACAATTAATATGACCGTCCTGTCCTTTTCAAAATTGACAAAACAGTTAAAATACAGAAAATTCTTAGATAGAGAGTCTCTATTAGATTCGACCGTTAAATATACGCCGTGTGTATATAAAAACAAAACTTTTTTTGTTTTTTTGTCCACGTGGCACAAATCTGACGGTCGGATATAATATAAACTATCTACGTCATAATTACCCTAAAAATACAAGGTATCCATCGTAATTGAGGATGATATCGTCATAATATGACAGAGTGAAAGGAAAAAATGTCGATTGAGATAAATAAAATTGGTCCGTCCAAAAAACTAAATAAATAACTCTCAACCAAAAAACTACTACCTCCGTCCGTCCTAAAATATAAGTCCATTTACATTTTTTTTGTTTTGTCTCATAATATAAATGCATTTACATATTCAAGGAAACATTTATTATCTTTTTTTTTATCCTCTCATTTATTATTTACCACCAACCTTTCACTAATTTGCATTAATAACAATCAAAGATCATTTTAGATTTTTTTATTAAAATTAACGACACATCACCAGTTTAACCACATTTCTTAATCTGTGTGAAATACATCAAATAGATTTACATTTTGAGACGGAGATAGTACTAACAATTTTTTAAAATTTTTTTTTATTGAAAGGAAAGGAGTACTAACAAATTAGAATTTGAAGTTTCCCGAACTTTTATGAGGCCTCGACACACATACTTTAGCTTTAGCAGTAATTTTATTTTACTGTAATTTTATTGCAGTCAAAACTTTTATGAGGCCCTCGACACACATATATACTTTAGCTTTAGCAGTAATTTTATTTTAGTGTAATTTTATTGCAGTCAATGCCAAACAAAATACACACCAGGTTAACATTTTCCGACCAATCAAATTTTCCAAATAATTTGTTATTTTTTTTCCTTTCTATAAGTGGAGTCCGTTGATGATATAAAAAATCGTCAAGGTAAACTTTAGGATTCTTTCCCTTAGTGATAACCTAAGGATGCTTCAGAAAGCATAGAAAACGATGAAAGAGAGGGGGAGATTTTAGATGTTTTAGACTGCACTTGAGATGTCGTTTCTCAAACTGCCTACGTATCCAACTGTTGAATTGGAATCAAGTCTTCGTAATTCCTTAAGAATGGTTTATATAGAGAAGAGTTATACGCCCAAGGCGGCGTGGGCCTTGTCCTTGTTGGGCTTGGATTTTGTGTTCCCTAAGGAAAAGATAAGGATTATTTGATCTCCTTGATTGTAGGAGATAATTACGGTATTCGAATATTTGTATTAAGTGATAGAGATTGGAGTCTTTATGGCTCAGGATTCTTTCGTAGTTATTTGTTTATCATAAATGTGGGGAATACGATTAGGGACCGACTCTGGGCGACTTAGGTGGCCCGAGCCGGACTGGTTGAACCGACCTACAAAGGTCGGGGAGAATAGACGAGCTGTCATGAGCTCGGAGTCTTGTGTGTAGAATAATAGGTCCGAGAGGGACTTAGCCCAACCGATAAGGTTGGTCAAAGATAGGTTAGATTACACAAGTGTTGGCTGACCCGCACAGGTCGGGGCTGAATCTGGACCTGGTCTCGGGGATTGAAGGTCGGTGCTAGGTACGGTCGATCCGGGAGAGATGGAGTGACTAGCCAGACTGGGTCACTCGGCGTCGTTTCTCTCTCCCTACTTAGTGTTGAGCCACTGAAAATGTGCCACGTAGGTAGGTCCATTTTCTGGCAGCATCACCTGTCAATACAATTCTAAAATAATATTGGTTTGGGATTACAATGTCATAAATGTTCATCGAACATTTTAAAATTAGTGATAACTAATTTAGTGGAGAAATGATAGAGTTACTCTTTAAAACTACACAATGTTTACACTCAACATAATCTTGTAGTTGTGTTTGTTTTAAGGTTTTTAAATCTTTTTATAAATGAAAAAAATATATGGTGAGATGATAATGATATAAAAATAGTATAGGTTTTTTTTTTTTTTTTTTTTTTTTTTGGAAGGAAAAATATCGTAGATTTGAGAGAAAGCTATCACAACTTGATTTAGTGGCCTCTTTGTTGAACCGACCCTACTAATGGTAGGGCGCTGGTGGGATGTTTTTGTGTGGTATATCTGCATGCACCGAATTGATATTTAAATTTGGACCACACAGTTTGAATTTAATTTAAAATTAAAAAACAACATTTTATCATATTATTGCACTCCGCATATAGTAGATGCACCAACAACTTCCCGGGACTGGTAGGTGATATAGATAGCTTTTTTGTGAGACGTTCAAATTATGCAAAGTCCTGTTTTACAAACTTTTATAACGTCTTTAGGTTTTAGAAAATCCAGCGTTTAGGATCACATGCCCATGCAATCTATCTAATTAACCTGTCCAAATTAAAATGTCCACGTTTCAGTAAAATTAAGATCCACATTTATTAATCAAAAAGGAAAAAAAAAATCATTCATTTTTAATATTTGCCTTGCGGGTGCAGGAAATTTTGTGATACGGGTCAGGTATCGAGAGCGGTACTCCGTATTATAAGTTTATAAACATTATGTTTTAAAATCCAAAACGATTTCGGGTCAGGGGTCAATATTTAGAAAAAAAAATAGAGGGTCGGGTAGTAGTAATTAGTGTATAAATTTTTTAAATAATGTAAAAAATATATAGAAAATAATTTTTTTTACTTTGATAGGGATCAAGACCTATGATGCACCGACACTTCAATCTGATCGCCGTACGCCGTGTCCGACACAAGACACGACACGACACACTCCGACACGCTCCGACACCGTGTCCGACACGTGTCGGATGATTAAATTAATATTATTTAAAATTTAAATATCCGACACACTTCCGACACACTGTCGACACTCCCCGACACGGCACCGACACACCCCGACACTCCTGAACCTAATTTTTTATTTTATTTTCTTTATTTGAGTTTTCTTTGAAACGTTAAAATAAACGATTTTCATCTCTATAATAATTAAATAAATAATACGATGTATCAAGTTTATATGTTTGTTGTTGATAAACAATCATTTTTACAATTTGTAATATTTTGAAGGTCAATCACAATTTCTTTGGCACCGTATGAAGGTCGAATATATATTCTAGATATTTATAGAGTTTATATAATATATCTTATTTTGTCTAGTTTTTTAGATGTTTAAAAATATTTAAATTGAAATCTATTTACATATATATATATATATATATATATATATATATATATATATATATATATATATAGTTTATATATATATATATATATATATATATATATATATATATAACATGTCGGCGGTGTGTCGTGTCCCTAAATTTTGGAATTAGCCGTATCGCCGTGTCCGTGTCGTGTCGTGCGCCGTGTCCGTGTCCGTGTCCGGGCAACATAGGTCAAGACTGTCAATTTTTCTGGATCTACCACTGGTAACACCCTGGCGAACAGAAAAAAGATCAGAAGGATAACTTCTCTCATCAAACCACTACCTCTAACTCAATCTCTGTTATCACGTCCCCCTCCCCTCCCCCATCCCCACCACCTCACCACAGTTCTTGGTGAAATCCACCGACCGCCAGATTTTGTGTTATGTCTGAGAAATTGGCTTCACCCCGTACATAGAATTTGGTAGTAATGTTATGTACAGAAAAAACGTTTTTCCGGTGATATTAGGCCCGTGAATGCCAAATTCCGGATTTATACGTCCGGAAGACTTAAAAACGGCCCCGTACGTAAACAACAACCTAAAAAAATTCTGACCACTTGCATCATAACCCTCAAGACCATTTGCATCATATGCTCTTAATAAGTTTTACGTCTTACGGTTTTAAATACTATATATTTGATCTTACAGAATCTCTATCTGTAACGCCCCCAGACCCCGGGCCTGGCAGCGCTAAATGAGTCATAAATGGTCCGGTCAACTGCTTAGACGCTGTCCTCGCTTGGTCTAAAAGGGCTAACCCGAGTTGACAAGACCTTTATATCTCACACTTATATGAGGATGAGCATTTACTTATTTTACCAATGTGGGATATCACATTCTCCCCCCCTTATACGTGACTGACGTCCTCGCCAGGACGGCCAAGACTTGTCCTAGTTCGTCTCTACCAGAGGACTCTAGAGGTGACATATGGCACTTAAGTTCGTCTAGAGGTGGTCTATGGCACTTAGATCCGTCGTATAGTCGGCTCTGATACCATTCTGTAACGCCCTCAGACCCCGGGTCTCGCAGCGCTAAATGAGTCATAAATGGTCCTATCAACTGCTTTGACCTCCGTTTTCGCTTGGTCTAAAAGGCTAACCCGAGTTGACTAGACATTTATGTCTCACACTTATATGAGGGTGATCATTCACTTATTTTACCAATGTGGGATATCACACTATCAATAATGAAATGAATAAGATACTCTATTTTACATAATACGATAGATATAAACAAAATTTTACAAAATCTGGACTAATACGGTGGATGTAAAAGAAACATTACAAAATCTGTATTTTACCGTAAAAAATATAGTATCCGATGGGATTTTCTTTATTTTCTTAAATCTGCAAGTTAAAATTCCAAAAAACAGTTTTTAAAACATTTACAGTATCTACCGCAAGTGCTTTTGAGCACTTAAGCCTAAAGTTGTTAGCATAAAGAAGAGAGTAATGATATGTATCTTCAACATTGGTCATTACGTGAACCTACCATGACTAACGGTGCGGATAGGAGGGTGATGGGGCACCGGGAATTCAACCGAATCCAGTGGTGGATCAGGAATTTATTCCAGTGGTGTCACCGGAGTCTAAAACTACATCTTTTATCCAAAAAAAATTCCAGTGGAGTTATCGGAATCTAAAACATCAATTTTTATCGACAAAACTATATTTTTTAACAACAAAAGTACATAGTTTTTATACTATTTTTTTTTTAAAAAAAAAAAATCCAGTGGGGTCACGTGACCCCCCGGACACGTGGATCTGCCCTTTACCGAAACCATCCCCCGAAATTCAATCAAGAGGCTGCCATTCATTTTTTATACCTTTTTTTTTTATTCTTAATCATTAATGGATGGTATTGATTATATTTATGTGCATTTTTTTGTGTAATATTTTATGCCTATATACTTTTTTCGTGCAGATAATCATTGCATGTTATGTCACGTGTCGAGACACAATAATTATGGCCGTATCAATTACTCTAAAGAAGAAGAAAGATAAACTTTAAAAAGACTTACAAGTATCACCGCTTTTATGATATTATCCTTCAACAGAACATCAACAAGATCATCCTTTGTTTCTTCATTAATCTCTTTGTGCTCCTTAATAATCGCTTCCACAATTTTATCGCCTTTGTTGTGAATGTTTACGAGCTTCTGCCTGTATCCGCTAATCAATCGAAGAAAACTAACAGAAGGGAACATGTCAAATATGTTGAATCCTCCTAAAATATGAATTGCAGCCTCTGCAGCCGCTATAAATTCCTCGTGATACTTGCTTCTTTTTCCAAATGCAGCCCTCGAAATGATAGCATAACTCAAAGAAAAAACCTTTATGCTTAGATTTACTACTTGCCCTTCTTCCGAGAAAATTGACCTTATCATGTTTGTAACTTCATCTTCACGTATAGAACGGAATGCCTCGACCCGTTTTGTGGTAAACAGCTCTAAGGTACATAACTTCCGAAGCTGTCTCCAGAGATCACCGTATGGTGCAAACGCAATATCGGAATGATTGTATGTGAGTATCCCGTTAGCTAAGCTATAAGGCCGGTTTGCAAATGTAATGTCGTGAGTCCGCAAAACCTCTTGAGCTATTTCGGGTGAAGATACAACCATTACTGCTATTTCGCCGAGCTGTAGATGCATTAGAGGTCCATGCTTTTTGGCTAAATCTCTCAGTGTACGGTGAGGTTGGGAGCTTAACAGTTGATGGATGTTTCCTACCAAAGGGAGTTTTGTAGGTCCCGGAGGAAGTTTGTGTTTTGTGGGTGATGTAGCCTTTTTGATTAATTTTAGTACCATGACCGAAATAAGGAGAGAACAAAATAGAAAGACGTACTCCATGATTTACTTGTGTTTCTGTGATCAAAACTTTCATTCGTTAGGCGTTATATATATAGAGGAGTTCCGTTGCGGAAAAAATCCACTCCAATTCACTTCACCACCATCAAGTGTAAAATATACACAAAACGACGTTTATGTGTAATGTTGCACTTGATGGTCAAGTGCATTGGAAGTAGTTAGACTTACAGATTTCGTGTTTTATAGGGTTTGAGTAAGGCCTTGGGCCACTGTCCCGGCCCTCTCTCGGGAAAGCGTCCCAGACTTAGTTTCTGGGAGAATCTATTGGCCATTTGGGTTCGTTTGGCGGATCACTACAGTGATTGCGAAGCAGCTTCATTTCCAGCAGCACTTTCAGGCTTTGTAAAGGTAACATCTAATATTATCGTAAGTAGTTCTTGGCTTGGATCATAATTATGTTAGATTCGAAAAGTAATCGTAGTTAGATTCGTTGTTGGTAATTCGTAGATCGATTCGCGTAAGATTTGGATGTTAGTTGTTGCTCGGTTCGTAGTTCGGCTCGGCTTACGATAAGAAAGTCTTCTTATCTAAAAGACTTGGTTTTTATTTAAAATGTTTTGAATAAATTGCTTTTCAAGTTCTTGCATGTAAATTGTTAGTTTAGGGATATGTGTTGCATCTTGCCTGTAATTGTTAAAACATTATGTATTTTGTGCTATACAAAGTACTTTCTGGCAATTTTTGCAATTCGTTTTCTTTAATTTTGGTTAGTAGATGAAGATAGGGTTTGAAAGATTGGTAATGTTATGGTCTTGGCCTTTTATGTGATAACTTAGGTCGTTAGAAAGATATAAACAATGAAAGTGACTTATGTGCTATTACTTGCACTACCGATATGATTTTTCATGGTTATGTACTAGATAAGAAATGCGATGTACCGCCAGAATGCCTTGACGATATCACCCTTGTGGCACTTTATAGCCTCTTGGTGGGGTTTCACCATACCGTTCTACACTTCAATACTTGGTTAAACCTCTGTCTCGACTACGTGTGCGTCAAACACCGACATCACGCATAGATTCTACTATTTGCTCTGTAAGCTATGTCTGCTTCTGTAACAAGATACATGTACATCTGAATGTAGTCAAGTTGTTAAGTAAGTAAATAAATGCGCTAGATGTAGGATCACATTTTGTGTATTTCCAGATGTTTTCTCAAGTATTTTGTTCTACTATGACTGTTTTAAACTGCTTGTAGAATTGCTAATGTGTTCAAAACATTGTTTTTAATGCGTGAAATATTTATTTATGTGAGTAGAATTGCTAAAGTGTTCAGATAATGTGATATATATAGTGTATTTTTCTAATATATATCGCAAAATATATAGTATTTTTAATCTTCATTATATAGTACTTACTGTTTTTTCCTCGAATCCAATGGGGCAGGAAAGAAAAACACTAGTATACATTTTCCTGCTTGCGAAAAAGTTCTAGTATTACCGTCTCTCACTCACCCTGTAACATCCCGGATTTTCGAAAGTGGGCGATTTTGTCTCTTAAATGTAATTTGGAATTTGATTCATTTTCAATCCCTATTTTCAAATTATATAGTAATAATAAAATAAAAATAAAAAAGAAATATTTACATAGGAGTTATTTGCAGGAAATAAACTCTCCATGTTTTTTGGAAGTTGTCAGGAGTTGTAAAATTTTGAAAAGTTCGAGCTTGAACTTCTGAGAGAAGCAAGTGAGAAAAAGAGAATCTTCATCTTATCTCATTAACCGTTCGATGAATTTCGGATTCGAGTAGAGTTTCGGAATCCTCGTGAGACAAGCAATGTTTTGGAATCAAAGTTTTGGAGATATGAAAATGTATGATTTTTCCCTAATTTTGAAATCTTGGACTTTTGATCTTGTTTTGAGGTTTAAGTTGATCAATTCGTAGTTCTTCATGTTTAGATATCTTTGTTCAAAGTTAATTCAATATTTGATTGTGTTTTCATTCGTTGGGTTTGAAGAATTCAAGAATAGAGTTGTTTTGCTTCAAAATTTGGTTTGCTTTTGACTTATATTGAACTTTGTTGTTTTAAAAAGTTTGGCAAGTAAAGTTTGACAGATGAACCAAATCGTATGTTATAAGATATCTTTCTATCTTTAGTTTGACAACATTGTTACTCGTTTTATGATCTTGACATTTTTCACCCGAGTCTATTTAGCTTCAGCGTCTCTTTACTTTAGATACGAAGACATAAGACTGGCATATAAAGCTAGATTTATATAATGTGATGCGTGTAAGCATTTACTCGGGATAAAGACTTTGTATCGAGGAACGGGCGTCACATAGGGTGATAATGGGTTGGTTTGGATTGGTTCAGTTTGGTTTTAAAAGACTCTAGTCGGTTTGGGGTGCAATAATTTTTTCTCCAAACCAAACCAAATGGTTTGGTTTGAATTGGTTACAATCTGGATTTGATAGGTTTCGGATTAACAAACTTAATGTTTACAAGAAAATGACAAAACCAACCATTTTTTATTTATATAAACTCTAAATAGCTACATCCACACTAAGATAAATCACAAACCTAAGGTTTGGATCACATATTATACATCAATGGTAAAAGACAATTGAATTCTTCATTTAGCCTTATCAATACGCTCCCATTATTGATTGTTTCATACTACAATTACAAACTTTAATTACACCACAATAATAATATATAAAACACCTAACAACACAATACATAGTTCAGCTACAACCTATCTTTCGGTTTTTACTTGTTTTTTTTTTTAAAAATATTGAAATCAATTGTTTTTAACGGTTTGGTTTTAGACGAACATGAAACCGACTGAAAAACCAAGGTTTACTCTTATTCGATTTGGTTCTGTACGGGTTGGCCGATTGGTTTGATTTCTAGGAAAATTGTTCACCCCTAAGTCTAGATTATTACATAATACATAATAGATTGTATTGGGTTGGTTGGGTATATTATATTTAATGTATAAAAAATTCGGTTTGGATTGAGAGTATTTTAAAAATAGGACAAAAATCCAATTGTTACTTTAAAATGTTAATTCGTGTTGGGTTTCAATTTGTTAAACAAATTCATTTTGGTTTGATTTTTGATGACTTCCGACAAAAATCTATATATTTAATGTATAAAAAATTCGGTTTGGATTGAGAGTAGTTAAAAATATCCGAAACCTACTCAATTCAATTCGGTTGGGTTTCAAACTAAACAAATTCATTTGGTTTGTTATGACTTATTGGTTTGGTTAATTCAGGTTGGTTCGTATCGGTTTACGGTTTGGTTTGGTTTGGTTTGGTTTGCTCGTTATGTCGCTCATCAAAACTTAAGCTGATGGGAGATAAATAATTAATATTTTTTAAACACTTTAATACGCCCCTCAAATTTGGGCCTATAATACGCGGCTGGGAGAGGCCCAACTGTCGGAAGCTATTATGTTCCTGCCGGCTTCTCATTAGGGCTTAGTTTTATTTTTATTTATCATCCTTTTTTCACTTCTATATATATATATATATATAAATGTTTTTGTAAATACATTTTGGTTTAAAATAAAGCAAACATGAATACAAAGACATAATATAATGTTTTTTTGAATTTAAGACATAGTATAATTGATACAACGAATGACAACAAATATTTTTACATTATTGATCCAACACATTAAAAACGCTTTTCGTCAATTTTGTTATTCTGGGACCATCTTTCAATGTGAAACACGCTGGAAAAAGTACTTGACAAAGACTATTGAAAGGGTTATATATGCGGGCGACAATGGCTGAATTTTTTGGGGTGGTGGTTTGTAATTGTAAAAGTCGTACTTGACAACGACTACTGAAAGGTTTATGTATGAACTACATTGCGGGAGATTATTGTGAGGTGTATCCACACGGTGCGGAGACACCGTGTGGCAGCCCACACACCACACTTTTATTCTGTATTTAAACTGTGTGATTCTGATCGTTTCACCCTTTACTTCACCTCAAAATCCATCACCATACAATAACATCCCCATGCTCTGTTCTTAAAGTCCTCCGGAAGTCATTAATCTAACTAATTTAGAGATCGACCCGCGTCGTACGTGCAGAGTCTCACTGTTACTCAGGGATAAGCATAGGCGGATGTATTGTAACGTCCCGACTTTTGATAAAGGGTAAAGTGGTAATTGGGTATGACCTAATTATTATTTATCTTATTTATTTAATTAAAAAATAATTTAATTAAAAGAAGATTTAGTTATTTTATTAATGGATTTAATTAATGGCTATAAAAATAAAATAATCCCAAAATCTTTTATTGACTCATACGCATGTTCAAAAAAAGGGGAACGACGCAGCCAGGGGAGAAACACGCTGGAAAAGGAAGAACGTAAACTCCAATCGCAGGGCCAATCCGTTCATCTATTCAAGATGCCGGAGGAGAGAAAAGTGATCACCGCGACGAGACGAATTTTGGAAAATAAAATATCCTTATTCCGTAAGTTTTCAGTTTAGCCATAATTTTTGGTAATCGTAGAGTTCGATTTTTCAAAAATTCGTATATTTCAATCCGTAGCTCTGTTTCGCAGCCATGAGTAGTCGAAACGATCGTCTTGGAGCGTAGATTATTCTAAAAATAGTTTCACAGCAAATAATCCAGGTAATCTTCTATTTCACACAGTTTTTCATTTCGGTTTTTGCAAAGAAAATAAGATTTTAGGGTTTCTTGTTGATCAAATAGGTTTGGATGAACAATTGTTTGTTGCTTGGTGTTTTGTTTCCGGTTTTGCTGGCAATTAAGGTAAGATGCTCTTCCTAATGAATAATTATAGTTGTATTATGTTTAGGTTGAGTTTTGGTATAGATTGGTGGTTAGAAATCATGTTTATGGTAGTTGTTGTCAATGTTAAGCTATGACATGTTTTGGACATGTTTCACTGTTGTTTTCTGAGTATTTTTTTATGGTAAACATGTTTAGTTTGGGTTATAAATCGTTAAGTGGCTGAAAATTGAGTTTAGGGTTTGTAGGCAGAATGCGCACGCATTCAATGGAATGCGCATGCATTCCTGTTACAGGATTATATGGATTTTGCTTCTACAGGTCGAATGTGCACGCATTCATGGTTCAGGTTGTAGGAGTCTTCTTGTTACAGGTGCAATACGCACGCATTCATCAAAATGCGCACCCATTGTTGATTCAGGTTGTTCAAGATTGATCACTGCTCGTGCAATGCGCACGCATTGTAGACAATGCGCACACATTGGTTGGACAGTAACTTCTAGCATGTGTCTCTGGTCAGGGAATGCGCACGCATTCCATTGGGATGCGCACACATTGACCCCCAGTTTTTAATAAAATGTTGTTTAAGCTACGAGCCCAGTTTTAAATGTTATTTCTTGATCAAATAACACTAAATGAAAATGAACAAGTCCGGATTGAGCTTCTGATTCGTTTAGTTTTGGCACCAAATGTACTCTTAAAGGGAGTTGAAGTTCGGATCCATCGGAAGAGCATGAGAGGCTTGTGCTTTGATGAGTTAGTATTCATCAATGTCTGTGTAACTGCTAGGACTTTTCCATGTCTAGTGGTCTAGGAAGAGAGTAGTATGTGTGAGGGAGATTATTTGAAAACACTAAGGTGGCTAGTTAACAATTTAATAAGGCACGTACTTGACTAGTAAAGATTAAACATCATGTCACTCTTGGATAGGCACCAGAAAATATCGCGATGTGTGTGCTTTCCTGAAGGTGGATAATTCCGTAGGTTTATAAGATCCTAAATACGGAGGGACTTCACTGAAACGTGTGCACCCTCGGGCTTTCCCCCTGGTTATTGGTGTGATCCACCAATATGTTGCCAAGAATATCCCCAGTCGGATATGCGTACTGCCCTTGAGTGCGGATGTAACATAGATAAGTTAAGCTAGAAACGTATAGTCACGACATGTTGATGGACATGAAGTGAACCCTATATTGAGTCAGTCTCATAAAGTTAATTTAATAATCATAATAATAACTTTTCTTGGTATAACTTAGTTATTCATTAGCTTCTCACTTTTACTAAGTACTTTGTACATACCTCATTTGCATTTTTCTTTTGTATGCATTGTGGGGTGAGAAGACGAACAGGTTGACCAAGCGTAGATGACGACTTTTGAGGACGTTGATGCCTTGACGAAGCTTTTAGTTTATTTCTTTGTAAATATTGTAATAGACCGGTTGTATTTTATTTTCTTAGAGTTGTTGCACTTCTTCTTCTAAGGTCTTTGTATGTTTGGTTGGTACTTTTAAGACCTCGTATTGAATAAGTCTTTGGGTTTTTCATCGTTGTAATTTTAACTATGCATCTTTAGAATGGTTGTATCTATTCTTAGTAGCATTTATATTTTTATCTGAGTCTTTTTAGCTTCCATTTGCTTTTATTTGATACGACGACGTAGAGGCTTGCGTATAATGTTAGATTCATTTAATGCTATATGCGCCGAACGTTTCTCTTCCGGATAAGGGCTCGGTATCCGGGAGCGGGGCATTACACTTGTATATATATATATGTTATGTATTTTTCTCGCCTCCTCTTAAAATTGTTGTTGATAGTGTCTTGTGTGGAGTGATTTACGGAACATATCCGTAATTCACGAATGTAATTACGGATAATTAAATGCAAAAAATAATTAACTCGAAATAAATCTTATTTAATTATGTAGATCTAACATATTAATGTAATTATGGTGTAGATCTAATAAATTAACAAAACTATATGATAGATCTAATAAAACACAATTATTACAATATAGATCTAACAAAACATGCAATTATAGTACAGATCTGACTTAAAACAATTGAGAAATTAAAGTACAATGAATAAATAAAGACAAACCGAGGCGAGTTATGAAACTCTTTCCTTAAGACAGATTGCTCCGGTATGGTGTCCACGGTAGTAGCAACTGCCTCCCAAGATACAACGACTTACGTCTTGGATTGAGAGGCGACGATGCCAGAACTGACCTTACCCGTGTGTCGCCTCCACATAAGCACAATAATGAATAAAGATAGAGAAAATCCTTCATCAAGGGCCAGAACCCCCAGTACCCGAGCTGCATGAGCTCGGTCGCTGTTAGCGGTGAATTTTATGGTTTTTATCGCTTTATTCCGTAACAATATTCTTCGTATTTTATTACTTTTTATAGAAAATTAGGAGTTTAATTGAAATATTGAGGGGTTGTGTATGAAACGGATTAAAATGCAAATTCGAGCTATTTATGTGGTTTATCAGTCATTTTCTATCTATATATATATTTCTACAGTTTGCATGTTTTTACCCCCTTGTAGATATAAATTTTCGAGCTAAAAAGAGGATTAAAAGTGGTGCAAGATCGGATTTATATGATGGAGAAGAGATAAAGATGAGAAAATCAAGATTTGATCGACACTGAACTGGCGTCCAAGTCCCGTCCGGTGGACGGGTGTCCACTATGTCAAACGGGCGTCCACCTTGCTGGACGGGCGTCCAATCGCCGAATTAACCCTAGCCGCCTCAAAGTCTTATAAATACCAGCGCATATCAAACCCTAATGATATCATATCATTCATTCAGAAATTCACAGCAGCCGCATATTCCACAAAGAAAAAAAACACATAGATGAATTCTTCCATCTCAACAATCATGATCACCAATATGATTGTTGGCTAAGCATCTTGCGGTGGGACAACGGAGGAAACCAACCAACAACCACACCAACTAGAAGATTCTAAGCTATATCTTTAGTGAGTTAAATTTACTGTTTTTCATCAATTGAATTTTGTAATAGTTGTTTATGTTTTATTGAATCGAGAGATCGATGAAACTACCGTTCTAATTGAATTTATATGAGAATATTATTCAAGTTTCTTTCAATTGATGCGATTAATTGTGATTCAAGAGATTGTTTATGATTAATTGAGTAGAGTATTGGAGACAATCTCATGATCGTGTTATGCATGCTAGTTTAGTTTTGCTTGAGAAAGAAAACGAAACCCTAGAAATTGATTAAAGAGATTTAATCGAATTCGTGATTTGATCATTACTAAAAATCGTACCTTTAGCTCATAATCTAGTTGGGGTTGGTTGGTTGATTGGTGGATTCTAGTTGCCTTGCCGTTCTTTTAATTATTTGATAAACAAATTTGTTCGTATCAATTGTGACTGCTACGATTAGTTATTTCAAGAACTTTAGTTGTTCACCGCTGTTTTCTGCATATTTCTATTTTCCAGCACGTCACCGGACGCCCGTCCACCCTCAGTGAACGGCCGTCCAGTGTTGAATTTTTTCTGTTTTCTGCTATTTTAGTCACTGTTCTTTGTTTCTATTTTACAATTGATATAAACCTTAGATTTAGATAATAATTTGTGACATAATCGATATAATAACTGCATCTTAATCCGATAAACATTCGATTCCCTTAGGACGACCCGTTAACACCCTTTACTACAAGCCTTATACTTGGGGTGTTTCGGTTTATAAATTTAAAACTAGTTTTTACCGAACAGTCGCCATCCTCCTGTTAGGTGTGATGCCCGAAAGACAATTTTGTAATTGTTTTATTTAATAAATGAAATGATAATATTATTCATATTTATTATTCTCATATTCACCGATGTGACAATAGTATTTACACTACAGAAAACCCTAAAGTATATCGTTTATGTAATCACTTTACTCAGTGTATGGTATATACACGGGAGGATTGAGTTAGTGAAGATGTACTTAAAATACAATTAGCCCGTAGTGAAGTTAATCGAGAGTATCGGGTCTCTCCTTTAACGTGCTATTAATGCGCCCGGACCACAATAGGTGTGATTGTCTTATCCGGACTTTCGGTTAAGAGAACCTAATGGGGCATTTATATATGATAGATATATCATATATTTGGACCGATTTGATTAGAGTTCACGATATAATTCCGTAATCGAGAAGTCTTATCGAATCAATGGATGATCATATTTATGGATATATCTTAATCCCGAGGTGATCACGATCAACCGCTTGAATCGTATGAAGTTTGACTTGACGGTTAAGGATTACACCGAGTCCGTGGTCCGAATTACCCCATCTTGGCATTGTTGGATTGAGTGAGTAGTCCGTGTTATCACGATACGGAATCCATTCCTTCCATTTATGGAAGTAGATGACGTTCCCTTATTTGTTAATCCTAGAACCGATCGATCGTACGAGTTCATATTACACCGATTAGCTACCGGTGAGTTGTATGAATTAATTGATCACTAGGGGTTAATGGTAAATAAGGTTAAGAGGTTCTTAAAAGGGTTAACGGTAACTTCCCGATTTAGAACGAACTGTTTATGGAGGATTAATCCATATGTAATGATTATATCAATGGACGCTTATTATTATTCTCGTGAGGAGATAAATATAATCTTGTAATCGGAGGAGTGCAGTCACGGGATTATGGTGGCATCTTCCTGTGATTGATTTATCGAATATAATTATTCCATAATTATTTATTTGATTTATCGGAGCCGCTGATTATTAGTCCATGGTCCCCGACGTGCCTCCTAATATAGCATAGCTATTCTCGGACGTCGAATCCTAATAATATTAATTTAGTTCTTGTTGGATTTTATTAAAACGATATGTGAATTAATTGTTTAGTGGACTATTAAATTAGTTGGGCTAAATAATTAAATATGTGAAAAAGACTTTTTTCATAAACTTGGCCCAATTGTGTTATAGCGAAAAATTAATTATGACTAAGTCATAAATTAAAAGTGGCGCCCCCCCCTCTTATTTTTGGAACAAGAAATTAGTTTTCTTGTGATTAATAAGACATGTGCATAAAATATTTATTGGATAAATATTTATGGTAAATAATAAAGATAAATATTATTCTAGATATGTTCTAGAATATTATGGAATTATCTTTTATTAAAGGATTTATTTTGTTTGATAAATAAAAATCCTTGGAGGCTAAGTTTTACTCTCCTATATAAAGAGAGTTCTCTCAAGCCTTATATACAATGATAAATTTCGACTTCTCCCTATAGTAGAGAGAAGAAAATATTTCGGCCAAGGAGAGAGTGGGAGAAATCTTGGAGATTTTTCCGGTAGCATATCGGAAGGGTTCGAGTCGAGAATTCCTTCCACCGGGAATTGCTTGGATCACACGATCGGAAGATCGTGGTGCTCTTCACATCTTCACATTCATCCTTTGCGGTTCTTCAACTTGAATTTTGAGATTCAAGAGGTATGATCTACATCCCCCTTGTAGAATAGATCTAGTTGTTTTATTACGTGTAGTATATAGATCTAGATCCATAAATCGCTTCCGTTGCGGATGGTATTACTAACAGTGGTATCAGACGCCATGGTGATCTATATTTATACGTATAAAATATTAGATCTAGGAGTGGTAAAACATGTAGATTTTTGTCCCAAATTTTTTTTAAAAATAGGGGCCGACGCATGTATTTATTTATTTTATGTTATGAATGTCTTGGTTGAAGAGATGGATTGGGGTTGGTACTGTTTACTCGTTAGATCTATTGTAGCTCCTTTGTTTAGTAACAATTGAGCATAGGAATTGTATTTATTTTATGTCAATTTTCGAAATTTATATGTAAAAGTAGCATCTTTTATTGTAATTTTGAATATCCGGGCTGGAAAAGATGAAGATCTTGCTGGAAAATTGAAGATCAAGGCGAAACCCAAGGTATGAACGAGGAGAAACAGATAAAATTTTATTAAAAACTGCTATAGGGCTTTCTGCGACGCTGAAAAGCGTCGCTATAAGTCCTGTTTAATAAAAATAATGCGGCTAGGGTTGTTTTTTTTGCATGCGGCTGCATGTTTTTTTTTGGTAAACCTAATTTTTTTTATGCAATTCAGATTACTGCCGAGAAAAAAAAAAAAAAAAAGAAAAAAAAATTTAAAAGGAAGATAATTTTTTGGAAAATCATTTTTTTTATTTGGGTAAACAGCCGCATCAATATAAAAAAATTAAAAATTAAAAAATAAAAATTATTATTTTTGGAAAATAATTATAAACAGCTGCATATGATTAATAAAAATAAATTGGATTTATTTAATTAAAAAGACCTTTTCTCCTCTCGGGTGTTCGTGGTTCGTGTTCCGGCGGTTCGAGTTCAAGATTCGAAGATCAAGACTCGAAGACAACAAGATTGTAATTTATTTTTCCTAGGATAGATTAGTTACGGGGGTACCAACAATCCATCTCGGTGTTTAAATTTCCGCAATTTATTTTTTATGTGTTCGATCATAAAATAGATATAAAATCGGAATTGCCATGACATGCATCATATCATAAATCCACTCCATGCATACATGTAGAATTTTAATTTTGGTAATTAAAATAGGCATGTATACAAACTCGTGTAATTAGTTGAAATTTAATTAATACGTGGTAATTAATAAATTTAGTAACTAATTAATGATCCGAAGACGGGTTATGAAATCGTTAGGCCTTTCGGTGTGTGTTCTCGGTGAACCGCCTTAAAGCCCAAACGAGATCACGTTTTCAATTCGTAGTGTCTACGAGATTGAATGATGGTAAAAGAACAATAAATCTTGGATAAAAACGGTTCGCTTATAGGTTGGGTGGTCAACTGAGCTAGGCTCGACCGACTTAACCCTCCTAGTGTGATGTATGCACGGGGGTCCGGCAAGACTAAGCTACACCGGAGAACGGAGGGGTGATTCCTTCTTATCTCAATGAGGCTGTCTTGACCCGATTTCGTCCGACTGTCACATATGTTCCAACGAATAGGACGGGTAGGCTTGCCTACGTTACCGACACCATTCGGAATCCTTGATTTGATGAGCTTTTATGATAACATCAAAAAGACGTGGTTAGTTAACCCACCACCACTTCCAAAATATTGAGTGGGAGCGGGGGAGGCGACACCAACCCCACGGCCTCTACTATAGATACAAGTAAGTGAGAGAAGGGTGACGCTCGCGGCGCTTTGATTTCGTCCCCCTACGGATGGTGTTCACCCCTATCAACATTCATGGCTTGGTCTCCGAAAGGATAGGATTTCTGGGTACTCGTCGGGTCACTGACCTATCCTACGACGGCATACTCGGGGCGTACCTAAGAGATCCGATATAGTAGGTCACACTCATAAAGGATATTTTTGGTAATATCTAGGCTAAAAAAGGAAGGTAGTCAATGAATAAAGGGATGTTCGATTCTCGTGGGATGTTTGATTCTCACAAGTTATTTATTGATGAGATTGTCTCGATTTAACCGTCATCTCTTTGACCTACCCTACGGCGGCACTGAGATGCGAGGTTAAAACCTTGGAATGGTAGAGTAGACTTATTTTTAGTTTACAATTCCTAAAATAAAATAATATAGTAGTGTTAAACTTGAATTAATATATGTCATTTTATTTACAGCATTATATCCCTTACTAAATTGCTTAAAAAATTAATTGACTAGTATTGACTTCGTTAAAAAGTGGAAAGTAACTAGGACGTTGAACTAGTTAATCAATAATGCAATTATTTTTCGAAAGAGATATTTTCTCTTAAGCCTTTTAAAAACCAGAGTGACATATAGGTATGTCACTAGTGTCATTCGTGTCAAACGGAAGACAAACTTAGTTTGATCAAAGGTGATTTCGGACTTTAAAATTCTTCTAGTGAATTTTGAGTGTGTACATGAGTAATTTTCTAATTGAAAAATCGGAAAATCATGAAGTGTTACTAGTTGGACGATATTTGGAATCGATGAACTAGTGGGAGCTTTATGATTTGTTGTTTTTCTAGAACAATAGAAAAGTGTAACCGACTACACACGTAACGAGTTCTAATTGAAAAACCGGAAAGTCATGAAATGTTGCTAGTTAGACGATATTTGGAATCGATGAACTAGTGGGAGTTCTATGATTTGTTGTTTTTCTGGAAACATTGGAACAATGTACGAAAGATTTTCTAATCGAAAAAATCGGAAAATCATAAAAATAAAGCATTGCTCGTTAGACGGTATTTGGAACCGATAAACTAGTGGGAGCTTTAATGTTATGATTTGTTGTTTTTTCGGTATATTAGAAAATCCAAGAAGTCCCGACGAGTAACACTCGAAATAGACATCCCACGGTTCAAGAGTAGTGTCTACTCAAACGAACCGCTGGTTCAAGACTCGTTTCCATTCACGGAAAGTCAAGAATGGGAGAATATGTCTAAAAGTGTTTGTCACCTAAACTGAGAAAATTTTAAGGCTGAACCGAAAATTAATTAACTGAAAATCATAGGATAAGGACAGTGATTTTGGATCACCAACCTATGAATCCTTGGCAATTTTCTCGAGCTAAGTTCTTTGGAAGAACAAGGTAGCAGTGCATTTAACGATTAAAAGATTAAACAACGGGCAGTTAATTTTAGCTAGAATAGTGGGAGTGATATAAGGAAATGAATCTCGGATTCAATCCTTGGATATCGCGGAAATATTATTTTCTGTTTTAAGATTCGTTGGAACGAATGGATTTACCTTCTATTCGATAATTTGTTTGTCGTATAGAAAGTGAATATACCATTTGTAGTACGAATCTAAGACTCTGACTTTTGTTTGATAAAGTCAAAAACCACTTAGAACTGCTGAAATATGTATATAAAACACATCTTAAGAACTATTAAAAGCAATTGGTTTCTATATTTAGATAAACGCTTCTTCATATTCCATAGTTAGTGCATAGTCCCTAAAAGACAAGACCCGAAGACCGGCTCGGGGTGATTCCTTTCTCCCAAATTAGTCCGGTTATATTGTCTCAAAGGTTCAATGACTAAGTTTCCTTTCAATCGGGAAAGGATAATGGTTATAAAGAAGTAACATAGCTTGTTCATGACGACCTTCGGGGTCTGATGAAAGATACAAGCTAGTAGGAGCTTCCGAGTAGTGACTTCTTGTCTGATAACTATTCAAACACTCCGGTAAGTTTATCCAAAATATTTTGAGGTTTCTCTGTTTTCAACAGAGATAGAGTATTCTATACTCAGAAATGGGCCATCACATAGTCATAGGGACTGGTGCTCGGCCTGCCTCATAGTGAAATGCTTTCACTAAGTGAGAAACCGTTAAATTGCCTTATATATGTTTTTAGATGTGCTACAATATACTGCTTAACTCAATAAAGATATTGGAAGCGAAATAACGGTTTACATTGAAATGTAAGACAGAGAAGTCTACCTAGAATATGCTTTGGAATTTACGGATAAGGTGTGGATTCGGTTCACCCCACTTCTGTAAATATAAGCATTTAGCACACGGTGCTTGATGGTAAGACTCCGGGAATTTCGTGCATACGTTCGGTCAATGACCATTCGTGATATATCTTTTTTAAGCTATTGAGTATAAAGGTTAGATATTGAATTCTTGAAATCGGGAAGGGACGAGTTATCCGTTGCATCCTTTCGATAGAGTCCATGAACAAGAAAACCTTGAACCTTGAAGTGCGTTTACTCAAGGTAGTTACTAATCGATTAAAATCGACCACATCCAACATCGGTTGTTGGTGATAACACTAAATACTACTAAACTAGATCGAATTTCGATCCACCCGTAAGTATTGGGAGTATGGTTTATCCATCACCCATTACGGTTTCTGCGGACTTTGTAGTCTGAGGATCGATTGATGACCTATGGCTCTTTTGTGAACAGTATAGTATTCTGATAATAGAGGTTGGTTTAATAGCCATAACCCTGTGAATGGAGTTCGGTACTCCAGTTCTGTTCATGCTCTTGTAGAACCACCTGAGCGTCTCAGGCCCAGTGGGAGTAATTGGATCTACACGGAAAAGAGTAGAATGAATGGGAAAGTTTATCTTTCAGAGCAAAGATTGAGTGGTCTAGGGGTAATTCCCTAAGAAGTAGAGAGTTATTCAGACCTTGAACTCTCTTACCACTTAGTATTGCTTGATTTCGTTCAAAAGCAGAAAATAGGGGTGATTCCCTGAGACTTTCTTGCCAAACAAACGGAGTCTGGATTCATTCGGAACAAAAGGGTATTGCCTTATGAACTTATGACAGGATGACTGTCAAGGCTTATGTCCTTTTGTGGATAAAAAGCAAACCTCTCGGTCATTGGAAGTCATATATTTCTACAATATGTGGATTTGACCAGAATATTGATAAGTCTTTTGTAGACTGGATATCAATTTTAGTACAGTAGTGAATATATACATATATTAGTGTTTGTGAAGGATAACACTGCACCAGTTGGAATCAACATGGGTGTGTTATCTGAAGTCACAATCTGACAATACCACAATTCTCTGCAACAGAGATTTGGACAACATTCTTAAGAGTTTGACTCGGTCGAATTCATTAGAATCAGTCACTGGTTTCCCATCCATCTTATTGGCTAAGATGATGCATCTGTGTATGCAACATTCAACGAGGAAGTTCTACCCTATGCCTCAGGAATGACTCTCTAAATCTTCGGATCAAGAGAAATGGGATAGATTCTCTTTCTAGTAAGAGATGGTCGTGTTATTGAACGTCAACTTTGATCGAATCTTAGATTCGGCGGTTAACAAAGCAAGTTTAGTATGTCCTTTAGTATCTTGAGAGAACGAGGAACAATATGCGGACATATTCATGTATGAACTTGGATATGTGTGATACACCGATTTTGACTTTGAGTCGATTGAGGATGATCGTTAAGTCGATCTCGGGCTCAGTGTTTACTCAGTACCACATGATTAGATGGACCGGTAACGTTTCGATTCTACGGATCGTCTCGAGCCGACAACCTGACTAATCATTAAGACCCATGACATTTAGATGTAGGTGCTCCCCGAGTCACTGACCTATCCTACGACGGCATACTCGGAGTGTACTTTGGAAATCCGAAATGGTTATGATATGCTTAATGGGTACTAGAATACGGGATGGGTCTCCATTGCTTTAGAGCAAGTGGGAGATGTAGTTTGTTGTAGTTTTAAATAATAGGGTGTGCTCTAAAACAATTAATCACATGCTTTCGTGCAAGTGGGAGATTGTTAGGTGTGATGCCCGAAAGACAATTTTGTAATTGTTTTATTTAATAAATGAAATGATATTATTATTCATATTTATTATTCTCATATTCACCGATGTGACAATAGTATTTACACTACGTAAAACCCTAAAGTATATCGTTTATGTAATCACTTTACTCGTGTATGGTATATACACGGGAGGATTGAGTTAGTGAAGATGTACTTAAAATACAATTAGCCCGTAGTGAAGTTAATCGAGAGTATCGGGTCTCTCCTTTAACGTGCTATTAATGCGCCCGTAACACAATAGGTGTGATTGTCTTATCCGGACTTTCGGTTAAGAGAACCTAATGGGGCATTTATATATGATAGATATATCATATAGGGGTTTGGACCGATTTGATTAGAGTTCACGATATAATTCCGTAATCGAGAAGTCTTATCGAATCAATGGATGATCATATTTATGGATATATCTTAATCCTGAGGTGATCACAGTCAACTGCTTGAATCAGTATGAAGTTTGACTTGACGGTTAAGGATTACACTGAGTCTGTGGTCTGAATTACCCCATCTTGGCATTGTACTGGATTGAGTGAGTAGTCTGTGTTATCACAGATACGGAATCCATTCCTTCCATTTATGGAAGTAGATGGACAGTTCCCTTATTTGTTAATCCTAGAAACTGATCGATCGTACGAGTTCATATTACACTGATTAGCTACCAGTGAGTTGTATGAATTAATTGATCACTAGGGGGTTAATGGTAAATAAGGTTAAGAGGTTCTTAAAAGGGTTAACGGTAACTTCCCGATTTAGAACGAACGTCTCATGGAGGATTAATCCATATGTAATGATTATATCAATGGACGCTTATTATTATTCTCGTGAGGAGATAAATATAATCTTGTAATCGGAGGAGTGCGATCACGGGATTATGGTGGCATATTCCCGTGATTGATTTATCGAATATAATTATTCCATAATTATTTATTTGATTTATCGGAGCCGCCGATTATTAGTCCATGGTCCCCGACGTGCCTCCTAATATAGCATAGCTATTCTCGGACGTCGAATCCTAATAATATTAATTTAGTTCTTGTTGGACTTTATTAAAACGATATGTGAATTAATTGTTTAGTGGACTATTAAATTAGTTGGGCTAAATAATTAAATATGTGAAAAAGACTTTTTTCATAAACTTGGCCCAATTGTGTTATAGCCAAAAATTAATTATGACTAGGTCATAAATTAAAAGTGGCGCCCCCCCCCCCCCCTCTTATTTTTGGAACAAGAAATTAGTTTTCTTGTGATTAATAAGACATGTGAATAAAATATTTATTTGATAAATATTTATGGTAAATAATAAAGATAAATATTATTCTAGATATGTTCTAGAATATTATGGAATTATCTTTTATTAAAGGATTTATTTTGTTTGATAAATAAAAATCCTTGGAGGCTAAGTTTTACTCTCCTATATAAAGAGAGTTCTCCCAAGCCTTATACACAATGATAAATTTCGACTTCTCCCTATAGTAGAGAGAAGAAAATATTTCGGCCAAGGAGAGAGTGGGAGAAATCTTGGAGATTTTTCCGGTAGCATATCGGAAGGGTTCGAGTCGAGAATTCCTTCCACCGGGAATTGCTTGGATCACACGATCGGAAGACTGTGGTGCTCTTCACATCTTCACATTCATCCTTTGCGGTTCTTCAACTTGAATTTTGAGATTCAAGAGGTATGATCTACATCCCCCTTGTAGAATAGATCTAGTTGTTTTATTACGTGTAGTATATAGATCTAGATCCATAAATCGCTTCCGTTGCGGATGGTATTACTAACACCTCCGACCCCTCCAGGTCAGCCTGTACTTGTGATCAAACCTGCCCCTGCCTGACCCTATAGGTCGGCTCAAGTCCCTCTCAGAAAAAACCTCTTACGCACGTAAGAATCCGAGCTGATCCCAGCTCGGTTATACTCCCCGACCTCCATAGGTCGGCCAAAACATAGAAGGATTCAGCCAGTTCAGCTCGGGCCATCTAAGTCGGCCAGAGTCCATCCTCAATCATATTTCCCATGTGTGTGATAATCAGATAAATATGGGAAGAATCCCTTATATTTAATCTTTAATTCTGACAGTCAAATATCTCCATAATTATCTCCAACAATTTAGGAGATTAAATCATAATTATCTTTTACTTAGGGAACACGAAATCCAGGCCCAACAAGGACAAGGCCCACGCCGCCTTAGGGCATAACTCTCCTCTACATAAACCATCCCTAAGGAACTATAGAGACTTGATTCCAATACACGCATCGGATACGTAGGTAACTTGAGAAATAACATCTCAAGTCAAGTCTAAACCACCACCAAAACACCCCCCCTCTTTTCTATCGCTTTTGTTGTTCTTGAAGCTTTTACCGGTTGTCTTTAGGAGAATAGCCCTGGATTTATGATCAACAATTTTTAGCATCGTCAAATGGTGATAGAAAGAGGGCCTCATACTGACAACTTCGTTCAAAATCGAATAGAAAAAATGCAGTCATATCTACGGTCAATTCCCAGATATTTAGCCGTCAAAACAAAATTCTCACCGTGCAGATTGAAGGAGAAGGTGGGAGGAATGAGCCCTCCAAATTTCATGCTGATCGGAGCCCGTTTCGATAACCGATCGTCGACGTAAAGTTGTTGTTGCTGCTGTATCATAAAAAATGCAGCAGTCAGATCTGTGGTTTATTACCAGATATTGAACTGTTGAAACAAAAATTCCACCATTCAGATTGAAGAAGAAAGGGGGATAAACAAGACCTCCAAATTTCGTGCCGATCGGAGTCCGTTACGGTGCCCGATCGTTGCCGGAAAGTTGCTGCTGCTGCTGTATCACCAAAAAACACTGCAGTCACATCGGCAGCTAATTACCAGAGATTGAGCCGTTGAAAAAAGATTTACACAATTCATATTCAAGAAGAAGGAGGTAGGAACCAGATCTCCAAATTTCGCGTCGATCGGAGTCCGTTTCGATACCCGATCATTGCCCAATATTTGCTGCTGTAACACCAAAGTAAGCAGCGAGTTTTCTTCCTTCCTCTTCAAGATCCGAGCCGAGCTCCCCAGCTCTCCAGATCCGAGCTCTCAAGATACAAGCTCTCATTGGGTTTTATTTCTACAACTTTATTATGATCACACTTCTTTTTCATTTTCGGAACTCTCCCGACCTAAAGAGTCGGGACGAGCTTTCTTATATTTGGAACTCGCCTTCGGGCGAGCCTTCTATAAGTCCGATTTAGTTCGGCATCATATTTGGAACTCGCATTCGGGCGAGCCTTCTATAAGTCCGACTTCAGTTCGGCATCATATTTGGAACTCGCCTTCGGGCAAACCTTCTATTAGTCCGATTTAGTTCGGCATCATATTTGGAACTCGCCTTCGGGCGAGCCTTCTATGAGTCCGACTTCAGTTCGACATCATATTTGGAACTCCCCTTCGGGCGAGCCTTCTATAAGTCCGACTTCAGTTCGGCATCATATTTGGAACTCACCTTCGGGTGAGCCTTCTATAAGTCCGATTTAGTTCGGCATCATATTTCGAACTCGCCGGCGAGCGAGACTTCTATAAGACCGACTTCAGTTCAGCATCATACTTGGAACTCGCCTTCGGGCGAGCCTTCTATAAGTCCGATTTAGTTTCGGCATCATAATTCAAACTCGCCTGCAAGCGAGCCATCTATAAGACCGACTTCAGTTCGGCACCAACAAATTACACCAATAAGAAAACGGTACATTAATTTACTATTATTTTGTTTTCCATTATGCATGGTCTTTATTAATTTTATAGAACAAACACATGTGCAACTCTTTCACGCGAGAAGTCAGCACTAGCCTGGCCCTGCTCGACGTGTTTTAAAATGAGAAGTCAGCACTACCCTGGACCTACTCGTCCAATACTTTCATACGAGAAGTCAGCACTAGCCTGGCCCTGCTCGTCCAATACTTTCACGCGAGAAGTCAGCACTAGCTTGGCCCTGCTCGCTGTGCTTTCAAATGAGAAATCAGCGCAGCCTGGCCCTGCTCGTCCAATACTTACATGCGAGAAGTCAGTCCGAACTGGCCTAGCTCGCCCAACTATACGTGGGGCAGTCGGTCGCCCTGAATGCCATAACTCAAAGCACAAAGCAGTCAAGCCCGCGATAAGGACATCGTCCCATCAGGTTCTCCTTAACGCTATTTTAATGTCATATTGACTCGTTCTATTGTGCATTTTATCATTAATTTCTATAGAATATACGCGCATATATTGAATTTGCAAAACTTCAAACTCGTTGAAATAGCCAGAAATACTTCGAACTCCCTTAAAATATGATACCTGAGCTCTGCCAAGTCAGGCTCAGCAAAAAACACGTGAGGTCTCACTCGCATAAATTTAATATGCGAAGTCAGTGAAACTTCTGACTCAGTTCGCCTAAATATGACATCCGTGCTCCCCGAGTCGGATGAAATGAACATGCTTGTTAAACTGTCTGCAGGCCAGACAAGCCGAGCTCCGCAGGGCGGACTCCACTCCAAACACTATGGTTGACACTTGAGCTCCGCAGGTCGGACTCAACATGATCAGCAGTGACCAAACTAATAAAGTCTGCGTGACAGACTCAAATAATTAAGTCTTCAGGCTAGACGCGAGATAGATAAACAAACAATCAAGTATGCCATCCAAAAACTATAAGTTAGTGCTGGCATACTAATGGGCAAGACGTCCCAGTTATTAAATGAAAAGTAGTCAAGAGACTGGAAGTTTGGATTAAGAAAACTCATCAAGACTCAAATTCTAAGTCAGCAGGACTGACATCCGAGCTCCGTAGTACTGAACCAGCTTAAAATCAAATCTGCAAGACAGATTCGACCTAAGCCTTGCTCGCCGTAGGCTAAATATAAAAAATCATCCTAAATAAATTAAGTGCTTAAGTATACCTCCAAGAACAAAATCTAGAAATTTTCATTGCTAAAATATTACAATAAGTTCAAACAAAAACAAAATAGAAAAGCCCTTAAGCTAAGCCGTGAGGGTCAGATTCGGTGGTTCTGAAGAAGGAGCCGAGGAAGCACCAACAGACACAATGTCCACTATCTCCTTAGTCTTTCACCCGCTCGTCGTAGACACGGCTCGCCGGGATAAAGAAGATTCATCACCAGCTCATACAACTTTGTTTGGAGCTCGGACATGGCCTGCTCCCTACCCTTTGTCTCCGCATCCAACTGGCCCGACACGGACTTCAGCTCCGCTTCTTTTGACCAAAAGCTGATCCTAGAAAGCCTTTATCTTCTTGTCTTCAAACTCGACGGCGCCCCCGAGCTCCCCTCAGGTTTGCCTCAACTTGGAAATCTTCTTCTTGTTGACATTAGACTTCTTGGAGGCTTCCCCCAACCTCCGGGAAAACTCCTGACCAACTAAGGTCCTCTACATTAGCAAAATTAAAAGGTTAGTGGGACTACCAAAAGTAGAGCATCAAAATAAAAAGGGTAAATTATAAGTCTGCAGGACAGACTCGAACTGAGTTTCGTAGGACAAACTCAGAAAAGTTTGTCGGACAAGCCCAATAGGTCCCCAAGTCGGACTCGAACCAAAGACCACGGGTCGGACTCAATTGAACTCCGCAGATCGGACTCAATGAGTTTGTAAACCAATCTCTTTAAGTCTGCAAGTCGGACTTAACTTCATTCGTTGTCTATAGGACAAACTCGAGCAAAATCATGACCAAACCTTTAGTATGCCATCCAAAACTACAAGTTAATGCATGGCATACTGGGGGACAAGATACCTCACCATTAACGAAGCACTAAAAGAAAGTGCGGGTTAAATCAAGTACTTAAAGAAGTGCTCGGAATAAAGTTAAGGCTGAGAACTTAACGAAATACTCTTATTATCAAATTGTATGGATTATAATTTGATTTGAAATAAAATTTCAAAGAAAAAAAACTACAAGTCCACAAGCCTTCTGACCTAAGAACCGGGGGCTGGACTCTACGGTGGCTCGAAAGAAGTAAGAACCGAGGTAAGAGTAGCCACAGCACGGCAGGTGTACTCGGACACAATGTCCACTCCCTCCGAGAAGTCCTTCAAACGGTTGTCATAGACATGGTTAGGCCGACCTTGCCTTAGGTCGGAAATCTTCTTTAAATCTCCAGTAAACCTTGCTAGCCCGGGGAAAATGTCCTGGAAAATCCAGGTTCCCTGCAAGTAAGAAACACTATCAAAGTACAACA
The DNA here is from genome assembly GCA_036785695.1 of Gentiana straminea. NCBI lineage: Eukaryota > Viridiplantae > Streptophyta > Magnoliopsida > Gentianales > Gentianaceae > Gentiana > Gentiana straminea. Next base: position 9,369,112 of record JAVUPR010000265.1, read on the forward strand.
CTCGAGTAAGAAAAGCAAGCTTGCGTATTCCAAGGCCTTGAACCCAGCGTCAGCTAGCTCCACACCAGTCCTCTTAGAGACCGGCCCCTGTTCCACAAGACGGGCTCAATAAAGTCTACATGACACACAATCTAAGCTTTGCATGTCTGGCTCAGCATGCATATGTCAACTAAAAATTACATTGAGTCTGCTTAATAGAATGACATCATAGCCCGTCCGCTTAATAACGCGAGAAGTCAGTCCGACCTGGCCTAGCTCGTCGTGCTTTTAAATGAGAAGTCAGCACTAGCCTGGCCATGCTCGTCTTAAACTTTCACGTGAGATGTCAGTCCGACCTGGCCTTGTTCATCGAGAAGCTTAACGCTAGAAGTCAGTCTGATAAGCCCTCGAGCGAATCTTTTATACACCCGACTCCACATCAACACCGTATTTAAAGCTCACCCTCGAGCGAATCTACTCAAAATTGTGTCCTTACGCTCTCAAGCCCGACGCGCTTAAAACCGGTTTCTTTTGAAGCACAACACCGGTACACTACGCTATGTGAGCCTTACGTTATCTCAGTAGATCGCTCTAGAACAAGTCACCTCAACAAATGATGTATCAAATTGTTACAACTTTACACCATGACCTTCACTTACACGCTCGAAAGCTCAAAGAGTAGAAGGACATCAATGTGTCGAATCAGTCCAAGTTCCACAGTTCCTGAAATAACCCATGGATCCGAAACCTGGCCTATACATAAACCTAGAAACGGATAGGCCCCTCGGCACGTCTTGTCCACCCCTTAATTGGCCAGACCGAGCCAAGCATGATCAAGCCCGCCTCGCACCATCACGATTCCTGTCGTGAGCCAAGGTAAAGGAAATAAAGCAACAAGTAGCTAGTCTGATGCAAAGCACTAGGGGCTCGACCCGCTCGCCCCTCCAGTCCACCATCCTTCAACGCGACCAAAGCTAACGCAATTAGGCAACAAAGTTCATAAACAATGCTCTCAGGCCTCAAAGATCTCAGCTCGCCAAAGGCTCTCATTTCCCCAGCTCTTCAGCTCGAAACTCTAAGACCGATCTTAGTTCGGCAGTGTCCCAGGTTGCCAGCTCGTCCAACAGCCTAGTGTCAGCCGACTCATGTCCCTACAAATAAAAGCATCACACCCTTGACAAAAAAAGGCTCTCATCTTCGAAGAACTACGTAAATTGGGCTTGATCCCTTACAAGCTAAAGGTATGTAGGTAGCCTTCTACGGCTCAGCTCATAATCACAAACACAACATTTTCTTCATCCTTGTTCTTGAGCGCCACTTGATCGCATGCAAAGCACTTGCTAGCAATAGGACTAGGTCTATCGTAGTAGAGTACTTGCAAGTCAAGGTCGAATCCCACAAAGACTCGTAAGAATGTCTAATTATCAAGATTGAGTTGTCACGATTATGGTCTACGACCAACTATAATATGTAGACAGTAGTATTGGTGCCTCAAACTAACAATATTATGCGAGTTCAACGAAGAAACTAGAGTTTCTAAGGTATTAGTTCAATTATGAGTAATTAGTTATTCGCCATTAGTGAATTTATTCATTGTTCAGCTACAGGTACAACTTCTAACCCTATCTACTCCGACAATGGCATTAGACAATCTATACGCAAGCTACCCTCCTTAATTGGTCCGTAATAGCCCATACGCATAAAGAAATAGAGATGCCAATATTGAGTGTTACCTCATACCGCAAACCCGCCTAGACAGCCGTCGACACTGACCAGCACGTTCCTAGGGTCCATTTAGATAATGTCCTAATTAACAGTTCACTTGCGGTCCTCCATGTTAATTTACGATAACATGAAAATAGTTGATCAGGCTACTAACATGTAAATTAAATCTATCGATCAATGTAGCTGGCGCCGATTATCATGAATTAATAATTTACTAGGTATTCAGATCTAGCGATATAGACCGTCGCAAATCTGAAGAACGCAACTACTATTTCATGATTTCTTCACCAACGAATCAGATCTATAACACGTGGGGTAAAATAAACTAACTACTACATAATTAAACTAAATAAGCAATAAAACCATACTAATCGAATAGAACAACGATAGATCTACATCTTGTAAAAGACTGAAGATCTTACCTTCAAAGATGAGCGTAGATCCCCTTCGGATCTCTCCCTAGGTGGCGACTCCGTCGTCTCTCCGACCAGAACTCATAAAATAAATAAAATAAAGAATAGAGAACTTTTATTGCATAATTTCCTTGAATAATTTGAGTACATTGTGTTCTGAGGCGAAGCCTCTTATTTATAGCTATCTAAACCGACTTAGAATTATCTAGTTCAACCCCTCATCCAAGAAAATGCGTTTTGGAAGATTCTGGACCCTCGGTAAGTCGGCACCACCTCCCGGGTTACCGGGGGTATTTTTGTCCTTTTTCTTCAACAGACATAACTTGGATGCTTCTAGAATACCCTAGGCCCATTCCTTTCGTTCAGTCCACTCCAGATTCGTCCATCATGCTTAGCCCACTATTTCGTATCCCGAAAATCTGTTAGGAAATCTAGGCGGAACGGAAATCTAAGCGGAATTCAAAAATTTATTTCCTATCGACCCAAGATCGACTTCGTTTAAGCAATAAACAAATAAGCTAAAGACGGTGGTTACCTTGGTTGATCTAAAAGATCGACGCTTTGACCGTCTAAGGAGAGTAGTTCTGCATAGAGCCGCCCAAGTGTTCGGCCTCTACCGCTAGTCCACACGAACACCCCGCCGGAATCCCATCATGGATTGCTATTGGAAAACTCCGGTTGCTAGACCGGCCTTTTCCCCTCTCTCCAACTCTCTATAGGATGCTCTCTATTTTACACAAGAACTATTAGTTCTTGGAATTGTGTTGTTCAAAAGAGCTTGACACCCACCTCTTATTTATAGTAGAAGTGGCGCCCCAAATAGAGTAAAAAGGAAGAAAACCTTTTTCCAATAAAATAAGGAAAATATAATTGATTGATTTATCTCATTTATTATAATATCTTATATCAAATAAATCTAGGATATTGTCAATATCTTATATTGAATATTTCCAAGATATTGTCAATATCTAATATTGACTATCTTTATTTTATTACCATAAATCAATTTACACATGTGTATATATCACATAATATATAACACATATAAATCTATATTTAATTATGGCAAGTGTGCACATGTATATCTTATATATATGTACAACACACGCATTACTACACATATATATATATATATATATATATATAAATATTAATATCTAATATTAATATATGGTAATACCATTAATTAAATTGCACAATCCAAGTGTATCTTATACACTTCAATGTGGCGCCCCATATTGCCAAATATTGGCTTCCGGAATATTCTTTAATTAATATAATTAATATCTTGTATTTTATTTATTCATAATAAATAAATACCACCATATTAATTTACCACTATAACCTTTATAGTCTCGAGATAAACTTTCCTTATTTGGTTATCATCTATAACCACATTTTAATCCGGCTAGATGTTCATATGTGTGTGACCCGATAGGCTTCCGAATATGTTGGCCGTAGACACAAAGTGCAAATTACGAAAATGCCCTTCATGCCTAACGATCACGGGATAGCGTCTAGCAACACACCGTGACCCCCAATCATCGGAAGAGTCAAATGCAATGACTACTACCTTTCATGTGAAACAAGCTTACCGTGTAACTTACAATCCTATCGCCGTAATAATATCCATACGGTCGTTAGTCGAGTGTCAAAACATCAACGACCGTATCTTATAACTGATATCATGCTCTCTCGAAGTAACTTGTTTACTCCCACTTTGCAAAGATTCACGAGAGTAAGACATTCCTTATAAGAAGGCCATTTCGGATATTCGATCCCAATCATAGGATACGCGATTCCCGGACGACCAATCATGTATACTCCGTATGCTTCAGTATCACACCCAATCACTACCGCATGATCGCCCCGTGGCTAGGGGAAACCTCAATAGTGTCAAAGCATGACAATCCACACCGTGATGCCATGAAGACTCCGGTCAAAAGGATAATTACACAACCGTCACATAGTGTGACACTTATCCGTGTAAGTGGGTCGGGCCTAACGTACGCATTCTCTAATACACGTCCACGTACGGTCCAAGTGTCTCTACACTTCGATAGACGAGATCTATCCCCGCCCTAAAGACATAAGACATCTAATACGTGCTAGTCCGTTTATACTATCAATGCCCCGTTTAATAGTACATAACCTAGTAGACATTTAAGTATCAAACTTATTAAAGTGATTAGAGATCTCATCAACCATAATCGCCTATCATGGTTTCTCTATCACAGTTTAATACTAAGGACGTTATCACATAACAATTCATAATTGGTTCTTTAAAAGAACATATATATGACAACAGTAAAACCATTTTATATATGTATAAACATAAAAAAATAGTAGAAATGATCCGACCCGGTCGGATCCGGTCCAACCCGATTGGGTTTAGGACACTATTCCAACAATCTCCCACTTGGCCTAAAACCAATCACTCGCACACACAAGACCAAGTTGAAACACAAGAATCTCATGCAATACTCGCAACCAGCCCTAGCCATAAACGGATCGCTATCCGTGGGGACTCGTACTATCTTCATATCATGTTCCAAATGACCAAGTCAAAGGAACCGCCTCAACACACACACGAATCTCTGACGAGACCCTGGTCCTTGCTTCAAGCAATGAATCCACTTACTATATCAGCTATATAGAAAAGGTGGAAGAACCACACAAGGTTCAGGAATGAACCTTCTAGATCCATGTACTGCTCCCGCTGCGCCTCTAAGGCACTAATGTGTTTTGGCCTAGTTGTAGAATTTATAGTGACCCATATGCTAGAACATTTCCAGCTCACTGTATCACTTAATCAAAGTGATTGCAAACCCAGACAGTAGCTCCCACTCGCCTTCATAAGACTCAGGATATACGTCTGTATATCTATGTTTATTTAATTCCAAGTTTCAATAAACTAGGAAACTTTCCTTAACTTGTTTAAGGATATTCTCGACATTCACCGCATTTACTTTCATACTTGCTCATGACTATTCATGGACTATGAACATCCGGCATTACCTATAAGATGGTTCCTATCGCAGTAGCGAAGGAAACCTTCCATAAGCATCATCTTTCACCTTATCTTTAGGACCAATGTCCTAACATAGATAGATCTCGCGATCTATGCTAAACTTCTTTTAGCATCACATCTATATAGGTAAACTATAATCTAACAGCAGTTAAATCTATCACTATAGATTCTTATTTCTAAAATAAGAACTGCTAATCCAAGTGCTTTCGTAAAGACCTTGAACTACCAAACATTAATTGACTGTGACATGGGGTATTAATTCTCGAGAGAGATATTAACACACTCCCACTATCCATCTTGCACATGGGGCATATCCTTCTTTTGACTAAATCAAACTCCCTTGATTATCTAACAAAGAAATTGTCTAGAGAAACTTGTTTGATGCCATAAATGGATCTCGTGGGCTTACATATCATGTTATCGTCTATGAACATCGGGTTGTTTGCCCAACGTCTTCAACATTATCATATAGTCATGATACAAAGCTATAACAAGTATTATCTGAATAGAACTGGGCTCAGCCTTACGGGGACATTCCCTCTAGGTAAGACAGACTAGATTCACAACCTGGTTGTCACTGATGGAATCTAATTCAGATATTATGGCTCCTGGCCATATCTCTCAATCTTGCCTTTCAAACATTCTTTCATAAGTCGTGAGATATTCATTCTTCGAGATGAACATACCAGCGGCCTTTTCAGGCTTGAGGTTATCCACAGACTTACAGAACTTTTGTTTGCACTGAGCAGTGTCCTACACCTCATCGCTATGCGGCGTCTGCTCACGTTCCTATGGTTGAATAACTCCATGTGGTTCTCAAACTACCTTTGAGATCTAAATCTACTCCCACTGTTTCTTTTGGAAGAAACACTTCCTCTAGAAGACAGCATGTTTGGAGACAAACATTTTGCTCCGCGGACAAGTAAATAATATCTAGCGTACTAGCTAAGATATTCCACAAAGTTGCATATGTCGTACTAGGCTCCAAGCCTTTCTGACTTAGCTTATGACAACTTCAAATCATCGGTTAAGATAGATTCGACATTATCCTCTTCCATATCTAATATGGAATTTATTCAACCTTTATTCTTTGGAACTAAGTTAAGTATAAGGGCACTATCCCGAAACGGGTAAGGGATACATCGCATGGCTTGCGTCACACCTTTATCATATAAAGTGTTATTTCCATTTTGGGAACACAATCTAATTGCGTATCCCAAAGATGGTATCCTTCAAGGGAGAATCTTATTCCTTTTCAGACGACTTCTGAAACACCCTTCATGTATTAATTACTTCAATCCAATTGAAGATTAATTCCTAAGTAGCTCATCAATCTCATATTCGTACTAGCTCGAACTTTTCGGGCTTTCTGAATTATGCACTTCACTGAGTACATTCAACTATTTCTAAAAATAGTGATAGAGATTAACAAACAATTATTTGTGGCATTAATTGTCACAAGCCAACAAACATCGGTATGTTTAGGCTTTAGACAATTTTCTAGATTTTTATAACCTTTTCATAAAAGGGTATTTTAGTCATCTTTAGATAAGATACGCATAACCCACATGATTCATAATCATATGGTTTAACATCATCAGAATGACGTTTAATTACACGCTTCCCTTCCAGAGAGACTATGTCTAGAACAACCACAAATATTAAGGATAACAGCCACACAAATATTTAGTTGAGATCTCATCACATATATCAACTATATAGTGACATCAATCTAGTATGTTAGATTCAGTGACCTTCCAACTTTATCGGAATAACATTTATTCTTTACAATTGAATATGTCTACTAAATCCTAACAAATAACTGAAAGCATGTTCTTCATAAGAACCGGAACATAATAACATTTATTTAGTTCCCTTATCAGTTTACTAGATCCAGAATATGGTAAGTGTTACAACGTTTGTTTCACCTTCCATATCTGTATTTAATCTTTCTAATTTAATCACACTCGTAAGATATCATATATCTAAGAGTTGACTTGAACTTAGATAGATTTATCTCAACTCACTTGCCTAGAATAGAAACTTCAATAAGTTCTCTATTTAAGCACATGCCCTAACTTTCATTTTAATCCTTCAAGCACTTGTAAATGTTTCTTAGTGTAGTCTTCATAAGACTTAAGAAAGATCACAAGAGCTATGTCTTTGATTTCCTTTCATAAAGAAAATTTAAAGTTTATTAAATAGTTTATTTAACCTTTCGAATCGTATTCAAAACATTGACTATTTAATTAACCTTTAAGCAATGATAGAATTAAGTCGATACTTAAGTCTTACAATTTTGAAAACAACCTTTCCAAAATTCGATATGGTCATTCTTATCCAACGTTTGAATTAATTGTCATCATATGACTGAATGATCATATTGGATCGTATCCAATGTCATGAGCTTCCGCTTTCATTAATAATTAAAGCCTTGGAGTAGTCCATCAAATATGTAGTCTCATTGTCTCTAACTACTATAACGGGATTGCTCGTGTCATTGCTTATTTTAAAAGGATTATAATTACTTAACCATATTTGAGAACGTTTCTCAAAAGGTAACAGTCATAATTTGGTTTTACTAATCGAGAATAAAAACATAAATATAAAAGTTTGTTAAAACTACGACCTAAAAATAAAGATAAAAGAGTGTTGTTGTTTATACACGCAAAATCAAAAATGGTCTTTTGGTTTATGATTTTGCTCCCACTAGTCAACTACTTCCAATTGACTTTCAAGAATATTTCAAAATTCTTTAGTGGCTGAGATCCAATCTAGTTACCTCGATTCCCGGCGGTGGTCGATCAACCAAGATAATTTCGAAAGGTAGGTAACTCTTTACCATTCACATCTCTATGTGATTCTCAGTGGTTGACTAGTCAACTCTTTGGCGATACACATCACTATGTGTTAGTCAACCCCTTGTCTCTAAAGTCAGACGGCCCTGACGGTGGCCAATCACCGAAAGACTCTAGTCAAGTCATAACCCAATATTCACGAGATCTCATACGATCATATCTCAATAACGACGATATACCCGAGGTAGGTCAACTCCCGGCGGTGGTCGATCGCCTGGATCCGAACACAGCTCTTCACCGTCGTTATAATATCGGGAGACAATATTTCGACTTGATTTTTGTCGTGGAAGTATTTTTCGTAAATTAATTCACTTAATTAATTTTAATTTCGGTCTCATCAATTATATCTATCTCTATAGATATATATCCTACACATTTATCTAGATCGTGCCTAGTCACGCATCTATCGTATCATATAAAATAAATACAAGCACAAAATAAATAAATGCGTAAAGTAACCGGTATGATCATGGACTTTTCCTAGGTGCGGTTTCGAATACAACCGACGAAACCGCGGGTCACAATCTAAGGTAGCTGCAACCGCCAATAGGATCTTTAATGAGCCATTCTCCAATGGGATCTTTATTCTTCTTTCTTTGGTCTCCATCTTCTGCTCCATTCTTGTTACATTTAATTCTATCTAATAAAATAAATACACCCGCCGCACACGGGGGGAGTCAACGGGAATGGGATAAATGCGTAAAATAAACTAGGTCACGTTCTTCATAACGGCCTAGGACAATTTTTAAACCAACGTAAAAATTAAATCATTCACATCTATCCTATCGGTCGAAAGTCCATGATCAATCGGGGTCCATATAATCATATTATATCTACTATATCTAATCCATACAATAAAATCTTATGAAAAAGATAAAATTAAAATTTAACTACTTGCGTCTTAATTAATCAATTAACATTTAATCTATTAAATAATTTTATCCAATCAATTAACTAATTAACATTTAATTAATTAAATGATTTTAATCGAAATAAAATTAACGATTAATTTTAAACCGATTTTAATTTTAATTTTAATAAATTAGAACTATTCCAAAATAAATCAAAATTAAAATTATTTCTCTTTTGTTTCTTTCCTTTTGATTCGTAATCAAAAGTGGATGCTTTGGTTTCCTAAACCAAATTTGGCTTAGATCGCCACTTTCCAAAATCAAAATTTTGAAGTTTTGGGCCTTTTACAAATCAAATATTTGAAAAAAGGCCTAGGCCTATTCCAAATCAAATATTTGGAAAGGCCAAATAATTTTGGTTTAGGCAGTTCGCCACTTTCCAAAATCAAAATTTTGGAAGTGGCCAGCTTGCCCAGCCTTTTCCCAAATCAAATATTTGGAAAGGGCCTAGGCCTATTCCAAACAAAGTTTGGAAAGACCATTATTATTTTAATGCCATGTGGCATCCCAACGGCCCAAACTATTTGAACCATTGGTTAGCCACACGACACAACTAAACAAAGGGAAATTAACAATCACAACTATGAACCATATTGAATCACAAAATACACAAAACAAAAATTTGGAGATCCGCCAAAGCATTGACCGGTCAACCGACGCCGGCGCAGCCGCCCCCGCCGCCGCCGCCGACCGCCGCCGCCGGTGGTGGTGCCGCCGCCGCCGGCCGAGCACCACCCGATCTCGTTTTTTTTTTTTTTTCTTTTTTTCTTTTCATGTATCACTTTTGTGAATCAAAAATCTTTCATCTTTTAATTACGTGATTTAAACGATAAAATTAACTACGCAAAATAACATGCTTATTGCTTAAGCTCGAAGCTCTCTCTGATACCACTGTTAGGAAATCTACGCGGGAACGCAGCGGAATTCAAAAATTTATTTCCTATCGACCCAAGATCGACTTCGTTTAAGCAATAACAAATAAGCTAAAGACGGTGGTTACCTTGGTTGATCTAAAAGATCGACGCTTTGACCGTCTAAGGAGAGAGAGTAGTTCGCATGTAGAGCCGCCCAAGTGTTCGGCCTCTACCGCTAGTCCACACGAACACCCCGCCGGAATCCCATCATGGATTGCTATTGGAAAACTCCGGTTGCTAGACCAGCCTTTTTCCCCTCTCTCCAACTCTCTATAGGATGCTCTCTATTTTACACAAGAACTATTAGTTCTTGAAATTGTGTTGTACAAAAGAGCTTGACACCCACCTCTTATTTATAGTAGAAGTGGCGCCCCAAATAAAGTAGAAAGGAAGAAAACCTTTTTCCAATAAAATAAGGAAAATATATTTGATTGATTTATCTCATTTATTATAATATCTTATATCAAATAAATCTAGGATATTGTCAATATCTTATATTGAATATTCCCAAGATATTGTCAATATCTAATATTGACTATCTTTATTTTATTACCATAAATCAATTTATACATGTGTATATATCACATATATATTATAACAAATATAAATCTATATATTTAACTATGGCAAGTGTGCACATGTATATCTTATATATATGTACAACACACGCATTAGCTAACATATATATATAAATATTAATATCTAATATTAATATATGGTAATACCATTAATTAAATTGCACAATCCAAGTGTATCTTATACACTTCAATGTGGCCACCATATTGCCAAATATTGGCATCCGGAATATTCTCGTAATTAATTAATATAATTAATATCTTGTATTTTATTTATTCATAATAAATAAATACCACCATATTAATTTACCACTATAACATTTATAGTCTCGAGATAAACTTTCCTTATTTGGTTATCATCTATAACCACATTTTAATCCGACTAGATGTTCATATGTGTGTGACCCGCTAGGCTTCCGAATATGTTGGCCGTAGACACAAAGTGCAAATTACGAAAATGCCCTTCATACCTAACGATCACGGGATAGCGTCTAGCAACACACCGTGACCCCCAATCATCGGAAGAGTCAAATGCAATGACTACTACCTTTCATGTGAAACAATTACCGTGTAACTTACAATCCTATCGCTGTAATAATATCCATACGGTCGTTAGTCGAGTGTCAAAACATCAACGACCGTATCTTATAACGGATATCATGCTCTCTCGAAGTAACTTGTTTACTCCCACTTTGCAAAGATTCACGAGAGTAAGACATTCCTTATAAGAAGGCCATTTCGGATATTCGATCCCAATCATAGGATACGCGATTCCCGGACGACCAATCATGTATACTCCGCATGCTTCGCATCACACCCAATCACTACCGCATGATCGCCCCGTGGCTGTGGAAACCTCAATAGTGTCAAAGCATGACAATCCACACCGTGATGCCATGAAGACTCCGGTCAAAAGGATAATTACACAACCGTCACATAGTGTGACACTTATCCGTGTAAGTGGGTCGGCCTAACGTACGCATTCTCTAATACACGTCCACGTACCCAAGTGTCTCTACACTTCGATAGACGAGATCTATCCCTACCCTAAAGACAAGACATCTAATACGTGCTAGTCCGTTCATACTATCAATGCCCCGTTTAATAGTACATCACCCTAGTAGACATTTAAGTATCAAACTTATTAAAGTGATTAGAGATCTCATCAACCATAATCGCCTATCATGGTTTCTCTATCACAGTTTAATACTAAGGACGTTATCATATAACAATTCATAATTGGTTCTTTAAAAGAACATATATATGACAACAGAAAAACCATTTTATATATGTATAAACATAAAGAAATAGTAGAAATGATCCGACCCGGTCGGATCCGGTCCAACCCGATTGGTTTTAGGACACTATTCCAACAGTTTGGGCGGACTCGGGACCGAGCATCGCTCTTAAGTCCTCGTTTGTTTCTTTTTATGCGAGGGTCGTGCCCTTTTTACACGAGTTCGCTTCCCTCACTGCCTTTATTGCATATTTTTTTTCTTTTATTTTTACATATTTTTTTCTTGGCAGATTTCCTCACTTTTTTCTCTCTCTCTCACAAGTCCGTTTGTCCCGGTTGCCTTTTGTCATCCAAGTTGCTTCCCTTGTCTTACAACAATTTGTTAAAGTATATAGACAGACAAATAATGATTCCTGGTTAAAACAACTCATCATCTAATCTTAAACACTTCTCACTCAGATTATGTGCTCAAATATTGATTGCAATGATAGAACAGTAATTAATAAGTTACTACTTCACGCAACATAACATATGCTCGTTCTTCCATACTAAATTGAATACGCTATAGCTCACTTCAAATTGAACTTGGGCTCCTTTTCTACCGATTCCTTACTCGAAGACGTGCAAATAGCAAGCTAAAAACAGTGTAAAAAACTTTCAAAAATTATCCCTTTTTCGATTATCTAGCTATCTAGCTAAGACGCTTTTACCCCCCCACTTATTATAGACATTGTCCCCAATGACTAATAATAAAGAAAAGAAAAAGTACTTAGCTCTGGAAATGTTGGCTGAGTCAAAACGAATCCTGGAGCAGAATCATTAGCTCCTAGGTTATTCCTCGTCCAAGTCGTTACCTGCTTTCCAAAATTCTTCAAAAAACTGTGAGTAACATGCGAAGGGCAGCAACAAAATAAAGTGGCGGTAATCATTCATACCTGCGCAAAAACAATTTAAGCCACTTTATTCCGTTCTTGGCCTAAACAAGACGCGAAAACTTTTACGAGGGTATCATATGAGAATCGTGAAGGAAAAAACCACATATATCCCTAGCCAGTTGACTGAAGATATATGTGATGAAAAAAACCTTACGATTGTCATGCTACTTTATTGACTCAAAATAAAATAAAGAAAAGCAATAAATAAGGGTTTAGAAATAGTTCTGAGTTTATAATCGTCAGCTCGACTGTACTAATAGGGCTCCTTTATTCATAATCCGGCTCTTCTAATGCAAAGACTTCCAATTCAGGGTTATAATTGTGCTCTAGGTAATGTTTCAGCCTGTGGCTGTTAACTGTGAAAGCTTGCCTAGAGCGTTCATTTCTTACTTCACATGCACCCGAATTGAAGACTTTCGTGACTACATGTGGTCCATACCATCTAGACTTCAATTTCCTAGGAAAAAGACGAAGACGCGAATTGTACACCAGCACTTTATCTCCAACTTTGAATGTGCGGTTCAGAATCTTCTTATCATGCAGGTGTTTCGTTCTTTCCTTGTAAATCTTAGCATTCTCATACGCTTGAAGTCTAAACTCTTCCAATCTATTCAACTCTAGCATTCTTTTTTCACCGGCTAAATCCTCATCCAAGTTTAGAAATCTCGTAGCCCAAAGTGCTCGGTGCTTGAGTTCTACCGGTAAATGACATGCTTTTCCAAACACTATCATATATGGTTAAATCCCAATCGTGGTCCTATAAGCTGTTCTGTACGCCCACAGAGCATCATCTAATTTCAAAGACCAATCTTTCCTCGTGGGATTCACAATTTTCTCCAAGATTCTCTTAATCTCTCTGTTCGTGACTTCTACTTGTCCACTCATCTGGGGTGATATGCTGCTGCAATCTTATGTCTAACCCCATATCTCATCATCAACTTCTCAAACAACCTATTACAGAAATGACTCCTTCCGTCACTAATTATGGCTCTGGGCACTCCAAACCTCGTCAAAATGTTTTTCTTAAGAAATCTCAGGATGACCCTGGCATCATTAGTAGGTGAAGCCCCTGCTTCCACCCATTTGGAAACATAATCGACTGCTACCAGGATGTACGATTTTATTCTGACGATGTGAATGGCCCAACAAAATCAATTCCCCATACGTCGAATAACTCCACTTCCAAGATACTCTGCAGTGGCATCTCGTTCCGCTTAGAAATGTTACCAGTCATTTGGCAGGAATGACAGGACCTTGTAAACTCGTAAGCAGATTTATGAATTGTTGGCCAATATAATCCACACTGCAGTACCTTTGCTGCTGTCTTGTCTGGGCCATAGTTACCTCCAGCTTCTCTCGCATGACACATGTGCAAAATACTTGGAATCTTATCATCATGGACGCATCTCCTAAGAATGGCATCAGGGCACAATTTGTATAGGTAGGGATCGTCCCAATGATAATATTTTAGGTATGTGAAGAACTTCTTCTTATCCGCATTCGTGAACTCCGGTGGTAGGTACCTTCCTGCTAAATAATTGACAATGTTAGCAAACCAAGGGTATACCTTGCCCATTCTTGATGTAGGGTATCGAGTCTAAGACTCAACTCGAGCGACTACTGAGACGGCAAATAGTTGTTCATCAGGAAAACTTTCCTTAATCTCAGTCGGTTGCTCTTCTTCTAGCAAAGTTAATATTGACAAGTGATCGGCCACCTGGTTCTCAGATCCTTTCTTATCTTTAATTTCCACATCAAACTCTTGTAAGATTAGAATCCATCTCAATAATCTCGGCTTGGAGTCTTGTTTGGTCAGAAGGTATTTCAAAGCTGCATGGTCAGTGAATACGGTGACTTTTGATCCTATCAGATAAGGTCAAAACTTGTCAAATGCAAATATGACAGCTAAGAGTTCCTTCTCTGTAGTCGAATTATTCCTCTGGGCACTGTTAAGGGTACGGTTGGCATAAAAGACAGGCTTAAAGATTTTATCCTCCCTTTGTCTCAGGGCTGCTCCAACTGCCGTGTCGCTTGCATCACACATAAGCTCAAAAGGTTTGTTCCAATCTGGTGCTACCAGAATTGGGGCGATTATAAGCATTTGCTTCAATGTGTTGAAAAAGATTTCTTGCATTCTTCTCCAAATACGAAAGGTACATCCTTTGCAAGTAATTCCATCAAAGGTCTACAAACTTTAGAGAAGTCCTTGATAAACCTCCTATAAAATCCTGCATGGCCAAGAAAGGCTCGCAACGTCTTCAAGTTCGTTGGAGGGGGTAACTTCTCTATCACCTCTACCTTCGCTCTATCAACTTCCATTCTTTTCTTTGAAATTCTATGACCCAACTCTATTCCTTCTGTAACCATGAAATGACATTTTTCCCAGTTAAGTACAAGGTTGGTTTTCTTCACATCTCTTTAACACTTTACTCAAATTGTCCAAGCATTTGTCAAAGCTATCTCCAAATATAGAGAAATCATCCATGAAAATCTCTAGAAAATCTTCCACCATGTCCGCAAATAATGACATCATGCACCTTTGGAATGTTGTTGGTGCATTACATAACCCAAAAGGCATGCGATTGTATGCAAATGTTCCATATGGACATGTGAAAGTTGTTTTATCATGGTCCTTGGGGGCAATATGGATCTGATAATAACCAGAATATCCATCGAAGAAACAATAAAACGCATGACCGCTTAATCTTTCTAATATCTGATCAATGAATGGTAGGGGAAAATTATCTTTACGAGTTGCATCATTCAGTTTCCTGAAGTCTATGCAAACTCGATGTCCAGTAATTACTATCACAGGGATCAACTCATCAAACTCATTAGATTGGACAGTGAATCCTCCTTTCTTGGGCACCACATGAATCGGGCTTACCCATTCACTGTCTGCAATTGGGAAATGATTCCCATCTCCAACATCTTTATAATCTCCTCCTTAACAACATCTTTTAGTTGTGGCATCAACCTCCTTTGAGGTTGTGCTACTACTTTCTTCTCAGGATCTACAGAAATCTTATGCATGCACACCGATGGGCTTATTCCTCTAATATCTGCAATCGTCCACCCAAACGCTCCCTTATGATCTCTCAGTACTCTTAACAGTTTCTCCTCCTCTAAAGGTGATAATGACGCTGAAATTATAAGGGGAGAGTGTCATCTTGTAAGTATACGTTCTTCAAGTGAGACGGCAAAGGTTTCAACGTTAAATTCCTTGGTGGCTCTTCTAATGACGATCTTAACAACTTACCAGCCAACTTTAATTCAAAGAACTTGTGCCATGAAGGTCTATGAATGGTTCCTCCTAAATCCACAGAGGATATAGGCTCTATTTCTCGCACTTGACCTTCACTACACCCATGCCAGGTTTCCTCATCCTTCAGGAGAAAAGACTCAGCTACTTCAGGGTCTAGTGCCACTTGCTGATATAATTCCATCACAAGCTCGTCTATGGCATCAATCATGTAGCACGCTTCTCCTTCATCCTTAGCATATCTCATTGTGTTCATCACATTGAATACTACTTTGTCCTCATTCACTCTCAGAATCAGCTCGCCCTTATGAACATCTATCAATGTTTTGCTCGTAGCTAGGAAAGGTCTTCCTAAGATCAATGGAACATCATGATTAGCTTCCATGTCTAGCACCACAAAGTCTACATGGAATTCAAACTTATCAACTTTCACCAAAACATCCTCCACCACTCCACAAGGTTGCTTCATAGACCTATGTTGGAAATATTATTTATGTTTTGATGATGATTCGTCACGAAATTAGACAAATCACTTACAACCCATGATGATGAAGTCGTAACTAACTGTTATAGTGCATAATAAAAGAAGAAGCAAGAAATGGTCTAGAGACAAATGTATAAGTTCTATCTAGAGTCTGAACTTTGTATAGGTTGTTTCAGACAAGCATTGTAATAGGATAGGAACTAGGCGAACAACTGGGTCACAACAAGGAAACTGAGTTATAACAAGAAAACTGAATATGCACTTGAAGAACTGAGGGTTCAAACTCAGTTATGCTGAAACTGAAGAAGATAAGTTCGCGGAGGGACACAGACTCGCTGGCTTATCAAGAAGACCGAAGAACCGAGGGACACAGACTCGCTTGTTGAAGATTGAAGAACCGAGGTGGCAAACTCGCTAGAAGTCGATTAAGTCATGACTATAAGTCGGATTCGTGCAAGTCCGTGGTGACTCGAAACCGAGTTATAGATCATATAAAACTCGAATAATCTTAAGGACAAAAATTATCGCTACTCCGGAAAAGAAGAAACCGAGCGGTGTACTCGACTTAGTAAATTAAAGTCGATATTAAGTAAACAAGGTACTCGCCTTTGAAGAAGAGTAGAAAACTCGAGTTAAGGCCTTGATTGAATTCAAGCTATCAATACGACAAAAGATCGTACATATGAACGTTGGCTAAATGACAAGTGTAACGGCTACAAGAGCTAGTAATCGTCACATCACCCCTATAAATATACAAGAGAATCACTTGAAGTAAGTGAGAGGAGGATCAGAAAAAGAGCTTTACAAGCATACATTCAAGATCCAAATCCAGATCCATAAAAAATAAGATTATATTTATCCAGATAAAGGGAGCCAACGACACCGCCTTGAAAACTTCAAAGGAAGATCCAAGAACTCCATCAAGGGGGAATGAAGGCATCTTGGAGCTACAAAGTCGATCCGTAAAAAATCAAATACTCACCGAATTAATCCTTGATTAATTCTAAACCTAACCTTTGTGAAAAGTGGTTGGCCGTGCATAGTTTGAAGAGAGCAATTCTACCTTTCTTCATACGGTGTTGCTACAGCAGTTGGTGCAGTCTGCGGACTGTGTGTGTGAGTCGTGAGCTGGCGAAGGAGCAATTCCACCTCCGAAAGATCAGTGTGCAGAGTGAAGGGAGCAATCTCACCTTTCTTCATTTTGTGTAGACAGTGAAACTAGGGTGTCGTGAAGGACTGTCATAGTGCTAGAATTTTGTAACGGTTATCTCATCTTTCTAGTGATACCTCCTACGCCACAGGAGAAGGGGAGACGTACGGGATTACACCACCCGGAACTTCCATAAACAAATCTTGTGTTGATTTACTTTATGCATCCGTGTTTGTTTTATTTATTGCATTATCTCTCGCAAACACTAGACACCGAGTCGCACTTAACCGTTACATAAGGTCTAGTTTTCTAATTACACACCCGTTGCACTAAAGGCTAGTTTTATCCGCCGCGTTAACGAGACTAAATATAAGTCGTAATAACTTATATTCGCTTAAGCTAACCGAACTCCGCACAAGTTAAAGGGACAGAACCGAAGATCGCCTTAAGTTTCGAGAAACTCGCCCCGGGACTTTTCCAGTTCAGATCGTTTTTGGTGACAAGTTTATTCACCCCCCCTCTAAACCTGTGTTAGCCTTTCCAAGGGACCAACAACCTATCTGCTAATTGAAGGGTTATAGATGTCTCATTCAACTCCTTCATGCCTAACTTATGAAAGATGGAGAGCGGCATCAGATTGACACTGGCTCCAAGATCACATAATGCTTTGTTCAGGCATACTCCTCCAATGGTGCATGGTATGAGGAAGCTCCCAGGATCTTTACACTTAGGAGGCAGTTTGCGTTGCAAAACTGCCGAGCATTCCTCATTAAGGCAAATGGTTTCAAGGTCTAACAATTTTCTTTTGGTAGAGATGGCTTCTTTCAAGAATTTTGCATACTCTAGCATTGGCCAGAGCTTCTATCAAAAGTATATTTACTTGCAGCTTTTTAAACATCTCTATAAGCTTTTTATAACGCGCATCATCATTATTCGGCTTATATTTCCTAGGGGGATTGGGTAAAGTAGCAGGATTAATAGTTACAGTTCGTGAAGAGTTACCTATTAACTGCTGCTGTTCTGCCTAGTTTTCTGATGACATTTTAGACTCCCGGTTTACCGGAGCATTGTCCCGGGTTACCGGCCCTTCTTTTTCTCCAGATTCTGCTGCGTTTTGCTGCTGACTGCTTTCTGATTCTACCTGGATAGTTGGTATTACTGGTCCAGGCAGTTCCTTTCCGCTTCTAGTCATGATTGCATTTACGTCCTTCGGATTCTTCTCAGTATTACTTGGCAATACTCCCGGAGGATCGGGGCTGACACTTGTTCTGCAATCTACCCTACTTGGTGCGACAAATTCTACACTAAGGCTTCGTGATTGGTCAGTCTTGTATCATTCTTCTGAAAATATGTGGTGAAGTTTGTATTCAGCTCAGTCATGGATTTCGTAAGTTGATTGACCGTGTCGGCCACAGTTCCGCTCATTTTATCCATGGTTGCTTCCAAACCACCGGACTTGTTGAATTGAGGCATGAATCCACCATTTTGTCTCAGTCTCTCTCCACCGTTTGAATCACTTTGTCGAAAACCCCCAGTAGGGTCACTCATTCTAAAACCAGGGTGGTCATGAGAACCTGGGCGATATCCGCCCCCATAAGGATTTCCTTGCGTCCCTATATAGTTCACGTCCTCAGTGTTGGTTTCTTCTATATCTTGAACTTTTTCAACCTTGGCTATGCGATCTTGCATGCCATCTATCTTCTCATTCATTGCCATTAGCTGGTATAAGATCTTTTTGGAAGTATCTTCTCCAAATACTCCTTCAGCTACTTTGGCAGTTTCAACTTGCTGCGTTCCCCATTGACTTGTCAGTGCTATTTGCACCAACTTTTCTTCTGCTTCTCCAGGCGATAGCAACGCAAAACATCCATTGCTTGATGCATCTACTCTCATTTTTTCACTTGGCCGCAATCCGTGATAAAAACAATGCATTCGTACGGGCAAAGTGATGTCATGATGAGGGCATCTTCTCTGTGCTTCCTTGAATCTTTCCCAAGCTTCTTCAAATGTTTCAGTGGGTTTCTGCTTGAAGTTCATGATTTCTTGTCTCATCTGTAGTGAATTCCCAGGTGGGCCGTACTTATTCATAAATTTCTGCAATAGATCGGTCGAAGTTTGGATCGATCCCGGTGCTAGAGACAATAACCATATTTTCGCTTTGTCTTTCAGAGTGAATGGAAACAATTTCAACTTGATATTTTCTCCTGGTACTCCTGCTGGCTTAACCGTACTGACTATTTCTAGAAAGTTGGTTACGTATACACTAGGATCTTCGTTCATTACTCCATGAAAGGTAGTGTAGTTAGTCACCATTTATATAACATTCGGTTTAGGGTGAAATACCTCAGCTGCATCCTCAGGCTGAACAATTGCTGGCACGAATTGCTCGATCGTAGGCATTGCATAACTCTGTAGGGTTCTCCTATCTGTTTGTAACATAACTCATACTCCATTCTGTCCGTTCTGCGCCATGTTGGTTTCTATATCTTCCTCTCTCTCGTTGTGATCTCTTTCATTTGAAACCACATCATCCGCCACCCTAACAGATCTCTCTCAAGTTTCCTTTCTCTTAAAAGTCTAGCAAAATTTTCAATCTCAGGTATGAATCTATCGAGTTTGGTTGCTGAACTACGTGTAACGTACTACAAGACACAAAAAGAAAATAAAAAGGTTAGTAACTTGCCTCGGCTTCTGTTACACTCGCCTGGCAGACTCAAAAATACAGACTCTGACTATTGACTCGACACTGAATTAATAGAAACAATTCTGGCAAAATGGGGACCCTCGGTTTATCGGCGGTAACCCTCGGTAAACCGGTTGTACATTTTTTTCTAGATTTTAACAGGACTGACTCTGTACGACTCTAGTATAAACAGACTCGATTAAACGGACTCAAATATATACATCAAACTCAATCTTAAACAAAAAGATATTCTGGACACGAGTCCCTGGCAACGGCACCAAAAATCTTGATCGCGTACAAAGCACTTACTAGCAATAGGACTAGGTCTATCGTAGTAGAGTATGTTGGTCCCAGAGAAGGGTAAAACTATAGTCGACGGGGGGGGGGGGGGGGGGGGGGGGGGGTGAATGACTATAGTGGAGTTTCAAAAACTTTTCTTGTATTTAAAAGCTTTTGGGCAGCGGATAAGTCCCTTCTTACTATGTTGTTTCAATGTAGTCTGGACAATCATAGATATAGATTATAATGTGGCAATTTAAATGAATGCAGTAAAGTAAATTGCAGAAAGTAAATTGACACAAGGCTTATAGTGGTTCAGGGTGGTGTAATCCCTTAATCCACTCTTCTCCTGTGATGATTGGAGGAATTCACTATTGTTTTTACAGATACAATAGTATGATTGTCCTTGGCTTCCCAAGCTTCACAATCTACAAGACTATCACTCCTTGATCGCAAATGCCTTCAAAGGTGCTTCGCCTCTTTCACTGCTCTTTGAGATCAAATCCTTCAGCAGCTATCACAAGCACAACTCCTTCTCAGATGACTTCTGATTCAATTGCTTCAATTTATTGTGAATGAGATTCACAAACTTGATTGATCAATCTCAGTAATAAATATGAAATTGTAGTTCTGATGTCTGAGTTGATCTCTAGATAAATCCTTGTAAGTTCAGAGAGAAGGCTTTTTAAATTGACAGAGTTTCTGCTTCTTTTTGCTTTTCTTAATCGTTTTTTTTTCTGTCTGTCAATGCCTTCTATTTATAGCCTTGAGTATCCTTGATTTGAAATTCCGTCCGTTGGCTATATTTATGAGGGGAATAATCCTTGATTTTATTCTTGATTCCCCCTTAATTTTATCCTTTTTGATTTCAGTGATCAGATTTTTCCTTCAAATGTATAGCAGAAAATCCATCTTTGATTGATCCTCTATTGATTGTGAATTAAATGCATGATCCTCTGAATCTTCATCATTTTTCAATTCCGTTCTGATAAGGATTACTTCGCCATTCTTTGACCGGTCAAGTGATCCATCTGACTTTTCCATTTAGATCTTCCTCCACCGTTATTGCCTTCACTTTTCCCAAAAGTCAGTTTACTCTGCCGATTCACTGTTTCCTTCATTACTTCAGTTTTAAGGAGAATCTTTGTACTTCACTGATCATTGATTTGGGTGAGATCAATGTACACCATATTTGAACATTGAATTTCATCACTTGAAATATACTTAGACTTATCCAAGGTCATCACAGACTTCCTTGGTTATAAGTCATACCATTAAGTCTTCACTACTTTCTCGCCGGTGCTTGGCTGGCCTTACTTCGCCGAATGTCTGCTTTACTTTTCCGTCCTACCAACTAGTACAATACTTGTCTGACTTAACTTATACAATATGTTAGACTCTAAGTAAAGACTTATACAAAGAATTTCTAACTTATTTCAGGCTTGCTATAACAGCTAGTATGGCCATCATCAAAACATAATAAAATGTTCCTAACAATTTCCCCCTTTTTGATGATGCCAAAACCCTCATAAGCCTGAACATAAGTAAGCCAATTTTTCATAATAATTAACAGAACAACAATTCAACAATTTTATTCATCCATTATAAGGCAATAAGTTCAAAAATTTATTCAAGTGTTACAAACTACATTTTGCTTAATTCAGCCTTGTACTTTTGAACTTTGTAGTCTGAACCTCTTCAATGTCTTTCCAATCAATTTCTAGAAACTTCCACTTCCAGTATGCCATAGCAGTGTATTCTGATACTCCCTTGAATACTTTCTTGGCAAAGAGTCTGTTGAAATCTGGCATGGTCTCATTTGCCCTAGTTCTCCAAAGTACTTCTCCAGCCTCTCCCTAGCTTCAAAGAATATGTGAGTCAGCAAACTTAAGACTTTTGTAGAGACTACACTGCTCCTGTTTGTCCATTCTACCCATAGGGTTGAAGAATTTTGCCATATGGTTGAAATCTTCTTGTTGTTCAGTTGGCAAGTCTTCCGGTCCTTTTCTTCGAAAGTGGTATGGTGAACTTGGTTTGTCGTTGGATTGTTTTAGAAGTGCAAACTCTCTTTTGACATCAATGTAGAGGTTGGCCATATCAGTTCTCATCCTTTCATCCTGATAGCTTAGCCAATCAGCCCATGATTCATCTTGTGAGAGATGAGAATAGAGTCCTTCCTGTACTCTGAAAAATTCTCTTACATGGTCCAGTACATCTGCTTCATATTCTGCTTTGCTTTTGTGACCAGTGTACGTTCTGTGTCCACCGCGTGTATCCGGAGCCGCTGCTGCCTCTGCTGGTATTTCCTCTGGTACTAAGTCTGTGTTGACTTGCTGATCCTCTTTGCTGGCTGGATCCAGGTCTTTGCTGATTGCCGGATCTATCTCTATCATCATCTATTCTTTGCATAGGATGAGGAAATCCAGTGCAGGGTTCATTTAGGGCTCTTTCTCTTTCTTCTCTAGCCCTCCTTTGCTGTTCTTCTGCTTCATTTCTGATTCTTATTTCTCTGTCCCTTGCTCTCAGTTGTTCTTCAGGGAAGTTTGGGGGTCTAATAGTTGATCTTTCAGCTTATCCCGATTTTCCCCTTTTTGGCAAAGCATCATCCCTCCGTGGAGTAAGATGCTATTTGTTGCCTCCGCCGTTCCAATCGTAGAGTCCACTTTGATTCGATGGATGTGAATCTGTTATCATGACTAGTCAGTTTCTCAGTGACACTGGGTAGTCTTGTTCCAAATGCCACTGCCATGGATTCATTTTCCTGTGAGATGTGTTGCCTGAGACCTGCAAGGTTGTTTGTGATGTTAATGTTGAGTTGTCTCAACATATCTCCTTGGCGTTGAACAACAATATTCTGTACCTCAATGTATTCAGCAATGGCCTCAAATTTTCTCTCAATGGAGTAGCTTTTGTCATTGAATGCCGAGGTCATGGATCTAAGATGCATGGCTTGCTGCTCTAGTTCTTCGCGCAGATTCGTCGCTTGTTCAAATGTTTCATTTGAAATACCATTGGCCAGCTGAGTGAGATTGTGCCGGATGTTAGCTGGTTCTGGGTCTGTTTGCTATCCTTTGTCTTGGTGCTGAGTAACATCTACATGGACATCCAAGTCTTCAAGAATTTGTGTAGATAAGTATGCTGGTGTGGCTTGAGTTGCTTTTCCCCTTGCTCTGTGCTGGGAATTGTCTTGGCTGGAGTGGCGGCAGCTGAGCCAGTGTCCACTATGGTTATGTTGTCAGCCGGATTTGCAGCAGATAGTGGTTGAGTGGTTGTCTTAGCTGGTGTTGTTGACTTGTGGGATGGCTGTAGGAAGGTGCTTAGAAGAGTGTCATTATCAATTGCATCCGGTGTAGGAGTAACCTCTTCACCTTGTGTGTCATGATGATCAGCATGATGGTCGTCATTATCATTGTCATCCTGATCATCTCCATCATCTTGACCGGTGTCATCATTATCATCTCTACCATCTTCTGAATCATCATTTTGGCTGTTAGAGAATTGCAGCAGTTTTGCCTTTGCTGCATCTACCAAGTCCCAAAGAGGAGATTCATCAAGTACACCAACCAGAGTGGTGATTCCCAGAAAATTAAATAGCCATGCTTCCTCAGCAAGCATGCGATCAGAATCTCGAATCTGATTTCTGGAATCGCCTTCTTTCCATTCAAGATATTCTGCAATTCGTTCATCAATATCGTTTGCAGACAATTGTGCAGGTTCTTCTAGAGATTCCTCATCATCTCCAGTGTCTCCTGTGATTTCCTCATTTAGAGGTTGTTCATCCTCACTTTCATTTTCTTCTCCATGTTGTTCTGCCTCATCATCTTCTTCTTCTTCTTCTTCGATTAATTTTCTAAAGGCTGTCTTGTCCAAATTGCGTTGAACCCTTTGTTTCTTTCTTTGACCGGAGGGATGAGTTGTTGTTTTCTTTCTCTTCCCTCCCCGACTTGTTTTTGCTGTTTAACATAGGTAAACATGACTTTGGACTCATGCAGTTTGTGAAGTTTTACAACAGGGACTTTGAGACATTGCATCAGATAGTGTAACTGAATCTCATATGACTTTTTCACCCAGAATTGTCCTTTCTTCGTTTTTCCTTCTGCTGTTCCCTTTGTGGCTGTTTTAACTTCACCTTGGATTTGTTCTTTGAGTCTTAAAAAGAAGTACTTTGCCCAATTGAACTCCAGATTGTTATAGATGATTCCTATTAACCGCATTCTGATTTCTGTCATGGCATTATTTGCTCCCAACTTTCTTTCAATACTTTTGCCAATTAGGGCACTGAATTCACTAAATGGTTTCTTTAAAGCGGATCTAAGACAATTGACCTTCTTGGTCCCTGGGTTAGCCGTTTTGGCGATGGTTACCCAGAATCCATCCAGATCCTGTGTTACCAAGGACGCTTTGTATTGCCCTTTGTTTGAGAGTTTGAGGTATTTTTGAATTACCTTTTCCGTAATGACCACTTCTGTGCCGTTGACAGATGCAATGATCTTGTCTTCTTCCCACTCGTCACCTTCCTCAGTAGGGAGCCCATACACGTATTTTGCAGATTTCCAGAAGGAGATGAGACTTTCATAGCATACTTTGGTTATTGGAGGATTTAGGAAAGTTGATAGTTTTAGGCTTTTGCATCCAGCTGCCAATCGTTTTGCTTCTTCATCATTTCCACACAAATTTAAGTAGTGCTCTTCTTGGAAGAATGATCCAGTGGCATCAATTTTTCATACCCAGCTTGGGTGTTTGACGAAGATGAAGCCATTTTTGGAGGTTAAGAGTTTTTGAGAGTGAAATATGAATTTGCAGAGGAATGTATGATATGTGAGGAAGTGTAAAACTTTCTGAAAATCTCTAAGTACCGTTTATATAGGGGGTTTTGGGTAGTGTGAACATGGTTTGAATGTGGAAGGATTTTATGACATAATGGCGTGATTTTGTGTATGTAAATCGCGATATTCGAGTGAAGTGGGGGAGTGGATTGTGGTAAGTAATGATAGAGCCCGGGAATCGAGGCGTTTGTAATTCGAAAAGAATAATATAATTACCTCCATAATTATAAATTGTCTCCACGTGTGTAATCATCCACAGAATAATCTTCCATAACTCCCTTGTTCTCCACGTGTCTAAAATTAGATTATGTTCACACTTTAATTTACCTATGATTCCAATCTTTATTTTGGTGAAGTGCCTTGGCTGGCCACTTAGCCGGTGTAGTGACTCTTTCACTGAGCTGCTTTATTTGACTGTTCCTAACAATCAGTTAAGTCACTTTGCTGGATACCAGTGCCTTACTTGCTACATTTCCTATAACGGCAAAGGTTTGAACAGCTGAAGAAGTTACGTAGCCGATTACTCCGCTTAGCCGCTCTTTTGTACTTAGTCGATTTCAATCATTCCTAACTCGTTCTCAAAGATGTCGAATCTTTCATGACTAAGTGGTTTAGTGAAGATGTCGCCCAATTGATCTTCAGTGGGTATGTATTTTAGAATGACATCTCCTTTTTCGACATGATCTCTGATAATGTGATATCTCACATCGATGTGTTTTGTTCTTGAATGCAATACTGGATTTTCAGTAATAGATATTGCACTTGTGTTGTCACACATGATTGGAATTGTTTTCTCCTCCACTCCATAGTCCCTTAGCTGTTGTCTAATCCAAAGTACTTGTGCACAATAGCTGCCTGCTGCTATATATTCTGCTACTGCTGTTGATGTGGAGATGGATTTTTGCTTTTTCTTGAACCAAGAAACTAGTCTGCTGCCTAGCATTTGACAAGTTCCAGATGTGCTTTTTCTATCTATTTTGCATCCAGCATCGTCAGAGTCTGAGTATGATATCAATTTGAATCCTCCATCTTTTGGATACAAAATTCCTACATTGATAGTGTTTTTCAAGTATTTGATTATTCTTTTGGCTGCTAGAAGATGTGATTCTTTTGGTTGAGCTTGAAACCTTGCACATACTCCAACTGCAAATGCTATATCAGGTCTACTTGCAGTTAAGTATAGTAGGGATCCAATGATTCCTCTATACATTTTCTGATCAACATCCTTCTCAGTTTTATCTTTTCCAAGAATGACTCTTGCACACATTGGTGTATCTGCAGTGCCACTTGTGTCCATCCCATACTTGTGTATCAAGTCTTTTGTATACTTGGCTTGATTAATGAAAATTCCATGTTTCATTTTCTTTACTTGAAGGCCAAGAAAATAATTCAGTTCTCCCATCATGCTCATCTGAAATTTGCTCTTCATAATATTTCCAAATTTCTCACATAGCTTTTCATCCTCAGATCCAAAGATGATATCATCAACATAGATTTGTACTAGCAATGTGCTTGGTCCTTCCTCTAGTTTGAATAGAGTCTTATCTATAGTTCCCTTGTTGAATCCATTCTTGATGAGAAATTGTGATAGTGTTTCATACCAGGCTCTGGGTGCCTGTTTGAGTCCATAAAGAGCTTTCTTTAGTTTGTATACTTTGTCTTCCTTTCCTTTGAGTTGGAAACCAGGGGGTTGTTCCACATATACTTCTTATTCCAAAAGTCCATTCAGAAATGCACTCTTGACATCCATTTGATAGACTTTGAAATCTTTGTATGTAGCAAAAGCTAGAAAGAGTCTAATTGATTCTAGTCTTGCTACTGGTGCAAATGTTTCATCATAATCTATTCCTTCTGCTTGAGAATAGCCTTTTGCAACTAGCCTTGCTTTGTTTCTGACAACAATTCCTTGTTCATCCATCTTGTTTCTGAATACCCATTTTGTTCCAATGTTGTTGGCCATATCTGGTCTGTCAACAAGTTCCCAGACTTTATTCCTTTGAAATTCATTTAGTTCTTCTTGCATAGCTATGATCCAATCTGCATCTTGAATTGCATCATCTATTGTTTTGGGTTCCACTTGTGATAGAAAGCATGTTAGCATATGTTCCAGTTGTCTTCTGGTTCTTACTCCTGTGTGAATATCTCCAATAACTTGTTCTTCAGGATGGTCTCTTACCCAATTTAGGTCTGGTTGAAGTTGTTCTTCACTTGGTGCTTCTGTAATTTCATGTTGTGTATGAGCTTCAGGTTCTGGTTCTTCTTCTGTTGTATTGACTTGTGGCTCATCTTGATTTCCAAAATTGTGATGCAGAATGGTTGCTCGTACTATTGTATTCATATACACTTGTCTTTGTGCTGCTTCTTCTTCTTGTTCTTGAAGACTTTCACCATTTGTATATGGTTCATCAAAGACTACATGTATTGATTCTTCAATCACCAATGTTCTTTTGTTGAGTACTCTGAAAGCTTGGCTGGTGTCTGAGTATCCCATGAAGATTGCTTCATCAGCCTTTTCATCAAAGGCATGCAGCTGATTCCTGTTCAAAACAAAGCATTTTGATCCAAACATATGTAAATATGATATATTAGGTTTTCTACCATTCCATATTTCATATGGAGTCTTTCCATGATGTTTGTTGATGATTGATCTGTTCTGTGTATGACATGCTGTGTTTGTCGCTTCAAACCCAAAATCTCTTTGGCAAGCATGCTTCGCAATCATTGTTTTGATCGCTTCTTTGAGAGTTCTCGTTTCTTCTTTTCGCTACACCATTTTGTTGTGGGGTTCCCGCCGCGATAATTGATGCAAGTACTCCATTTTCTTCACAATAGGTTCTAATAATTTCATTAAGAAATTCAAAGGCTCTATCCGATCCGATCTTGATGATTTTCAGCTCTTTCTCATTTTGGAGTCTTCTTAACAAATGCGGCAAACTTTTTGAGTGTTTCTTTCTTCTTGTTCATGAAGATGGTCCCGGTGTATTTTGAGTAGTCATCCACCACTACCAGGGTGTATTTCTTACTACTTACACTTACTGGTGTGACTGGTCCAAACAGATCCATATGCAACAGATGTAGAATTCTGGTTGTTGATTGATAGGGTTTTGACTTGAAAGAGCTTTTGATTTGTTTCCCTTTCTGACATGCATCACATAGACTTTCTTTCTTGAATGTGATCTCTAGCATGCCTTCAACTAACTTGTTCTTTGATAATTTGTTGATGGTCTTGAAATTCAGGTGATTTAGTCTTCTATGCCATAACCAGCTAGTTGACTGTTTGTTTTTGACAAACAAACATGTTTCTCGCCTTGGTCGTTTTCCGATCTACCACATGCATGTTATCTTTTCTTCTTCCCGCAAGTACTACCGTGTTAGTTTGACTGTGAATGACTTTGCATCCTTCCTTGTTGAAATGCACATTGTAGCCTTTGTCATAAAATTGACTGATGCTCATCAGATTGAAATTAAGTCCCTTGACATATGCCACATTTTGAATTTTTAGGTTGTTCTTGAGCATTGTGCCTTCCCCCTTAATCTTGCTAGGGTTTTCTTTGCCTCCAAATGTGACTTTGGGTCCATCAAAAGCTTTAAAGTCAGTGTGCCATCTCTTGTTTCTCGTCATGTGTCCGGAACATCCACTGTCTATGTACCAGACATCCTACAAAACAAATTAATTAAGTTTAGGTACACAACACTGTTTGGGTCCATGCCTGTTAGTAGTCATGCCTCCTACTCCAAGTGTATATCAAAATGATCTTCTTTATGGATAGTTAAAGTCATCAACTTCATATATATAAGGCATGGCAGAATAGCTTCTAGTATTTCTACTGAAGTTATTCTGATACTTTTCTCTACTTTTTGGTGCATTTGCATCATTCTTCACTCTCCAATATGCAGTGGGAAACCTGACTTGCTTCATGTGTTTAGGAGTATACCTATTTTTATTTTTCTTAAGCACATGATGCATATTATGGAATGGTTTCTTCTTGTATTTTGGAGGTGCAACATTCCAATCATCCTCTGAAGGATAAAGTCTTCCTTTACCTTTCAGAAAGTCTTTGCTTTTGATTGATTTGATTGAATATTTAGTCTGCTGTTTTACTGCACTGGGTTTTGACTTCACCGGTATAGGATGAGTGGTTGAGACCATGGTCTGTCCCTTTCTGAATTTTGGTTCAATGTTGATCCTGGATTCAGAATTGTGTTGACCATTGTTTCTACTCTCATCCTGACTGTTGTAGCCAAGAACAGATCTGGATCCAAACCTTTTTGATGGTTTGTAAACTGGTTCATTTGTTGTCTTAACTCGGTAGTAGGGATTTCTCAATCGATCCGTCAACAACAGATGTATGAACTTTTGCTGTTTGTTGATCATTTGAGTAGATTTCCTTACTAGTTAGTTCAAACTTTTGCTTTATCCAGCTTCTTTCTTTAATTTTTTATTTTCCTTTCTTAGATCCTTGCATTCTTTTTCCGAATTTCATGATTCATTTCAATTTCATCAAATTTAGTCATGAGATTTTGGGACTAGGTCTCATTCGGATCCAAAGGGAGAATAGAAGATTGTGCAAGTTGTTAGATGTGGATGCATTTGATGAAGAGTAAGAGCTAGATGTTACCTCGCTTTATCCGATTCTTTTGCCATTAGACATAGGCTTGTTTTCTCAATGTCCGAGCTATCACCTTCATCTTCATCTAATTCTTTGGTCAGCGAGGCATAGACATGCTTTTTCATTGTCCGAGTTGTCTTCTTCATCACCGTTATCCGAGTTATTATCGATGATTCTTCATTCTTTTCATCGCTAGATTCACCTTGAGTGCTTTCTTGCCTTTCCTCTTTTCGTATGTTTTATATTTCTTCTTTTCATCATCTTTATCATTGTCTTCGTGACAATCACCTTGAAATGACCTTTCTTGTTGCGCTTGAAGCATCCGTATTCATCATCTTTCTTCTTCATGTCTTTGTTTGAGCTTGACCTCTTGTTTGATGATGAGTTTCCTTTGAATGGCTTCTTTTTGCTAAACCTGTCAAAGCGTTTAACTAATAAAGCTACATGTTCTTTAAGTTCATGCGTCTCTTTGTCGATACAATTGGCAAAGTTACTTTGCCTTGGGGTGTAATCGCGTGCGTTGACTTTTTGTGTCTCTCGCCGGAGCACCATCTTCACCGTTCAATTCGAATTCATGAGCCTTAAGTTGAGACATCGTTGTCGAGTGTCGTTGCTTGCAAGGTTTGTGGTTCCTCCGACATCGATGTTATGATCTTCCATCTTTCGGGTAAGCCTCTTAAGATCTTTAAGCATACTTCTTTCTCGGGGATATGTGTGTCCAAGTCGTTGCAGTTCATCCGATGATGCTAGAGAATCCGTTGTCCATTTGATCAATGGATTCACCGCCTTCATTTTGAAATTTTCAAATTTCGTTTTGCAACGTATAATTTGTTTTCTTTAACTCGCTTCGTATCCTTCATTTATCAAAGCTAGCTTGTCCCACATTTCCTTTGCTGTTTTGCAATCTTTGATTCTCATGAACATGTTGCTATCTGTAGTCTTCAAAATCATATCTTTTGCAACAAAGTCGAGATTTGCTATTTCTTCCGTCATCCTTGGTCCAATCTTTCTTAGGTTTGTCTATCTCCTTTCCTTGATCTCGCTCCCGTGGATACCACATCATGATCATGATTGGTCCATCATTGATTACGTCCAAAGATCTCCTCATGAGTTGCTGCAAGATGAGACAACATTCTTATTTTATATTCATCAAAATTATTAACATTGAAAACAGGTACTTTTGACATAAAGTTTGAGGAATCCATAAGCACAAGTAATAGGTTTATATGTGAATGAATAGAAAACTCGCATTTGAAAACTACTTTGAAAATATGTGATCTCCTTGTTACCGTAAATTAGATCCGAAATGTTCCGATACTAGGAACACTACTCCGATACCAATTGTTGGTCCCGTAGAAGGGTAAAAATATAGTCGATGGGGGGGGGGGTTAATGACTATATGGAGTTTCAAAAAAATTTCTTGTATTTAAAAGCTTTTGGGCCGGATAAGTCCCTTCTTACTATGTTGTTTCAAAGTAGTTTGGACAATCACAGATATAGATTATAATGTGGCAATTTAAATGAATGCAGTAAAGTAAATTACGTAAATGTAAATTGACACAAGGCTTATAGTGGTTCAGGGTGGTGTAATCCCTTAATCCACTCTTCTCCTGTGATGATTGGAGCAATTCACTATTGTTTTTACAAATACAATAGTATGATTGTCCTTGGCTTCCCAAGCTTCACAATCTACAAGACTATCACTCCTTGACTGCAACAGCTTCAGTGATTCAGTCTCTTTCACTGCTCCTTGAGATCAAATCCTTCAACAGCCTATCACAAGCACAACTCCTTCTCGATGACTTCGATTCGCTTGTTGCTTAGTTTATTGTGAATGAGATTCACAAACTTGATTGATCAATCTCGTGATAAATATGAAATTGTAGTTCTGATGTCTGAGTTGATCTCTAGATAAATCCTTGTAAGTTCAGAGAGAAGGCATTTTAAATTGACAGAGTTTCTGCTTCTTTTTGCTTTTCTTAATCATTTTTTTTTCTGTCTGTCAATGCCTTCTATTTATAGCCTTGAGTATCCTTGATTTGAAATTCCGTCCGTTGGCTATATTTATGAGAGGAATAATCCTTGATTTTATTCTTGATTCCCCCTTAATTTTATCCTCCTTGATTTCAGTGATCGGATTTTTCCTTCAAATGTATAGCAGAAAATCCGTCCTTGATTGATCCTCTATTGATTGTGCATTAAATGCATGATCCTCTGAATCTTCATCATTTTTCAATTCCGTTCTGATAAGGATTACTTCGCCGTTCTTTGACCGGTCGAGTGATCCATCTGACTTTTCCGTTTAGATCTTCCTTCACCGTTATTGCCTTCACTTTGCCGAAAGTCAGTTTACTCTGCCGATTCACTGTTTCCTTCATTACTTCAGTTTTAAGGAGAATCTTTGTACTTCACTGATCATTGATTTGGGTGAGATCAGTGTACACCATATTTGAACATTGAATTTCATCACTTGAAATATACTTAGACTTATCCAAGGTCATCACAGACTTCCTTGGTTATAAGTCATACCATTAAGTCTTCACTACTTCTCTAGTTGGTGCTTGGCTGGCCTCACTTCGCCGAATGTCTGCTTTACTTTGCCGTCCTACCAACTAGTACAATACTTGTCCGACTTAACTTATACAATATGTCGACTCTAAGTAAAGACTTATAGAGAATTTCTAACTTATTTCGTGCTTGCTATAATAGCTCGCTAGTATGTCCATCATCAAAACATAATAAAATGTTCCTAATGAGTAATTTGTTATTCCCCCCACACATTCAACAAGTCCTCCCCATTGGTGAATTTATTCATTATTCAGCTACGGGTACAACTCCTAACCCTATCTACTCCGATAATGGCAGTAGACAATCTATACGCAAGCTACCCTCCTTAATTGGTCCGTAATAGCCCATACGTATAAAGAACTAGAGCTGCCGATATTGAGTGTTACCTCATACCACAAACCCGCCTAGACAGCTGTCGACACTGACCAGCACATTCCTAAGGTCCATCTAGATAATGTTCTAATTAACACTTCACTTGCGGCCCTTCATGTTAAATTACGATAATGTGCAAATAGTTCATCAGGCTACTAACATGTAAATTAAATCTATCGATCAACGTAGCTGGCGCCGATTATCATGAATTAATAATTTACTAGGTATTCAGATCTAGCAAGATAGACCATCGCAGATCTGAAGAATGCAACTACTATTTCATGATTTCTTCACCAACGAATCAGATCTATAACACATGGGGTAAAATAACTAACTACTACATAATTAAACTAAATAAGCAATTAAACCATACTATTCAAATAGAACAACGATATATCTACATCTTGGAAAAGACAGAAGATCTTACCCTTGAAGATGAGCGTAGATCCTCTTCGGATCTCTCCCTAGGCGGCGACTCCGTCGTCTCTCCGACCAGAACTCATAAAATAAAGAACATAGAACTTTTATTGCATAATTTCTTTGAATAATTTGAGTACATTGTGTTCTGAGGCGAAGCCTATAGCTATCTAAACCGACTTAGAATCATCTAGTTCGACCCCTCATCTAAGAAAACCTGTTTCGGAAGATTCTGGACCCTCGGTAAGTCGGCACAGCCTCCCGGGTTACCGGGGGTATTTTTGTCATTTTTCTTCAACCGACTTAACTTGGATGCTTCTAGAATACCCTAGGCCCATTCCTTTCGTTCAGTCCACTCCAGATTCGTCCATCATGCTTAGCCCACTATTTCGTATCCTGAAAATCATCAAATAATACACGAAATAATATTGAAACAGGGAAAATAAACGCTAAGTGCAGATTTCTCGACTCACGAACCCGACATATGATATTCAACATAAAGGGTTCATATGTATAGGTCGAAACAACTATTTTTAGCTCATAATGGATAGAATATTGATGCCATAGGATAGACTATTTTACCGTCATCACCACCGCGCAACCACCATGGTGGGCTAAAACGCCTCACATTCCGCAAAGTCATAGCAAAACTCTACCAAATTGAGTTGCGTATAAACTCTTCAAGTCCAGAGAAACATGGCAGAGCAACCTTAAGCAGATCCGAGCTGACCTCAAGGGCTCAGCTGGATCTGGGGTCCTTATGAAGATGCCATAAATTGACCTTACCCACGTGTCGCCTCGACATCAGCACAATAATGAATAAAGATAGAGAAAAGCCTTCATCAAGGGCCAGAACCCCCAGCACCCGAGCTGCATGAGCTCGGTCACCATCCTCCGACCCCTCCAGGTCGGCCTGTACTTGCGATCAAACCTGCCCCTACCCGACCCTTTAGGTCGGCTCAAGTCCCTCTTAGACAAAACCTCTTACACACGTAAGAATCCGAGCGGATCCCCGCTCGGTTATCCTCCCGACCTCCATAGGTCAGCCAAAACATAGAAGGATTCAGCCAGTTCAGCTCAGGCCATCTAAGTCGGCCAGAGTCCATCCTCAATCATATTTTCCATGTGTGTGATAATCAGATAAATATGGGAAGAATCCCACATATTTAATACTCTAATTCTGACAGTCAAATATCTCCATAATTATTTCCAACAATTAAGGAGATTAAATCGTAATTGTTTTTTTCCTTAGGGAACACGAAATACAGGCCCAACAAGGACAAGTCCCACCCCGCCTTAGGGCATAACTATCCTCTATATAAACCATCCATAAGGAACTATGGAGACCTGATTCCAATACACACATTGGATACGTAGGCAGCTTGAGAAATAACATCTCAAGTCCAGTCTAATCCACCTTCAAAACACCCACCTCTTTCTATCGTTTTTGTTATTCTTGAAGCTTTTACAGGTTTCTTTAGGAGAATATCCCTGGATTTATGATCGACAATTTTTAGCATCGTCAAGAGGCACTTCAACAATCCAAGCTCCGATGAACTTACAGTGTGCTCCGACTTCTCTTCGAGTCAAGATCTAGACTATATGCTCGACCCTTTTAGTAGTGGAAGACACAAGAGGAAAACTGAAGGACTAATTTTCATCTAGGGGGTGCTTTATATAGTGGAGAGGAGGAGTCAATCCTCGAATCGGATTGGCTTGAAAACGTCATGTCGGCTGACTTTTCCCCTTGGAAAAGAAATTAGGCCCAAATTTTGTTTTCAAAAAATAGCCGACTTATTTCCATGATTCTGATTGGTCGGATGCTGTGTCTTCTGAATTATGATTGGTTGGATGATTTAATCGCTCGACTTTTCCCTCAAGAAAAGCAATTTCCGTCCGAATTAATTTAACTAATTAATTCCGGACCGACTTAATTAATCAAAATTTGTTTCCACATTATTCTGGAACCTTCCAACCGTCTCACGATTAACTAATTAATTTCTGGTTAATTTCAAAGGAATTTTTGTCCAAAAAATTAATAGCAACACCCGAGCCAAGCCGGACGGACGGACGGCGGCGCGCGCACGCGTGTGGAATTATCAAGGTCCTCCCTCCTGCACAAAAGTGCCTTGCCCCTTGGGGCACATCTATAAGAGCATGCACTAGCTCTTATGTGTAAGGCTCAAGTCTCTCAAACTTCCAATGTGGGAGATTGATTTGAGGTACTCCCTTCAACTCTTATCTCCAAGACATTTTCAACCAACTTTAGGCATTAATTTCTCGTTAACCCGATATCCGAATCGAGTGATTCCAAATCCAAACATTATCTACACCGTGAGTAGAATTTTTAGACGTAATAAGCTCCTAGTGAATCTCACCGGAGCGTATCCAAAATTCACGCTAAAGTTGACAATTTTAACCACATTTCATGGGATATCTCCAACAATCCCCCACATGAATG
This sequence comes from Gentiana straminea, assembly GCA_036785695.1. Lineage (NCBI taxonomy): Eukaryota > Viridiplantae > Streptophyta > Magnoliopsida > Gentianales > Gentianaceae > Gentiana > Gentiana straminea. The sequence goes on from JAVUPR010000265.1 coordinate 9,404,802, forward strand.
CAAATTAATGCAAATGAAAATGCAGACTCTGAAGAGAAGTCAGACAGAAAAATATTGCATTAGGAGAGGTAGCTTCTAGCCTTGATCCTGCCTTAATGAAGTACTATCGGATTTACTCGGCTAATCAGTGAACTAGTTCTTGAACTATTCAGCCTTTAGTGTAAAGAAAGACAATAGCACTCACACAATATTTCCCCTAGCACCTTTCGGTTCTCATGGTTGTGTCCATCTCGGCCATGGACAACACTTGGTTTCAGAAAGTGCTTTAGAGAATTCAAGCCGGAAAATTCTCACAGAAGCGGCCCCACTGCGCACTTATAGGTGACCTCCTATCAAGGGTATTATGCCCTACCCCACTTGAATGTCAAGATATAGGAATCATTAAAAGCTTCTCTTAACCTCACACCCTCTACATATAACACTTTTATTCTCTCAGAATGGGTAAGTGCTAGACTGTTCCTTAGAGCTTAGTTGTCCCTTTTGAACTATGATCTTAGGATCTCTAGTCAACATGGTTGGGTTTCCACTACAAGGAAACATGCGTAATAGGGTTCAGTCCCATTCCAGTTGTCAAAATTGACATCTGATCTCTAGCTAAACCTTTTGTAAGCGGATCCACAAGATTCTCCTTCGATCTTATATAATTGACGGAAATCATACAGTTAGAGATCAATTGTTTAATGGTATTGTGTCTACGACGTATGTGTCGAGATTTGCCATTATACATACTACTCTGTGCCCTCCCTATTGTAGATTGACTATCATAGTGTATGTTGATAGCAGCCACAGGCTTAGGCCAACACGGAATATCCTCTAGGAAATTCTTAAGCCATTCAGCTTCTTCTCCAGCCTTATCCAGTGCTATGAACTTGGCTTCCATTGTAGAGCGAGCTATGCATGTTTGTCTCGCAGACTTCCAGGACACAAAAGCACCACCAATCATGAACAAGTATCCACTTGGTGGACTTCGAATCTTTCGTATCTGATATTCAGTTGGTATCACAGTATCCTTCTAATACTTCTGGATATATAATATACCGTAATCCTAGACTATAGTGTACTTTATGTACCTCAACAACCTATTTAAGACTTTCCAATGATTATGACCTGGATTACTCGTGAATCTACTCGGTTTATTCACTGCACATGCTAAGTCTGGTCATGTCAGCTGGTTATGTACATCAGACTTCCAATCACTTGAGAATATCTCAATTGATCCACAGGTTCACCTCTATTCTTGGCTAAGTGCACACTTAGGTCAAGAGGAGTGCTCACTGGACTTTCATAAAAGACGTTAAATCTTTTCAAAATAGACTCAACATAATGAGTTTGTGATAACACAAGTCCATCTGGTACTCTAGAGATCTTAATCCCTAGTATCACATCCGCAACTCCTAGGTCCTTCATATCGAAGTTCCTTGTCAACATCTTCTTAGTATTCATGATGATATCATGAGTACTTCCCATTATTAGCATGTCATCCACATATAGACATACTATCACATAGGCATTAGACGTGTTCTTAATGTAGACACATTTATCACACTCGTTAATCTTAAATCCATTTGACAACATAACATTATCAAATCTGATATGCCACTATTTTGGTGCTTGTTTAAGCTCATACAAAGACTTAACGAGTCTACACACCTTGCTCTCTTGCCCTGGACCAACAAACCCCTTAGGTTGTTTCATGTAAATCACTTCTTCCAACTCACCATTCAAAAAGGAAGTCTTCACGTCCATTTGATGGATTTCCAGGTTATTGACTGCAGCTATAGCAATGAGAACCCTTATAGATGTGATTCTCATAACCGGTGAGTAAGTATCAAAGAAGTCAAGGCCTTATTTCTGTCGGAACCCTTGGGCCACTGATGAGAGACAAATTGTCGCTCATTATTATGACATTTTATCCCATTTCTGATACCACTTTGAGCATTATTGTACCAATACAAGTCATCAATTGCTTAGTTTCATCCAAATGTGTAGGTAGTAAATATTATATAAAATATCATATTTTGATAGGTTTTGTACCGGTTTAGTAACCGGAGTGTCATGTCGGGTTTACGCTTGGTATTTTGGTGATTTATTGCAGGATTACAGGTTGACCAAGACCCCGAGTGATGACACGTGTTGAGCCTAGATACGTCTTTTGAGGGCTAGAAGAGTGTGCCGGAAGCTATCAAGTTCAAGCGGATCAATTGTCCTTAGTGCAGCCTATCTTCAACGGAATTTTGACCCCACTTAGAGGCATTTTCTAAAGAATACTTCTCTATTAGAGTTGTAGATCAAGAAACGAGCTTTCCAACTCATCTTGAATCACATCAGTTGGAGGACTACAACTCAATTTTTGTCCATTTTATTGAGATGCTATGAAGATCGGCGCAGGCCGGATCTTTTGCGGCGTACGCCGAATGTCGCAGAAAGCTGTCAGAGTTAGTTATTACGGCGCGCATGATCTTTTACGGCGTACGCCGAATGTCACAGAAAGCAGAATTCAGCATATAAACATCATTCAGGATCGAATTTTAGAATCCCTAACCCCCTTCTTCTTCTTCTTCCCTTGAAGGCACCAAATTGCCCCAAGGGGCTGTTCTGGCCTAATTTTATCACTAAAATTAGTTCTTAGTTTCATTGTAACCATTAAGGATTGGATTCTTGGTTTAATTTCTTCTACTTTTTCTTGGAGGTAGATACACTTGTGTATCAACTCCATTGATGGTTTTGGAAGCTTGAATGAAGAACATCAATTTCGAGCTCCTAACTTTCGATTGGTCAATCTTAATCTTTTCTTTGATTCAAGTGTTCTTATGATTATGAATTTTAATTTTGACATGTTAATGTTTATAATTAAGAGTGGCTAGTTCACCACTAGCCAAGATTATGTAATTGTGATAGTTGTTATCTCTATTATGTTGATTGGGAATGTTAGTTCATATATTTCATAGCTTTATATGTTGTTGTTATCTTTTCCTATTTGCACCGTATTGCTTGTTGGTGTTGGATTGATCACCTAGCACTAGCACAAACACACTTAGTTGAGACCGAAAGGAGATATTAGGTGTGGGAGAAGGAATAGGAGAACCGGAAGGTAAATTTGACCTTAATTGAATTCAATTTCTTATCCGGGGGTTTTGACATTGTCATTGCATTCAAGATCTTAATCATATTGAATCATTAGGTCTAGGACACTTAGACCAATGAGGAGACATAGAGTAGTTTCATTTACTCATATAAGGGGAAACTACTAGCTTAGGAGTGCACCGGTAACACACACTTGAACACTAATGGAAGGTTGGTAGGTAGTTAATTCCCATGATACTAGTAGAGATATACTTGATCATTGCATTGTCTTGGCTAGGCTTTTTATCTTTTATCACCCTTTGTAGTAGTAGATTTTAGATAAATTTACCTTCTTGTTAATTTGCGACTTAGATCAAGATAAGAATAGTTTTTTGGTGTTCAACCTCAAAATCCTCGTGGATACGACCTTGACCACTTACTAGACTACAATTGACCCGGTACACTGCCGGTAAGATTGGACACCTAGAAAAGTTCGATCAAGATTTTTGGCGCCGTTGCCGGGGATTGTGTAACGGTTGATACTTCTATTAGCTTAAAAGTCTTGAGAATAAATCAAAACTTTTTCTAATCTTTTCTTTTTTACTTTTTTAGTGCTTACCTCTTTGGTAAGTCACCAAGTGCTATTAATTGTGTTTTTGTTGTTTTCTATCTTGTAGTTGATGAACCGTTCTCTACTTGGTAAGACCCCCGATACTCCTTGCATCCCGGATATCAACACTTATATAAGGGATCATTTATTTGAGAGAAAGGTTGACCAAGCTCGTAGTGAATTGGATCTTGGTGAAGCATCTTCACAAGAGTCATTAAACCAAGAAGAGGAAATGGACAAGGTGCAAGGAAATGCACAAGGATGGCATAACCACGAAAATGCCCTTTTTGAACAAAATCCCTTAAATCCAAATAACTATCCTCCACCACCTCCACCAATTCCTCCACCACCCCAAAAACCATATCCACCCTCAAATCCACCCTACCAAGATAGACCGCTTTGTGAGCAAGCCATTCAAAGAAAAAATCAAGTTCATAATCCTATTCGGCTTCCTCACATTGATGCACAAAACTTTTCATCAAGTCTCATATTTCGGTCTAGTGGAGAGTAGAGCTAAATTCCATGGAAAGGCCCACGATGACCCACATTCACATCTTTATAACCTTGAAGAAATATGCAATACGGGATTCCAAAATAGTGCTTGTCAAGAATTTACCCGTCTTGCATTATTTCCTTGTTCACTGAAGGGTCAAGCAAAGGAATGTCACTTCCCCACCATCACTTGCAATCATGGGATGATATACAAACCGAGTTTTTGAAGCAATACTTTCCACCGGGTAGTGATCGCGTGAAAAGCACTTACTAGCAACAGGACTAGGTCTATCAAAGTAGAGTACTGGCAAATCAAGGTCGATTCCACAGAGACTCGTAAGAACGTCTAATTATCAAGATTGTGCTTGTCACGATTATGGTCTACGACCAACTATAATAAAGATAGTGGTAAAACTGGTAACAATCAACTAGCAATATTATGCAAGTTCAATGAAGCAAACTAGAGTTTCTAATGTATTAGTTCAAATATGAGTAATTAGTTATGCCCCCCACACATGCGACAGTCCTCCCCATTGGTGAATTTATTCATTGTTCAGCTACGGGTACAACTCCTAACCCTATCTACTCCGACAATGGCAGTAGACAATCTATACGCAAGCTACCCTCCTTAATTGGTCTGTAATAGCCCATACGCATAAAGAACTAGAGCTGTCGATATTGAGCGTTAACTCATACTGCAAACCCGCCTAGACAGCTGTCGACATTGACCAGCACGTTCCTAGGGCCCATCAAGATAATGTCCTAATTAACACTTCACTAACAGTCCTTTCATGTTAATTTACGATAACATGCAAATAGTTGATCAGGCTAAAAACATGTAAATTAAATCTATCGATCAACGTAGCTGGCGCCGATTATGATGAATTAGTAATTTACTAGGTATTCAGATCCAGCGATATAGACCGTCGCAGATCTGAAGAACGCAACTACTAGTTCATGATTTCTTCACCAACGAATCAGATCAATAACACATGGGGTAAAATAAACTAACTACTACATAATTAAACTAATTAAGCAATTAAAACATACTAGTCGAATAGAACAACGATAGATCTACATCTTGGAAAAGACAGAAAATCATACCCTCAAAGATGAGCGTAGATCTCCCTCGGATCTCTCCTTAGGCAGCGACTCCGTCGTCTCTCCGACCAGAACTTATAAAATAAATAAAATAAAGAACTAAGAACTTTTTATTGCATAATATTTGTCTCGAAAATTGTACACTTATGTTCTGAGGTGAAGCCTCTTATATATAGCTATCTAAACCGACTTAGGAACATCGAATTCGACCCCTCGTCCAAGAAAACGCGTTTTGCAAGAATCTGGACACTCGGTAAGTTGGCACCGCCTCCCGGATTATCGGGGGTACTTTTGTCATTTTTCTTCAACCGACTTAACTTGGATGCTTCTAGAATACCCTAGGCCCATTCTTTTCGTCCAGTCCACTCCAGATTTGTCAATCATGCTTAGCCCAATATTTGGTATCCTGAAAATCATAAAATAATACACGAAATAATTTCAAAATTGGGAAAATAAACGCTAACTGCAGATTTCTCGACTCATGAACCCGACATATGCTATTCAACTCAAATGGTTCATATTTATAGGTTGAAACAACTCTATTTAGCTCATAATGGATAGAATATTGATGCCATAGGATAGACCTTTTTAACCGTCATCAACTACCCCCCACTAGCCTTCTGCGCGTTCGCGAGCAGAGTATCAAGGCGGAATGTACCTCCAAGAGCAACTACCCATCAACTACCACATATTCAATAAAGATTTCCATAAGAAACATACATCGAGCCACATTCCATAAACTCCCCATTAATCACTACTTATCACGCATCAATGTGTAGTGTGATGAATCAGTCGTGATAATGCGTTCGTGAGAGGAATCAAGTTGTACTAACCACACAATCTTAACTTACCTGCGCATACACTCGCCCATCTTGCTTTCAGACTTGGTTACACAACATGGTACCGTAATTGGTTCGGGCGGACTCGGGGACTGAGCATCGCTCTTAAGTCCTCGTTTGTTTCTTTTGATGCGAGGGTCGTGCCCTTGTTGCACGAGTTCGCTTCCCTCACTGCCTTTATTGCATATATTTTTTCTTTCTTTTTTTCATATTCTATTTTCATTTTTCTGGCAGGTTTCCTCACTTTTTTTCTCTTTCTCTCACAAGTCCGTTGTCCCGGTCACCTTTCGTCATCCAAGTTGATTTCCTTGTCTTACAACAATTTGTTCAAGTATATAGACAGACAAATAATGATTCCCGGTCAATTCGTCATCTAATCTTAAACACTTCTCACTCAGATTATGTGCTCAAATATTGATTGCAATGATAGAATAATAATTAATAAGTTACTATTTCACGAAACCTAACATATGCTCATTCTTCCATACTAAATTGAATATGCTATAGCTTACTTCCAATTGAGCTTGGGCTCCTTTTCAACCGATTCCTTACTCGAAAACGTGCATTAAGCAAGCTAAAAATAGTGTTAAAATTTTAAAAATATTCCCTTTTTCGACTACCCAGCTAAGACGCCTACCCCTCACTTATTATAGACATTGTCCCCAATGACTAATAATAAAGAAAAGGAAAAGTACTTAGCTCTGGAAATTGCGGCTGAGTCTAAATGAATCCTGGAGCAGAATCATTAGCTCCTAGGTTATTCCTCTTCCAAGTTTTTACCCGCTTTCCAAATGCTCCCAAAAACTGTGAGTAACATGCGAAGGGCAATAAGAAAATAAGGTGGCAGTAATTGTGCATACCGGAGGAATGCACAAAAATAGTTCAAGCCACTTTATTCTTTTATCGGCCTAAGCAAGACGCGAAAACTTTTACGTGGGTATCACATGAGAATCGTGAAGGAAAAAACCTCATATATCTCTAGCCCGGAGACTGAAGATATATGTGATGAAAAAAACCTTACGATTGTCATGATACTTTATTGACTCAAAAAAAATAAACAAAAGCAATAAATAAGGGTTTTAGAAATAGTTCTGAGTTTATAGTCGTCAGCTCGACTGTACTAATAGGGCTCCTTCATTCATATTCCAGATCTTCCAGCGTAAAGACTTCCAATTCAGGGTTATAGGTGTGCTCCAGGTAATGTTTCAGCCTGTGGCCGTTAACTATGAAAGTTTGCCTAGAGTGTTCATGTCTAACTTCACATGCACCTGAATTGTAAACTTTCATGACTACATGTGGTCCATACCATCTAGACTTCAACTTCCCAGGAAAAAGATGAAGACGCGAATTATACACCAGGACTTTATCTCCAACTTGAAATGTGCGGTTTAGAATCTTCTTATCATGCAGACGCTCCGTTCTTTCCTTGTAAATTTTTGCATTCTCATACGCTGGAAGTCTAAACTCCTCCAATCTATTCAATTCTAGCATTCTTATGTCACCGTCTAAATCCTCATCCATGTTCAGAAACCTCGTAGCCCACACTGCTCGGTGCTCGAGTTCTACCGGTAAATGACATGCTTTTCCAAACACTATCATGTATGGTGACATCCCAATCGTGGTCCTACAAGCTGTTCTGTACACCCACAGAGCGTCATCTAATTTCAAAGACCAATCTTTCCTTGTGGGATTCACAGTCTTTTCTAAAATTCTCTTAATCTCTCTGTTCGTGACTTCTACTTGTCCACTTGTCTGGGGGTGATACGCTGCTGCAATCTTATGTCTAACCCCATATCTCATCATTAACTTCTCAAACAACCTATTCCAGAAATGACTTCCTCCGTCATTAATTATGGCTCTAGGCACACCAAACCTCGTCAAAATGTTTTTCTTAAGAAATCTCTGGACAACCCTGGCATCATTAGTAGGTGATGCCACTGCTTCCACCCATTTGGACACATAATCAATTGCTACCAGGATGTAACGATTTTATTCTGACAATGTGAATGGCCCAACGAAATCAATTCCCCAAACATCAAATACCTCCACTTCTAAGATACTCTGCAGTGGCATCTCATTTCGCTTAGAAATATTACCAGCCATTTGATAGGAATGACAGGATCTTGTAAACTCGTAAGCGGATTTATGAATTGTCGGTCAATAGAATCCACACTGCAGTACCTTTGCTGTTGTCTTGTGTGGTCCATAGTGACCTCCAGCTTCTCTAGCATGACACATGTGCAAAATACTTGGAATCTCATCATCATGGACGCATCTCCTAAGAATGGCATCAGGGCAAAATTTGTATAGGTAGGGATCGTCCGAATGATAATACTTCAGATATGTGAAAAACTTCTTCTTATCTATATTATTGAATTCTGGTGGTAGGTACTTTCCTGCTAAGTAATTGACAATGTCAGCAAACCAAGGGTATACCTTGCCCACTCTTGATGTATGATGTCGGGTCTGAGATTCTACTCGAGCCACCACTGAGATGGAAAATAGTTGTTCATCGGGAAAACTTTCCTTACTCTCAGTCGGTTCCTCTTCTTCCAACAAAGTTAATCTCAACAGGTGATCAGCCACCTGGTTCTCAGATCCCTTTTTATCTTTAATCTCAACATCAAACTCTTGTAGGAGTAGAATCCATCTTAACAATCTTGCATTGGAGTCTTGCTTAGTTAGAAGGTATTTCAAAGCTGCATGGTCAGTGAATAAAATGACTTTCGATCCTACTAGATAAGGTCGAAACTTGTCAATCGCAAATATGACAGCTAAAAGTTCCTTCTCAGTAGTCGCATAATTCTTCTGGGCACTGTTAAGGGTACAACTGGCGTAATAAATAGGCTTAAATATTTTATCCTCTCTTTGTCCCAGGGCTGCTCCAACTGCCGTGTCGCTTGCATCACACATCAGCTCAAAAGGTTTGTTCCAATCTGGTGCTACCAGAATTGGGGCGGTTATAAGCATTCGCTTCAATGTGTTGAATGCTTTCTTGCATTCTTCTCCAAATACGAAAGGTACATCCTTTGCAAGTAATTCCGTAAAAGGTTTAGAAACTTTAGAGAAGTCCTTAATAAACCTCCTATAAAATCCGGCGTGGCCATGAAAGGCTCGCAACGTCTTTAAGTTCGTTTGAGGGGGTAACTTCTCTATCACCTCTATCTTTGCTCTATCAACTTCCATTCCCTTCTTTGAAATTTTTGACCCAACACTATTCCTTCTGTAACCATAAAATGCCATTTTTCCCAGTTAAGTACAAGGTTGGTCTCTTCACATCTCTTTAGCACCTTTACTCAAATTGTCCAAGCATTTATCAAAGCTATTTCCAAATACAGAGAAATCATCCATGAAAATATCCATAAAATCTTCCACCATGTCCACAAATAGTGACATCATGCATATTTGGAATGTTGTTGGTGCATTACATAACCCAAAAGGCATGCGATTTTACGCAAAAGTTCTATAGGGACATGTGAAAGTTGTTTTCTCGCGGTCCTCATGGGCAATATGGATCTGATAGTAACCTAAATATCCATCTAAGAAACAATAAAACGCATGACCGCTTAATCTTTCCAACATTTGATCAATGAATGGTAGGGAAAATGATCTTTACGAGTTGCATCATTCAGTTTTCTAAAGTCAATGCAAAATCGATGTCCAGTAATTAGTCTCACGGGGATTAACTCATCAAACTCATTAGGTTGGAGAGTGAATCCTTCTTTCTTGGGCCCCACATGAATCGGGCTTACCCATTCACTGTCTACAATTGGGAAAATGATTCCCATCTCCAACATCTTTATGATCTCTTCCTTAACAACATCCTTCAGTTGTCCTTTGAGGTTGTGCTACTACTTTTTCTCAGGGTCTACAGAGATCTTATGCATGCACACCGATGGGCTTATTCTTCTAATATCTGCAATTGTCCATCCAAACACTCCATTTTGCTCTCTCAGTACTCTCAAGAGTTTCTCCTCCTCTAAAGGTGATAATGACGCTGAAATTATAAGGGGGAGAGTATCATCTTGTAAGTACACGTACTTCAGGTGAGAAGGCAAAGGTTTTAACGTTAAGTTATTTGGTGGCTCTTCTAATGATGATCTTAACAACTTATCAGTCAACTATAAGTCAAAGAACTTGTGCCATGAAGGTCTATGAATGATTCCTCCTAAATCCATAGAAGATATAGGCTCAATTTCTCGCACTTGCCCTTCACTACACCCAGGCCAGGTTTCCTCATAACTTTCCTCTTCTTTCATGAGTAAAGTCTCAGCTACTTCAGGGTCTAGTGCCACTTGCTGATATAATTTCATCACAAGTTCATCTATGGCATCTAGCATGTAACAAGATTCTCTTTCATCTTGAGCATATCTCATTGAATTCATCACATTGAACACCACCTTGTCCTCATTCACTCTCAGAATCAGCTCACCCTTATGAACATCTATCAATGTTTTGCTTGTGGCGAGGAAGGGTCTTCCTAAGATCAATGGAACATCGTGGTAAGCTTCCATGTCTAGCATCACAAAGTCTACAGGGAATACAAACTTGTCAACTTTCACCAAAACATCCTCCACCACTCCACATGGTTGCTTCATTGACCTATCTGCTAATTGAAGGGTTATAGATGTCTCATTCAAATCCTTCATGCCTAATTTATGAAAGATGGAGAGTGGCATCAGATTGGCAATGGCTCCATGATCACATGATGCTTTGTTCAGGCATACTCCAATTGTGCATGGTATGAGGAAGCTCCCAGGATCTTTACACTTGGGACGCAGTTTGCGTTGCAAAACTGCCGAGCATTCCTCATGAAGGCATATAGTCTCAAGGTCTAACAATTTTATTTTGGTAGAAATTGCTTCTTTCAAGAACTTTGCATACTCTGGCATTCCAGCCAGAGCTTCTACCAAAGGTATATTCACTTGCAACTTTTTAAACATCTCAATAAACTTCTTATAACGCGCATGAACATTATTCGGCTTATATTTCCTAGGGGATAGGGTAAAGTAGCAGAATTAATAGTTACAGTTCATGAAGACTTACCTACTGACTGCTGCTGCTCTGCCTGCTGCATTTTCAGACTCCTGGTTTACCGGAGTAGTGTCCCGGGTTACCGGCCCCTCTTTTCTCGCATTCTTCTCGCGTTCGCCGTTGATCGCTTTCGATTCTACCTGAACAGTTGGTATAACAGGTCCAGGCTGTTCCTTTCTGGTTCTAGTCATGATTGCATTTACGTCCTTCGGGTTCTTCTCAGTATTAATTGGCAATCCTCCCGGAGGACGGGCTGGCACTTGTTCTGCAATCTGCCCCACTTGGTGCGACAAATTATGCACTAAGGCTTCTTGATTGGTCAGTCTTGTATCATTTTTCTGACAATAAGTGGTGAAATTTGTATTCAACTCCGTCATGGATTTCGTAAGTTGATTGACTGTATCGGTCACAGTTGAGCTCATTTTTTCCATTGCTGCTTCGAAACCTCCGGACTTGTTGAATTGAGGAATGAATCCACCAGTTTGTCTCGGTCTCTCTCCACTGTTTGAATCACTTTGTAGAAAACCCCTACCAGGGTCACTCAGTCTAAAACCCGGGTGGTCATGAGAACCTGGGCGATATACGCCCCCATAAGGATTTCCTTTCCTCTCTATATAGTTCACGTCCTCAGTGTTGGCTGCTTTAGTCTCTTGAAATTTCTCAACCTTGGCTATGCAATCTTGCATGCCGTCTATCTTTTCGTTCATTGATATTAGCTTTTGGTATAAGATCTTTTGAGAAGTATCTTCTCTAAATACTCCTTCAGCTACTTTGGCCATTTCAACTTGATGCGTTCCCCATTGACTTGTCTGTTCGATTTGATCCAAATTCTCTTCGGCTTCTTTAGGTTATTGCAATGCAAAACATCCATTGCTTGATGCATCAGCTCTCATTTGTTCACTTGGCCGCAATCTGAGATAGAAACTATGCATTCGTACGGGCAAAGTGATATCATGGTGAGGCATCTCCTCTGTGCTTCCTTAAATCTTTCCCAAGCTTCTTCAAAGGTTTCAGTGGGTTTTCGATAGAAGTTCATAATCTCTTGTCTCATCTGCAGTGACTTCCCCGGTGGGCAGTACTTATTCATGAATTTCTGCAACAGATTGGTCCAAGTTTGGATCGATCCCGGTGCTAGAGACAATAACCATATCTTTGCCTTGTCTTTTAAAGTGAATGGAAACAATTTCAACTTGATATTATCCTTCGGAACCCCTGCTGGCTTAACCGTGCTGACTATTTCCAGAAAAATGGTGACGTGTACACTAGGACCTTCGTTCATTAATCCATGAAAAGTAGTGTAGTTAGTTACCATTTGTATCACATTTGGTTTCACGTGAAATACTTCAGCTGCATGCTCAGGCTGAACAATTGCTGGCACGAATTGCTCAATCGTAGGCATTGCATAACTCAGTAGAGTTCTACTATCTGCTTGTACCACAACTCCTACATCATTCTGTCCATTCTGTGCCATGTTGATTTATGTATCTTCCAAAGGTGGAATCTCTTCTTCCCTCTTGCTGTAATCTCCTTTGTACGTACTCACGTTGTCCTCTGGCCTAATAGATTTCTTTAGAGTTTCCTTTCTCTTTTGTCTAGCAAAATTTTCAATCTCATGTATGAATCTCTCGAGTTTGGCTGCTGAACTTCGTGTAGCGTACTACGAGACACAAAAAGAAATAAAAAGGTTAGTAACTTGCCTCGCCGGCTGTTACACACTCCTGGAAGACTCAAAAACACAGACTCTGACTACTGACCTGACTCTGAACTAACAGAAATGATTCTGGAAAAATTGGAACCCCCGGTTTACCGTAGGTAACCTCCGGTATGCCGGTGGTATTTTTTTTTTGAGATTTTAACAAAATCGACACTGTATGACTCCAGTATAAACAGACAATAAAAAATACTCAATTAAATAGACTCAAATATATACAACAAACTCAATCTTAAACAATAAGTATTCTTGACACGAGTCCCCGGCAACGGCGCTAAAAATCTTGATCGCGTGCAAAGCACTTACTAGAAATATGACGAGGTCTATCATAGCAGAGTACCGGCAAATCAAGGTCGATCACACGGAGACTCGTAAGAACATCTAATTATCAAGATTGGGCTTGTCACGATTATGGTCTACGACCAACTATAATATAGATAGCGGTAAAATTGGTAACAATCAACTAGCAAGATTATGCAAGTTCAACGAAGCAAACTAGAGTTTTTAATGTATTAGTTCAATTATGAGTAATTAGTTATTCCCCCCACACATGCGACAGTCCTCCCCATTGGTGAATTTATTCATTGTTCAGCTATGGGTACAACTCCTAACCCTATCTACTCCGACAATGGCAATAGACAATCTATACGCAAGCTACCCTCCTTAATTGGTCCGTAATAGCCCATACGCATAAAGAACTAGAGCTGTCGATATTGAGCGTTAACTCATACCGTTAACCCGCCTAGACAGCTGTTGACATTAACCAGCACGTTCATAAGGTCCATGAAGATAATATCCTAATTAACACTTCACTAACAGTCCTTCATGTTAATTTACGATAACATGCAAATATTTGATCAGGCTAAAAACATGTAAATTAAATCTATCGATCAACGTAGCTAGCGCCGATTATCAAGAATTAGTAATTTACTAGGTATTCAGATCCATCGATATAGACCGTCGCAGACCTGAAGAAAGCAACTACTAGTTCACAATTTCTTCACCAACGAATCAGATCTATAACACATGGGGTAAAATAAACTAACTACTACATAATTAAACTAATTAAGCAATTAAAACATACTAGTCGAATAGATCAACGATAGATCTACATCTTGGAAAAGACAGAAAACCATACCCTCAAAGATGAGTGTAGATCTCCCTCGGATCTCTCCCTAGGCGGCGACTCCGTCGTCTCTCCGACCAGAACTCATAAAATAAATAAAATAAAGAACTAAGAACTTTTTATTGCATAATATTTGTCTCAAAAATTGTACAACTGTGTTCTGAGGCGAAGCCTCTTATTTATAGCTATGTAAACCGACTTAGGAACATCTAATTCGACCCCTCGTCCAAGAAAACACATTTTGGAAGAATCTGGACCCTCGGTAAGTCGGCACCACCTCCCGGGTTACCGGGGGTACTTTTGTCTTTATTTCTTCAACCGACTTAACTTGGATGCTTCTAGAATACCCTAGGCCCATTATTTTCGTCCAATCCACTCCATATTCGTCCATCATGCTTAGCCTAATATTTGGTATCCTGAAAATCATCAAATAATACACGAAATAATATCGAAATAGGGAAAATAAACACTAAGTGCAGATTTCTCGACTCACGAACCCCACATATGCTATTCAACTCAAATGGTTCATATTTATAGGTCGAAACAACTATTTTAGCTCATAATGGATAGAATATTGATGCCGTAGGATTGACCATTTTAACCGTCATCAGGTATATATTTGGAGTTGAAGGTAAGAGTTACTAATTTCAAGCAAGATTTAATTGAATCTTTGGAAAATGCTTGGGACCGTTTTAAGAAGCTTTTGAGGGCATGTCCAAACCACAATTATACTTTGGACATGCAAGTCCAATTATTTTGTAGAGGCTTGCATAAAGGATCCAGGACACAAATTGATTCGGCATGTCATGGATCACTTATGATGAGCACGGCCCAATATGTTTATAAGGCTATTGAAAGAGTGACAAGAAATGAGAAATTGTGGGATCTCGGTCCAAGTGAAACGGAAGTTGCTATTGGGCATGAGAAGATTTCAAATGAGGAAGAAATTTTGAGAGAAATGGCGGTGATAAATAAAAGTATTGATGAATTACAAGCGGGAAAGGGTGAGTTGAAGCATGGAGCATGTGATGATGTGCCATTGGGTGTTTTTCATATCGAAGAATTATCAAATCCGATGTATCTACACAACAAGAAATGAGTTTATTGAGACAACATCGGGATTTGAACAACATTCACACCAATGCTTTTGATCCACCTCCTTTTTACCAACAAGTACCTACTGAATATGCCCCGGTTCAACAAATTTCTCAATCAATAGAAGATGTCTCTCATTAAAAAATTTGATAGAAAACTTGATGGGAGTTGTGTCTACTCAAGCCACCAATATGCAAACAATGATGACTTCTATTAGTATGATATCTCAAGAGGGTACTTTGAAAACATCTATGAGTGGGAATGAAATGATAATGAGAACGATGAAGGCATCAATAAGAGTTCATGAAGACCTTTTGACTAGGGCAGGCGAGAGACATATTAGTAGACCACCGGGTGGATTACCAAGCAACACTGAGAGAAACCCGAGAGAAGTCAATGCTATCATTACTTGAAGTGGAAAAGTATATGGGATGAATTTTATGAGAATCAAGTGAGTAATGAAGTCGATAATGATTTTCATGACATGGATGAGGAAAAAGAATTAAGTGAAGAAGAGGAAGAAATTGTTGATGATTTCTTGAGAAGAGATGACTTTGTTGAGGTGGAGAAAGAAGAAGAAAAAGTGAAGGTGCCTAGACTATTGAAAAATCCAAGATTGAGTGATTTGAGGACCTTGTTCAATGAGCATGTTGGAAAGGAATCAAGTTTGGAAGGGCCGGTTCAAACCGAACCTCATCCGGCTCAACCCAAACTCACCTCGGTTCAAACCGACAGGGCAGCACAACATCCAGAGTAGATTTTGAAGAAAAAGGTGTACAATGATGACACATGGCACCCAAGAAGTGCACAAACATTCAAAGAAGCTTCACCATCTTCATCAAACGACAAGGGTAAGGGAGGTATACATTCTAACCCTACTCTAATTGATCTTGAGTCACTTCCCTATCCCCCGAGAGAGCAAATTAAAAAGATGAAGTTGGATAAGAAATAAGCACGTTTCTTGACACTTTTAGCACTTAACTATTAATATCCCTTTCATCGAAGCACTCACCAATATGCCGACGTATGGTAAGTTTCTTAAAGACATACTATCCAAAAAGAAACGGTTGGAAGAATATGAGACGGTGTGTCTAAGTGAGGAATGTTCCACCGTGCTTCAACACAAGCTCCCTCTTAAGCTTAAAGACCCCGGGAGTTTTACTATCCCATGTGAGATTGGGGGATTTTTGTTTGAGAAGGCGCTATGTGATCTCGGTGCGAGCATAAACCTCATGTCCTGCAATGATTTCATGAAACTTGGCATATGAAAGCTCAAGCATATAGAGATGACTCTCCAACTTGTGGATAGATCCATAAAACGCCCAATAGGAGTCATTGAGGATGTACTAGTGAAAGTTGATAAGTTTTACTTCCCCGTAGATTTTGTTGTTATGGATATGGAAGGGTACACTACACCCCTTATCCTCGGTACACCATTTTTAGCAATGGTGGAAGCTGTAATCGATGTTCGTAAGGGAGTGCTTAGTTTTGGAGTGAATGATGAGCACGTTGTCTTCAACATTTACACTTCATTGAAATATCCACGCACTACACTAGAATCTTGTTCTTTTATGGACACTTTGCGTCCCCTTGTTGTGGATCATACTAACACGCAGGTAGTTGAAGAATATGACTCTAGCAATAATGTGAAAGCTCACAAATCGAAAGCTCAGAGATCAAAGGAAAAGGTCAAGAATTGTTGGGATTGGTGGAATTCGTCTACATTATGTTAGAGACCGATTTTGATGAAAAAAGACGGATGCGGTGCATAAGAATGACCCACCACCCATGCATTAAAGAAATATGCCATGCATAGTCTAGCTATAGACTATAAATTTAGCAATCACGGGTACTATCTTTCTTATTATTCCTTAAGCATTATCTTCCGGTCGGCTTTTGTGCTTGAAATTTGCATGCTTATGTGGGTAATTGTTAGTAGTATCCATGCACGATAATCTGTATAATTTCCACCATTTCTACCGTATAATCCCGTCGAGCAAACGACGTTAAACAAAAGCTCAACCGGGAGGCAGCCCGTAAAATTTTGGTATAACATTATTGCTCTTTTGTATGGCCGGGTGTGGCCAATGATCTTTTTGTCTCTACATTTTGGTTGATACTTTGCTCGTACTTGGGATTGCTTGTCATTTCATTGGTTGTCTTTCTTGTTCATGCCCACCCACCCACCCATTTATTGTATCCCGGTATTTGTTTTGACTTGTTTTGGTGCACCATTGCTTTCCCAACCACTTCTTTACCCACACTTTACATTGGGGACAATGAAAGTTCGTAAGTGGGAAGTGGAGTCGTGGTTGGTCTAGCAATGGCAGTAGTTCTTATTGTTGTATCAGAAAATCCCTTAGTTTTCGATCTTTTTCGAGCATTATTTAGTTGATTAAAATAAATTGTATAAGGCATATATTTCATGGATTTGAAGATGTAATGATCAATTTGGATGTGTATAACCAATGTGAACCATAAGTGCATTTTAACCCCAAATCTATTTGTGTAACATGAATTCCTTGTACACGTATAGTCTCAATCTTTTGTTAACATGCAAACTTTTGTGCAATCATGTAAGCATGCTTCCACCGCAACTAGAACTTAGGCTTGATATCCTTTCGAGGAGAAATAGAAAGGTGTTTGGAGTCGAGTTAGGGATGACGGTTATGGCATTTCATTGACTCGACCATAGCCAAATGGCCTTCCCGAACATATTTTCCACCTGTCCCCATCTCAGCCTTTGTAGAGTGGTGAGACCCCACTCGAAACTAGACATTCGTGATTCGCCTCATTATAATCCGACCCTTAGCCTAATTTTGGTCTACACTCCCTTGATGTCCCGCAAGTTTAGCAAGTTTCCATGTATTGTTGTGGTGATAACATTGGAAGTTGGGCAAGAGTTGGATGACATTATTTGGCACAAAGTTGAGATGATTTCTACCAAGTTCGGAGTCCATTGGTGTTAGTTCAAAAAAAAATAAAGAGAAGAAAAAAATCAAAAATCCAAAAAAGTTTCAAAGTTCAATAAAGTTTTAAATAAAGTTCAATAAATGGTTAGTCAAGAAGAGCCCATTTGAAGACTAGTTTATCAATGTCAAGTAACTCAAGCTTTGGGAAATTGCATTGATTTGAAGCGGTGTTTCTTATCTCTTTTGTTCTTTGTTGAAGTGGCCACCTCGACTATTTTTTGCAAAAGAAGAAGAAGAGATACCAATTTGACATTTTTGGAAGTGAAGGTGTACAGGCTTTCTACCTTGCAATTGTTCTCTTTGATATATTCTTTTTACCCTTAGCTTAACCAACTACCCGGGGCTAACGTTAGAAGCTTGCAAGTCCTACCTGACCTATCTTCTTGACACCGAATGCCTCAATTAGTGGAGATTGGTATCATTCTTAAGCCTATGGATTGCATTCTACAAGTCTTGCATGCATGATTTCAACTTTAGTTGCATGATAATAATTTTGAGAAACTATTCACACACACACACACTCTGTTACACACTAATATTGAGGTTAACGTGTGGTTATGGATCGAATGGTTGCATCGTCCGATTGTCCCTTACATCTTATATCTTCATGCATTTGTCCCTCATTCATTTTGTTTTATCGCTTCTTTTGCTCGAGAACGACCATAAGCTAAGTGAGGAGTTGTGATGAGAGACAAATTGCCGGTCATTATTATGACATTTTACCCCATTTCTGATACCACTTTGAGCATTATTGTACCAATTCAAGTCATCAATTACTTAGTTTCATCCAAATGTGAAGGTAGTAATTATTATATAAAATATCATATTTTGATAGGTTTTGTACCGGTTTAATAACCGGAGTGTCGTGTCGGGTTTACGCTTGGTATTTTGGCGATTTATTGCAGGATTACAGGTTGACCAAGACCCCGAGTGACGACACCTGTTGAGCCTAGACACATCTTTGAGGGCAAGAAGAGTGTGCCGGAAGCTATCGAGTTCAAACGGATCAATTGTCCTTAGTGCTTCTATCGTAGCCTATCTTCAACGGACTTTTGACCCCACTTAGAAGCATTTTCTAGAGAATACTTCTTTATGAGAGTTGTAGATCAAGAAACGAGCATTCCAACATATCTTGAATCACATCAATTGGAGGTCTAAAACTAGTTTTGTCCATTTTATTGAGATGCTGTGAACACCGGCGCATGCCGGATCTTTTGCGGCGTACGCCGAATGTCGCAGAAAGCTGTCAGAGTTAGTTATTCCGGCGAGCCGGATCTTTGCGGCGTACGCCGAATGTCGCAGAAAGCTGTCAGAGTTAGTTATTCCGGCGCGCCGGATCTTTGCGGCGTACGCCGAATGTCACAGAAAGCAGAATTCAACATATAAACGTCATTCAGGATCGAATTTTAGAATCCCTAACCCCCATCTTCTTCTTCTTCCCTTGAAGGCACCAAACCGCCCCAAGGGGCTGTTCTAGCCTAATTTTAACACTAAAATTAGTTCTTAATTTCATTGTAACCATTTAGGATTGGATTCTTGGTTTAATTTCTTCTACTTTTGCTTGGAGGTAGATACACTTGTGTATCAACTCCATTGATGGTTTTGGAAGCTTGAATGAAGAACATCAATTTCGAGCTCCTAGCTTTCGATTGGTCAATCTTAATCTTTACTTTGATTCAAGTGTTCTCATGATTTTGAATGTTAATTTTGACATGTTAATGTTTATAATTAAGAGTGTCTAGTTCACCACTAGCCAAGATTATGTAATTGTGATTGTTGTTATCTCTATTATGTTGATTGGGAATGTTAGTTCATTTATTTCATAGCTTTATGTGTTGTTGTTATCTTTTCCTATTTGCACCGTATTGCTTGTTGGTGTTGGATTGATCTCCTAGCACTAGCACACACACATTTAGTTGAGACCGAAAGGAGATATTAGGTGTGGGAGAAGGAATAGGAGAACCGGAAGGTAAAATTAACCTTAATTGGAATTCGATTTCTTATCCGGGGGATTTGACATTGTCATTGCATTCAGGATCTTAATCATGTTGAATCATTAGGTCTAGGACACTTAGACCAAGGAGGAGACATAGAGTAGTTTCATTCACTCGTATGAGGGGAAACTACTAGCTTAGGAGTGCACCGGTAACACACACTTGAACACTAATGAAAGGTTGGTAGGTAGTTAATTCCCATGATACTAGTAGAGATATACTTGATCATTGCATTGTCTTGGCTAGGCTTTTTATCATTTATCACCCTTTGTAGTAGCATATTTTAGATAAATTTACCTTCTTGTTAATTTACGACTTAGATCAAGATAATAATAGCTTTTTGGTGTTCAACCTCACACTCCTCGTAGATACGACCTTGACCACTTACTAGACTACAATTGACCCGGTACACTACCGGTAAGATTGGACACCTAGAAAAGTTCAATCAGCCACCAACCTAGCCTTGTACTTATCGATAGAACCATCAACCTTTAACTTCTTCTTGAAGATCCACTTGCACCCGAGTGGTTTATTCCCCGGGGGAAGATCAACCAACTCCCAAGTGTGGTTTTGCATGATGGAATCTATTTCACTGTTTATAGCTTCTTTCCAGAAAGGATCTTCTGAAGTAGACATTGCCTCATCATACATCCGGGGTTCATTTTCTACCATATAGGTCAGAAAATCAGGACCATAGGACTTGGATATCCAAGCCCTCTTACTACGACGAGGTTCCTCAAGTTCTTGAGGATCACCCTCTTCTTCCGACTCATAAGTCCGCTTGCTCATGCTTGCTTCTTGTTTCTCTTTCTCCTTACAAGGAAAGATATCCTCAAAGAACACATCATTCCTAGACTCGATGATGACATTCTCATGTACATCAGGGGCGTCCGATTTATGTACCAGAAACTGATAGGCACTACTATTGAGAGCATATCCAATGAATACACAATCAATGGTTTTAGGCCCTATCTTCACTTGCTTTGGTTTAGGTATTTCAACCTTTGCCAAACACCTTCACACTTTCATGATTTTGTAGTTAGGCTTGTGACCCTTCCACAACTCATACGGGGATTCATCCTTCTTCTTATAAAGAATCTTATTAAGAATGAAGTTCGCTGAGAGGATAGCTTCCCCCCACAAGTTCTGAGGTAAACCCGAGCTAATCAACATAGCATTCATCATCTCTTTCAGAGTTCGGTTCTTGTGCTTAGCAATACCATTTGATTGAGGTGTATACGGTGCTGTCGTTTGATGAATGATGCCGGCGCCAGAGCAAAATTCATTAAACGGTGCATCATATTTGCCACCACGATCACTACGGACATTCTTTATCCGTTTGCTAAGTTGATTCTCAACTTTATTCTTATAATCCTTAAAAGCTTCAAGAGCTTCGTCTTTGCTTCTCAGCAGATAAACAAAACAATATTTGGTACAATCATCAATAAAAATAATAACGTACATTTTACCGCCTCTAGTTTGCACAAATTTTAAGTCACATATATCAGAGGTACAATTATAATGTAGATCTAGTAAATTAGCAAAACTATATTATAGATCTAATAAAACACATCTATTACGATATAGATCTAACAAAATATGCAATTATTGTACAGATCTGACTTAAAACAATTGAGAAATTAAAATACAATGCATAAATAAAGACAAAACGAGGCGAGTTATGAAACTCTTTCCTTAAGACAGATTGCTCCGGTATGGTGCCCACGGTAGTAACAACTGCCTCCCAAGATACAACGGCTTACGTCTTGGATTGAGAGGTACTTCAACAATCCAAACTCTGGCGAACTTACAGAGTGCTCCGACTTCTCTTCGACTCAAGATCTAGACTATATGCTCTACCCTTTTTAGTAGTGGAAGACACAAGAGGAATACTGAATGAATAACTTTCATCTAGGGGGTGCTTTATATAGTGGAGAGGAGGAGCCAATGCTCAAATTTGATTGGCTTGAACACGTCATGTCGGCAGACTTTTCCCCTTGGAAAAGAAATTAAGCCGAAATTTTGTTTTTAAAAAATAGCCGACTTAATTCCATGATTCTGATTGGTCGGATGATGTGTCTTTTGAATTCTGATTGGTTGGATGATTTAATCACTTTTCCCTCAAGAAAAGCTTCCGTCCGAATTAATTTAATTAATTAATTCCGGCCGACTTAATTAATCATAATTCGTTTCCATATTATTCTGGAACCTTCCAACCATCTCATGATTAACTAATTAATTTCTGGTTAATTTCAAATGAAAGTTTGTCCAAAAAATTAAAAGAAACACATAAGCCGAGCCGAGCCGAGCCGGCGGTGCCCGCGTGTGTGTGGAATTATCTAGGTCCTCCCTCTTGCACAAAAGTGTCTTGCCCCTTGGGGCACATCTATAAGAGCATGCACTAGCTCTTATGTATAAGGCTCAAGTCTCTCAAACTTCCAATGTGGGAGATTGAGTTGAGGTACTCCCTTCAACTCTTATATCCAACACATTTTCAACCAACTTTATGTATTAATTTCTCATTCACCCGATATCCGAATCGAGTGATTCCAAAGTCAAACAGTATCTACTCCGTGAGTAGAATTTTTAGACATAATAAGCTCCTAGTGAATCTCACCAGAGCGTGTCCGAAATTCACGTTAAAGTTGACAATTTTAACCCCATTTCATGGGATATCTCAAACAATAATTTGTATTCGCCTCTACACTTAAAATTAATTTTTTTTAGTTGAAAAAAAAATTATCACGTAAATATAATGACATCGTCATTACAAAAGTGATACATTTAACACATTATCAAAAATATTTTAATTATGAAAGACTAATAATACTATTAAAATATATTATAAAGTCAAAAATAATAGTTAAGAGTAAAAAAAAAAAGGGATTTGCTTTATACAATTATATTCATTTTACTGACCCCTCAGATTCTCAGTAAATTTATTAAAAAAGAAAAAATAATTTCCGACTTATGTATTTCTTTCATTAACCCTTACAACAAAATTCAACAAACAAAAACAAAAAGGACCCCTGACATTCTTTCTTCTTCAATCGACAATCGCCCATCTCTTGTGTGCAGCTGTCATTCAAAATTTGCGATGCATCAGGTATATATATTATCTTATCATAATATCATTGTTTTTTGTTTTTTTTTTATCTTTAAGGTTGTTGTGTTCTTAAAAAAATAGAATGATTACTTGGTGCAATATATTTTCAGTTTGACTCAGGAAGTAAGTAAACTATGATCGAGGATAAATACAATAGTGTATTGGAGCAGGTTGAAATTATTTGTAAATATTGTTTGTAAATTGTAAATTGTAAATATATTTGCTTTTAGATTTATGTGCTACGGTAGGTTAAATGTTTGTATGACAATGCCGAAAATTTTGTTTAAGCAAATAAACATTTTTCGGATTGCAAAAATTATTTACTATTATCGCTCATTCCCCATACTCAGGATCCTGCGTCTGCCCCTGAGGGTAAGGCCTGGCCAATAGTTCTTTCAACATAACGCCTCAGAAAAGAATCGAACTGGTGACCTCCTTAACCATTCTCAAATCAATAACATTGCTTGTTTTAGTGAAAATGTATGTTTCTTCCAACTTTAGAGTTCCAAATGCTTCATGAGTAAATATGTTAATATTGCTGACAAACGCTAACCTTATTTATGAATGAAGGAAAATGAGTTTAGTGATTTACAAAACCATTAACTTAAATATTCATACAAGAAAATAGAATATGAATTAAACCAAGTAGTTTTGTTCAAGTGGTAAATAGTTTGAGAATGCCTATGGAGGTTATCTGAAAATTTCTTTCCCCAAGTTTCCCACATTTGACATCATTTTATGTTATAGAATAATAGAAAATGTATTTGCTATTTTATATATTATCTACCGAATAAATAATATTTCGCATATTCAATAAGTAGACCAACTATTTAATTTAATCTCGAGGTTCTACAATACGAGAATTCACTCGCGTGTTAGGAGTCAACCCGGGGACCATAGACCTATGACCAGTAACTACAATAAATTGAATAAAATATTTATCGAACAAAACATTTCTATTCAACTTATTAATTCCGGAATTACGCCACCATAAATTCAAAATTGAACTCTATCGATTATAGATATAATTTATTCTCAAAGTGTCAAGTCAATAAGTGTCCATTGATATAATCATTACATATAGACTAACCCTCCATAGACTATACGTAATGAAGCGGGAACATTTCTATAAACCTTCTTCATTACATCTTATCATTATTTATCATTAACCCACTAGTGATCAATTAGTTCACAACCAATATGAACTCAGCCGATATACCAGTTTCTAGGATTAACAAATAAAGGGATTGTCTTTCTACTTCCCACAGGATGGATTGGATTCCGTGTCTATAAAACACACACTCTCTACCCATTCCCGAATAGTGCTGACGTGAAAGTGATTCGGACCGCGACTCTCAGGAATCTTAATGAACACATCAAACCCTATCTTGAAACAAGCAGCGGTCTGCAATCACTTCAGGATTGAGGTTAATCCATAAATGATCATCTTGTGATTTAATAAGACTTCTCAATCATGGAATTATATGAGAAGTGCGAATTAAATCGGTCCGGTCCTATACGAGTAGATCATATATGAATGCCCCACTTAAATAACCAATATCGACGGTCACATCATAAAGTGTTCTGGGTGCATTTATGATGGTTTAGTCAATAGACCACATACTTTGATTATGTTCACCACGGACTAATAGTTAATTGTATCACCATAAACTTAATCCTCACGTGTGACACATACTAAGTTATATGATCACATATGATACAACTTAGGGTTTTCAGTGGTGTATTACTTATAAGCACAAAGAAAATTAAGATGATAATAATTCTGTCATTCATTAAATATAAAAACAATTACACAATTGTCTTTCGGTCACTACACCTTACAATCTCCCACTTGCCCGTAATGACAAGAAACAATTGTTTTTAGAGCACACCCTTATACTATTCACAACATTCTTCCACTTGTTTTATAGCAGATGAGACATATCTCTTAATCATATACCCGCCGAACGCTTATTAATCACATTAAATGCCATGCGACTTGGTAATCTGATCAGCTAGAAGCGATCCTTAGGACCGTAACATCGCCTCTCTACACTGTTTGTCTGATTATGTGGTACTTTCTCTCAATATGCTTTTGACCTCTTGTGACTGTGAGGATTTGCATAAGCTACCTCTCAATTGTTTTCACAATAAAGTGGAATCGGCTTATCAAGAACTTCTAAAGCCATGTCGCCTTTCTAGCTGCTCTAAAAGCAGCTATGTATTCGACTTACAAAGTTGAATCGGCGATGCTGGATTGCCCCAGACGATAGCTCCATCACGAAGAGTAAACATTGAGCCCGAGATCGACTCACGATTATCCTAATCTGACTGAAAGTCAGAATCAATGTAGTCAACAATATCCAGGTTTGCACCTAAGTATACAAGCATATAATTCTTCATTCTCTAAAGATACTTGAGGATGCACTATCATGCTATCCAATGCTCGAATCCAAGATTCGACCATAACTGACATTTTAATCTGACTTTCTCTATCCAAGAGAGTATGTATCCCATTTTCTCAATATCCATAGATATAAAGAATTATTCTATGAGGGGTTGGTAGGAACCTCTCGTTGAATCATGCATACGAAAATGTATTATCATATATATTAACCAATAAGATGTATGGAATACTGCCACCAACTTATTCTCATGAATTCGGCCGAATCAAATTCTAAGAATATAGTCTGAACCGTAATGTATGCTCAGGGATCGATTGCCTTGAAATACCGGGGTGGCTTGCTATAGTGGCGGTTCGTCTATTAGCTTTGCCTGAGTGCCATACTTTAAGTTAGGTCTTTTCTCAGCTTTCGCATCGTTGATCGTCTTCGCCGTTAGTGGCTTGTGTCAAGAAATGACTTTGCCTTTTGTGGCTTTGTGTGGCGAATGGCCTTAGCCTTCTGGTGGCTCTATATGGCGAATAGACTTAGCCTTTGGGATCGTCCTAAGAAGCAGACGAACTCGGGGCCGCGCTATTAAGCGGGTAGACTTAGGGTGGCCTTGGTGTCGCGGTGCGACTTGCCTCTGGGATCGCGCTATGAAGCGGACGGTCTTATTAGTGGATGGCTTTAATCCTTTTGTGGGGTCGCTTCGATCATTAACTGTCGCAGCGGTTACGTGGGTTTTCTAGGGAGCCGTTTTGGCCAAATAAATGATAGGATGGATGAGGAGTTACATCATGGCCTGTCACGGATTTATCTAACACAACAAACAAGTAATAAATATTTATAAATCCGGTTTCCCTCAAGTATAAGGATCGTAGTATAGAGGTTAATACCGGGTCGATCTTACGGGGAATCGGGGTTGTGAATTCTAGTTTTTATTTCTAACCTAGCTATGTCATGATTACTACTACTAAACGAAACGAAAATAAAACAGTGAATAACTAAAACGGAAAATAACAAACGTAAACTGGACAGAAGATCGAGATCTAAAGCCAGGAAAATATAGTTGCGAACCAATTTAAGCTAAGCTAAACCTAATATGCAATAAACGACTAACTAAGCTAAACAATTCAAATTCAAGGGGTTTTAATCAATAACTTACGAGCGAACAAGCAATTGATCCACCTATCCTACAACTATCAATTTCGATCTAGACTATCTCGCGTTTTCTAACCAAGTTGTGATTCACCTAGCCATGGTATGAACTCCTAATTTCTTAGACAAGTTCTCCTATCAATTTTTTATCTTTCGATCTAAAGATTAATGCTTTCAAATCAAGGTGTGAAATCTCTCAATTTCTAACCTAGAAATCTAACCTAATAACTCTCGTTAATTAGATTTGAGATCTATTCTTTATCATGGTGATCTAAAGTTTAATATGATTTTCATCAAGACAAGCAATCAACATGCAATGATCTTTCGATATAAATTGCATAACAACATGAAGAACATGACAAAGAAACAACTTGAATTAAAATACTCACAAGATAATCAAGAACAAAACTGAATCGTTGATTGGATGGCTTCACAACGCTCGTTCAATGGAGGTCTAGCCTCTTAGCATCCTCTTCGAGATTCGAATTGTTTAGAATAAAAGTGCATAAAAGTATTTAAGTAAAAACTGTTTGTAAACTAAGGAAAAAAGCAGCTTAGCCGCCCCTAGGGTTTAGGGTTCGAATATATGATCCTTTGTGTGGAGAAAACCGCAGCTATATATAGAATTTCAGGTCGGTTCGCTAAGTCGACGTTCGGACGCCCGTCCGGAAAGGGTGAACGCCCGTCCGGCTTATGTAAACTTCTTCGAGTCGGGCCGAGCTGGATCGACGCCCGTCCTTCTTTAAATTGGACGCTCGTCCGGGAAAAATCGATCATCCCGAATGTAAAAGCTCCTCCCCGGACGCTCGTTCGAATGTCAAACGCCCGTCCACTCGGGACGCCGGTTCAAGATGCCGGACGCCTTCGGTTGGTCGACTTCATCTTGATTTCTTCATCTCTATCTCTTTTTATCAAATCAGATCATCATTATCTTTTTTTATCAATTAGCTTGAACTTAATCAACTTTTGGTCATCTTTTGAGCCTCGAACATGTATCTACAACACACAAAACATCGCAAAATGTAATATCGTCCAAATAATCATAAAATCACAATTAAAACACATAAATTAACCTGTTTTGCGATTAACTCATTTAAAAAACTCATCTACTCAATAATTCCATTAAACACTCGTTTCTTATGCAATTTATACAAATACGGGGGAAAATATCATAAAATATAGCGTTATAAATCGTATAAATTCACCCTTAACAACTCCCCCACACTTAAGCTTTTGCTCGTCCCGAGCAAAACAAAATGAGATAAAGGCTCGAGACAAAAACAGACATCTAAGACAATATAGCATAGATCCAGTAAATCAGAGGTTCACCATTGTGTGTGTGCAAAGCCATAGAAAACTTCCACTAAATCCAAACTTGAGAAACTCGAAGCAAAACTAGCTAATACCCCCTCGTAGACTAGCAATAAATGACACTAATAAGATGTACCCTACAAACGTGACATATCCCGAAAAGGATGATCGATTATATCTAGGGCCTTTCTGAAATACTCAGAGGATACTCCCTACAGCATATCTATCAGTTTCTACTGGGGATAAGATAGACGATAACTTAGTCTTTCATTCATTTTATACCAATTCTTCATATGAGTTGATTTAATTACTTCACTTTAAACACACATCAGAATGAGCTCTTACCCGTCATAGTAGAATAGGATGTTTCGGGATAACACCCTACCTTACTCAAATCATAGGGTAGCTTCTTCTGACTGTCGTGAGCTTTTAGTCATCATAGTGGTATACGACATACGTGGTATACCCTATCGCACTCAAATCATCGACTAGCTTTCGACACACCCAATTACTTCATTATAAACTCAACTTTTTCATTTGACAATAAGTTACGTGGTACTTATCACATTCAAACCTAAGATATTCACAGTATAACATACTTCGGATCTAGATACAAACTATCATACATCTCAAGATACATACGCAGCACTAAGCACATGACTTATAAGAAAATCAAAAATCACTCGTCGAAAAGGGGTATAACTTTATAAATTAGCTCATCGCTTACTACGGCTCGTGAAAAATAGATCTCAGGTGAAACAACTAACTTATCAAACATATGATATATATCTTGGATGACTATAAAAATAACGAACATTGATTATGCATTGCTTACTCGGGACAAAACAAAAGCAAAAATGTCGGAAAATTTCAAAAATTCTAGCTCATTTTGCATAGAAACACAACGAGGTAAGCAAATATGTAGATAACTATTAAATCATCCCCTCCCCCACACTTAAAGATCAACATGTCCTCATGTTGTGCAGAAAGTAAATAGAGAAAGAACTTAGCTGATTTTAACAGATACTCGAATCGTCGGTCAGGCCGGAGCCTACATAGTGACACTTAGAACGCGTAACCATACAATGTAGCTCGACAAAACCGCTTGAAATACACCTGCACGACTCGACAAACACGGAAACATCTCGGGGAAAACGGGGAATCATACCAGAATGAAAAGATACAGAAAAACCGAATAATAGCAAAAGATAAAGCATTCAATACATCCAAAAGTTAAAACAGAGTAGAAACGAAAGTATTGATGCCTTATGGCTTACATGATCCAATCGGAAAAATAAACAGTAGCAATACCAGAAGTACAACGAATCAAGTAATCAAAAGTAGCAAAAATATAGAGGCACAGTATCTAGGACAAATCAAAATTGAAAAATAGACAAATAAAATCATGACTGCCCCGGGGCCGCAGAATCATCAGCCGGAGGTACATCACCCGAAGGAGAGTCAGACTGCTCCTCATCAGACGATGACTCAGACTCGTCCAGGACATCCGTAATCACCCGCTCAATCTCGTCTGAATAAGTGTAATGAATAACGCTCGGAGTGAAGATTCTGTCGTCTCGGATAGGCCGGCCCTCACTCATACACTTCAATATAGTTAAAATATTGTTCTGAGAAGTCCTTATGTCCTCCAGCCAGTTCCTCACACTGCTGCCCATACGTAACCTCATCCGGACCGAGGGAGATAAAGTAGGAAGGGAGGAGGGTCGAGGCGGTGCCGAAGATGAACCGGGCTCACGTGCTATCTCAGCCTCAGTCTCAGTCTGACCCGAAGATTTCACTTTCTCCTCCGCAAGAACCTAGGATTCTTCGGTTTGTGATCGGTCTTGTACTCGGGAACTCGAGCATCCCGACGAGAGACCGTGGATCAAATGTGGACATATCAAGCATCGTGTATACACTTTCTGATTCATGGCCACCTCGTCGAAAATTGCTTGCCCTACATCAACATTGAGCTTGAAGTTCAAGGCGTACATCATCCCAAGGTCACCAATGTGGAAGTGAGTCAGGTTGTTCTTAGGCAACAACATGTTCTGGATAAACCGACACTGGACCTTCCAATCCTCTGTCCAACTAGTAGTGATCAACTCCTTCCTATCTCCACCCGGCCTAAGTGTCCACGGTACCTCCGGGCATACCAACATCCGTAATTCCTCCAACGGATCCTCACCGGCATCCTGTTTAGCTTTAATCGTCTCCTTATAGTCCAACCCTTCAAAAGGATCTAATCCGTACTTCCCATTGATAACCGCCGGTGTAAATGGCACCTTAACCCCTCGAACCGTCACACCTCCGCCTGCCAAATCCGTCTCTGAGCAATTGGCATAAAATTCACGGACCAACGTAGCATTAACCGGGGTCCTCGGAGTTACCATCAAAGCCCCCCATTTCCTATCCCTCAATAACTTCACAAATAAAGGATCAACTTGAGGCTCAAGGATAGCTCGCTCGATCAACATCGTCCTCGTTAGATAATGCTTATTATAGACCTCCATCGCCTTAGGGTTGATGAATCTACGAGCAAAGGGAATAGGGATAGCGGGTCTCACTCTCTGTCTAGCCGGCTCAACTCCCTCAGTTTCTTCCTCAGCTCCACCCCTGGGTTCATTTGCATCTCTCGCACCTCGAGTCTCTGACACCCTAGCCATCCTGCTCACTAAGGGCTCATCATCAGTGTCAGAACCCGACTCAGACTCATCCCGCAAAGGAACCCTGGATTGACCTCTAGGAGGGTTCTGACGCTCCCCAATACGAATTCCTTGGTTTGGATTGACTAAAGTGGGATCCACAGTCCTTTTCTTTTTAGCCGGTTCAGTAGCAACCCCCTTACCATGCCTCTTAGCTACCGCTTTACGCACCATTGTAACCTAAGGCTAAACAAACACCAGTCCCAAACCCAAAATCGAACACAACCACCCGTTTATCGTCCAAACGGGATTTCCCAAACAAAGCAGCAGCAAACCAACATCAAAACCACAATGCAACCCATCCATAGTCATCCATAACCATCCCATATCATCAACCAAGAAAGAAAAATAAACAAAACACAGAGAAGAAAACAAATAAGACAAGTGTATTGAAAAGAGTCGACTCGAAGATCGAACTCGGGAAAAATGTGAAATAAACCACGAAAAGCTTATAAAATCTTACCAAGTACGTTGAAAGGATGATGGTTATGCTGATTAAAAGTCCCAAATGTGAACAAACGAGACCAAAGATCGGATTTTTCCAAAAGAAAACCGCACACTCTATATTACTGATTCGAAACAACGGTTGGATGTTGGTGGATTGCGTTTGGAAAACCAAAAAGAGGGGATTGAGAGCTGTTTGTAGGGCCTTGAATCGCCCAATTTGGTGTAGAAATGAGGATTTACGAGCAAAAGGAGGCAAAAAGTCGGGTTTTGCAATTTAAATTTTTCGATTCGACTAAAAAATGGAAGCAGGGGGTATATATAGACGCAGGTTTGAACGGGCGTCCAGCTGGAAAGCATATGAACTGGACGGGCGTCCATATAGACAGACGCTCGTCCAGACGGCCAAATCACGTACAACGTTGAAGGGAGTTTATTAGACGGGCGTCCAAGAATTTTGGACGCTCGTTCACAATTTGTGCATGGTGGACGGACGTCCAGTTCACTGGACGGGCGTCCAAGACAGAAAAATGCAAAAGTTATAAAATTACATTCAATTTAAATTCAAACTTGCATTTTATTAAACTTAAACAAAACTTCAAAAATACAAATGGAAATCAACAGAGTACATAAAATTGCTAGAAAACAAATAGAAAACAGATAGAAAATAGTGGGTTGCCTCCCACTAAGCGCTTTTGTTTTACGTCGTTGGCTCGACGAAACAACCTAAGAACGCTAGTCATCGTAAATGGCCGACCAATCTATCACTCGAATAAGACGGAGGAGCATGTCAATCGCCGGAGGGAAGTCATACTCATCTTGCAAACCCCAATCCTCACCAGCTACATCAACACCAAGAAAATGTTCAGCTTGCAGCACTAGCGCTAAATCTGTCAGCATCGGATCATTGATGATTGTGTACGGACGTCCTAGAGCCTCCTGTAAGTCCTCAGTAGTGAAGTCTCCACCTCCCGAACAGCGGGGAACAATAAGAACATAGGTGACAGTCCTGACGCGGTTACTAATATCAAAGTCTACGTGCAACACTATAGTCCCTCCCGGTCCATCATCTACAGTGATAAGTGGGATCCTCCTAAGGAAAGGTAACTCCTCTGGTAGAACTCCGAAATCCATATCTAGAAAGCACAACTAAGCCGACGAGATATAAACAAAAGCAAAACTTAGTAAACTAAACTTAAATACTAAAACTACAAAAACACAAAACAAAAACAACTAAAGCGAAAGATATCTAGGATGCCTCCAAGTGGCGCTTTTGGTTAATGTCGTTAGCTCGACACGGTTTAAACTCACTGGATCGGGCCATTTGACTTTTCTCGCCGACCACTACCTCGTCTAGACTTTGGTTAGTAGTTCGGTCGCGAAACATCACTTTACACATGGGGTAAAACCTTTAACGACTTTCCAAACACGCTTAAACTTCCCCATGGTTGACTTCTTCATTTTCTCGAGCCTTCGATGACGTTTCAGCTGACGCTCCCTCTCCAACTCTTCCATATCCCAACTACCGGCTAGAACTTCTTCAGATTGACCACTACCGTCATCCTCTGAAAACAGGTCGGGTGAAAAATCGTCAAATTCTTCGACTTTTGTAGCACCACACCCGAGGATATCGAGGAAACGGACAATCAAAGCTTTCTCTTTAGGTTCACCAATATAGTGCTTGCACCTTTGACCATTCACTCTAAACGGTTGGTCACCATAACCGCGTAGTTCTAGAATGCCTCCAGGAATAATTTGGAGAATTTCGAAGGGACCGGACCAACGTGTCCTTAACTTTCCAGGAAACAGATGTAGCCTAGAATTGTATAGAAGAACTTGTTCTCCGACTTGAAATTCTCTTTTCTTAATTTTGGCGTCATGGAGGAGTTTCATCTTATCTTTGCTAATCCCGGCACTCTCGTAAGCCCGGAGTCCGAATTCATCTAGCTTATGCAATCATTGTTGCAATCGATGCTTACCACGGGATTGGGAATCAAAGTTCGAAACTTTATAGCCCAATAAGCTCGTGCTCTAACTCGGCGGAGATGACATGGCTTACCATAAACCATTTGATATGGAGATGTACCCATAGGAGTCTTATAGGCGGTCCCGTAAGCCCATAGTACATCATCCAACTTCAAACTCCGGTCTTTCCTATGTCGTTAACCGTCTTTTCCAGGATTTTCTTAATACTCGGTTGCTCCTTTCAAACGACCACTAGTCATCGGATGATATGGTGTGCCGATTTTGTGACGAACACCATACTTTTCAAGAACTTTCTCTAGGGGTCGGTTGCAGAAATGTGTCCCTTCATCACTGATCAAGGCACGTGGACATCCAAACCTCACGAAGATGTTTTTCTTTAGAAATTTCATGACCGTCTTATGATCATTGTGACGAGTGGCTTGAGCCTCCACCCATTTAGACACGTAATCTACGCAGACTAAAATGTATTTGTTACCACAAGATGATGGGAATGGTCCCATAAAATCGATACCCCATACATCAAAGACCTCGCATTCTAGGATGGGTTTCAAAGGCATGTCAAAACGCCTTGTCAGAGTACCGGTTCTTTGGAATCTATCACAAGCTTTACAGAAAGCTTATGTATCCTTAAGGATCGTGGGCCAATAGAAACCGGATTGGAAGATCTTAGCAACGGTCTTCCACGGACCAAAGTGACCTCCAGTGGGTCCACTGTGGCACTGTTCAATGATATCGCGTAGCTCAGATTCTGGAACACATCTTCTAAGCAGGCCATCTTTACAGATCTTAAAAAGATAAGGTTCATCCCAAACGAAAGATTTCAAATCAGAGAAGAACTTCTTCTTCTCCTGATAAGACATTTCTGGGTCGAGATATCGGGCATGAAGGTAATTGACAATGGAAGAATACCATGGAACATTAGGAGGGCAACCGTCAATAAGCATAATGTTTTCCAGAGGAAAGTAAAGATCTATATCATCTGGATCATCCTTTTCCTCACTTAGCATTCTCGAAACGTGATCAGCCACTACGTTTTCACTGCCCTTCTTGTCTTTAATTTGAACGTCAAACTCTTGTAGGGTCAGTATCCAACGTAGTAAGCGCGGTTTAGCCTCTTTCTTAGTCATCAGATACCGCAAAGCAGCGTGATCAGTCCACACAATCACTTGAGCTCCTAACAAGTAACTACGAAACTTGTCCATAGCAAAAACTACGGCCAATAATTCATTTTCAGTAGTAGTATAGTTAACTTGCGACGGATTCAATGTGTGACTGGCGTAATAGATAGGCTGGAATTTCCCTTTGATCTTTTGTCCTAGAACAGCACCAACCGCATAGTTTGACGCGTCGCACATAAGCTCGAAAGGTAGATTCCGGTCGGGCGATATAAGAATTGGAGCGAGAGATTAAACGGTCCTTAAGCTCCTCAAACGCTTGCTTGCAGCTCTCATCGAAATTGAACTCAACGTCGTCCTTAAGTAAAGTAGACGGGGCTTGGCTATCTTGGAGAAGTCTTGAATGAATCTTCTGTAGAAACCGACATGTCCAAGAAAACCTCTTACTTCATGCACATTCTTAGGATAACTCATCTTCTCGATAGCTTCTACTTTTGCCCTGTCAACTTCTATACCTTTGGCGGAGATTTTGTGGCCAAGAACTATTCCCTCATCTACCATAAAATGGCATTTCTCCCAATTGAGTACTAAGTTCTTTTCCACACATCTGGATAACACTTGATCAAGATTGTCAAGGCAATCATCAAAAGACTGACCAAAAACCGAAAAATCATCCATAAAGATCTCCATACACTTTTCTACGAGCCCGTCAAAGATAGCCAGCATACATCTTTGAAATGTAGCTGGGGCATTGCAGAGACCAAATGGCATTCGCCTGTAAGCGAATGTACCATAAGGGAAGGTGAAAGTGGTCTTTTCTTGGTCAGCTAGATCAATGGGTATCTGGAAGTATCCTGAGTATCCATCTAGGAAGCAGTAGAACGCGTGCCCTGCCAGACGCTCAAGCATCTGGTCAATGAATGGAAGGGAAAGTGATCCTTCATGGTTACTTCATTGAGCTTTCGATAATCGATGCAGACTCTGTAACCAGTGACAAGTCTCAATGCTATCTCCTCTCCCTTCTCATTCTTCTCAATCGTAATTCCACCTTTCTTGGGAACTACTTGAGTCGGGGAGACCCATTCACTATCCGCGATGGCATAAATGATTCTCATGTCCGAAGTTTGATGATTTCTTTCTTAACCACCTCTTGCATATGAGGGTTGAGCCTCCTCTGGAGCTGTCTAACACATTTCGCACCCTCATTAGTCTTGATCTTATGCATACAGATGTCGGGAGATATCCCTCTGATATCTCCTACTTGCCACCCAAAGGCTTTCTCGTTCTTTTTCAAGACGTTTATTAAATTCATTTCTTCTAGTCGAGACAACTTGGCAGATATAATTAAAGGAAGCTTGTCACCTTCTCTTAGAAACACATACTTAAGATGTTTAGGCAACGGCTTCAACACTAAATCTGTAGGGGGGTCTTCTAAACTAGACTTAAGATCTCCACCTTTCAACTCAACATCGCTGAGTTTACTTAGCGGCCCCACTGCCAAAGCTTCTCCTCTCAACAACTCATCTTCGAATTCAGCTTCCAACTGCTCTAGACTTACCACACCATGATTATTCAAATTATCAACCAGCCGCTCATACTCCGTTGCAACAGCCATGACTTGCTTTTCCATCAAATCATCGAAGTCATCAGATGTCTCCTCAATGGAAAAACCGGTTGGGGGACCAGAGGGTACTTGAATGGATTGGGATACATTATAGCTTACCTCTTGATCACCAACACGGATCGTCACTCGCCCACCATCGCAGTCAATGAGGGCTCTAGCTGTAGACAAAAAGGGTCTTCCAAGAATCAAGGGGACTTTTTCATCTTTTTCAATGTCCAGGACGTACCAGTCGACGGGAAAGGTAAACCTATGGATTTGAACTAGGATGTCCTTTAAGATTCCCGCTGCTTTCTTAGAAGATCTATCAGCGAATTGCAAATTCATGGTAGTGGGTTCTAGAAGATCCATTAAACCCAGCTGTTTGCACACAGACAATGGCATTAGGCTTATAGATGCACCCAGGTCGCACAAAGAGTTAGGGAAGACCAGGCCTCCCATTAATACGGTAAGCACGAACTTACCAGGGTCACCTCTCTTGGTTGGTAAGTTTTCGTAATTGATCATTGAACAATCCTCACCAATCAGCCTCCCCATGTCTGACAACTTCCTTTTCGAAGAAACAACATCCTTGATAAATTTTGTATACTTAGGCATTTCAACCAAGACATCTGATAATGGAAGATTTACCTGAGTATTTTTCAAAAGGTTTAGCACCTTTTCATACTTCTTATCTTCACTTAAAGGGATGTTGCTCTTTCTTGGTGGAAATGGAAGCTTTTTCGATCATTCTCGAGAAGACTTTCTTTGAAGATGCGTTGACAGCTTTGTCTTCCAGATCCTTCCACCTAACGGCTTTTTCAATCTTTTTATTAGTCAGGGGATCAGCCTCCTGACTTTCACTTGAATCTTCATTCCTCAGGGGATCAGCCACCTGAGGACTTCCAGCTTTTTCACCTCTCAGGGGATCAGCCACCTGAGTATTCTCTTTCGGCCAAGGGGAGTGTAGGTGCTCAGCTTCCCCTCATGCCTTATCAATGGCAGGAGGTGCTAGTGGTTTCCCTGGTGGGAAGGAACACTAACTTGAGTACCACTTCTGAGGTTCATCGCACCGGCCTCCTCTCTACCGTATGGGATTGCTGGGACGAGGTCAGTACATTGACCATTGTTCAAGTCGGTTTGAGTAACTTGACCACCCTCTGGATTCTTCTCGGTGAAGTTGGGCAGTTGCCCTGGGGGTCGAGAAGCTAACTGTTCAGCCAACTGCCCGATTTGCCTCTCAAGATTTTTCATTGATCTATTTTGCTCCTCCCTAAAGGAGTCCCATTGAGCTTTGATATCACTTGAGTGCGAGGGGCCTTGAGAGTTTTGGAAATTCTGCGAATAGGGCAGGCTGGGCCGACTTTGAACAGCGGGATTAGAATTGGCGGGCCAATTCTGATTGAATCTTTGATTGGAAAAATTCGAGTTTTGGGTCTGATTAAAACCAGGGTTTCTATTGAAATTTTGATTCGAATTGAAATTCGAATTAGGATTGAAACCAGAAGATTGATTAAACCCGTGGTTTTGGAAGTTATTCTGGCCAGAAACTTGATTAGACCTTTGATTGTTCTGGCCATAGAATGCGTGCACTTCAGCATTCTATCCGTTCATAGGACAGAATTTAGATGTGTGCCCCACCTCATCATAATTTTGACATGTGACTTGATTATACTGTCCATAATCATGAACAACATTCACTTGATAAGGTGCAGGGGGATTAAATTGACACTGGTCATTCATATGGCCGTCCGACGACAAAGATTTTGCAAGACATAACCTGAGGGTTCTGTGGAAAAGCAGAAGTTTGATTTATCGGATTTGAAACTTGAGATGCTGCCATCTGCTTTTGCAGCATGGCGATCAAACTTTGAACGTTTACTTCCTCAACCTTAGGAGGAGGAGGTGCTTGAATAGCTTGATAAGATGGAGCATAGTTATATTTAGCAATGTCCTCGAACAATGCCCATCCCTCTTCAGGTGTCTTCTTCAAAAATGCCCCACCAGATGAGCTATTGACCATGCCTTTTGTAAGCTCGGTCAAACCGCTAAAGAACGTGTTGACTTGCCTTTGCAGTGGCAAGCCATGGTGGGGACACTTCCTCAGTAGAGATTTGAATCTCTTCCAGCAATCGAAGAAAGATTCATTCTCTTTCTGATAGAAAGTGAAAATCTCGTTCAAACACTGGGCTGTTTTCGAAGGTGGAAAATATTGACTCAAGAACTCCTTTTCGAGTTCAGCCCAAGTGGTAATTGATTCTGAGGGGAGAGAAGTATACCACTCCTTCGCTTCTCCCTTGAGAGAAAATGGAAAAAGTTTCAGTTTGATGGCATCCTCACTTACTCCTTGGATGCGTGTGGTGCCGCATATCTCCAAGAATGTATGCAAGTGAGTATGTGGATTTTCCGACTGAAACCCATGAAAGATTGATGCATGCTGCATCATCTGAATGAGGCCAGGCCTTAGCTCAAAGGTCTGTGCAAAGGATGGCCGGAATGACAATAGCCGGGTTGACTGTGACTGCGCCAGGCATGGCGTAGTCTGCCAACGTACGTCTATCGTTAGCAGCCATTATTACAAAATCAGTGATTTCCTTGGCTAGCTGATCCTCAAGATCTTGCTCGGCTCTGCCTTCCAGAACCGCAGAATGGAAAGTCCGCCTGTTTGGCCGGACTACGGTTCGCTCGGGGTCAGGGGTGTATAGTAACGGTCCCTTTTGACTCCGAGTTTGCATAAACCGGACCAAAAACAAGTGAAAGCAACCTAAAGACTAAGAAATTAAGAGCCTAACTAAAAATTAAAGCCTAAGAAGAGAAAAAGAAGTGAAAATGGTTAAGATAAGGGCACAGACGGACGTCCAGAAACCTGGACGGGCGTCTGGCTGGAATTTGACCTGGACGGGCGTCTGAAGATTCAAACGCTCGTCCAAAAGGTTGAAGAAGTGGACGGACGTCCAAATTGGATGGACGCGCGTCCAACAGGTTAAAAACGGCTTAGAGTTGAAAAATTTAGAACAGACGGGCGTCCACTGGTCTAGACGCCCGTTTGGAAGCAGAAACGGAGCAGGTAAAGAGAAGAACAGCAGGAACAGGGAAACAGAAAAAACAGAAAAACAGATCAAAAGAACGAACTAATCACAAGGGGCTATAGATAGAAGATCTTTAACCCTAACTAAAACCCTAATATCCTAATAACCTAACGATTATTAACTAAAACAGAAATAAAAACGAAGTAAAAACAGGAAAAACGAAAAACAAAAACTAGACAACCGTCCGGATCCCCGGCAACGGCGCCAAAAACTTGTCACGGATTTATCTAACACAGCAAACAAGTAATAAATATTTATAAATCCGGTTTCCCTCAAGTATAAGGATCGTAGTATAGAGGTTAATACCGGGTCGATCTTACGGGGAATCGGGGTTGTGAATTCTAGTTTTTATTTCTAACCTAGCTATGTCACGATTACTACTACTAAACAGAAACGAAAATAAAACAGTGAATAACTAAAACGGAAAATAACAAACGTAAACTGGACAGAAGATCAAGATCTAAAGCCAGGAAAATATAGTAGCGAACCAATTTAAGCTAAGCTAAACCTAATATGCAATAAACGACTAACTAAGCTAAACAATTCAAATTCAAGGGGTTTTAATCAATAACTTACGAGCGAACAAGCAATTGATCCACCTATCCTACAACTATCAATTTCGATCTAGACTATCTCGCGTTTTCTAACCAAGTTGTGATTCACCTAGCCACGGTATGAACTCCTAATTTCTTAGACAAGTTCTCCTATCAATCTTTTATCTTTCGATCTAAAGATTAATGCTTTCAAATCAAGGTGTGAAATCTCTCAATTTCTAACCTAGAAATCTAACCTAATAACTCTCGTTAATTAGATTTGAGATCTATTCTTTATCATGGTGATCTAAAGTTTAATATGATTTTCATCAAGACAAGCAATCAACATGCAACGATCTTTCGATATAAATTGCATAACAACATGAAGAACATGACAAAGAAACAACTTGAATTAAAATACTCACAAGATAATCAAGAACAAAACTGAATCGTTGATTGGATGGCTTCACAACGCTCGTTCAATGGAGGTCTAGCCTCTTAGCATCCTCTTCGAGATTCGAATTGTTTAGAATAAAAGTGCATAAAAGTATTTAAGTAAAAACTGTTTGTAAACTAAGGAAAAACGTAGCTTAGCCGCCCCTAGGGTTTAGGGTTCGAATATATGATCCTTTGTGTGGAGAAAACCGCAGCTATATATAGAATTTCAGGTCGGTTCGCTAAGTCGGCGTTCGGACGCCCGTCCGGAAAGGGTGAACGCCCGTCCGCCTTATGTAAACTTCTTCGAGTCGGGCCGAGCCGGATCGACGCCCGTCCTTTAAATTGGACGCTCGTCCGGGGAAAAATCGATCATCCCGAATGTAAAAGCTCCTCCCGGACGCTCGTTCGTAATGTCAAACGCCCGTCCACTCTGGACGCCAGTTCAAGATGCTGGACGCCAGTTCAGGGTCGACTTCATCTTGATTTCTTCATCTCTATCCCTTTTTATCAAATCAGATCATCATTATCTTTTTTTATCAATTAGCTCGAACTTAATCAACTTTTGGTCATCTTTTGAGCCTCGAACATGTATCTACAACACACAAAACATCGCAAAATGTAATATCGTCCAAATAATCATAAAATCACAATTAAAACACATAAATTAACCTGTTTTGCGATTAACTCATTTAAAAAACTCATCTACTCAATAATTCCATTAAACACTCGTTTCTTATGCAATTTATACAAATATGGGGGAAAATATCATAAAATATAGCGTTATAAATCATATAAATTCACCCTTAACATGGCCCACGATTGGATAGGAGACCTGGGTAACCGCCATGATGTGATGACAGCGGTTTCGATAACCGTAACGCAATAATGGCAGTTTTTGAATTTCAAAATTCGAAAAGACCGCCTAAACCACAACCATCCGATCCTTTCTATATGAGTCGTTAAATCATTGTACCCTTTGTTTGTATAAGGGATCCACTCCCCTTCGTTCACACTTTACTCTACTTCGAGTTTTATATTTCAAAAGAACTTCCAGCAAGGATTCAAGGGTTCCGGTTGACACTTGAGTTTTCCGGCACTAGTTTGATGATTCCGGCGTCTTTTCCCAGTTTTCGGCAACTTCTACAACCAACCCATGGGTAATTTTCTCAATTCCTTCTGCATTCTCTGAGATTTCCTCATACTTCTTGTGGAAATATTACAAAGATTACTTCAAAGAGATCGTCGAGTCCGTCGAAGTTCGCAGGTGCCCAAGCAGCCTCGGGGAATTCGTACAGGATTTTTTGTACACTTTATTTAATTGTAAAAGACATATTAATTGTGATACATATAAACAATTAATATGTCAAACTCTAGTTTACTTTATGTCATAGACACAATTAATATGTCAAACTCTAGTTTACTTTATGTCATAGACATAACTTTTACTTTTACTTTTGCATGCTTGCCGCCCACATCTACATACTAGTGGCCGCCCAAGCTAGCTTGCTACTCTATCTCAATTGTATCTATTTATACATCTTTTTACTCAATGAATAAACTAAGTTGAAGTTT
This sequence comes from Gentiana straminea, assembly GCA_036785695.1. Lineage (NCBI taxonomy): Eukaryota > Viridiplantae > Streptophyta > Magnoliopsida > Gentianales > Gentianaceae > Gentiana > Gentiana straminea. The sequence goes on from JAVUPR010000265.1 coordinate 9,446,280, forward strand.
ACTCTTGTGTTTATCACATTCTCAAACTCTCTTCATGGTATCAGAGACTTACTGAGTTCTAAAATCCGCTGCAAAACTCAGTTCTTTTTCAGAAAAATGTCAACATTATCTAAAGTTTCATCTTCTTCAGTAGACTCACAGCTGCCTCAGCAGACTGGGATAACTGAACACTCTTCTTTTACAAATCATAAACTTGATGGTAACAATTACTTGCTATGGTCAAGGTCTATGAAAATGTATATCTCCGGCCAGGGCAAGATGGGATATCCGTCTCGGTTCCAAACCCGCCCGCTCGAAACCGACCCCAAGTTTGAAGCATGGGACACGAGAAAATAACCAAGTCATGACCATCCTCACGAGGTCTATGACAAAAGAGATCGATGAGAACTTCATGATGTATGACACGCTAAGGAAATGCGGGACAATGCCGAGACCTTTACTCAAAAAAGGACAATACATCCGAAGTCTATGAACTCGAAGCTCGATTCAAAATTGCGACAAGGGGATATGTCCGTAACTCAATACTTTAATCAACTATCTAAGGCATGGCAACACCTAGATATGTTGGAAACTCACCCTCGGAATGATGTTAAAGATGCCGCACTCTTTAAAGACATTATCGAGAAAAAGAGAGTATTCAAGTTCCTCACCGGACCGAACCCTACTCTTGATGATGTTAGAGGGAGAATTCTTGCCACAAAACCTCTCCCAAATCTCAAATCCATGTTTGCCGAGGTCAAACATGAAGAAAGCGAGGAGGAAAGTCATGCCGTCGAACACCCCCGCCGATAACCCTACCGAAGGTACCGCCCGCCGAATGTCGGGAAGGCCGCCGAGGTTATTGGGACTTACGGGAAGCCCGCCGAGAAAAGCGGAAGGTTGTTCCGTGATCACCGCAAACGCACAAATCACACCAAGGACAATTGTTGGAAGCTTCATGGCAAGCCTAATCCCTCTAAAACCTCAAAACCAACCCGGGGAAAATCAAGGCGGACTTGTCGCTGACGAGGAGAATGACAACCATCCGAATGCTCGTTCTTGTGCCTTTAAAGCCTTTGTTGCTCAAAGCATCGGAAGGTAGCTCCTCTACCGAAATGGCCACTCATGCTAAAACGGGTATATTCCGCTCACCTCTTAGTAATAAGACTTGGATTGTTGATTCGGGGCTTCTTCCCACATGACCGGTAATAAAAACCTCATTACCCACTATATGCCATGCACCCAAATTCACGAATTAAAACCGCCGATGGTTCTGTTTCTTATGCAAAAGGTGTTGGGAAGGTTAAACTTACTAATCGATATATCTACAAGGGGTCTTATTTGTTCCAAAGTTAGATTGTAACCTTATATCCGTCAAGTAAACTCACTAAAGATCCGAATTGATTTGTTGTTTTTGATAAGGATCGGTGCACTTTCCAGATCTTTCTTCACAGAAGTGATTGGTCAAGCTAAAACCTCGCTCAGATCGTTTGTGATCAACCCCGCCGAAGACAAGACCGAAGACCGAATCGCCTCGGCACGGTACCGCACTCAAAACTTAGACAATATCATGTTATGGCATTATAGACTAGGACATCCAAGTTTTGGTTATTTAAAGTCTTTAATTCCGAATTGTTTAAAGGATGTAATCTTAATGATCTTCAATGTGATATTTGTCAATTTGCCAAACTCACCAAATCGTGTATACTAAATTACCTCACTTCCCATCCACACCTTTCACCTTAATTCACGGTGATGTATGGGGACCCCTCAGAGTGAAAAGTATAACGGGCAAGAGGTGGTTTGTAACCTTCATAGATGACCACACCGAACCACTTGGTTATTTTTAATGAAGGATAAATCTGAAGTTGGATCCATCTTTCAAGAGTTTTACAACATGGTCTCTACTCAGTTTGACATTAAGATTAAAATTTTGAAGACTGACAATGCTCTTGAATATTATCAGTCTAATCTCAGTAATTTCTTGATGAATAAGGGAATTTTCCATATCAGTAGTTGTGTTGAGACACCTCAGCAAAATGGGGTTGCTGAGAGAAAGAATAGGCACCCGCCGGAAATGGCCGATCAATCATGTTCACTACAAATGTTCCAAAATATATGTGGGGTGAAGCTATATTGACTGCCACTTACTTAATCAACAAGCTTCCCAAACAGAGTGTTAGGTTTCAAGACTCCTATCCAAACCCTGCTGACCACACACTCTTGCCCTCATCTTATTGCCCAATTGCCCCCAAAAATCTTTGGTAGTACTGTGTTTGTTTATATCCATGCCCAACACAGAAGCAAACTTGATCCCAAAGCTCACAAGTGCATTTTCCTAGGGTATGCTAAGGACAGAAAGGTTACAAATGCTATTCACCTATCGAAAAGAAATTTTACAACTCTATGGATGTAAAATTCTTTGAAAGGACTCCCTACTACAAAGCAAGTCTATCGAAGCGATCATCGATGGAAATCGATTGAAATTGATCTAAATCCGTTCCCTCAACAAACTCTTAACCCTCAAAGCAACCTCACCGAGACTCGGCAGACCGAACCTCGGCACCCTACCGACCCTGCAGCCCGCCGAACCCGAGCTCGCCGAGCCTCAACACCCTACCGACTCGTAGACCGCCGAACTACAAGCACCCTACCGACATTGATGACGACAGACCTATTGCTCTAAGGAAAGGGAAAAGATCATGCACCGATCATTCTATTCATACTTATTTATCTTATGACCGGTTGTCTCCCGTATTTGCTATGTTTACACAGGACCTGGACTCTCACTCTATTCCCAAAAATATTCAGGAGGCCCTTCAAAATGATAAGTGGAAGGCTGCTGTTAAAACAGAGATGACTGCACTCCTGGATAATCATACTTGGGACCTCACAACTCTCCCCAAAGGCAAGAAGACAGTCAGCTGTAGATGGTTATTCACCATAAAATACAATGCTGATGGTACTATTGACAAGTACAAAGCCAGATTGGTAGCAAGGGGATTCACTCAAACTTATGGTATTGACTATAAGGAAACTTTTGCACCAGTGGCAAAACTCAACACTGTCAGGGTTCTGATCTCTCTAGCTGTCCAACTGGACTGGCCTCTACACCAATTGGATATCAAAAATGCTTTTCTCAATGGTGATCTCACTGAGGAAGTCTATATGAATATACCTCCTGGTTTTGTCAATCCTCACACTCAGGGCAAGGTATGCAAACTCAGAAAATCTCTATATGGCCTGAAGCAATCCCCAAGAGCCTGGTTTGGGAAACTTACTACTGTGGTCAAAGCTGCTGGATATCATCAATGCAACTCAAATCACACTATGTTCATCAAGACAACCAACCAGAGAAGGTCTATTCTTATTGTATATGTGGATGATATCATCCTTACTGGAGATGACTCTACTGAGATTCAAAATTTAAAGACTCTACTGGCAAAGGTGTTCCAAGTTAAGCATCTGGGCTACCTCAAGTACTTTCTTGGTATGGAAGTGGCTAGAAACACCAAAGGCATTTCAGTCTCCCAAAGGAAGTATGTATTGGATCTACTGAAGGAAACCGGCATGCCGGGATGCAAACCCGTCGTATCCCCGAGTAGACCCTAGTAACACCCCTATCGCATGGTGACATTGTCGTCGTAAAAGAACAATATCAAAGGCTTGTAGGTAAACTCATCTACCTTTCTCACACAAGGCCCGATATTGCATATGGGGTTAGTCCGGTCGTCCGTTCATGCACCGCCCTACCGAGCAACATTGGGATGCCGTGAATAGGATACCGAGATATTTAAAGTCCACTCCCGGCCAAGGCCTCGCACTTCACCAAGTCTACCGATAGATCAATCAAGGTCTACACCGATGCCGATTGGCCGGATGTCACATTGACAGACGATCTACCACAAAGGCTATTGCTCATATGTATGGGGAAACCTGGTTACTTGGAGAAGCAAGAAACAACCTCGTGTCAAGAAGCAAGGTCGAAGCCGAACTCGGGGCACTTGTACTTGGCATTTGTGAAGCTCTATGGCTAAAAAGTGGTACCGACCGAACTTCAAGAACCTCCTCAAAGCAACCTATCACACTCGTCGTGATAATAATTCAGCCTTATGCATGGCTGAAGATCCTTTCCATCATGATAAAACCAAGCATGTGGACATTGACAGACACTTTCTGAAGGAAAAGATTGATGCCAAGATTATTCAACTCCAATATGTTCCCTCAGCAGATCAGAATGCTGATATTCTTACCAAGGCTATTCCACCTCTTATGTTCAACAGACTTAGTAGCAAACTTGGCTGCATCAACATATACAGCCCAGTTTGAGGGGGGGTGTGGAAATATTACAAGATTACTTCCGGCAGACCGTCGAGTCCGTCGAAGTTCGACAGGTGCCCAGCAGCCTCAGGAGTTCGTACAGGATTTTTTGTACACTTTATTTAATTGTAAAAGACATATTAATTGTGATACATATAAACAATTAATATGTCAAACTCTAGTTTACTTTATGTCATAGACACAATTAATATGTCAAACTCTAGTTTACTTTATGTCATAGACATAACTTTTACTTTTACTTTTGCATGCTTGCCGCCCACATCTACATACTAGTGGCCGCCCAAGCTAGCTTGCTACTCTATCTCAATTGTATCTATTTATACATCTTTTTACTCAATGAATAAACTAAGTTGAAGTTTACTCTTGTGTTTATCACATTCTCAAACTCTCTTCACTTCTTCATTCGGATGCATTCCGTATATGTTTCATACGTTCTGAGTCGATTATGATGTCAAAGATTGAAGTTTTACCCAGTATTTCTTCCTATTTGTTCTTCTCATCTGTGTTTTCCAGTTGATATGCTTTTTAAACGTTTTTTTTTTAAAATTAAATTTCATGAAAAATTTGGTGTTTTTTGTTTGAGTGGACTGGGGATTTAGTACCTTTGCTTTTCATATCTACCTTGCCGTACTTTCCTACTTGTTTCAAGTTTTCAGTGTTAATGAGGGCGTCCTTGTGTTCGTATAATGCTTTTCCTTGGCTTCTTTGTAAGTATTGAGTATTTTCCTTGTTGATGTTTCGTGTTCCCCTTCTCCACTGGCATGAATGCCTGTTGGTTTGTCCCTTAGGGTAGACGGTCTTTATTTTATTGAGTCGAAGAATCGGAAGGGTGAGGTGTCAAGGTTCGCGGTCACGCTTGCCTTGGCCCGACTTCTAATATTTGGGTGATTTCTAATTCTGCCTCTCTTTTTTATTTGTCTAGGATGTCTAATAGTGACCGAACTATTAGCGACCATTCCGTTGACGACCAAGAGGTGCATGACTATGCTATGGCGGGTGAGGAGGTCAGTGAACCCAGTATCAGTGGATCCGCGGAGACGGATCTCGACGATGTAATCCTCATCGGCCGTGAGGATGCAGGCGGGCCTCTTGATGATGATGACCTATTCGGGATTAATGAGATTATTGAGCAGAAAACCCTGTCTGATCGCCAAAAGAAGAAAAAGAAAAAGAGGGCCCAAAATGTTCGAGTTTGTGTCAATGAGGAGGTCGGCATAAGTGGTTCTGCCGATCAGGAACCTACGGGCGTCGATGTTGAGATCCCCATCATTGAGGACTTCGTGAGGTGCGTGGATGAGGAGGAGGAACTGCCAAGGCGTGGGTATTCACCTCCTCGCCGTAAAAAGAGAAAACATCGTTGTACAGTTGGGAGCGCGGTTGAAGAAGAAGGTGGGGCTGCTAGTAAGACGCAGAAAATGAAGACGTTGTTACCCAAGAGTCGCGAAGCTAAGATCGAGTTCATTTGGATGGATGATCTTGATAAATGGGTTGAGAGAGAATGGTTGGGGATCCGAGATAGCGAGGATCTTACTGCTGAGCTCGCATGAGATACAACATTCCTGACACGTACATGTTTACCCGTGTTAGACCTGCCAGAATCGTTGACCCTAAGGGTGGACCTGACAAAACTGAGGATATTTCCTATTCACATCGATCAGACGATTCTCTGATCCTTCATTTCAAAAAAAATTATGCGGGCTTTCGCCCTCCCTTCGACCCCTTCTTTGTTCACATAAGGGATTTGATGGGGGGCCTTGCCAAGTGAATTTGTTCCGAACGCGATGAGGGTTATAATGGTTTTCATCATCCTTTGCCGGACAAACAACAGGAACCATCACTGGGATTTTCCGTAGGTTTTATGGTTTTTGCGGCACCGTGATTCCCGGGAAGATGTCCCCCAGGATGCAAACCCCTCATATGTTATTCAATCCCTCAAACAAGGTTCACAACTAGGGCGAACGGTTTATGAAGGTAGAGTCCAGCATTCAATGGCCATTTCCTCACTTCAAATTGAAGGCGAGGGAGAAATCGACCATGGGAGCTCACGGGGTCCAACATTATGAGGGGGACTTTGTTAAGTTCCTCTTGTAGCTGGTTGACTATGACGAGGAGCCTCCATAGAGAAGGAACGTTAGCTGGAGAGCGCTTATTGATCCACATGAGCTCTGTGCCATTTTGGTGGGGATTTCTAGCCCTGCGATTTCTCCACCTTTGGTTTACATGGAGCTCCAGCCGGTTGACCTTGACTGGGATGTGAAGTGCCATTGCAATACGAGTTTTCCCTCCGAATGTGCCGTATGTGGGAAATATTCTAGGAAGCGACCTCGCCGTAATTCCTTTCTTGTCCTTTTATATGTCCTTCATATTCGCATATATATATATATATATATATATATATATATATATATATATATATATATATATATATATATATATATATATATTTCTTGTACCGATCAAGTTTTCCTTGCAGTCGATTTGGTGAGCGCAAACAAGAGACGTGCTGAGCAGCTTAAGCAATCCCAGGACCATGCTAAATGAGAAAGATTTGCTCAAGAAGACTCCGGGATTGATCCCACCGCTAGTCAACGTAACAGTTAACGCCGATACTTCTGCGTTCCCAAAACAGGTTATGAAGGAGAAGAGTGTGGTTTCCGGGTATAAGGCTGCAGCTAATGCTCGTAAGAGGGCGCCGACTGGTGAGCTTGCGCAACCACTGGAGGCTCGTGCCTCAAAAATGTCTAAGTCCTCTACCGCTAATGTCGACACTGATATTGATATTGAAAAGATGGGTGTAGAAGCAAATTTGTTTGAGGATAGCAGAGAAGGGTAAGAAGGTCGCCACTGATGCGGAGACCTCTGTAGAGTCGCGGGGAGCTTTACCCATTGGGTATACTGGAAAACCGGCTCTGTGGATGGACTCGTAGTATATGAAGAAGCCTCTCGACATGCCAAGGGCCTTGAAGATTGCAGAGTCAATTGGCGATGTCGTCTCTTTGACGCATGTTGGATGGAACGCGCCCACCGACACTCGGCTTGTTTTCGGAAGAAGGATTCTTGACCGAGCAACAGTGGTTGAAAAGGTCATCCCGGAGGCCTGGGCTGAGGAAGAGATCAAGGATTTGATGGGCCAATTCGGGCTAATGATAAGCATGGTAAGCCTCTTTGGTCATTTAGTTTTCCCTTTGTGTTATTTTCGTAGTTTTTTTTGTTGTCTTGCGGACTTATCCTTTCCTCTCTTTAGATTGGCACCCGTTTGTCTAGAATCAGAAATACGTTGAAGGCCGATGCTGCTGTTTACAAGGGCGAGCTGAAAAAGGCTAAGTCAATCATTAATGCTGCCGAGGGGTCCAAGGCGGAGCTGCTGAAGAAAGCAGAAAATGCGGAGCTGGAGCTGAAAGAGATGGAGGCTGGGTATAGACGCCTATTGGGCAAAAGTGCTGGCCACAAAGAGCGTTGTGAGGCCGCAGAGAAGCGGGTTGCGGACCTGTTAGGAAATCTACGTGGGAAAGCAGCGGAATTCGAAAATTTATTTCCTTTTAACCAGGATCGACTTTGTTTAAACAACAAGCATAAAAGAAGTAGACAAGAGAATACCTTGGTTGATCCAATTGGATCGACGCTTTGTCTACGGTTATAGAATCTGCACGGAGCCTCCCAAGCGTTCGGCCTCTACCGCTAGTCCACACGAACAGCCCGCCGGAATCCCATCATGGATTGCTACCAGAAAAACTCGGCTGCTAGACCGACCTTTTCTCTCTCTCAAAATCTCTCTCTAAGAAGCTCTCTATTTTTCTAGTAAATTAGAACTCTTCTAATTGTGATGATGTACAAAAGAGCTAGCCAACCCTTGCTTATAGAGGATGTGTGGCGCCAATTGTAGATCACAATCTGATTGTTAGAAGCTTCCTAGTAGATTGGGGAGAAAGAAAACTTTTTCCTAATAAAATAAGGAAAATCACTTTGATTGATTTATCTCTTTTAATTTAATATCTTATATTAAATAAATCGAGATATTGTCAATATCTAATATTGACTATCTTTATCTCATTACCATAAATCGGTGTACACACATTATATATATATATATATATATATATATATATATATATATATATATATATATATATATATATATATATATATATATATATATATATATATATATATATATATATATATATATATAAATCTATGTATATATTATATATACACATACTAGGGTGCGCATGCAAATCACCAATTTGCACTGGTGTACACACGCATGCATATGTATTTTTATATATTAATATCTAATATTAATATTTGGTAATACTATTAATTAAATTGCACAATCTAAGTGTATCTTACTACACTATTATATGTGCCCCATATAGCCAGAGATTTGGCATCCGGAATATTCTTTAATTAATCAATATAATTAATATCTTGTATTATATTTATTCATAATAAATAAATACCACAATATTAATTTATCACTATAACACTTTTGTGGTCGAGATAAACTTTCCTTATTTGGTTATCGCTATAACCGTATTTTAATCCGGCTAGATGTTCATATGTGTGTGACCTGATAGGCTTCCGAATATGTTGGCCATAGACACAAAGTGCAAATTACGAAAATGTCCTCCATACCTAACGATCATGGAATAGCGTCTAGCAACACACCGTGACCACCAATCATCAGAAGAGTCAAATGCAATGACTACTACCTTTCATTTGAAACAGTTACCTTGTAAATAGAATCCTAACGCTTTAATAATATCCATACAGTCGTACGTCGAGTGTCAAACATCAACGACCGTATCTTATAATCTAGATATCCTATTCTCTTGAAGTAACTCATTTACTTCCACTTTGCAAAGATTCACGAGAGTAAGACATTCCTTATAAGAATGCCATTTCGGATATTCACCCTTACTATTAGGGTACGCGATTTCCGGACGAACAACATGTATCCTACGCATGCTTCAATATCACACCAATCACTACCGCATGATTGCCCCGTGGCTAGGGGAAACCTCAATAGTATCAAAGCATGATGATGACCAAAATAGTAACGACCAACCTTAACCGGTAGGGTACCGGGTCGGAAGTACTATAGTGGAGAGCAAGGTCGTATCCCACGAGGAATTTATCGAATACCAAAGCCGTTTTAGGATTTAGTTTAAGTCAATTACGATATTCCAAGTTCAATTACACTAAAACTAAATGTAAACTAAAGATACTAAAGAAAGGAAGATACATAGCCAAACCATGATCCAATTGACTACTTTCGCCCCTCTAATCGATTATTCGGGAATGAGATTAACCAACCTACCAACCTAACACTTATATCGACTCATTCATGGGTGCAAACTCCTAAGCTAGGGTAAGACGCCATTCAACAATCAAACACCCATTGCCCGGTTCAACCGTTCGCCTTTAAGAATTTAATTGACCGAAACAAGATTAACGCGCTAGAGTTGCCTGATTTCGCAATCGATTGAACCTCACTCCCTAATCAATCTAAACAACTCAGTTGATTATAAAAAATGATCTTAAAACCCCTTTTCCCACACCCCTTCGCAACATACATTTATAAAAGTGGTGTGTGAGTTCATGAACTAGGTGTACAAGCTAATTCAAGCATTAAGAACAAGTTTTAAGACATGAATGCGTCAATATAACAACAATTAAGCACTACCCATTCCCAATTTCGTCAATAAGAGGGTGATTTCATCAATCTTCACATGATTTGACTATGATATATTTATCTACTCATAATGAAACTAAAAACAGAAATTAAAGACAAAATTAAAGCCATAAGAGAAGAGGAAACTAAGATTGATTACCAAATTCGTAGAGAAATCTGAATTACATCAAGCTCCAACACCATCCAATGTCAATTGATGATGATGAAGACCCACAAAAGATGAAAACCAAAAGTAGAGGAGAAACTTGAGCTAGACTAAGCTAATTCTATGTAATAACTAATGTAGAAGTGAATCTAAGAGTGAATTTTGATCTAAGGGTGAGAAGGGTATGGGGAGAGAATTCTAGGTAAAAAATGGAGTATCAAAAAGTATCAAAAGGTATCCCCAAAATCTGTGCAATCTTCTATTTTTATGTGCCCAAAAATTGTACTTAAAGCTGTCCAATGCGTACACATTGCTGCCTGAATGCGCACGCATTACTATTTGGCTGTCTGGGAAATTCTGAGTCTGCGGGATGGATGCGTACGCATAGCTTGGAATGCGTACGCATTGAACGTTCTTCCCCCATTGGTTAACTTGTTGTTTTTGCTGGGATGCGTAAGCATAGAATATAATGCGTACGCATTGTTCCTGCTTTTTCCATCCTGAGCATCATGTATCAAGGATGTGTACGCATAGCATATAATACGTACGCATAGACTGCATCTCTTCAGCTTTTCCACTTTTCTTCAACTTTTCTCATCCTAGAACCTCGGTCTTGCCTTTATGAGCTCATTACCTCACCTACCAGGCTTACGAGCACCTAAATCCTGTGTCATGACATCTACACACATACCGAGCATAATTTCGCAAGATAAATAGGACTCGAAAGAACTAAAAACATCATCAAATAACAAGGTTTACCATTTATATGATGGTTTACCTCAATGTGAATGTATTGTGTGTTTTCTCCATTTACATGGCCTAGAATTGCCCGAAATGAGCCAAAAGCGCCGTAAATGGGGGTTGAACTAAGCACCGGAGCAAAGTAAAGTTGACTCTCATCACATGACAATCCACACTGTGATGCTGTTGGACATATTTTAAGTTTTAATGATGAGTGCTAGACTAGCTGTTATAGAGCAAAGGCAAAAAGATGTCTAGATCAAATGTATAAGTTTATTAGAGTTTGATCTTTGTATAGGTTTGATCAAACAAGCACTGTAATTAGGTCAACTGACTTTATCAGCAGACCTGTCTAGGTCATTAGGGTATCTAGGTCAGTAGACTAACTAAGAACCTGCTAAAGCCTGAAGGCTGAGGGTTCAAACTCAGTTATTGAAGGCTAAGGGATCAAACTTAGTATTTAAAGTAAAGGATATGGAATCAGAATTTAAGGAAGTCTGTGATGACCTAAACTGATTACATATACCTTGTGTACAAGGTCTAAGTTCCATATGTTAAGTGGTGATTGGAACTTAGTTATTATCAAAATGGTGTACTCTAACTTCACAATAAAAAGGTATATGTAAAGTAGTCAGCTGAAGTGTTGTAGAAACACAGTAGACTTAAATCAGCTGACAGATATCCACTTCAGTAGGCTGATATACTTCAGATATTTGCTGAGTATAAATCTCGATTTAATCAAAGGTTACATTGGAAGATCAAAAGGATAATGATGGATTACAAGCCTTGATTTTGTCAACAAATCAATGGTCAAGATAAAAGGAATGTTGGAAAGATTTAGAGCTTTATCCAATGGATACAAATCAAAGGGTGGACAGTCTAAAAACTGACAAAAAGATGACTGACAGTGTCAGTACTATGAACTATGACAAAAGCAAGTCAAAATGGAGACAAGTGTGAAACGGCTATGTTTGAAATTCAAACATAAGTCATGGATTCACAACTATAAATAGGATACTCCTGACTCAGAATCAAGATGATGAAAAATAGATGAACAACAAATAATCTATTCGAAGCTATCAAGATTTTGATCAAGAAAATCACCCTGCTGACATACACTAAGCTTAAACTTACTGATCAAGATTTATCTTCAAGTGTAACCTTCTATCAAGTTACATCAAGTATACACACTGGAAGATCTCAAGCTGCTGATCATTTCATCCTGATCAAGCTGCTGATAGCTGAATCAGTTATTTGATTCAATCTTTCTTTTACAAGAAACCTGTTGAAGATAGAGAAGCATCTTTTGGGTGTCAAGAACTGTTGTTTGTGTGGTGGAGCTGGTGAAGAGGAAATCCTACCCTTCAAGGACCAGTGGAATACTTTGAAGCAGCAATTCTACATGTTTCAAGTGTTCAGTTTGTGAAGCCATAGTCATTGGTGAAGGACAAACAGCTTAGGGATTTTTGTAACTACAACCTCAAAGATCTCTAGTGAATTTCCTCCAACATCACAGGAGAAGAGTGGACTGACATGATTACACCACCTGGAACCACTATAAATCTTGCCTACCTACTTTCTGCATTTACTTTCTATTATTTGCATGCTAATCACATCAACCTACTGAAACTAGCAACTGAATCACACACTTACACTACTGAGTATCCAATACTTAGTATCATCTTTTTAATAACAAGTAATAAGGCTTAATTAAATATATTCCACTGCAACAAATTCAGTAACATCAACAGTCAGCAGACTACTAAGTGGTCAGCAGGCTACTGACCTTGCTGAGTTTGTCACCTCCAAAAGTTTTAAGTGTTAAGCTTATTCACCCCCCCTCTAAACTTAACCAAATCCTTTTCAAGGGACCAACAGATGCCATGTAGACTCCAGTCCTTAGGATAATTACACAACTTTCATATAGTGTGACACTTAATAGTGTAAGTGGCCAGTCTAACGTACGTGTTGGTCCCTTGGAAATGCTGACACAAGTTTAGAGGGGGGGTGAATAAACTTGTCACAAGAAGATAGATTTTAAGCTTTTTAGATTCAGTTAAAACTTGTGTGGAGTTAAACTGACTGAGCTGAGTCTAAGTCAAAACTGACTAATAACAAACCGAGTCAACCAGCAGCGGATATAATTTTTAGCATTTTTCTTGATCTTGTTATTCTCTGTGAAAGCTGAGTGTGCTAAACTGAATTCTGATGAATGTCAGTTTGTGAGCTCTGAGTTAGTGTAACAATTAGTTCTTCAGTATGTTGTATAAACATAATTAAATGCTGTAAAAGAATGTAAGTGCGTAAAGTAAATAAAACAAGAGATATAGAGGTTCCAGGTGGTGTAATCCCGTCAGTCCTCTCTTCCCCTATGGTGTAGGAGGAAAATTCCACTAGAACTTCTTGAGGTGAGCTGTTTCAAAAAGTCCTAAACAATAGTCCTTGGCTAATCATAGCTTCACTATCTAAACAGTTAAAGAATAGGTTGGATTGCTATTCTTCAAATGCTTGAACCACGGGTCCTTGAAGGGTTACGAATGCCTTTTCACCAGCTACCACCACAAACATTGTCTACCCGACTTTTGATACAACTGTCCGTGGCAAATCCTTCACCGGATTGCTTCACACTCTGAACCTTTGATTAAGAATCAAAGTTGGGCTGATAAATTGATTCTTGTTTGTGGTTCTTCAACGTGTCAGATTCCGAATAAATTCTGTGTAGCTTGAACACTTGAAGAAATTATTGATTGATCTTGTTAGAGTAAATATAGACGATAAATCGAATGAACTAGACTCTTGCACAAAAATGCTTGTAATCTTGTTAATTCTTGGTATCTTGGTTGGGTGCAAAGTCATCTATTTATAGTGTAATTCCAACGTTCATTTCGCTTGAATTTGAATTGTATCAAAGCCTATCTTTTAACGGCTATATTTTGTGACCGTTCTGACATGTCAGTATTTCATCCAATGGAATTGCTTCCTTTACAACATTCGACTGTACTATCACTTTGTTGGATGACTGACTTATAAAACTGAGTTTCCTGATCAGTTTTATACTGAGTTCGTCAGTTGTTAGTTTCTTGACTGACTTGGAGCATTAACTGAAATTTTATTCTTCTTCAAATATCTGTACTCCAGTTCTTCATCTGATTATTATTGACTTAATCAGAGTACACCATAAGCATACATCATCTAAGAGTTCATTGTCCTTATGATTCTTAGGTCTTCATACAAGATCCATAAATTCAGTTCAGGTCACCACAAACTTACCTGAAGTCTAACTTTATAGTCTCGACTTAGTCTTCATAAACTGAGTTTGAACCCTCGTTTCTTCTATCTTCAATAACTGAGTTTGAACCCTCAGTTCTTCTATCTCCTAAATAAGTCAACTGAGTGTGTGTCCTTCAGTGAACTTACATTCTTCAGTTTTCAGTGAGCATCAGTTCTTGGTGTAGTTTGAGTCAGTTTTAGATGGCTTATCTTTCCAGTTTCTTAGATGATTTCCAGTTTTCAGTTTCACGACACTTCTATCTATTACACTGCTTGTCTGATATAACCTATACAATTATCAGACTCTAGTAAAACTTATACATTCAGTTCTAGACATCTTTTAGCTTTTCACTATAACAACTAGTTTCAGCACTTCATCAATGGGGTGTAAACAAGAATGTTCTTGAATAAGATGAATCATCATCAAAACTAAATTTTATTCCCAACAGTATGCATTCTCTAATACACGTTCACATACAGTCCAAGTGTCTCTAAACTTTGATAGACGAGATCTATACATGCCCTTAAAGACAAAAGACATCTAATACGTGCTAGCCTGTTTGTACTAACAATGCCATGTTTTATAGTACATAAGCCTAGAGACATTTAAGTATCAAACTTATTAAAGTGATTAGAGATCTCAACAACCATAATCGCCTATCATGGTTTCTCTATCACAGTTTAATACTAAGGACGTTATCATATATCAATTCATAATTGGTTCTTTAAAAGAACAATTATATGACAACATAAAAGACATTTATTATATATGTATAATCATAAAGAAATAGTAGAAATGGTCCAACCCGGTCGGATCCAGTCCAACCCGATTGGGTTTAGGACACTATTTCAACAATCTCCCACTTGGCCTAAAGCCAATCACTCGTACACACAAGACCAAGTTGAAACACAAGAATCTCATGCAATGCTCGCAACCAACCCCAACCATGAACGGATCACTATCCGTGGGGACTCAGACTAACTTCATATCATGCTCCAAATGATCAAGTCAAAGGAGCCACCTCAACACACACATGAATCTCCGACGAGACCCTGGTCCTTGCTTCAAGCAATTAATCCACTTACTATATCAGCTATATAGAAAATGTGGAAGAACCGTACAAGGTTTAGGAATGAACCTTCTAGATCTATGTACTGCTCCCGCTGCGCCTCCAAGGCACTACTGTGTTTTGGACTAGTTGTAGAATCTCCAGTGATTTCTAGCTAAGAACATTTCTAGCCCACTATATCACTCAATCATAGTGACTGAAAACCTAGACTGTAGCTCTCACTCGCCTTAATAAGACTCGGGATATACATCTGTATATCAATATTTATCTGATTCCAAGTTTCGATAAACTAGGATACCATCCTTAACTTGTTTAAGGATATTCTCAACATTTACCAGATTTACTTCCATACTGTTTTGTCGTGTCAGCTTGGTTTCAGGCTTTATAATTATGTCCTTACTGCTTAACCTTATGTGAAAAAGCCTTGAATTAGCTTTTGATGTGTTTAGTTCCGGCACCATATGAATTCCCTAAAAAGATGAAGTGTGGGACCGTCGAAAGCTTTGGATATGCCTTGTGTTTCGATAAGGTAGGGTTTATCAAAGTCTGTGTATGTGCTAGGTTTTGTTAGAGTCTAGTGGTCTTAAGAAGAGGGAGTAGAGTGATAGGTGAGCCTTTTATGTGAATCAACTTAGGTGGCAAGTTAAATATCTAATCAAACGTATGTGTTAGATTAATAATATTAAACATCATGCAATGCTTGGTAAGGCATAGTACAATATCGCGATGTGTTCTCTGACTAGGCAAAGTAGACTGTACCCACGTCGATTTGTTTCCCGAGTCGTTTTATCTTCCGCATCGTTTTAGTTCTGATATATGACGTAAGGCTTACTTATATTATTGAATTTATTTGATAATATTCGTTCCGAGCGCTCTTTCCGGATAAGGACTCGGTGTCCGGGAACGGGTCGTTACATACCATATTATTTTAGATTCAATTAATCATGAAATAAGGTGTGTTTATGGAAATTTTTGATATTGATAGTAATGAAAACTTTCCATTTGTGAGTGAATGGTGATTTGGTTAGATTTGATGCATGTCCATTTGTGAGTGATTGGTATGGGCGTTCGGAGGTGGTCATTTGTTCGGAGGCGGGCGTTCGGAAATGGTCTTTTCGGACACAGAAATATATTATAGAGGAGATATGGTAGGATATATATATATATATATATATATATATATATATATATATATATATATATATATATATATATATATATATATATATGATGATACAAATAATATCCCCCGGTTCACCATACCCGAGGCGGCTCCGCGACCACATCGACGGAGACGCCAATGATACCCAGTAAAGGCCGCTGCCATCGACCCCTCCTAGAGCGTCGCTAGAGATAGGGGGTGGATCGATGCCTTGGACCTATAGGCCTCAAAGGGCCGCACATGACTTGAGAAGAAACAAGGAGCAGAGATAGGACAAAGGGAATTGGCGGCCTGTGAAATCACAAAGGGTCGCCGTCCAGATATTCTACCCATTTGCAGATTAGATATTTAATATTTGCTTAGCCATTAAGTAAGATTAGTGACTAAGCTGCTTCGCAGCACTTGTCTATTACTTAGCTCCTAAGATTTCTCTTCCTATAAAACGAAGTCTTGTGTAACCTGGATCAGATATACATTCTAATAGAAAAACAGGCCAAAGCTCTGTGAAAACATCACCTCTCGTCCTCCTCCCATCACTGCCGCATATCTCCGGCCAGCTTACTAAATAATCACTAACAAATAAGCCAGATATCCACAGCAGAAACACCGCTGAAGCCACCGTGATGATTTATGCATCATCAGTTGGCTCCGTTACCGGGAAAATCGCAACAACTTGCTCACAGTCCCCGGCGTGAGTATCATCAAAAGGCGTTAACACGCAGCGGATCGAAGGAATCCCTCTTCGGTCGGCCAGGAAACATCCGGTTGTGTCCCTTCATTTAAGTTCACTCCAGAAAGAGGTACTCGCACCAAGAAAAACCCTCAAAACCGCCTTTGTTTCCTTCCCCTAGTGAAGAAAACTGTCAAAGGGTAATCTTTTCTACCTCAAAAGCATATACCCAGAAAAACCCTCATCAAAACAAAACACACTTCTGAAAAATCACACTTTTCCGGGGTTATTACATACAAATCATCACCACTTTTCCCCAGAAAGCCACTCTATAGCGATGGCAGGAAGTAAAGGACAGCTGACGCCAAAAACCCATGCAAAGGGGGGCATGCAGCATCAGGCTCGCGAAGAAGGCGGCGGAGAAACACTCGACAACCTTCCCGCCGGAGAGAGATCGCAGAGAGAGACCCTAGCCCCAAGCGACGCTCGGAATGTCATTAATCAAAAGGCCAAGACAAAAGAGGCTATTGCTACCCTAGATGGAGCTTGCAAAGAAAGGGCAAGGTCACAACAAAGCCAAAGATCGACCCCCGAGGCAAGACTAGGTTTTCAGGAAGACCCGGAGGTCGTAGAAATGAGAGAATATGCGAGGTATGTGGAAACTATGTATCTAACTAACTCCCGTTTGGTGGCGAAGGGCCAGGCCCCAATGTTGATTCGACCCCCGAATCCTCCCAGAAATGAAACTACTCCTGCGGCCATAAATAAGGGTCGCCAGAGTCAGATCCAGGAGATCGAGATAGACGAAAGTGTACACTCGTCGGGTCGCAAGGGGCTGAGGAAAGAAATTGTGAAAAACTCGGTACTCCTAGATCACGACCATCAGAGAGGAAAGACACTCGAAAAAGGATCAGCTTTCAAAAGGTTGGGTGAGAAGGACAAGGCCTCGGCCCCAAGTCGTCTCAGCCTTCCAGGGGGAGGAATACCCCCCCCGACAAGATAGGAACGCGCAGGACGCTCGCGTGATTATAAGGGAAAAAAGAGCTCGTCAGGAAGGATCGCAAGACTATGGGGAATCAGAGCGCAGGCCGGAACGAGCTGATACGCAGGCACTGTCGCGACCCAGGTTCGACCTGTCTTGGCAGAACAGATGGAGATAATGAAAAAAGAGCTCGCAGAATTAAAAAAAGTCAAGACCCATCGAGAGAATCATCACAATCTCAGGGATCGATGTGCTCGCTAAAAGAATCACCGAGACATTGCCTGCCAGCAATGAAAAGGTTAGCTACCCTAGTTATAATTACTACAACGGAAATTCTTGTCCGAATGACTGGCTCACCGCTTTCCAGGGCCGCATCACCTTAGCAAATCAAAATAAGTCCGCCTGGTGCATCGCTTTAGTCGGTAGCATGCAGGACAAGGCTGCGTCCTGGATATACGCGGGCTTCCTCGCGGCTCAGTTGAAAGTTGGGAGGATCTATCGGAAAAATTCGTCAGAGAGTTTGAATCGGCAAGCAGACCGAAGAAAACCATAGAGGACCTGTACGAGGTTCGCATGGGAGGACATGAGTCCGAAAAAGAATATTAAGAGCGGTTCATCAGAATATATGATCAGACAAGAAACATTCCGGATGATGCAATTATAACATGCTTTCTAAAAGGGATCGGCAAGGGTCCGATGAAGACAGAGTTTAACCTGCGGCCCCCCAAAGTGGGTCTCAGGGAAATGCTGGAAAGGGCCCGAATGATGGGAGTCAGCGAAGTGCCATCCTCTAGGAAAGCAAAACCCAAAACAGAGCAACATTCGCAGAAAGAGGATCGCACGGAGGATCGCAAGAGGGAAAAAAGGCGAGATGCTAACCATGATCACGAGGTAAAGAAACCGTACAAATTCAGCGAGGATAATTTTACCCCGCTCAACACAAAAGCATCCCAGATACTGTTCGAGATCCGCGAGCATTTCGACAAACCCAAGCCCATGAGGGGCGATCCCGACAGTCGCGATAAATCAAAATACTGTGACTATCACAAAGACCACGGTCACATCACAGATGAATGCTTCACCTTGAGGCGGGAAATAGAGAAGTTAATCCGAGAGGGACCAGCGACTAAGTATAAATGCGATGGGAATGTCGGTCCCAGTCAGGGTCGCCAACCCCGCGTCTATCAAAAGGAAGTGCAAGTTATCCATGGGAATATTCCTAGCAACAATCAACTGAAATCCCAGATACATCAAATCAATACGCGCGGCTTTGAAAAGCAGATAGTGCTGGGGGAAAACGAGAAAGGAATCATGTTCACTAAAAGTGAGTTGACCACAGTCGACGGCCCCATGGAAATACCCCTCATTCTCAAAGTCGGGGTGAACGACAAGCATGGCGTCAACAGAGTAATGGTCGACACAGGGGCTGGCCGCGACGTCATCTATTTTGACTGTTTAAAACAGATCGGATTCGGAGAGGCTAAGCTGAAACCCTACCTCGTGGTGCTCGAGGGCTTTACCAACGACAACGTGCGGGTCAATGGCACAATTGACCTCAACATCACTTTGGGTGACTATGAACCATATAGAACTGAGATAATCACTTTCTTAGTCATCGATCTCCCCTTATACTACAACATGATCTTGGGGATTCCAGCTATGAAGAAATTTCAAATGGTGGCATATGTTCCCCATCAAAGGGTCAAATTCCATATAGGGGACGAAATTGGGGTCGATTCAAAGCGACCCTAGAGTGGAGGGATTTAACATGGCGGCGGATCAAATTGCCACGGTAAAAGAAGTCCCAGACGGAACAGTGGAGGTCGAAACATTTCAAATTCGGGACAAGCCTAATTTCACTGCCGAGGACGAGCTGGTCGAGGTCATCATAAACGACAGATATCCCGATCAGAGGATAAAAATGGGGTCCCAGACTACTGAGAAAGAAAGGGAAGGATTGATCGAGCTCCTAAAAACAAACTTGGATGCCTTCGCTGGGAGGTGACCGATATGAGAGGTGTAGAGCCAGAGGTCGCCTTGCACTATCTAAGCGTCGACCCCAACTTCAGACCAATCCAACAAAGAGTGCGCCAATTCTCTAAAGAAAAGGAGGTCGCGATTAAAACTGAGGTCAAAAAACTTTTAGCGGCAGGCATAATTAAAGAACTTCAATATCCCACCTGGCTGGCAAACGTGGTAATGGTGAAGAAACACAATGGCAAGTGGCGGATGTGCGTCGACTTCACAGATTTAAATAAAGCTTGCCCCAAAGATCCTTACGCGCTGCCCCGAATTGAAAAAATGGTCGATGGGATCGCAGGTTTTGAAACGCTAAGTTTTCTGGACGCCTATTCGGGCTATCACCAAGTCAAAATGGCAGATGAGGACAAGGAGCTGACGGCCTTCAGGGCCGCCGGCGGACTCTATTACTATGAGATGATGCCGTTTGGTCGAAAGAACGCAGGTTCAACGTATCAAAGGATGATGAACAGAGTTTTTAGCACGCAAATAGGCAAGAACATGGAAGCTTACATTGATGATATGGTCGTGAAATCAAGTCGCCAGGATCATATGGCGGACCTTCGTGAAACCTTCGCAAACGTGAAAAATCACTCGATGAAGCTAAACCCCACAAAATGTACTTTCGGGGTCTAGGCGGGGAAATTCTTGGGCTTCATGGTAAGTCAAAGAGGGGTCGAGGGAAACCCAGAGAAGATCGAGGCACTGATAAATACGAGCGAGCTGACTAGTATCAAGGAAGTACAAAGGCTGAATGCAAGAGTGATAGCCCTGGGAAGGTTTATTTCGAAATCTGCCGAGAAGAGCCTACCCTTCTTCAAAATCCTGAAGGGAAATAAAACCTTTTTATGGACAGAGGAATGCTCGCAGGCTTACAAAGAGCTCAAGGCCTTCCTCTCAAGACCGCCATTGCTAACTAGTCCAGTGGTCGGAGATGTTTTGCTACTGTACCTAGCCGCCTCGATCGGATAGGGCTATCGCCGCAGCACTTATCAAGTGATATACCCGGATCGGAATGGGGCCTTGTTCATCTAAATTGGGCCTATTACCTTGGCCCATCAACATAGATATTGGGACTCTATCCCCTCTGGCCGCTGCCACAAACCGTTTTCTACCCGCTAGCTACAAGCCGGGTCCTATCTGCCAACAGTAAGCCGGATCTTGTCCGCCAATCGTAAGTCGGACCCTTCCTCTCCATGTGATTTCTACCCATATAGTCAAGCTTAGTTCAAGACGAGGCACAAATGAGTCCGCTGCTCGCCATACTTATCGATGGTCGCTGATCTCTGCCCGCCATCCTTATCGATCCAGCTGGCCAAAACAGCTGGCCACTCCTGACAGCTGGCTAGGACACTTGTATTGCATGCATACTTAACTTAGCTATGTACTCTTAGCTGTCTTGTCGATGAACAGTAGACTGACTTACTTTTTAGCCTATAAATATGGGATCACAATGTAATAGAAAGCTAATCTCAACCTCTCAAGCTTAAAGCTATAATCTAATACAAGCAGAAACTCTGCCAATTTGCCGACTTGTTCACTTGTTCTTCACAACCACTTAACCGCCACCACTGTTCTTGATCACCACCGTGTCCTCACCATAGAAATCACACATATCAGCCTTATACCCTCAAGATAAACACTGTTACCGCAAATCTGGTGTTCAGCGCAACATCAGTTGGCTTCGTTACCGGGAAACTTCATAATCATTCAGCTTTTGGAGATCACTTGCTCCACCACAAAGACGATTTCACGGTGTTTCAGGCGAGGTTATCATCATTTTCAGTCTGTCGGTCACTAAAGATTTGATCTTCTAGGATAATACAGCCCAGAAACCGCTGCTCTTCTCATCTCAACAACCTACACAGAAGAGATCATCAACTTCATCGCATACTCACGCTTGAGTCCATCTTTAATACCCAGGTTGGTTTATACACCCTTTTGTCGGTTTCAGATCCTCAAGTAAAGAAAGTTCGGTTATTTTAGCTACAAGCTGCCTGGAGAACACAAACAACTTTCTCCAAAATATCACCAGAAAAATACCCACAAAAATTATAAAGTCATGGCTGGCGGGAAAAACTTGAACCCAACAACACTGACTAAACCAGTCAATCAACGCCCGACACGTGGAGCGAGCACGCTGCGTGGAGAGACTAGCCGATGGGTTATATCAGATGGGGCAGATGTCAACCCTGCCCTCACGACCAACATGCGAGCATATATCCGGGAAAGAACTAGAGCTCACAAAATACACGAAGAAGCAATCAGAAAAAATAAAGGAAAAGGGATCGCTGTGACCTCTAACCCAAACAACGAGCAAGAGGCTGTTTCGGCAGGGGGAGCGTCCCCACAACAAGACTCGTATAAGATAGCTCTACAAGCGCACATGGAATATGTAGAGGAAATGCGGGTAGGAAATGCACTGCTAATTGCTGAAGGACTACCACCCTAACCTATCCGCAAATTCAACCCTCCTCTACCCGCACAAACAGAGCTACAACCCACCTTCATTCCTCCAAAAACAGTTCAACCCCAGCGGTCAGAAATGGAAGGAAGCAGCCATGCAACCTCCCAACCAAGAGGAGATAGAAAGTCAGCACTTGGTCGTCTGGGGCCCGTGGTCGACGATCGTGGTGCAGCCCCAGGGCGACCTAGGAATCCTCGTCAGGTCCGAACTCGCACAGAGGGACATGGTAACTCGCAAGATATGGGTGGACATATTACATTCCCGCCAATTCTCCCGAATCAAGAGGAAATGGGAATAATGAAAAAACAGATAGAGGAGCTGCAAAAAAGCACGAAGGGTGTTAAAGTGGTTCCGACATGGGGAACAAGTGTGCTCCATCCCAGTATATTGAAAGCGGCTCCAAGAGGGGGAACTCACTACCCCAATTTCATTAACTACCATGGAGCAACAGATCCTCTGGATTGGCTATCCGCTTTTCAGAGCAGAATCAGCCTATGTACCTCTAGCGACGAGGCTTGGTGTATAGCATTTGTGGGGTCGATGCAAGACAGAGCAGCATCATGGATCCGCAGTCTTCCTCCTGGCTCAATTTTATCATGGGATGACCTGATCAACAAATTTATAGCAGAGTTCAAATCAGTAGGAGGATCGAAAAAGACACACATCGACCTGCATGAAGTCCGACAAGGCGACAACGAGGGTACCCGCAGCTATTACGAACGGTTCTACAAAGTGTATGAGCTAACAAGAGGATTAACGGACAACGTCGTCATGAGCATTTTTGAAACGGGGTTGAAGCCAGGGTACTTGAAATCTTATTTCGCTCTATCCCCACCAGCGAATTTGCAAGAAATGTTGAGTTCAACGAGAAAGTACATTGCCACAGTGGGAAATGAAGGAACGTCTTCGCCCAATAAAGGCAAACAAAGGACTGAGCGTAGTCCGCCTAGGGATACCCGCATGAACACAAATCAGGAAATCAAAAAACCCGATAGATTTAAAGAAGAGCACTTCACGCCGCTCCGAATTTCCTATACACAAATGTTGAATGAAATAAGAGATGAAATACCTGAGCCCTACCCGATGGTTCCTGACACACGTCGCGATGCATCCAAATATTGCGGCTATCACAGGTATAAGGTTCATACAACGGACGAGTGTATTCAGTTTAAACGAGCGATAGAGAAGTTACTCGCTCGCGGGCATCATGATCACCTCAAACTAGATGCCGGTGGTCCGGACCGGAGGAATCAGCAAGCTCGCCAGTTCGACAGGAACATTAGAATGATAACTGAGCCTCCTCCCAGTAACAATCAGATCAAGAGTCGCGTCGGCTCCATTAACAAGCATGTGGAGAAACATGTTGTCTTGCGAGGAAACGAACAACCACTTGCTTTTACTCGAAGTGAGTTAGTGACTTCGATCAGTACAGAAGATATGTGTTTATGCATTTCGGTGGTCTTCAATCGGGCCTATGTCAATAGAGTGATGGTCGATACAGGAGCTTGCCGCGACATCTTATACTACAACTGGTTCAAAGAATTGGGATTTAGCGACTCTAATTTGAGACCGCACAATGGCACCCTTCAGGGATTCACAAACCACAAAATACAAGTCAAGGGGCCCATCGACTTGGATGTGCAGATGGGAGATTACGTGCCATTTCGCACTGAAAAGGTGATGTTTATGGTAGTCGATCTTCAGTCCAATTATAACATGATAATTGGGACACCAGCTTTGAAACAATTTCAAAAGGTAACTTCCATTCCGCATCAGCGGGCAAAGTTTTATGTTGGGGACAGGATCGGAACATCGATCAGCGAGCCTGCAGCTGTCCTAACATACATACATGAAATAAGAACAGGGAATAAGAGAGCAAGAATCGAGCAGCCACCGAACCTGGAAAACATCGACATGATTAGGGTCGCTGTCGAACATGTGCCAGTTAAAGTGGAGTGCGAGACATTGCAAGTTAGAGATGAACCTGATTTTACAGCAGAGGATGAGTTAATCGAGGTAACCATCAATGATGAATACCCTGACCAGAAAGTCAAGATTGGTGCTAGATTGAGCCTTTGTGAAAGGGAAGGATTGATAAAATTACTCCAAGAAAATCTGAGTGCATTTTCCTGGAAGGTCACGGACATGCGAGGAGTTGAGGTCGATGTCGCTCTTCATCATCTTAACGTCGACTCTACTTTCAAGCCAATACAACAGCGAGCGCGCCAATTTTCAACTGAAAAGGAAGCGGCGGTAAAAGCAGAGGTTGGAAAACTCCTACAAGCGGGGAAAATAAAAGAGCTCGCCTACCCTACTTGGTTAGAAAATGTGGTCATGGTGAAAAAGCACAACGGCAAGTGGAGAATGTGCGTCGATTTCACGGACATCAACAAAGCTTGTCCGAAGGATCCTTATCAACTTCCGCGAATTGATCGGTTAGTAGACTCTATTTCTGGCTTTGAAGTTTTAAGTTTCCTGGATGCATTTTCTGGGTATCACCAAGTACGAATGGCTGAATCCGACAAAGAGAAAACAACTTTCAGAGCCGCTGAAGGGTTATATTATTATGAAATGATGCCATTCGGGCTGAAGAATGCGGGTTCAACTTATCAGCGAATGGTCAACAAGGTCTTCAGTTCGCAAATAGGAAGAAATATGGAATCTTACATTGATGATATGGTTGTCAAGTCCGCTGGGGACGGTCACGCCGCTGACCTTCAAGAAACTTTCAACAATGTCCGAAAGCACTCAATGAAGCTCAATCCGGCCAAATGCACTTTTGGTGTCCAGGCAGGCAAATTTCTTGGGTTCATGGTTAGTCGTCGTGGTATCGAGGCTAATCCGGAAAAAATTCAAGCTTTGATCGACATGCAAGAGCCTACAACTATCAAAGAGGTTCAGAAACTTAATGGCCGCATCATTGCGTTGGGTCGCTTCATATCAAAATCAGCAGAGAAGTGTCTTCCCTTCTTCAAAATTCTCAGAGGCGACAAAACTTTTTCATGGAGCGCAGAGTGTTCGCAGGCGTTCCAAGCTCTGAAAGAATATCTAGGGAAACCACCTCTTTTGGTTAGCCCTGTAGAGGGGGATGTCTTGTTTTTGTACTTAGCGGCTTCAGACCGGGCTGTTGCCGCCGTTCTTGACAAGGAGGCCGGAACCTTCCAAAATCCCGTTTATTATGTAAGCAAGGCTCTCAGTCTGGTGGAGAGTCTCTATTTTAATATTGAAAAATTAGCCTACTCGCTTGTCATTACTGCCCGCAAACACAGGGCTTACTTTACTTCACACACAATAATTGTCTTAACGGATAGTCCGATGCGCCAGATACTGCATAAACCAGATCTTTCAGGTCGACTCCTCAGGTGGGCTATCGAAATCACTAAGTTCAACATACAATATCAACCTAGGAAAGCTATCAAGGGCCAAGCATTACCAGATTTTATTGTAGAGACAAGTTTCAGCTCGCCACCACCTAGTTCGCCATTATCACAAGAGCCCGCGGTGGCCAGAATTAAACCCAATCAGTGTTGGCATTTATATGTCGATGGGGCATCTAATCGAAATTGTTGTGGGGCCGGAGTAATTTTGATGGAACCTGGAACGACGGAGGAAATCGAAAAATCCTTAAGGTTCGAGTTCCCGGCCACGAATAATCAAGCCGAGTACGAAGCAGTTATAGCCGGGCTCAAACTAGCCAAGGAGTTAAACGTCGAAAATGTTGAAGTCTTTTGTGATTCCCAACTCATCGTCAACCAAATCTCAGGGGACTATGACACGCACTGTGGTATTCTCGAGAAGTATGGTGAGATTGTTCGACGACTAAAAACTGGCTTCAACTATTGCGAGTTCATCAGAATTCGGAGAGAGGACAATGAACGAGCTGACTATCTCTCTAAATTATCACTCAAAAAAGAGCTTGCAGGCCCTTCAATAATGATAGAGTATCTTGCGGTACCCGCTATAGAGGAAACACAAATCATGGAAATCGACACACCAGCGCCGACTACATGTTGGATCGATGAGGTCCAGGCTTACATTGAAACATGCATATTACCCGATGGGGCGGACAAAACTCGCGCACTTAAGAAAAGAGCGGCCAGGTATATTATAAACATTGGAATACTGTACAGGAGGTCCACGACAAAGCCTCTATTGCGATGTGTTCGAGAAGAAGAAGGCAAGACAATCCTTATCGAGCTTCATCAAGGGGTATGCAGGGGCCATCCCTCCAGCCGCTCCTTAGCCCAGAATGTCATAACCGCAGGGTATTACTGGCCGACAATCCTTAAAGACTCAGAAAAATTGGTTAGAGAATGTCCAGAATGTCAAAAGCATGCGGATATCCCCCGGATACCATCTGTCGAACAAAGCATCGTGGCCGCACCATGGCCTTTCGACATGTGGGGACTCGATCTCATCGAACCTTTTCCACCAGGAAGGGGTGGATGCAAAGTTATCATAGTGGCTGTGGATTATTTTACAAAATGGATCGAAGCAAAACCTATGGTTAAGATAACCGCAAAAACAGCAGGTTATTTCTTACACTATCAAATTTTTTCACGTTTTGGCGTCCCGCGGGCCGTAGTATCAGATCACGGCCCACAATTTAGGAAGGACTTCTCAAATCTTTGTGAGGAATTCAAAGTTAAACACTGGCAGTCGTTCGTGGCTTATCCTTAAGGAAACGGCCAAGCTGAGGCCGGCAACAAACAAATAATCAAGATGTTGAAGAAGAGCGTGGATAACAAGGTAAAAGCAGGAGGGTGGGTTGATGAGTTGCCCAATATACTTTGGGCACTCCGCACCACGATCAAAACACCCACGGGAGAAACACCTTTTGCTCTTACCTATGGATCAGAGGCCATGACTCCCGTTGAAATGGCTCTACCCAACATCAGGGTCGCATTATATGACCCGGCGGATAATCTTTTGAACAGACAGATCGACTTGGATCTAGTGGAGGAAAAAAGACTAGCGACATACCATCGACTCGCGAACTACAAGCAACTCGCCAAACAACAACACGACAAGCGAATCCGTGACCATTCATTTAAAGTCGGGGATTTTGTTCTTCGAAATAGAAAGGCCGCTGGAATGGAGCCGAATAAAGGCAAGCTAATGGCAAATTGGGAAGGCCCTTATCAAGTCGCAAGAGAGATCAAGAAGGGAACTTATGTGCTCAGAAATCATCAAGGCTACGAACTTAATAGACCTTGGCACGCGGACAACCTCAAAAGGTACTACATGTAATAAATCGGTTAGGGTTATGGCTATCCTCTCGTTTACGACAAAGAGTGGTTAGGCTTTCTTACTTGCTTGTAATCTTCACTCATCTAGAGGGATGAGTCGAAATTAATAGAGCCCGATTTTACATTTTCTCTTTGTACAAATTATTATGAGTAGGCGCGGGTAGAAAAGAATTGTGTTTGAAAAATTTTCAACAAAAACTTCGGCCAGACTTGACTTGTTAAAAATGGGGGCAACATTTGGGAAAACTAGAAGTGGTCACAACTTTCTAGCGAGCAAGTTATTTCAGATAAGATTCAAGGGGGGCATATCTCGAAGAGGAATCCGCACAAGATCGACCTGGAATCTTATCTAAAACAAGGGGGCTGGATGCTATTATCATCGGACTCAATTTAGCCAATAAATTCGAGCAAAAAGCAAGCATACATCAAGCGGACAGAAAACAAACTTATGAATAAAAATTATGAGTTTGACAAAAGTGCATACTAGTTATTACAAAGACAAAAGTGCGGAAAAGAAAAAAGTTATACATATGAGAATCCAAAATAATGTTTTACAAAACAGAGGAGCACAAATTTAAGAATTCTCAGGCCGCATCTCTTCATTATGGACATTCTCTTCGCGGAGAGAATGGTGCAGCATCTGATCGCCATTGGTCTCAGATTCAGTAGGCTCTATGGTCTCTCCGCCTGTCTGCTCAACCCCTTCTCCGGACAGCCCACCCTCTTCAGTAGCCGCAGCCTTGGCCTCTGTAGCCAAGCGCACACGCTCCCTCAGATTCGCCTCAATCACAGCGGGAACCACCCAATCAGGATCATACATTGGGACATATCGTTGAAGCTCAACATCGGAAAAGGGTATTTGTGGGTGGAAGTCCTTTAGATGATCGGAGAAGAGATGAGTAAGAATCCACTCTTCCAAGACATCGAGGTCAAGAGTGTCGCCATCATGAGCCAAGACACACCTTGCGATATGGTAGAACCCTTGGTCATAGCCTATCATAAAGCTATCATCAGCGGCAGCTTTGCTCGCGGCCTCAATCTGGCCTTGGACACTTGAGCCTCGCACACCGTTGCTTGCTCGGGTTCCCGATGAGCTTGAGCCTTTTCTCGCTTCATCTCCGTCATAGTTTGATCGACGGACTAACTCTGCTCCACGAGTTCAGAATTAACCTTATTAGCCTTAGCAAGCTGTGATCTCAGCTTCTCAATCTCCGCCTCAGCCGCGCTTAACCTCCCACGAAGACCAGCCGACACTGCATTTGTGGCGGCGAGAGCTTTCTTGGTGTCGACCAGCTCTTTTCCGACATTGGCACTCTCAGTTATGGTGTTTCTATAATCATTGACGAACTGCGTCAAGCCAGTGCCAACCTAAAGAAAGAAAAATAAACAGCGGGGTCAATATTGACTTAAGAAAAAATGGCAGTAAAGAGAATGAAAGACAAAGGCAAGAAAGAGGTTTACCATGCTCACCGTGGCACCATATAAACCCCACAAGCGTCGATACTACCGAGGAAAGCACGGCGGGGATCAGTTTGGTTTGCCATCACAACTCTGTCCGTAATCCCCCGACCAATCTCCAACTGGATGTCACTAGGGAGACCCCATCTAAAGTGCCTCAGCGGGGGCACGTCAGCGATACCCCTTGAAATGGTGCACGCCTTGGGCAGGTCAAGAGGTTGTTGCCGCATGAAATCTTTGTCCAACCATGCGGCGGGAAACCCTCTAGGCCCAACAGGGACTCCAGCAAAGGGCACCACTATCTTCGTGCCCACAGAAACTACCTCATCGGCCACAGATTTGCCTTGGTCAGCAGCCGGCTCTTTGCCTTTGTCAGTTCTGGATTTTTTAGGAGGAGGGACCTCCAGCACGCCGCTGTCGTCTCCCGCGGGCTCAATCTCTTCGACGACGGCTCTTTTCTTTTTATCACCCGCAGGAGGCTGCATCGAGTGGTCTGCTTCATGGTTTTGCTCACCGCGGTTTTTCCTACAACTGGCGGCTGGGATGATCTCACGACCTTAGCTCCAGAGGCTCCGGCCGCCCCCGTCTGTAAGTCGACCATAGGGAGGGATGTTTTGATCCCTTTCAGCTCCGCGGCTCTCTTCACCTCATCGGTGGTCTTCTTCCTCGTCAACTGGCTGCGTTGAGCTAGCTTATCCATGGTACCTGCGGAGAACAAGGTTTATTAGCGACCAGAAGATATGAAAAGAAACATGTTATGAAAAGAAACAAAAATAATACAAGTAAAAATCCTACTCGGTGCTCGCATAGAGGGATCTCCGCTACAAATAACGCACTGGGAGGGCATGCGCTTGCCATGGTGGCACTCACCATACCAGTCTTGGTGAGTCGGCAATGAGTCGACTACAACCAAAGGTTCGACAACACCGGCTCCAGAAAGTCTGGCCTGTCTAAGATAGGGCTGGCCGACGTCTAACAACAACCTCCAATTAAATGCCCGGGCTTGAGGTTCCTTCTTGCGGATATATCCAAGGTCGTCTTTCAATTCGGATATAAACTCATCGTCGTCAGATTGGGTTTTTTTGCGTTCAAGTGGTCAGTCTTGACCGAGTTCACCGGTAGCTTCTCAAACGGCCACCCTACCCGGGACTCTACCTTCATGCATCTTTTGTCCCAGTCCGCCACTTTATCGGGAAGATCGAACAATAAACGGGGCCGGCCGTGGCTTGATCTACTATGCGGCTGAATTTGACCGGCCGCACCTTTCAGGGAAAAACCATAAAAATATAGGATCACTGCCATCGACGGTTCGCGCCCGCTTGACCTGTTGATTATGATGAAGGACATAACCATGCGGACTACTCCCAAACTAAGGTCGCAGGGCATCACCTTCAGCTCCTCCATGAACTTTACGAAAAACGGATCAAAGGGAGGTCTGAGTCCGGCCGCAAAATGATCATAGTGCAACCATAGATAGTCTTGCTGCTCCCGGCCGCAAGTCCACGACACGTTGGTCGCGCCCATACTAACGAAGCGATAGTCCGCTGAGACATCATACGCCACCAAAGCTGAGGTATAATCTTCCCGATCTTTAAACTCTCTCCATCGAGCTATAAGATCACTGTCTACTCGCTTTTGCTCTGCGAGCTCCCTCTCAACAGCAGTAGACCTTCTCTTGGACGCCCTCTTCTTCTTCGCGGGCTCATCAGCGGCGGTTTTCTTCTTAGAAACAACAACCTTTGGAGACTTTTTGGGCTTTTCCGGTACCACCGCGGTTTCCCGGCTTCCTTGATCTTACCGCTACGCTTAGCGGCTCCAGTGTGTAAAGCTTTCTCCATCCTGGTGAGCAGACCGCTTAATGCCATTTGGTCATCGTCTTCGACCTCGCCCTCAGCAGCGTCCTCACCAATAATAGAGACCTCGGGGTCGATTCTACACTAATGGGCTCCGGATTTTCCTCCATCTCCTCCTCAGCGCCGCTGGAGCTAGCGTCCTCCATACTCACCTCCTCTGACCCATAGCCCGCAGCGGCCCTGGCCTCTTCATCCGATTGTGGGTGTTCTGATGACATTCTGGAAAAGAAAAAGGGCAAGGTGGATCAGTTTATCACCCGGACATGGAAATCGGGCCGAGGTGAAAGCAATCACACCCCGACACCTCGCCCTTCCATCTTCCATAGCAAATACAAAAGCCCAGAAAAAAACCCCCAATTTTACCAAAAAAACCCCCAACTCCCCCAGAACAACCCTAAATTCAAGCCCAGAAAACTCCCAATTTCCCAGAAAAAACCCAAAACAAACATGCATTCAAACCTCTACCAATAATCAGGCATAAGCAAACAATAATGATCAGAGTATATACATATCAAGCAATTTCTGGAAAAATAGGCATGGAATCGCAGAGAGACATAAAGGTTGGGGCTCATGGTGTTCATCAAGGGAAACAACTAAAATACAAAGACGAAATCAAGGCACTATACTCTTCAAACAAAGATTCAACGAATTAAGGGCATAAATCGATTCAAAAAAGAAAATAAAGGATCGTGAAATTACATACCTGATTAAATAAAGACGGGAAGTAAAGTGTGGATCTTTTTCTGAGATGAATGCTTGCCGGAAACCTGCTTGCCCTTTGCCGGATTCTCCCTATTTATGCTGCCGGAAAATATCAGGAAGAAGAAAGGAAGAAAAGTGTAAGAATTGGGGGTAATGCCGCTATTTATAGAGGGAAAATTGAGGGGGAACGACGTTTGGGATTTTCAAAATTTAAAAGTAATGATGACTGGAACAGTTAACGATTTTTCTCCGCCAATCAGAGCAGGGGACGGTTCAGTTCCAACCGCCGTGTCAGTGCACGTGACTGACGTGACGTTTCATGAACCGATACATCCGTTTTTACTTTCCAACCGTTCAAATCCCTCCTGACGACCATCAACCTGTCCGCACAAGCGACCTCAGCATATTACAATCTACAAATATTACTTCGAGCGGCCATCATCTATCAATGCCCGCTGTGGCTTATTCAACAAAACACCTCTGATAGAGCGCTATCATTTAAATAAGTCCGACAGAGCGTTGTCGGCGATCAAGCCTGTCCGCTGCAATGCACAGCATATAATCGGTAATTCGCTACGCGATACTAACACTGATTCAAGCCCGATAGAACATTATCGGCGATCAAGCCTGTTCGCTACAAATGCACAGCATATAGCTAGTGGTTTTCACCAACACTGGTTCAAGCCCGATAGAACAGTATCGGCATGCCTCTGTCACGAGCGACCACACAAAGGAGCTTCACCTAAAGTTCTTCTTTAAGTTCTACTCTCCGCCATGGCGGACACGCCAGGCATAGAGTAGAGGGCCATTGATATACCCGGATCGGAATGGGGCCTTGTTCATCTAAATTGGGCCTATTACCTTGGCCCATCAACATAGATATTAGGCCTCTATCCCCTCTGGCCGCTGCCACAAACCATTTTCTACATGCTAGCTACAAGCCGGGTCCTATCCGCCAACAGCAAGCCGGATCTTGTCCGCCAATCGTAAGTCGGACCCTTCCTCTCCATGTGATTTCTACCCATATAGTCAAGCTTAGTTCAAGACAAGGCACAAATGAGTCCGCTGCTCGCCGTACTTATCGATGGTCGCTGATCTCTGCCCGCCATCCTTATCGATCCAGCTGGCCAAAACAGCTGGCCACTCCTGACAGCTGGCTAGGACACTTGTATTGCATGCATACTTAACTTAGCTATGTACTCTTAGCTGTCTTGTCGATGAACAGTAGACCGACTTACTTTTTAGCCTATAAATATGGTATCACAATGTTATAGAAAGCTAATCTCAACCTCTCAAGCTTAAAGCTAAAATATAATACAAGCAGAAACTCTGGCAATTTGCCGACTTGTTCACTTGTTCTTCACAACCACTTAACCGCCACCACTGTTCTAGATCACCACCGTGTCCTTACCGTAGAAATCACACATATCAGCCTTATACCCTTAAGATAAACACTGTTACCGCAAATCTGGTGTTCAGCGCAACATCATCAAGGAAGAGGGTACCTCGCAAAAACATGTTTATTATGTTTCTAAGGATTTAAGCCCAGTAGAAAGTCATTATTTTAATATCGAAAAGTTAGCCTACTGCGTTGTTATAGCCGCCCGAAAATTAAGGGCTTACTTTTCATCGCATTCAATTATAGTACCGTCAGACGCGCCGCTACGGCAGGTCCTCCACAAACCGGATTTATCAGGTCGTTTGCTACGTTGAGCAATCGAGCTCCCCGAATTCGACATCCGTTACGAGCCTCGAAAGGCTATCAAAGCTCAGGCATTGCCCGATTTTATCGCAGAAATGAGCTTCAACGAAAATATCCTGGAACAGGCCTATGCAAGACATAGTCCCGACAAAAGTACCACAACGGACGAGCCTCAGCGGCCAAGTCACTGTTGGAAACTCTATGTCGATGGCGCTGCCAACCTTAAAGGTTGCGGTGCGGGGATCATCTTACTAGAGCCTGGAACCTCAGAAGAAATTGAGAAGGCCCTCAGATTTAACTTCACCGCATCAAACAACCAAGCAGAGTATGAGGCGGTCATCGCAGGACTTGAGCTCGCCCGAGCCATGAAAGTCAAAAATGTGCAGGTTTTTTGCGACTCACAGCTGGTGGTCAATCAGGTGACCGGGTCATTCTGCATCCATTGTGAAATTTTGCAAAAGTATATTAACCTCGTCAGAAAACTCGAGGGCAGCTTCAAATACTACAGGTTCACCAACATCTCTCGAGAGGACAATCACAGAGCCGATTACTTATCCAAGCTAACCAGCGAGGACGAAATAAGCAACCCTTCGGTCATGGTGGAATACCTGACAGGACCTACTATCGACAGGGTCAAAGTAATGGACCTACGACCCACCAAACCTTGTTGGATTGATATCATGAGAGCCTATATCGACTCTAGAAAGCTCCCTGATAATCCAAACGAGGCAAAAGCCCTGATCAGAAGAGCCACTAGATACACTATCTTAAACGACGTTTTATATCGGCGATCGTTCTCTAAACCTTTACTAATGTGTGGTGGCCACCCGGCTAGCCGCACCCTCGCTCAGAAGATATTATTGGCCGGATATTATTGGCCTAAACTCGCAGAGGACGCGAAAGCATATGCTAGAGCATGCGACGTGTGTCAAAAATTCGCGGATATTCCCAGGATGCCATCAGTCAAACAAAGCATTGTCGTCGCCGCCTGGCCATTTGACATGTGGGCTATCGACCTCATTAGACCATTAAAAAGGGTCACTCCGGATGCGAATATGTCGTAGTCGCCGTCGACTACTTCACCAAATGGATCGAGGCCAAGGCCTTGGTAAAAATCAATACCAGAGACATAATCTATTTTTTACTCGATCAAGTATGGACTAGATTCGGCGTCCCCAGAGTAATAGTATCAGACCACGGACCCCAATTCAGGGAAGAATTCGACACATTCTGTGAAGAAAATAACGTCAAACATTGGCAATCGTCGGTGTGCTACCCGCAAGGAAATGGTCAGGCCGAGAATGCTAACGAATAAGTACTGAGTGTGCTAAAAAAGAGCTTGGGCGAAAAGGCGGGTAAATGGCCAGATCACCTCCCGCGCCCTTATGGGCGCTCAGAACATCGTGCAAAACAACCACGGGAGAAACTCCTTTTGCTTTGGCCTATGGATCAGAGGCCATGACCCCGGTAGAGACGGCCCTGCCAAGTCTAAGGGTCGCCCATTTCAGTGAAGCCGATAACCCACTCACAAGACAGCTCGATCTTGATTTAGCAGAAGAGCGGCGGATCGAATCATACGGCCGTCTACTCAATTGCAAACAGGCTGCCAAACGTCACCACGACAAAAACATTCGAAATCATCTCTTCGCCGTAGGAGATTATGTTTTGCGAAAGAGACCGGCCACGAGGCCAAGAAAGGAAAGCTACCGGAAAATTGGGAAGGCCCAGTGAGGATCGCTCGCGTAGTCAAGAAGGGGACTTATGTGCTAAGTGATAACCAAGGTCACGAGTACAACCGACCTTGGCACGCAGATAATTTGAAAAAATATTATATGTGAAATGTATATCTCCTGCGTACAAGCAGAGCATGCGGAGAATGAAGTCAAAATAAAGGAACATCTTCATTTATGCCAAGGGAGTACAATTGTTTCTAGCAAACCTACGGCCTACGACGTCTTTCGATTTGACCAAAAACAAGGGGTTACCAGGAAAAGCCTAATGAGTGAACCTATACCAGGAAAAGCCTAATGAGTGAACCTATAATGATCCAATGAGTGCTTCGGCACCCTAGCCAAATTGCATAACCTAGTTATCAAGGAAGCAAACGGGATACGACGATCACGATCCATTGAAACCGCAAAGTTAACCGCCTCGGGGTGAATCAAGATCCCCCAATCAATATCAACCTGGTGGTCCCGAATAGCATGCAAAAGGAGAGCTTCGGCTTTGCTAACAGCCTCGCGGTCCAGGGTCGGAAGGGCGCGTGAGTTGATAAACTTTTTCCACTCACGATTGATATGAGATAGGTCGGACGCAGGTCCGAATGCACGAGGCCTTTCAGAATCTGGAAAAAGCTCGGATTGCCTGATGTAAGCGAGCTTGCTTACTCAACTCATCACCAAGATCCTAAGCGACCTCATAATGGGATGAGGGGTCGATAGCAGGTATACGGAAGGCACCATTGATAGCTTCTGGAGTAAAACTGACCGCGACGCCACGAAGGGTGATACAACTAATAATCCCTTCAGATGCAACTTCAGATAAAACGGAGTAGAACTCCCTCACCATTGAAATATTGGAAAATGTTGATGAAGGTGGCAAGACAAAATCTGCCCACCCAGAAAAGCGCACCCGTAGCAGAGAGCCATCACCCTCAACCCTGCCCTCATTCAAACCCCTCTCCCTCGCTGGTTCAACCCATTCAAAGTAGTGCCAGAAGTGATCTTTGGCAACAGAAGAAGCAGCGAGGAAGAAAGGGGATACATCACGTATGGGACGGGCTTTCCACACTCGCACTCTACCCTCTCCGGATGGAAAAGACATGGCTCTCACAACAATAATTTATGCAAAAGAGGAATGAAAATGAGGTCAAGCTTGCCTCCTCCTTTTATAACAAAGGTTAGGCAAAGGAACGGCCACGATCAACAAGATCCTACGGTCGGCCTTCACGCGGTTTATCCGAAATTTGAAATTCAAATAGGGCAATTAATATCTTGTCAGTTATCAACCTAAGATTCTAGCCTATATTAGCGCACAGTTAAAATCCCGAGATTTTCGGCCAC
The DNA here is from genome assembly GCA_036785695.1 of Gentiana straminea. NCBI lineage: Eukaryota > Viridiplantae > Streptophyta > Magnoliopsida > Gentianales > Gentianaceae > Gentiana > Gentiana straminea. Next base: position 9,482,847 of record JAVUPR010000265.1, read on the forward strand.
AAAGATCACGCGTGCGCTGGCAGTGAGCTGTCAAATCGGTTCAGATCCCTGGACTCCCGACAGCACGGAAGTCGAGAGAAGTCAGTTCAGTTCAATCGACCCGGCTTTCAAGTTTCAGACGCACTGCTACTCCGCCTAAAACTTAGGGGGGCGCACAAAATCCTGGATATTAATTACAAGTCCGCAGAGACCAAGAGTTGTACAGGGTAGCAACATCAACTTGTTTTGCACATCCCTTCTGGCCTAGCCCAAAACAAGGGGGATGGGGAAATTTTAGCGCTCCGCACACGACACAATTAAACTAGACCGCTGTTACATTTGTTCTAAACCAAGGGGGTGCGCATACTGGGATTTTCGTCAGCTACTAGGCCGCGGTTGTTAATTATTTTCGCGAGCTCTATAAACCTCGCCAAAACAAAGGGGGCCGCATACATAAAAGATCCACAAGATGCAAAGAAAAATCACAAAGAAACAAGTGCAAATACATAAAGAGGGCCAAAAAACGGCCACAAACCAAGTTCAACAGTATCAGCGCATAAAGTAAAAGCTAGTTATTACAATCATCAAATGAGGACGCCAAATAGTTCAAAAGACAAACAAAGTTGAATCATTACAAGATCGCAGGAAAGTAAAATGTTTCAAAACAAAAGCCCAAAATCAATTAAATGGAGCCGGGGGGGAGTGTCAATGTACTCATCGCCGGGTTGATCGTTCGCAAGGAGGAGGATTCTTCAAGATTGCAAAGTTGACAGGATTGAGTGGAGGAGGATCCCACACTGGGTCGCCGCGCTCTATCTGATTAGTTTGGATGGCGACGATGTGATCTGCTACATAAGGGATATCCGGATGAATGGCCAGCAGGTCGGGAGATCACTGAGACATGTTAACCCATCGGAGCATTTCCTCAAAGGTAATGTTCTCCCGGCCATGATAAGCCCAGAGACAGCGAGCGAGGTGGTTGAAACCTTGGTCAAAGCTCGCCTCCTGATACTCGCAATACTCTTCAGAGCGCTTGAAGGCTTCCACAGCCGCCGGACCCGCCTCCTCAGTGGCCTTATTTGCAGCAGCGAGCTGCTCCTTTAGACTTGCGATATCCTCATGCGCGGCCAACAACCCCTCTGCAGATTTACGGGTTTCTTACTTCAGAGCCAGCACCCTCTTCTGCAACTCCACATCCAGTTTGGCATCCTCCACCATGGCTTTTTTCATGCGCTCAACCTCAGTCAACGCCGCCGAGCTTTTGTTTTCAGAGGTGACCCTGGCTTTCTCTGAGGCCCCAAGAGCCGCCGTTACTTTCTTCAGTTCAACATTACGCCTCTCGGCGGCCTCAATCGCCTTGTTTATACGAGTCCCAAGCTGAAAGAGAGACAAGAGTTATAAGCTCGTTAGATACGCAAAGTATGAAAAAAATGAAAAAACACAAGACAAATAAAAACTCACCATTGAGGCAGCAATTCCAAATTGGCCTGACAAATCTTTCAGCTCGGCGACCTCATCGCCGGCAGGGGCGTCATCTTGAACCACGACGTGAGCAGTGATTCCCCTCCCGATCTCCATTTGAACCCTGGACGGCGACTCCCATGCAAGGCGACCTAAGGGAATGACATCAGTGATAGCCTCCCTAATTTGGCTCGCTTTATTCATGTTGAGGCCTTGGATGAAATTGGCATCCAACCACACAGCCTCTTTCCCTTGTAGCCACGGGGCAATGTCCCAGTCGGCAGCGGCTCGACCCCCTCGGGGACTGTCACGGATTTTATTAACACAAAACAAACAAGTAATAATCCGGTTAACCTCAAGTATAAGGATCGTAGTAATAGTGGTTAATGCCGGGTCGATCTTACGGGGAACTAAACAATTGTGATTCTAGTTTTTGTCTAACCTAAACTATGTCACGAAATTAATCTAAACAGCGAATAAAACAAAGCAAAACAGAAAATAAAACTAGACAGAGGATATAGTCCAAAGCTAGGAAGAATACGGGTTGCGAACCTTTAACTAACTAATCTAAGATGCAAATAAAAGTAAACTAACTAAACAAATTCAAGTTTTAAGGATTTAAATCAAGTGTATAACGAACAAACGAGGATTGATCCACCTATCCAACAAGCATTGATTTCCTATCTCGATTATATTGTGGTTTTTATCTAGGTTGTGATTCACCTTATCTAAATATGAACCCTAATTCCTTAGAAAGTTCATCTATTAATCTATTATCTTCCAATGCAAGATTAACGCGTTTTCTAACCAAAGGTGCAAACTTTACGTTTATAATCTAGCAATTAAACCTATTAACTTCCGTTATGATAGATTCAAATTACTATTCTTATTCATGGTGATCTAAGGTTTATTAAGATTTCCATCAACAATAAACAATCAACACGTGCATATCTTCCGATGTAAAAGCAAATTAAACATATTAAACATGAATAAGGAAACAACCTTTAATAAAAACTCACAGTATAATCGATGAAAACGAAATCAACAATTGTTGGATGGCTTCACAATACTCGTTTGATGAAGCTTTTAGCTTCTGAACATCCTCAGCAACTCAAATTTGCAGAAACAGTGCATAAAAAGGTAACTAATTTAACCTAAATCTAAAGTGCATAAAAACTGGAATAAAAAGGAGAAAAACGCAGCCTAAAGCCGCCCCTAGGTTTAGGGTTTTGAATAATGAGTATATGGTATCTTTAGGGTTGAGAAACAGCCGCCTATATATAGATTTCTAAGTTGGTTCAGCAAAGTCGGCTACCGGACGCCCGTCTGGATCCTTGAACGCCCGTCCACTCTTCAAATAAACTTCGAATCGGGCCGAGTCATGATCAGACGCTCGTCCACTCATGCGTCCAAACTTCCTGAATCAACTTCCCATCCCTGGACGCTCGTTCACTTCATCAGACGCCCGTCCACTGGACGGAACCTGGACGCCGCTTGATTTGATATAATCAAATTCTGATTTTTTTGATCTTTATCTCTTTTATCATCAATTAGCTCGAACTTAATCAACTTTTGATCATCTTTTGAGCCTCAAACATGTATCTATAACACATAAAAACATCGCAAAATGTAATAATGCTCAAATAATCATAAAATCACAATTAAAGCACCAAAATCAACCTATTTTGCGATTAACTCATTTAAAATATCATTTGCTCAATATTTCCATTAAACAATCGTTTCTTATGCAAATTCATACAAATACGGGGGAAAATACCATAGAATATAACGTTATAAATCGTATAAATTCACCCTTAACAACTCCCCCACACTTAGCTTTTGCTCGTCCCGAGCAAAACAAGACAAGATAAAGGCTCGAGAAAAGAACGAGACATCTAAACATATATAACACATATCCAATAAATCGAAGTTCACCAAAGTGTGTGTGCATAGCCATAGAAAACTTCCACTAAATCCAAACTCGAGAAACTCAAAGCAAAAACTAGCTAATACCCCCTCGTAGACTAGCAATAAATAACACTAATAAGATGTACCCTACAAACGTAAAATATCCCGAAAAGAATGATCGAATATATCTAGGGCCTTTCTGAAATACTCAGAGGATAATCCCTACAGCATATCTGTCAGTTTCTACTGGGGATAAGATAGACGATAACTCAGTCTTTCATTCATTTCATACCAATTCTTCATATAAGTTGATTCAACTATTTCCACTTTTAAACGCACATCAGAATGAGTTGTTGCCCTGTCATAGCAGAATAGGATATTCGAGATATACCCTACCTTACTCCAATCATCAGGCAGCTTTTCATGACTGTCATGAGCTTTTGGTCATCATAGTGGTATAGGACATACGTGGTATACCCTATCGCACTCAAATCATCGACCAGCTTCCGACACACCCAATTACTTCATTTAAACTCAACTTTTTCATTTGACATTAAGTTACGTGTCACTTATCACATTCAAACCTTAGATATTCACAGTATGACATACTTCGGATCTAAATACAAACTATCATAAATCTCAAGATATATACGTAGCACTAAGCACATGACTTATAAGAAAATCGAAATCACTCGTCCAAAAGGGGTATAACTTTATAAATTAGCTCATCATTTACTATGGCTCGTGAAAAATAGATCGTGTGAAACAACTAACTTACTAAACATATGATATATAGCTTGGATGACTATAAAAATAACGAACAAAGAATATGCATTTGCTCACTTGGGACAAAACAAAAACAAAAATGTCGGAAAATTTTGAAAATTCTAGCTCATTTTGCATAGAAACACATTGATATAAGCAAATGTGTAGATACACATCATTCAATCCCCTCCCCCACACTTAAAGATCAACATGTCCTCATGTTGTGCAGAATTGAAGAAAAGATAAAAGACTTAGCTGATGTCAAACGTTACTCAAATGTCGGTCAGGCCGGAGCCTATATAGTGACACTTAGAACTCGTAACAAGACAATGTAGCTCGACAAAACCGCTAAAAAGATACCTGCACGACTTGACAAACACGGAAACATCTCGGGGAAAACGGGGGATTATACCAGAATGAAAAGAGATATAAAAAATGAAGATAAATCAAAAGATAAAGCATCCAATACATCCAAAAGTATAAACAAAATAGAAATGAAAGTACGGGTGCCTTATGGCTTACATGATCCATCGGAAAAAGTAACAGTAGCAACATCAAAATTACACGAATCATATAAGTAAAAATGTCAATAATACAAAACCACAAAATCTAGAATCAAACAAATAAGATCAAGGTTGGCTCGGCGCCGCGTAATCATCACCGGAGGATCGGAGGAGGGTCCGAGGAAGGTGGTGCCGTAGTCTCTCTCGCCGAGTCGTCGCTCCTCATCCGAAGACTCGGACTCATGTAGAACATCCGCGATGGCCTCGCTCAATCTCATCAAAGCAAAGATATAATCAATGGAGCTCGGATTGAAGATTCGTCGTCCCTCGGCCGCCGGCCCTCACGGATACATTGAAGAATCGAAAAAATGTTGTTCTGCGTATCCCGAATATCGCCCATCCATTCCCGGAAACTATTTGCCATGCTGAACCGCATCCTGACTGCGGGAGATAAAGTAGGAAGGGAGGATGCACGATGCGGTGCCGAAGATGAACCAGGCTCCTGAGGTGCCTCCGTCTCAGACTGTCCCGAAGACTTACCCTTTTCCCTTTGTAAAGGCCTCGGGTTCTTCGGCTTATGATCGGCTCCAAACTCAGGCACACCGGCATCGATACACAAACTGTGGATCAGGTGAGGGACGATCAAGCTCCGCGTGTAAACCTTCTGATTGATAGATATCTCGTCATACAATGCTTGTCCCACATCCACATTCAGGCCAAATGTCAACGCATACAGCATGCCTAGGTCACCAATATGAAAATGTGTCAAGTTGTTCTTAGGCAACAACCGACTCTGAATAAATCGACACTGGACCTTCCAATCCTCCGTCCAGGTCGTGGTAACCAACTCCTTCCGGTCTCCTCCCGGTCTCAACGTCCAAGCCACATCCGGGCACACTTTCAATCTCAACTCCTCCAATGGATCCTGCCCCAAACTCTGTCTATGAACAATCTCCTCCTTGTAATCCCGACCCTCAAAAGCCGCTAAGTTGTATTTCTGATTAATCACCTCTGGTGTAAATGGAACTTCCACCCCTCGAACCACAACTACCTTCGTCCCCAAGTCGGTTTCCGAGCAATTAGCATAAAATTCCCGAACTAGGGAGCCATTTACCGGGGTAGGTGGGATTGTCATCAAGGCATCCCATTTCCGATCCTTAAGCAACTTAACGAAATCCGGATCGACTTTTGCCTCCAATGTCGCCCTCTCAATCAACATTGTCCTCGAGAAATAATGTTTAGTATAAACATCATGGGCTCTGTGGTTCACGAATCTACGAGGCAACGGCATAGGAGCTACGGTTTTAGCTTTCTTTCTAGTTTGGGCAGCCCTAGGTACATCCGGTTCCCCTTCCCGGGTAGCATCTACAGTGTCCTCAGCCATAGACGATCCTCCACCTCGGGGAACTCTATGCATCTGTGCCAATGGCACATCCTCATCCGTCTCAGAATCCGAGGTTGGCTCATCTCTTAAGGTAGCCCTAGTTTGGGTGGCTCTAGGGGGTTGCTCTCGAATACTAACACCCCGGTTCGGATCAACGAAGGTTGGATCAAACTCTTTACGCTTCTTCCCGGCCTCCCGGGCCACTTCCTTACCATGCCGCTTCACCACTGCCTTCTTATGAACCATTGTTCAAGCCTAGACTAAACCAAACAAACCCAATTCGCAACAAGATTTCAAAACGAGATTTCAAAACAACCAAACCACAACCACAACCATAATCATCACCAAACAACCCATTCATCACCCATCACAACACCATATCACCATAACAGAGCAGACAGAAACACAAAACCAGAAAAAAAAAAAACGAATTAAGGTAATATTCAAGTGAACGAGCCGACCCGAAGATCGAACTTGCAAAAACGTGAATAAAATCTAGAAAAGTTGTTACTAACTTACCAAGTAGGGTGAGTAGATGCTGATCGAGATGAAAACGAGTCCAAACAACACAAATATGGCCTCCAAAATCGAATTTTTTTCTCCAAAAAGTCGGACTGATGAGGGTGCTGATTCTCCTAAAATATGGCGTGTTGGGGAATTTGGCTATGAAAATCGAAGAGAGGGTGTCAAGAGCGGTCTATAGCACTTGGAATCGCCCTAAATGGTTTAGAATTGAAGATTTTAGGGCAAAAGGAGGGGAAAAGTCGGTTTTTGCGTTTGAAAATTCAGAAAAGTGAAGGTTCACTGTCGGAGGGGGTATATATAGACAGAGGTTGGACGCTCGTCCAACTCAGTGGACGGGCGTCCACTGGGAAATCAGATGAACTGGACGGGCGTCCAGTTTATTAGACGCTCGTCCAAGAGTTTAAATCACATACAGGATTGGAGGGAATAAAGCAGACGGGCGTCCAGGCTTAGTGGACGCTCGTCCAAAAATTGGTCACGGCGGACGGGCGTCCAGAGTTCTGGACGGGCGTCCAAGCAGTATAAGTGCAAAAATTATAAAATTTCCATACAAATCAAATTCAAAATTGCACTTTCTTATTAAACTTAAATAAAACTTCAAAAATACAAAAAAAAAATTCAAACGAAGTACATAAAATTACTAGAGAATAAATAAAAACAAATAGAAAACAGTGGGTTGCCTCCCACCAAGCGCTTTTCTTTTGCGTCGTTTGCTCGACGAAACAACCTAACCACGCTAATCCTCATAAATTTCCGACCAATCCACAACTCGGATAAGACAGCGGAGCATGTCAATCGCCGGAGGGAAATCATATTCATCTTGCAAACCCCAATCCTCACCGCCTACATCAACACCTCGAAAATGCTCGGCTTGCGCACTAGCGCTAAATCTGTCGGCATCGGATCATTCGGGATTGTGTATGGACGTCCTAGAGCGCCCGTAACTCCTCGCAGTAAAGTCTCCACCTCCCGAACAACGGGGAACAATGAGAACATAGGTGACCGTCTTGACACGGGTACTAATGTCAAAATCTACGTGCAAAACGATGGTTCCTCCCGGTCCGTCATCTACAGTAATGAGTGGAATCCTCCTAAGGAAAGGTAACTCCTCTGGCTGAACACCGAAATCCATATTTAGAAAGCACAACTAACTGACAGATAAAAACAAAAACTTAATAAGGCTAAAACTGAATAAACTAAACTTAAATACTAACACTACCAAAGCATAAAACAAAAACAACTAAAAGAACGATATCTAGGTTGCCCCCTAGTGGCGCTTTTGGTTAATGTCGTTAGCTCGACACCGTTTAAAGCTCAGCCTGGATCAGGCCATTTGACTTTTCTGCCAGCCACTACCTCGTGTAAGCTCTGATTAGTAGTGTGGCTGCAGAAACAGCATCTCACACATGGGGTAAGATCTTTGATAGCTTTCCAAACACGTTTAAACTTCCCCATGGTTGACTTCTTCTCCTGCTGAGTCTTCTGATGATGTTTAAGTTGACGCTCCTTCCAATACTCTTCCATATCCCAACTACCGGCCTAGAACTTCTTCAGATTTACCATTACCGTCATCCTCTGAAAATAGGTCGGGTGAAAACACATCAAATTCTTCGACTTCTGTAGCACCACACCCGAGGATATCGAGGAAATGAACAATCAAAGGCTTTTCCTTGGTCTCACCAATGTAATGCTTGCACCTTTGACCATTCACTCGAAACGGTTTACCGCTATAACCGTGAAGTTCTAGAACGCCACCAGGAATGATTTGGAGAATCTCGAAGGGGCCGGACCAACGTGTCCTCAACTTTCCAGGAAACAAATGTAACCTAGAGTTGTATAGAAGAACTTGTTCGCCGACGTGGAATTCTCTCTTCTTAATCTTAGCATCGTGGAGTAGCTTCATCTTATCTTTACTAATCCTGGCACTTTCATAGGCCTGGAGTCTGAATTCGTCTAACTCATGTTACCGCCTTTGCGGTCGATGTTTCCCACAAGATTGGGAATCAAAGTTCAGAAACTTTGTAGCCCAATAAGCTCTATGCTCTAACTCGACAGGCAGATGACATGGCTTTCCATAGACCATTTGATATGGAGATGTACCCATAGGGGTTTTATAGGCAGTTCTGTATGCCCAAAGTACATCATCCAATTTCAAACTCCAATCTTTTCCATGACTGTTGACTGTTTTCTCCAGGATTTTCTTGATACTTTGGTTGCTTCTCTCAACCTGACCACTAGTCATCGGATGATATGGTGTTCCTGTCTTATGACGAACACCATACTTTTCGAGAACTTTCTCTAGGGGTCGGTTGCAGAAATGCGTCCCTTCATCACTGATCAAGGCACGTGGACATCCAAACCTCACAAAGATATTTTTCTTTAGAAATTTCATGACCGTCTTATGATCATTGTGAGGAGTGGCTTGAGCCTCCACCCATTTAGACACGTAGTCTACGCAGACTAAAATGTATTTGTTACCGCAAGATGATGGGAATGGTCCCATAAAATCGATACCCCATACATCAAAGACCTCGCATTCTAGGATGGGTTTCAAAGGCATGTCAAAACGCCTTGTCAGAGTACCGGTTCTTTGGCATCTATCGCAAGCTTTACAGAAAGCTTCTGTGTCCTTAAAGATCGTAGGCCAATAGAAACCGGATTGGAAGATCTTAGCAACGGTTTTCCACGGACCAAAGTGACCTCCAAGTGGGTCCACTGTGGCATTGCTCAATAATATCCCGTTGCTCGATTCAGGAACACATCTCCTAAGCAAACCATCTTTACAGATCTTAAAAAGATAAGGTTCATCCCAAACGAAAGATTTCAAATCAGAGAAGAACTTTTTCTTCTCCTGATAAGACAATTCTGGATCGAGATATCGGGCATGAAGGTAATTTACAATGGAAGAATACCATGGAACATCAGGAGGACAACCGTCTATCAACATAATGTTCTCTAGAGGAAAGTAAAGATCTATATCATCTGGATCATCATTTTCCTCACTTAGCATCCTTGAAACGTGATCAGCCACTACGTTTTCACTGCCCTTTTTGTCCTTTATTTGAACGTCAAACTCTTGTAGGGTCAGTATCCAACGTAGTAGGCGTGGTTTGGCCTCTTTCTTAGTCATCAGATACCGCAAAGCAGCGTGATCAGTCCACACAATCACTTGAGCTCCTAACAAGTAACTACGAAACTTGTCCATAGCAAAGACTACGGCCAAAAGTTCCTTTTCAGTAGTGGTATAGTTAACTTGAGAGGGGTTCAATGTGTGACTGGCGTAATAGATAGGCTGGAACTTCCCCTTGATCTTTTGTCCTAGAACAGCACCAACAGCATAGTTTGATGCGTCGCACATAAGCTCAAAAGGTAGGTTCCAGTCGGGCGATATAAGAATTGGAGCAGATATTAAACGATCCTTAAGCTCCTCAAACGCTTGCTTGCAGCTCTCATCAAAATTGAACTCAACGTCTTCCTTTAGTAAAGTGGATAGGGGCTTGGCTATCTTGGAGAAGTCTTGAATAAATCTTCTGTAGAAACCGACATGTCCAAGAAAGCCTCTCACTTCACGCACATTCTTAGGATAGCTCATCTTTTCGATAGCTTCTACTTTTGCCTTGTCAACTTCTATACCTTGGGCGGAGATTTTGTGGCCAAGAACTATTCCCTCATCTACCATGAAATGGCATTTTTCCCAATTAAGTACTAAGTTCTTTTCTACACATCTGGATAACACTTGATCAAGATTGTCAAGGCAATCATCAAAAGACTGACCAAAAACCGAAAAATCGTCCATAAAAATCTCCATACACTTTTCTACAAGCCCGTCAAAGATAGCTAGCATACATCGCCGAAATGTAGTCGGGGCATTGCGAGAGACCAAATGGCATTCGCCCGTAAGCGAATGTACCATATGGGCGGTGAAGGTGGTCTTTTCTTGGTCAATTTGGATCAATGGGTATCCGGAAGTATCCCGAATATCCATCTAGGAAACAAGTAGAATGCGTGTGTCCCGCCAATGAACGCTCAAGCATCGATCAATGAATGGAAGGGGAAAGTGATCTTTCATGGTTACCTCATTGAGCTTTCTATAATCGATGAAAATGAGCTAAAAAGGATCTCGTAACCACCCGGGTGTGGAAGTGACAAGTCTCAATGCTATTTCCTCTCCCTTCTCATTCTTCTCAATCGTAATTCCTCCTTTCTTGGGAACTACTTGAGTCGGGAAACCCATTCACTATCCGCGATGGCATAAATGATTCCCATGTCCATGAGAAGTTTGATGATTTCCTTTTTAACGACTTCTTGCATATGAGGGTTGAGCCTCCTCCTCCGTGGGGATCCGAAATCGTCTAACACATTTTGCACCCTCATTCGTCTTGATCTTGTGCATACAGATGTCCGGAGATATCCCTCGATATCTCCTACCTGTCAACCATAGTTGTTGGATATCTCACGCCAACCAAAGGCTTTTTCATTTTTCTTCAAGACGTTGATTAGTTTCATTTCCTCTGGAAAACGAGAAAGCTTGGCGATATAATCAATGGAAGCTTGTCACCTTCTCTTAAAAACACATACTTAAGATGTTTAGGCAACGGCTTCAACACCAAATCTTAAGATGTTTAGGCAACGGCTTCAACACCAAATCAGGGGGGTCTTCTAAACTCGACTTGAGATCTCCACTTTTCAACTCAATATCACTGAGTTTACTCTGTGGTCCCACTGCCAAAGCTTCTCCTTCCAACAATTCTTCCTCAAAATCAGCTGCTAATTGATCTAGATTGACCACACCATGGGTATTTAGATTATCAACCAATCGCTCATATTCAGCTTCTACAGCCATGACTTGCTTATCCATATAATCGGTGAAATCATCCGTCATATAATCAATGGAAAAGCCGGTTGGAGGGCCAGAGGGTACTTGAATGGACTTTAAGACATTGTAACTCACCTCTTGATCACCAACTCGGATAGTCACTTGCCCACCATCGCAATCGATGAGGGCTCTAGCTGTAGATAAGAAAGGTCTTCCAAGAATCAGGGGGACGTTTTCATCTTTCTCCATATCTAAAACATACCAATCAACTGGAAAGGTAAATCTATCAATCTGAACCAAAATGTCTTTCAGGATCCCTGAAGCTTTTTTAGAAGATCTATCAGCGAATTGTAGACTCGTAGTAGTGGGTTCTAGAAGGCTTTGTAAACCGAGCTGTTTGCATACAGACATTGGCATAAGACTTATAGAGGCACCTAGATCACACAAAGAATTAGGGAAGACTAGACCTCCCATTAATACCGTAAGTACGAACTTGCCAGGGTCACCTCTTTTAATTGGTAAGTCTTCATAATTAATCATGGAGCAATCCTCACCAATTTGCCTTTCCATGCCTCGCTAACTTCTTTTTCGAAGACACAACATCCTTGATGAATTTTGTATACTTAGGCATCTCGACCAAGACTTCGATAATGGAAGATTTACCCGAGTATTTTTCAAAAGGTTCAAGACCTTTTCGTACTTTTTGTCCTCACTCAAGGGAATGTTGCTCTTTCTCGGTGGAAATGGAAGCTTCTTAAGGTCACTCTCGAAAAGACTTTTTTGAGGATGCACTTCTGCCTTTGTCTTCCAGATCTTTCCATCGAACAGCTTTTTCAGATTTTTTTGTAGTCAGGGGATCAGCCTCCTGACTATCGCTTGCTTTTTCATTCCTCAAGGGATCAACCACTTGAGGATCACCAACTTCTTCACCTCTCAGGGGATCAGCCACCTGAGTTTTCTCTTGCAGTTGAGGGGAGTGTAGGTGCTCAGCTTCCCCTCCTGCCTTATCAATGGCGGGAGGGGCTAGTGGTTTCCCTGATGGGAAGGACCACTAACTTGAGTACCGCTTCTCAGATTCATTGCACTGGCCTCCTCTTTACCGTATTGAATTGATGGCACGAGGTCAGTACATGGGTCTTTGTTCAAGTCAGCCTGAGCAACTTGACCACCCTTTAGATTCTTCTCGGTGAAACTGGGCAGCTGCCCTGAGGGTCTAGAAGCTAATGTTCAGCCAGTTGCCCAATTTGTCTCTCAAGATTCTTCATTGATCTACTTTGCTCCTCCAATTTAGCTTCAAGATTGGTAGATTGGGAGGGGCCTTGAGAGTTTTGGAAATTTGGAGAATAGGGCTGACTGGGCCGACTTTGGGCTGCAGAATTAGAATTGGCGGGCCAATTCTGATTGAACCTTTGAGTAGGATTGGAAAATTTTGAATTTTGGTTCTGATTAAAACCAGGGTTTCTATTGAAATTTTGATTCGAATTAAAATTCGAATTAGGATTAAAACTTGAAGGTTGACTAAACCCTTGGTTTTGAAAATTATTCTGGCCAGAAAACTGATTGAACCTTTGATTGTTCTGGCCATAGAATGCATTCACTTCAGCATTCTGCCCGTTCATAGGACAGAATCTAGAAGTGTGCCCCACCTCGTCACAATTTTGACATGTGACTTGATTGTACTGTCCATAATCATGAACACCATTCACTTGATAAGGGCAGGGGGATTAAATTGACACTGGCCATTCATATGGCCGCCCGACAGAAGATTTTCGCAAAGCATGTAACCCGAGGGTTCGTGGAAAAGAAGAAGTTTGATTTATCGGATTTGAAACTTGAGGTGTTGCCATCGCTTCGCGCATGGCGATCAAACTTTGCAAATTGACTTCCTCAACCTTGGGAGGAGGAGGTGCTTGGATTGCTTGATAAGAGGGGGCATAGTTATACTTTGCAATGTCCTCAAACAATGCCCATCCCTCTTCGTGTGTTTTCTTCGTAAATGCCCCACCGAGAAGAACTATTGACCATGCCTTTGGTGAGCTCGGTCAATCCACTAAAGAAGGTGTTGACTTGCCTTTCCAGTGGCAAGCCATGGTGGGGACACTTTCTAAGAAGAGACTTGAATCTCTTCCAACATTCGAAGAAGGATTCATTCTCTTTCTGATAGAAAGTGAATATTTCATTTAAACACTGGGCCGTCTTTGAAGGTGGAAAATATTGACTCAAGAACTCTCTCTCGAGTTCGGCCCAGGTGGTGATAGATTCGGAGGGGAGAGAGGTGTACCACTCTTTAGCCTCTCCTTTCAAAGAAAAAGGAAACGGTTTAAGCTTGATCGCATCCTCATTTACTCCTTGGATGCGTGTAGTACCGCATATCTCTAAGAATGTATGTAAGTGGGTATGCGGATTCTCTGATTGATAGCCATGAAAGATTGATGCATGCTGCATCATCTGGATAAGTCCTGGCTTTAGCTCAAAGGTTTGTGCAAGAATGGTGGGATAACAATAGCCGGGTTGACTTTGACTTCGCCCGGCCCGGCGTAGTCCGCCAACGTACGTCTATTATTAGCGGCCATTATCACAAAATCGTGATTTCCTTGGCTAGTTGATCTTCAAGATCTGCTGCTCGGCTCTCGTCGCGAACCGCAGAACGGAAAATCCGCCTGTTTGGCCGGACTACGGTTCGCTCGGGGTCAGGGGTGTATAATAACGGTCCCTTTTGACTCCGAGTTTGCATAAACCGGACCAAAAACAAGTGAAACGAAGCCTAAAAACTAAGAAATTAAAAGCCTAAACTAAAAAAATTAAAAACCTAAAGAAAAGAAAAGGAAAGAAGAAAAGGAAACAAAATTATTGAAGAAAAAGGGACCAGACGGACGTCCAAGGGTTTGGACGGGCGTCCGGGTGGAATTTGGACTAGACGGGCGTTTAGTGGTCCAAACGCTCGTCTGAAAGGAAGAATACTTGAACGGGCGTCCAAATTTTATGGACGCTCGTCTAAGTGAATAAAAACATACAGAATTGATAATTTTCCAGCGGACGGGCGTCCAATTTCCCAGACGCCCGTTTGGTAGCGGGAAAATCAGAACAGAATCAGAAAAATTGCAGAAAAGAAGGGAAGGTAAGACAGAAAGACAGAAGAGAAGAAAGAGAACTAATCACAAGAGAAACCGAAACCCTAAGCTAAAACCCTAATTAACTAATTACCTAAACGTTTATCAACTAAAAACAGGAATTTAAAACGAAATAAAAACAGGAAAAACACAAACAAACAGAAAAACGAAAAACAAAAACTAGACAACCGTCCGGCTCCCCGGCAACGGCGCCAAAAACTTGTCACGGATTTTATTAACACAAAACAAACAAGTAATAATCCGGTTAACCTCAAGTATAAGGATCGTAGTAATAGTGGTTAATGCCGGGTCGATCTTACGGGGAACTAAACAATTGTGATTCTAGTTTTTGTCTAACCTAAACTATGTCACGAAACTAATCTAAACAGCGAATAAAACAAAGCAAAACAGAAAATAAAACTAGACAGAGGATATAGTCCAAAGCTAGGAAGAATACGGGTTGCGAACCTTTAACTAACTAATCTAAGATGCAAATAAAAGTAAACTAACTAAACAAATTCAAGTTTTAAGGATTTAAATCAAGTGTATAACGAACAAACGAGGATTGATCCACCTATCCAACAAGCATTGATTTCCTATCTCGATTATATTGTGGTTTTTATCTAGGTTGTGATTCACCTTATCTAAATATGAACCCTAATTCCTTAGAAAGTTCATCTATTAATCTATTATCTTCCAATGCAAGATTAACGCATTTTCTAACCAAAGGTGCAAACTTTACGTTTATAATCTAGCAATTAAACCTATTAACTTCCGTTATGATAGATTCAAATTACTATTCTTATTCATGGTGATCTAAGGTTTATTAAGATTTCCATCAACAATAAACAATCAACACATGCATATCTTCCGATGTAAAAGCAATTAAACATATTAAACATGAATAAGGAAACAACCTTTAATAAAAACTCACAGTATAATCGATGAAAACGAAATCAACAATTGTTGGATGGCTTCACAATACTCGTTTGATGAAGCTTTTAGCTTCTGAACATCCTCAGCAACTCAAATTTGTAGAAACAGTGCATAAAAAGGTAACTAATTTAACCTAAATCTAAAGTGCATAAAAACTGGAATAAAAAGGAGAAAAACGCAGCCTAAAGCCGCCCCTAGGTTTAGGGTTTTGAATAATGAGTATATGGTATCTTTAGGGTTGAGAAACAACCGCCTATATATAGATTTCTAAGTCGGTTCAAAGAAAGTCGGCTACCGGACGCCCGTCCGGATCCTGAACGCCCGTCCACTCTTCAAATAAACTTCGAATCGGGCCGAGTCATGATCGACGCTCGTCCATCCGCCGTCCACTCCCCGCGTCCAAACTTCCCGAATCAACTTCCCATCCCCGGACGCTCGTTCACTTCATCGACGCCCGTCCACCGGACGGAACCCGGACGCCGCTTGATATAATCGAATTCGATTTTTTTGATCTTTATCTCTTTTATCATCAATTAGCTCGAACTTAATCAACTTTTGATCATCTTTTGAGCCTCAAACATGTATCTATAACACATAAAAACATCGCAAAATGTAATAATGCTCAAATAATCATAAAATCACAATTAAAGCACCAAAATCAACCTATTTTGCGATTAACTCATTTAAAATATCATTTGCTCAATATTTCCATTAAACAATCGTTTCTTATGCAAATTCATACAAATACGGGGGAAAATACCATAGAATATAACGTTATAAATCGTATAAATTCACCCTTAACAGGGACCTCTTCAACAATAACCTCAGCAGCTCGCTTGTCCGAGTGATCAGATCCTCTGCCCGCACCGCCTGGAGTCTTGGCTTTTTCAGTCTTGGATCGTTTCTGACCCTGGGGCTCTTTTGCGGGTTCATCAGCTTGTGATCTTTTTTGGGCCACGGTCTGGCTTGAGCTCGCAGATTGGGGCGCCGCCGCAGTCTTGGTAGGATCGTACGTCTCATCGACAACAGAGGCATCCACAGTGCGGGGAACCTTCCCCAGAACTTGCTTCAAGGTCGCCTGCCGGGCCTTAGCTTGCTCATCAGCGAGCCTTCGCTTTTGAGCTCTGCGTTCGGTGGCGTCCATACCTGCAAAAAAGGTTCGTTAAAAACGGATTCAAAAGAAAAACAATTTATGAAACAAGCGAACAAAAGGCAAAAAAGTTACAAGGCGGTCTTTCACTTGGGTAGCCTCCACAAACAAGACACTAAGAAGGAAAACATTTGCCTAAGTGACAATCTCCTACTCAATCGGGGTCACTCTCCTCAGGAACTATGGCAACCAATGGCTCCGCTTTACCCTGGCCCGCGAGGCCAGCCATGCGTGCTAATGGAAGAGCCTGATCAAGAAGATCGACCCAAGCAACGTTTCTCAAAGAGGCCTCGACCCCATCAAATTCTATAAGCGCCATGAGTCCTTTAACATAGCGCCGTTTGAAACTAGAGGCTCATCGATAGAGAGGATGGATTTTACCATACGCTTTTCGGCCTTAGGAAACGGCCAGCCGACCTTGGAATCTACCTTGAGGATCCGCTCCTTCCATCTATGAATCTTATTTGGCAGCAGAAATAGTAAGCGAGGCGTCTTGGTCCTCAGCGATATTTGCCCCGGCAGGCCCGTGCCGCAGAATAAGTGAAATTGTCCCAGCAAAGTGAGTGTGGGTTCTATCTTCATTGTCCGACACATCACGATGAAGGCCATGATTTGAATGACGGCCCCAACAGCAAAATCAGAGGGCAGAGCTCCCATAAGCTCGCAAATCTTAAAAAAGAAAGGGTCGAACGGAGGCCTGAGCCCCGCATAAAAGTGATCGAAGTGTAGGATTAGGGTATCATCCGGGCGGCGAGCACAGACGAAATCCTCGCGGTCTCCGGGCTTAAGCTTATCCTCCTCCTTCGAGTAATCAAGCAAAGAAAACATGTACACATCGGTGTCAATTTTGAACTGGCGGCGAATAAATCTATTGAGGTCGTCACTGTCGTAAAGCTTCACCCACTTCTTCTCCAGCGCCTTCTCGAATGCATTCAGGATAGCAAACTCCCTTAGGGCCTCGGGATTATTGGGTGTTGGTTTCTTTGCTTTAGCAGCGGCCTCTCCAACTGTTACTTTCGGATCCCTTTTCCTCTTCGGTTTCTTTGGGAGCTCCCAAACTAGCTTGCGAGGCAAGGGGGCATTCTCATCCTCACTCGACCCCATCAGCTCATAAAGAGTGGCGTCCTCAATATACGCCTCGTCATGATCAGCGGCGCCATTAGGACTGGGATCGGCAGCATGTTCTTCGACATCGGACATCCCTCTTTCACCAGCCTCACTAGTGCTTGCCCATTGGGCTCGTGCCATTTCTTTGCGACTCTTCTTACATGCGGGGCCGGGTCAGGAAACATAGAATCTAAGTCGAAGGGATCGTCGCCTACTCGAGCTGCGGCCTCCCCGCCGGTTATCTCTTCAAACAGGTCGTCCCTGGCGGACACGTCAGGACTAGAGGGGTTGTCATCCTCTTCCTCCTGTGCGTAATCGAAAGCCTCCTGATCTTCGTCAGAATCACCTCTCAGAGAGTTTTCTCCGTCAGACATCCTGCAAAAACAAGAGGAAAATGTGGAGCTTTCAGACCTGGGATAATAAGAATTAAGCCAGGAAGGTAATCACACCCATCTCGACCCCTTCCCATCCGTTTTTACAGGAGACATGGAAAGCAAATTATCTCCTCTCTTATCGATATTCCTAGAAAAACCACCCCCACCACAAGAACACCAACCCAAAAAGCCTCGACTTTTTCCTCAAAAACATCTTACGTATGAACACATTCCCATACAATGGATCAAAGCCACTAAAAAGCACAAAATCCAGCAAGAGAAAACAAGGAAAGAGGGGAAATGAAGGAAGAATTTACCTGTTTTTGGGAGGAAGTTGGAACAAACTGCCACGAAAACACGTCGGAATATTTAAACCCTTGCCGGAAACCTCAAACTCGCTCCAGCCACCACCATGTCCTCCGCAAACCTTCGCCGGAAAACCCTTGCTAATCCTCAGAAAAGGAGGAGAGAATACTAGAGGAAAAAGTGTGGGAAGAGAAAAGAGTAAAAGTGAGGAGGTGTGAGGGATGCCAACCTTATATAGGCAATGGGAGTTCAATCGTGCGGCTGGGGGTTGATCCATCCAACGGTTGAGATTTGCGCGGTCGATTCGAATTCCGAAATTCAAAAACCGCAATCATTATAGAGGTTAATCAATGCCCACATACCGCTTGGGCAGTTACCAAGGGCGTCATCACCCACGAAATTGCGGTTATCAAGAGAGCCAACGTCATCCACGATCTGACTATTGAACTGCCCCGATAATCCATGAACGAGCAGATGGCCTCGCCTCAGATGACGAGGTCGCAAAAACAGGCCCAGAGTTGCTTCGAAGGCCGCTTGCTTTGAAAGCACGGTCCTTAGTGAACAAGTCGCATCAGACGACGAGGTCGCAAAAACATTGTCCCTGAGTTCACTACTCCATGCTCGACATTCTCATGAAAAATGACCAAGACCTGGAGTAGGGGGCCATTGATGATACAAATAATATCGCCACCGTCTAGCCCCGGAAATAGCCCCTGCTTCACCATACCTGAGGCAGCTCCGCGACCACATCGACGGCGACGCCAATGAAATCCAGTAAAGGCCGCTGCCTTCGACCCCTCCTAGAGCGTCGCTAGAGCTAGGGGCCGGATCGAGGCCTTGGACCTATAGGCCTCAAAGGGCCGCACATGACTTGAGAAGAAACAAGGAGCAGAGATAGGACAAAGGGAATTGGCGGCCTTTGAAATCACAAAGGGTCGCCGTCCAGATATTCTACCCACTGGCAGATTAGATATTTAATATTTGCTTAGCCATTAAGTAAGATTAGTGACTAAGCTGCTTTGCAGAACTTGTCTATTACTTAGCTCCTAAGATTTCTCTTCCTATAAAAGGAAGTCTTGTGTAACCGGGATCAGATATACATTCTAATAGAAAAACAGGCCAAAGCTCTGTGAAAACATCACCTCTCGTCCTCCTCCCATCACTGCCGCATCTCTCCGGCCAACTTACTAAATAATCACTAACAAATAAGCAAGATATCCACAGCAGAAACACCGCTGAAGCCACCGTGATGATTTATGCATCATCAATCATATATATATATATATATATATATATATATATGTGTGTGTGTGTGTGTGTGTGTGTGTGTGTGTGTGTGTGTGTGATCTAGGGAAAAAAAACAAAAAAACAAAAAGTGCCACATGTCCTCTCCCTCTTCCTCCCCCATTCGATATAGGAAAAAAATCGGAGGCGGTTTTTGAGGTCGTTCAGAGGCGGTGGAGGAGGTCGTTCGGACACACAAACATATCGTAGATATATATATATATATATATATATATATATATATATATATATATATAATAATATAAAAATATATATAACATAATACGAAAAAATAACAAAAAAAAATTTAAAAAAATTAAAAAGGTGTCACGTGTCAACCCCACAATAGCCCCCCTTGTATTTGCATTAAGTATTAGGAAAAATCGATGACGCCCCAAAAAACCGACATAGACACACAATAAAAAAATATATGTACGCAAAAAAAAAAAAAAAAAAAAAAAAAAAAAAAAGAATACACACACAAACATATCATAGACAGGACGTCCGTTCGGATCGGAGGACGACCTCGTTCGGATCGGAGAAAAAAAAAATCGGAGGCGGCTGAGGAGGTCGTTCGGAGGCGGTTGAGGAGATCGTTCGGATACACAAATATATCGTAGAGGATATATGGTAGGATATATATATATATGATTTAGAGAGAAAAAAAACTCCTTCTCAGAAATCTTATGTCTAGTGCTGCAAGTTGGTTTATCGCTCAATAAGCATATATGGGTGGTTCCAATTCATCGGATTCATATTGAGTCGGAGGACGTCCTCGTTCGGACACACAAACATATCGATCTAGAAGAAGAAAAAATATATTTTAAAAAAAACCTCTCCTCAGAAATCCTATGTCTTCATTTAGACACACGGAGGACGTCTTCGTTCGGACACACAAACATATCGGAGGACGTCCTCGTTCGGAGGACGTCGTTCGGACACACCGACATATCGGAGACATCGTTCGGACACATAAACATATCGTAGAGGAGATAAGGTAGGATATATATATATATATATATATATATATATATATATATATATATATATATATATATATATGTGATTTATTAAAATAAAAAAAATGAAAAAATATATGTGATGTAGAAGAAGAAAAAAAAATTAAAAAAATGCCACTCCTCAGAAATCCTATGTCTATTACTGCAAGTTAGGTTCGCTCAATAAGCATATATGGGGGTTCCAATTCATTGGGTTCATATTGAGTCGGAGGACGTCGTTCGGATCCGAGGACATCGTTCGGAGACACGGAGGACGTCTTCTTTCGGAGGATGTCCACGCACGGACACACAAACATATCGGAGGACGTCCTCGTTCGGACACACCAACATATCGGAGGACGTCGTTCAGACACACTCGTTTGGATCGGAGGACATGGTTCGTACACACGGAGGACGTCTTCGTTCGGACACACAATTATATTGCATATATGGGGGGTTCCAATTCATTGGGTTCATATTGAGTCGGAGGATGTCGTTCGGGTTGGAGGACATCGTTCGGACACACGGAGGACGTCCTCGTTCGGATAGGAGGACATCGTTCGGAGACACAGAGAACGTCTTCTTTCAGAGGATGTCCTCGCACGGAAACACAAACATATCGGAGGACGTCCTCGTTGGGATATACGGAGGACGTTTTCGTTCGGACACACAAACATATCGCATATATGGGGGGTTTCAAATCATTGGGTTCATATTGAGTCGGAGGACGTCGTTCGGACACACGGAGGACATCATTCGGACACACGGAGGACGTCTTCTTTCGGAGGATGTCCTCGCACAGACACACAAACATATCGGAGGACGTCCTCGTTCGGACACACCAACATATCGGAGGACATCGTTCGGACACACTTTTGTTCGGATCGGAGGACATGGTTGTGTGTCCGAACGACGTCCTTCGTTAATTCTTTGGCCTCATCAACCACCTCTCCACCACATCGGTTTCGGGGTTCGGGGTCCAGCCTGTGGTACAGCCTTTTCAAAGCATATCAATATGTTGCGAGACTTGCCCAACACCCGTTGAGTCCTTAGATGCCTAGGAAGAAGATCACTAGACATTTTCCTATATGGTTGCCATTTTACAGAATCTTCAGTAAGGGCCTCCAATTTATTTAGGATCGCAAGCTTGTCACCTAACTGTTCAGCATTGGTCGAGTAATCTTGAACGTCCATCCCACCACTAAAGGTCCCCCTCTTTCAAATTCCCTCATGCTGTGGCTAACATGTTTTTAAAATAATCACGTAGCCAACCCAAAAGGACTTTATTTTTTTTTTTTTTTTTGATGAAATGTAAAAATATATTAAAACACCAAACGAAAGTTTGGGAGCTACAAAGGAACTGATCTAGTAATTACAACTTGTGCATATCTAATCTATCAAAAAGAGCCAAGCCCAAACAAAAACATTGCCAAGGTTGACTGCAAATCCCACCTTTTGCCTCCAGGTCTCCGGTGGAAACAAAAGACACTAATCGAACAAGGCACCGAGGGACAACGCCTTGGGGTATACAACATATCGGTGTACTACAACAAACCGGTCAATATTCCAATCCCGGCGTCGCTTCAACTTCAACGTGCAAATGTCTCAATTAGGCGTACTACGACTAACCGGTCAATATTCCAACCCCGGCGTCGCTTCGGCCCAAAAGAGACAAGTCCCAAACTCAAAGAGGGGTGTACTACGACAAACCGGTCAATATACCAACCCCGGTGTCGCTTCGACCCATAAGAGACAAACGAAGTCTTCAAATACCTCGGCATGAGCCTTGGCTCAAAGGTGTGAGCCACAATCAACCTCAGCAAAAAGAACTGGAACAAGGGGGGGCTAAGGCGTGCCTCTAAATATGTGAGGGCTTATCGCAAACAAGATACGGTAAACATGAGTCTTAATACGTCTAACCGCGTCATCCGTAGTAGTGCTCTCGCCTTCAAAAATTGCAAAGTTACGCATTCTCCAAATTTGATAGACGGTCGCCGCTAAGGCAATCTTCTTCGCTTTGGAGTGAACGCCGGTCCCTTTAGTGGTGGGATTATTTTAAAAACATGTTAGCCACAGCATGAGGGAATTTGAAAGTGGGGGACCTTTAGTGGTGGGATGTACGTTCAAGATTACTCGACCAATGCTGAACAGTTTAGGTGACAAGCTTGCGATCCTGAATAAATTGGAGGCCCTTACTGAAGATTCTGTAAATTGGCAACCATATAGGAAAATGTCTGAAGATCTTCTTCCCAGGCATCTAAGGGCTCAACAGGTGTTGGGCAAGTCCCGCACCATATAGATATGCTTTGAAAAGGTTGTGTACCACAGGCCGGACCCCGATGTGGTGGAGAGGTGGTTGATGAGGCCAAGGACATGCCCGAAAGAAGCTTTGCGCAATGCCCAGCTCCGCAATGCCCAGCTCCACTTAAAAACATTTCCGGACGGCCTCATCAACAATCACCCCCACATATAGGCTTATTAAGCCATAACCCAAATTGCAGCACTAGACATAGGATTTTCTGAGGAAGGGAGAGTTTTTTTCTCCCAAACAAATCCTCCGAATGACCTCTTTTGTGTGTCCGACCGACGATATGTTTGTCTATGATATTTTTGTGGGTCTACGATATGTTTCCGAACGATATCCTCGTGTGTCCGAATGATATGTTTGTGTGTCTGAACGAGGACATCCTCCGATATGTTTGTGTGTACGAACAAGAATGTCCTCCGAACGAGGATGTCATCCGTGTGTCCGAACGATATCCTCCGATCCGAACGAGGACTTGTTTTCAAGAGGGAGCTGGCCATTGCGCTAGGCTTCGAGCACGTACGATATGTTTGTGTGTCCGAACAAGGACATCCTCCGTCTGTCCGAACGATGTCCTCCGATCCGAACGACGTCCTCCGACTCAATATGAGTTCGATGAATTGGAACCCCCCATATACCCCCCATATATGCGATATTTTTCTGTGTCCGAACGAAGATATCCTCCGTGTGTCCGAACTTTGTCCTCCGATCCGAACGAGTGTGTCCGAACGACGTCCTCCGATATGTTGGTGTGTCCGAACGAGGACGTCCTCCGATATGTTTGCCTGTCCGTGCGAGGACATCCATCGAAAGAAGACGTCTTCCGTGTGTCCGAACGATGTCCTCCGATCCGAACTAGGACGTCCTCCGTGTGTCCGAACGACATCCTCCGTGTGTCCCAACGATGTCCTCCGATCCGAACGACGTCCTCCGACTCAATATGAACCCAATGAATTGGAACCCCCCATATATGCGATATGTTTGTGTGTCCGAACGAAAACAACCTCCGTGTATCCGAACCATGTCCTCCGATCCGAACGAGTGTGTCCGTGCGAGGACATCCTCCGATATATTTGTTTGTCCGTGCGAGGACATCCTCCGAAAGAAGACGTCCTCCGTGTCTCCGAACGTTGTCCACCGATCCGAACGAGGACGTCCTCCGTGTGTCCGAACGATGTCCTCCGACCCGAACGACGTCCTCCGACTCAATTTGAACCCAATGAATTGGAACCCCCCATATATGCAATATGTTTGTGTGTCCGAACGAAGACGTCCTCCGTGTGTACGAACCATGTCCTCCGATCCGAACGGGTGTGTCCGAACGACGTCCTCCGATATGTTGGTGTGTCCGAACGAGGATGTCATCCGATATGTTTGTGTGTCCGTGCGAGGACATCCTCCGAAAGAAGACGTCCTCCGTGTGTCCGAACGATGTCCTCCGACTCAATATGAACCCAATGAATTGGAACCTCCTATATATGCTTATTGAGCGAACCCAACTTGCAGCACTAGACATAGGATTTCTGAGGAGAGGCTTTTTTTTTTAATTTTTTTTTCTTCTTCTACATCACATATATTTTTTCATTTAATTTTTTTTTTAATTTTAATAAATCACACATATATATTTTTTCATCCGAACGACGTCCTCCGACTCAATATGAACCCAATGATTTGGAACCTCCCATATATGCTTATTGAGCGAACCCAACTTGCAGCACTAGACATAGGATTTCTGAGGAGAGGTTTTTTTTTAATATTTTTTTTCTTCTAGATTAGATATATATATATATATATATATTTATATACGATATATTTATATGTAGGACGTCCTCCGACTCAATATGAACCCGATGAATTGGAACCACACATATATGCTTATTGAGCGATAACCCAACTCAATATGAACATAAGATTTGAGGATTTTTTTCTCTCTAAATCTTATTGATATATATATATATATATATATATATATATATATATATATATATATATATATATATATATATATATATATATATATATATCCTCTACGATATATTTGTGTATCCGAACGACCTCCTCAACCGCCTCCGATTTTTTTTTCTCCGATCCGAACGAGGACGTCCTCCGATCCGAACGAGGACGTCCTGTCTATGATATGTTTGTGTGTGTATTTTTTTCCGTTTTTGCGTACATATATTTTTTATTCTGTGTCTATGTCGGTTTTTTGGGGCGTCATCGATTTTTCCTAATACTTAATGCAAATACAAGGGGGGCTATTGTGGGGTTGACACGTGACACCTTTTTAATTTTTTTTTAATTTTTTTTTTGGTATTGTGTTGTGTTATTTTTTCGTTGTTGTATATATATATATATATATATATATATATATATATATATATATATATATATATATATATATCCTACCATATCTCCTCTACGATATGTTTGTGTGTCCAAACGACCTCCTCAACCGCCTCTCGAATGACCTCTTTCGAACGACCTCAAAAACCGCCTGCGATTTTTTTTTCCTATATCGAATGGGGGAGGATGAGGGAGAGGACACGTGGCACTTTTTGTTTTTTGTTTTTTTTCCCTAGATCACACACACACACACACACACATATATATATATATATATATATATATATATATATATATATATATATATATATATATATATATCCTCTATAATATATTTCTGTGACCGAAAAGACCATCTCCGAACGCCCGCCTCCGAACACATGACCACCTCCGAACACCCATACCACTCACTCACAAATGTACATGCATCAAATCTAACCAAATCCCCATTCACTCGCAAATGGAAAGTTTTCATTATCAATATCAAAAATTTCCATAAACACACCTTATTTCATGATTAATTGAATCTAAAATAATATGGTATGTAACGACCCGTTCCCGGACACCGAGTCCTTATCCGGAAAGAGCGCTCGGACGAATATTATCAAATAAATTCAATAATATAAGTAAGTCTTACGTCATACATCAGAACTAAAACGACGCGGAAGATAAAACGACTCGGGAAACAAATCGACGTGGGTACAGTCTACTTTGTCTAGTCAGAGAACACATCGCGATATTGTACTATGCTTTACCAAGCATTGCATGATGTTTAATATTATTAATCTAACACATACGTTTGATTAGATGTTTAACTTGCTACCTAAGTTGATTCACATAAAAGGCTCACCTATCACTCGTACTCCCTTTTCTTAAGACCACTAGACTCTAACAAAACCTAGCACATACACAGACTTTGATAAACCCTACCTTATCGAAACACAAGGCATATCCAAAGCTTTGGACGGTCCCACACTTCATCTTTTTAAGGAATTCATATGGTGCCGGAACTAAATGCATCAAAAGCTAATTCAAGGCTTTTTCACATAAGGTTAAGCAGTAAGGACATAATTATAAATCCTGAAACCAAGCTGACACGACAAAACAGTAAAAACGGAACAAACAGGTCAAACGCACGTTTGACACCCTGTAAACGCACGTTTGCCTTGAACGAACGTTTACTACTCCCCAAACGCTCGTTCGTGAAATATGGCCACATCTTGTATCAAAGTCAAACACTTAAACGCCCGTCTATAAACCCCAAACGCTCGTTTGAGTTGCAACGATCGCAAACGCCCGTTTGTCCTTGTGCAAACGCTCGTTTGCCTGGGTTTTTCCCAGCAATCTGTAACTGAAAAAAAAAACGATTTCCAACCCAATTCAAGGATGCAGTTCTTAGATCTAACCAAGTTAGATCTATACGCAAGCGGATGGATCACGATTTACACGGTACAATACATAAATAAAGGACTTAAACTACTACAAGGGGGTTAAGATCATGTTACCAATATAGGGAAGAGAAGCCTTGATCTTCCGATGTGTTCTCCAAACGGCGGTTGGTGGACACCCTTCTTGATACACGAGCCTCCTTGATATAAACTTAAAAATCCCGAAGATTTTTCCAACTCGAACCCTAAGAATGAGGCCGAAATTTTTCGGCCAATTTCTCTCGGTGAATAGTGACGTGAATAGTACCTTGCCATTAGACTTGGGAGAACTCTCTTTATATAGGAGAGTAATCAATGTCCTCCAAGGATTAAATAATTAAGTGATAATTATCACATTAATCCTTTTCCAAATAAAAGATAAATAAAATGATTATCCCAAACAAATTAAGATAAATCATATTATTATCTATTATTCCATGAATTATCATTTAACAAATAAAAGATAAATCACATGTTAAATAATTATCCAAGAAAACTAATTTCTCTCTAATTATTAGGACATTAATGGCGCCACATATTGGGTCAAAAAAGCCCACATAAAATGTCTTTTATGTGTATTATATTATTTAGCCCAACTAAATAATATCCATGCATATCAATTAATTAGCCCCCAATTAATTATCACCGAGGCCCAAATAACAAGATTATTAGTCCGAATTACGTAAGCCACACCGGGGACCATGGACCTATAACCGTAGCTCCAATAATTAATTATTCATCGAACGTAAAGTACATTAATTATTAATTCCGGGATTACGCCACCATAAACCCGAAACCGAACTCTACCGATTATAGATGTATACTTATACTCAACCCATGTGAATAAGCGTCCATTGATATAATCACTACATACGGATTAACCCTCCATAGATCGTCCATTCCGAGTGGGAAGTCTCCGCAAACCCGACTCGAATATCTTATCCTTATTTACCATCAACCCCCTAGTGATCAATTAGTTCACATATCCGACTAGTAGCTAATTAGTCTAAATATGAACTCGGCCGATCGATCACTTTCTTAGGGCTAACAAATAAAGGGATCGTCTCTCTACTTCCCGCAGAAGGAATGGATTCCATGTCCGTGAAAATCGAACTACTCACTCATCCGGAGATAGTGCCAATGAGAAGTGGCTTGGAACACATTATTTAAGTGAACCGTAACTAACACATCAAACACTACCCCGGGACAAGCAAAGACCCCGTGATCACCTCAGATTAAGGTTGATCCATATATGATCATCTAATGATTTAATAAGATTCCTCGATTACGGAATTATACCGAGAAATTCGCATTAAATCGGTCCAAACCCTATATGAATGCCATCATATATAAATGCCCCACGTAGTACCCTCTACCGACAAGTCCGGATAAGACTATCACACCCTAAGGTGTTCGGGCGCATTATTGGTGTTTTAATCAAGAGACCCTAAACTCGATTAAGTTCACCACGGACTAACAGCTTAAGTATATCACCACTAACTCAATCCTCACGTGCATGCCATGCACCGAGTTAAGCGGTTACATACCGATATACTTAGTGGTTTTGCAAAGCAGTTGTATTACTTACAAGCACAAAGCAAGTAATAAGGTGAGATAAATTTCGTCATCCATTAAAAACAATTACACAAATTGTCTTTCGGGCACTACACCTAACAATCTCCCACTTGCACGAAATGACAAGCAACGATTGTTTTTAGAGCACACCCTATCTTATTCACAACACTCTCCCACTTGCTCTAAAAGCAAAGTGTGAGACATATCTATCAATGCCGTACCCTCCAAGCACTCGACTTGGTACACCGATTAGCTAGGTTGTCGACTCGAGACGATCTTTAGGATTGAAACGTTGTCGGTCCTTCCAATCAAAGTGCGGTACTCTCTCTCAATATGCTTTTGACTTCTTGTGACCGAGAAGATCCTTCTAAGCTATATCTTCACCGTTTTCACAATGAAGTGATATCGGCTTATCGACCCGGAATTACTCCCGTACCAAAAAGGAAATTCTAAGCACTATGAGTAAACACCGAGCCCGAGATCAACTTAATGATCATCCTTAATCCGACTACAAGTCGAATCGTTGTGGTCAACCATATTCAAGTTTGCACCTAAATATACAAGCATATCATTCCTCGTTCTCTAACGATACTTGAGGACATACTAAACCGCTACTTATTGCTTGAATCCAAGATTCAACCGCAATTGACTTATTATGACTCGACTTGCCGTTATCCAAGAGAGACTCTATCCCATTTTCTCTTTATCCGGAGATTTAGAGAATCATTCCCGAGATGTAAGGTAGGACTACTCTCGATGAATGTTGCATACGTATATGCATGATCATCTTATTCAATAAGATAGGTGGGATAGCCAATGACTCATTCTCGTGAATTTGACCGAATCGTATTCTTAGAATATAGTCCAATTCTCTCATCCAGAGAATCTTGGCCTCGTCGCTTCCGACTTCGGATAGCACACACATGTTGTTTCCAACCGTTTCGTTGTTATCATTCATGAACACTAATACTACTACTTTACCAATATTGATATCCAAGCCTACGAAAGACTTATCAATACTCGGTCAAGTTCACATATTTTAAAACATGTGACTTTTAAATGACCGAGAGGTTCTCTTAAATCCACAAAGGATATAAGCCATGGCAGGCCTCCTACCAAAGGTTCTTTTTGAATGAATTAAGATATTGTTAGTCTCGCAAAAAAGGTCTTAGGGAATCACCCCTATCTTCTGGCTTTGTAACGAATCCGTTATTCATTCTAGCTAAAACCCTTCTGTTCTAAATGAATTCGCATTCCGTTGTTCAAAGCAAGAAAGTCTCGTGGAATCACCCCTATTTTCTCGCTTTCTAACGAAATCTAGCAAGATCGAGTGGTGAGAGAGTTCAAGGTCCGGTTAACTCTCTACTTGTCGTGGAATCACCCCTATACCACTCAACTTTGCGCTCGAAAGTTTAAACTTTCCTATTCATTCGACTCTTTTCCGTGTAGATCCAATTGCTCCCACCGGGCCCGAGACACTCGTGTGGTTCTACAAGAGGTCGAACGTAACCGGAGTACCAAAACTCCATTCACAGGGTTAAGGTTTTCAAACCAACCTCTATAATCGAATCCTATACAAACCCCACCAAGAGCCATAGGTTATCAATCACCCCAAACAGATTATAAAGTCCACAAAATCACAATGGGTCAACGGTTAAACCATACTCCCACCGTGTCTTGGGTGGATTGACATTCCGATCTAAAAGTAGTATTTATCGTTGTAATCACCAACAACCGATGTTGGATGTGGTCCGATTAAATCGATAGTAACTACCTTTGGGTAACCGTACTCCAAGGTTTAAGGTTGTTACTTATAGATTCTATCGAAGGCTTGTGACAGCTCAACCGTCACTTTCGATCTCAAGAATCTTATAATCAACCTTCACTCGTCTCATTAAGATGTTTCACAAACAAATACAATCGAACGTATGCGCAAAATCTCCAAATTCCTACCTTCAAGCATTAAATGCTAAATGCCTACATTTATGGAAGTGGTGTGAACCGAATTCACTCATTATCCATAAATTCACCGGCATCTTCTAGGTAGACTTCTCGGTTTACATAATAATGTTAACCGTTATTTTGCAACCAATTATCTTAATCGAGTTTAACAAGTTGTATTGTAGCACATTAATAACTATATCGTGCAAGTCTATGGTTTCTTCTTCTCGTGAGAATCATTCCACTAGAGGCGGTGCCGAGCATCGTCCCAAGACTATGCGATAGCCTATTTCGAGCATGGAATACTCTATTCTCTCGCTAAAATCGAGACTCCTCCTCGTATTCTTTTGATAAACTAAATCACGTTTCGAGTAGTTATCGACAATATGTCACCACTCAAAAACTCCCACGGCTTGTATCTCTCACTAGACCCCGAAGGTCATGGTGAACAAGCTATGTTACCCCTTCAAATCTATTACCCTTTCCCGATTGAAAGGAAACTTAGTCATTGTTCCTTTGAGATAGTGTTCCTAGACCGGGAGATAGGAATCACCCTTAGCCGCCGTCGGTCTTATCTCTAGGATATATGCACTAATTAATAGATATTGAAAGGTCGCTTATCTTAATACGGAAACCTTTTACCTTTAATAGTTTTAGATGTGTTATACTTATTCAGCCTTTTCTTAGTGGTTCGACTTTATCAAACAAAAGTCCGAGTCTTGGATTCGTACTACAAATGTCATATTCACTTTCTATGAGGCAACAATATATCGAGTTGAAAGTGAATCCATTTGTTTCAACGAATCCGTAAACGTAAAAATAAATTTTTCTCGTGATATTCAAGGATAGAATCCGAAATTCATTTCCTTATATCACTCCCACTATTGTAGCCGAAATTACCGCCCGTTGTTACTCTATTAATCGTTAATGCACATGCCTTCCTTGTTCTTCCAAAGAACTAAGCTACCGAGTCAAGTTACTCGGTTAAGAAAGTCGCTAAGGATTCATTGGTTAGTGATCCGGAATTACTTTCCTTATCCTATACTTTCTTTAATTAATGTTTCGGTTTAGCCTTAAAACTTTAGTTAAGATGATTAACACTTACGTACATTCTTTCCCATTCTCAACTTTCCTTAAAAGGAAATAGTCTTGAACTAGCAGCTCAATTGAGTAGACACTACTCGTGAACTCGTGGGATGTCTAATGAAAGCGTTACCCTGGGACTAATTTTCTAAATTAGAAAAACATAAGACAAAAGCTCCCACTAGTTTATCGGTTCCAAATACCGTCTAACTAGCGACACTTTAATTTATGATTCTCTAATTTTTCTATTAGAAAATTTCTCGTGTAGACACTACACAATTAAAATTCACTGGAAGAATTTTATCGTCCCAATCACCTTTCAAACTAACTACGGTTGTCTCTCGTTCGCACGATTGACAAGAAGTGACATACTTATTTACGTCACTTAAGTTTTGAAGGCTCAAGAGATATATCTCTTCCGAAAAATTAATCGCATGTGAGATTAATAAATACAACGTTCTAGTTACTTACCACTTTTAACGAAGTCGTTACTAGTCAATTTTACATACACTAGCAAGCCTAGTACCCTAGAGAGATATATAAATAGTTGTAAATAAACCGACGTAAAATAAATCCAAATCATACACTACTAAAATTTTAGGAACATAAACTAATTACTTATAGTCTATCCTACCGTTCCAAGGATTTAATCTAATGCCTCAAAGTTGCCGCCTTAGGGTAGGTCAAAGAGGTTTCGATTAATATTGACGATCGATTGAGAATCGAACATCTCATTTGTGATCGTCAATCACCTTTCCTTTTTCAGCCAAGGTACTACCAAAAATACCCTTTATGAGTGTGACCTACCGTCTCGCATTTTTAGGTAGACCCCGAGTGTGCCGCCTTAGTGGTCGGTCGCTGACCCGGCGAGTACCCAAAATCCTATCCTTTCGGAGACCAAGCCTTGAATTTTGATAGCGGTGAAGGCCTTCCTTGGGGGCCGAAATCAAAGCCGGCACGAGGCGTCACCATTCTCTCACGTTGCTTGTGTCAACAAGAGAGGCCGTGGGGTCGGCCGTCGCCTCTCCCGCTCCCACTCAATATTTTGAAAAAGTGGTGGGTTTACCGATCACGTTTTTGGACTTGATGTTACATTAAGGAACAATAAATCATAGGCCCGAATGTTGTCGGTTATGTGGGCTAGCCCACCCGACCTATTCGTTAGAACATATGTGACCGTCGGACGGGTCAAGGCTGGGAGAGCTCCGTTGAGCCGTAAGTGGCTCTTCGGATGGCTCGCATTGCCGCACCCCCGTGCAAACGCCACACGTGGAGGGTGAAGTCGATTGAGCCGTAGCTACCGTTGACCACCCAACCGTGGTTAAACCACTTTCGAACCCGTTTGCCCGTGATTATCCAATCCTTAAACACCAAACTTTCTCGTAGACACTACGGAACAAAAACGTAATCTCGTCTGTGTAAGGTGGAATTCACCGAGAATCCAACACCTTAACCACGAGGTTTCGGGATTTTACTCCTTATGCTTTCGCAGTGGGATTCACCGAGAATCCATCACCCAACCTCGACGATTGAAAAAACCCGTGTTCCTCGGTTTTTTTTTTTTACCCTAATTAGTTTCTAATCAATATCAAACAATTAATTAAAACTAATTGCGTGTTTTATACATGCCTAACTAATTCCTCGAATTAATTTCTACATGTATGCATATGGAGTGGAATTCATGATATGATGCATGTCATGACAATTTTCCGGTTCTATTCATACAATCTACACATGTATACTAGTGCGGAAAATAAACACCGAGATGGACCGTTGACACCCCCGTAACTAATCTATTCGAAAATAAAATAAAACCCTAATCTGCATCTGTTTAGAATCTTCGACGATTGGCATATCAAACGAACTCGGATCGGGACGAAACTTTCCAGATCTGATCTTCATTCTTCGGACTTCAAGATGGACGGTTGGATCGGAGCTTTGACTTGTCAATATTCTCCAGTGAGCCGCCCAACTTGCTGCTGAATCTGACTTTTACAGCAGCGCATCAATGACTTCCCGCTGCCGATCGGGAATCGAGATGAAACCCGATCGACCTGAAATTTTTATTCCACGTCCAAAACTCCATATTTATCAATCTGACCGGTTGGATTTGCGTTTCAACGGTCGAAACTCTCCCAGAAATTCGAGGAAGTCACAGGTAGGGTTTCTGTGAATCCTGCGTTTTTCTGTTACAGCAGCTTCTTTGCAGCAACGAACGGAAATCCAAACGGACTCTGATCGACGCCAAATTTTGTGGGATTGTTCATCAACTTCCAATCTTGATTCTGACCGGAGGGATCTTCTTTTAACGGCTCGATTAACGGGAAAAACGAAAACACTAAACAGCTACTAAACCGATCTACTTTCTGGAAATTAAAATTGCAATAACCAATAAATTACATAATTTCCTATACGCATATGAACGAATTTTCATTGTTCATATGAGTTTACAATAGATCTAACGGGTAAAACAGTGCCAACCCCCAATCCATCTCTTCAACCATGACAACCAATCATAAACAATGCATAGAACAATAAATTAAATTTACCTACATGCAATTCCACTCCTTTAAATCGTTTAATTATGATTATACTATGTAAATCGTGGAACCCGGCTCCGATACCACATGAAGGATGCAGTTCTTAGATCTAACCAAGTTAGATCTATACGCAATGGATGGATCACGATTTACACGGTACAATACATAAATAAAGGACTTAAACTACTACAAGGGGGTTAAGATCATGTTACCAATATAGGGAAGAGAAGCCTTGATCTTCCGATGTGTTCTCCAAACGGCGGTTGGTGGACACCCTTCTTGATACACGAGCCTCCTTGATATGCAAACCGTAAAAATCCCGAAGATTTTTCCAACTCGAACCCTAAGAATAGAGGCCGAAATTTTTCGGCCAATTTCTCTCGGTGAATAGTGACGTGAATAGTACCTTGCCATTAGACTTGGGAGAACTCTCTTTATATAGGAGAGTAATCAATGTCCTCCAAGGATTAAATAATTAAGTGATAATTATCACATTAATCCTTTTCCAAATAAAAGATAAATAAAATGATTATCCCAAACAAATTAAGATAAATCATATTATTATCTATTATTCCATGAATTATCATTTAACAAATAAAAGATAAATCACATGTTAAATAATTATCCAAGAAAACTAATTTCTCTCTAATTATTAGGACATTAATGGCGCCACATATTGGGTCAAAAAAGCCCACATAAAATGTCTTTTATGTGTATTATATTATTTAGCCCAACTAAATAATATCCATGCATATCAATTAATTAAAGCCCTACCCAATTAATTATCACCGAGGCCCAAATAACAAGATTATTAGTCCGAATTACGTAAGCCACACCGGGGACCATGGACCTATAACCGTAGCTCCAATAATTAATTATTCATCGAACGTAAAGTACATTAATTATTAATTCCGGGATTACGCCACCATAAACCCGAAACCGAACTCTACCGATTATAGATGTATACTTATACTCAACCCATGAGCGAATAAGCGTCCATTGATATAATCACTACATACGGATTAACCCTCCATAGATCGTCCATTCCGAGTGGGAAGTCTCCGCAAACCCGACTCGAATATCTTATCCTTATTTACCATCAACCCCCTAGTGATCAATTAGTTCACATATCCGACTAGTAGCTAATTAGTCTAAATATGAACTCGGCCGATCGATCACTTTCTTAGGGCTAACAAATAAGGGATCGTCTCTCTACTTCCCGCAGAAGGAATGGATTCCATGTCCGTGAAAATCGAACTACTCACTCATCCGGAGATAGTGCCAATGAGAAGTGGCTTGGAACACATTATTTAAGTGAACCGTAACTAACACATCAAACACTACCCCGGGACAAGCAAAGACCCCGTGATCACCTCAGATTAAGGTTGATCCATATATGATCATCTAATGATTTAATAAGATTCCTCGATTACGGAATTATACCGAGAAATTCGATTAAATCGGTCCGGGCCCTATATGAATGCCATCATATATAAATGCCCCACGTAGTACCCTCTACCGACAAACCGGATAAGACTATCACACCCTAAGGTGTTCGGGCGCATTATTGGTGTTTTAATCAAGAGACCCTAAACTCGATTAAGTTCACCACGGACTATCAGCTTTAAGTATATCACCACTAACTCAATCCTCACGTGCATGCCATGCACCGAGTTAAGCGGTTACATACCGATATACTTAGTGGTTTGCAAAGCAGTTGTATTACTTACAAGCACAAAGCAAGTAATAAGGTGAGATAAATTTCGTCATCCATTAAAAACAATTACACAAATTGTCTTTCGGGCACTACACCTAACATGTGGTAAACAAAATCTTTTTTCTAGCCCCATTTCCCCGCGTACTACCTCCAAATCTAACTACTTATTAACTGTAAGAGCAAGAAGCTCTCACATTAACCCACGTCCCTCATTTTCATATCATAACCTGTGAATGCTTTTAATGCTGCCACTTGTCAAAAGGTGCTTTGTATTTTTTTGGTTTTTTTAATTATCTGTATATATATATATATATACAGTAAGGGATTTAACCCAATTGACACGCTTCATTTCCGAAAAAAACAAAAGCATTATCAAAACAAAAAAGCACACAAAAAAATAAATTAAAATACTGTCTATCCAAGAAAATCTAAAAAAATAATAACTATTCTAAAAAATCTCTCTCCAAATATTTTCAATGTATATTGATTTTTTTTAATAGCAAAGTCCAATATTCAATTTTGGTAACAAACTTTCAACAAAATCTCTCCTAAATCACCCCACAAACCCTTCCGAAATTTGAATCAAAAAAATTTGTTAACAAATTTAACAAATTCGGCATTAAAAAATATTAAAAAAACACAAATCATAATAATAATAACAACAACAATCTATCTCTATATCTACCATTACACCCGTAATCTACCTTTGACCCGGTTTTTACCTGCAAAGTTGACCTAAATTCTTAAATAAAAATGATATACCAGCTGCAAGAATTTAAAAAAAACGTAGACACCTTATTAGCCCTTCCGGTTATTACTGGATATTGTATTTAATTTTTAAATTTTTTAAGGTGAGCATTTAAATTTTAAAGGGACTGAAATGAATTGATTTTCCAAATTATAATATACGACTGAATATTTACAGATATGTAAGGTAAATATTCTACCATAATGACATAATATTCTTTACAACAAAAAAATTACAAAATATATGGAATATATTTCTTATTCTATTGCTATTGTGTATATAATATACAATTGAATATTTACAGATAAGGAAGGTAAATATTCTACCATAACTACACAATATTCTTTACAATAAATACAAAATATACTGACCCGTTAATGATCCGAAAGTCGACCCATACACACAGGGGCGGAACTAAGTGATGGGTGGGGTGGTCTCAAGCCCCCCCCCCCCAAATTTTGAAAAAAAAATTAAAAATTTATTTTTATTATTGTATTAGTAGTAGTGTTAATATTAGTATGTTATGTGTCTTTTTCTTAAACAAAACACCTTATATCCTAGTGGTTTAAGAACAAATTCTTTTCAGTCTCCATAATTCTAGGTTGTAAGTTCAAATCCCACTACCAACATTTTTTTTTCGGATTTTTTTAGCTTTATAGTCTATATACCAAGACCACCCCATATTTCTTTCCCGGATTTTTTTAGCTTTGTAGTTTATATACCAAGACCACCCCGAAATTTTTTTCTGGTTCCGCCACTGCATACACACGCACGCAAATATAAGAAAAGAAAAAAGAATCAGCAAAATCATTTTCTTCTTCCATAATTAGCGTGTATCCCTACCGCCTTATCAACTGCAACAAATTCAAACCCTCCCGGCAAAATCTCATCTACCTAATCTACCCATAACTGATTTCATCCCCACAAATCTCTCCAATAATACTATCTAAAATCATTTCGTTTATATAAAATTGTGTTTCCTCCCTCATCTAATTTCCATCGGCGAACTGCATACCTAATGTTTCCTGCAATCACGAGGCATCATTCAGGTACAATAATATTTATTTTAAGAAAACACAATAAGTTCGGAAATTAGTTGTTTTCATTCTTTATATGTGGTAATTTTAAATTTATTTTTTCTTTCTTACTTATTCTGGCTAAACGTGAGAACTTTGTTTTGGCCGATTACAGCGGTGGTCAAGCGATACACTCTTTTCTGCTTTTAAATAATGTCGCCAAGTACGCACATGAATGGAAAAAGTGCAAATTATTTGCTTTCATGGATGATATATTCTACAGGGATTTTTAAAAGTGAATTTTTTTTTCCACAATTTTCTTTTAATGCTTTTAAAGGATGATGTGTTTGTGTTAAGAAAATATACTGACCCGTTAATGTACAGTTGAATATACTATTGTTATTGTGTATATAATATACAATTGAACATTTACAGATAAGGAAGGTAAATATACTACCATAACTACACAATATTCTTTACAATAAATACAAAATATACTGACCCGCTAATGATCCAAAAGTCGACCTATACTCACGTGCGCATCTATAAGAAAAGAAAAAAGAAATCAGCAAAATCATTTTCTTCTTTCATAATTAGCATGTATGTCTACCGCCTTATCAACTACAACAAATTCAGACTTTTGAAATTCAAACCCTTCCGGCAAAATCTCATCTACCTAATCTACTCATAACTGATTTCATCCCCACAAATCTCTCTCATGGATGATATATTCTACAGGGATTTTTAGAGGTGTTTTTCCATAAATTTTCTTTTAATGCTTTTAAGGATGATGTGTTTGTGTTAAAAAAAATTGTTTTTGTGTTTAGTTTATTTTTTTTTCAATACTTTGAGAATGATAGAGCCATTCTTCGTGTGTGCGAGAAAGGCAAAGGTTTTACTATTATTGCCTTACGTCCCCGTTATGTGTATTTTTTCAAATCGTTCTAATAGTGTTTTGTTGAATCTCACTTTATGAGTGGAACCGTCGGTTTAAAAAATATCGTTTGAATTAATGGGCTATCTGATGTAGCTATTTGAATGAAATAGTTAAAGGTGCTATAAGTGTTCAATTCTAACTATTTAAAGTGAAACTTTCCTCTGTCTTCTATGCCGCAGATTTTACGATGCAATAAAGATTTTTGTTAGTATGGATAATTTTTGAAGATTGATGTGGTAAAAAATTTGGTCAGGTTTTATGATGGAAGATTGATGTACTCTTTACGTATCATATATTGACTTATTTTTCTCTTGATTATTCTCTACTGTCAATTCCAAAATCGTGTGAATTCGTTAAGATTGGAATCTGCTCAATTCATAGGTTAATTTGTTGAAAGATCGCAATTCATTAAGAGTTGACAATGAATTGAAATTGGTGAAGGCCTTTTTGTTTTAAGAAACATTTACATCACATGATTTTTTGTATTTCTATTAAAAAAAACTTCCTACATGTTCAATTTGTCTTTCCCTATATTTACATTTCACAATTGCATCTTCATCACATGCTACCAAAAATCTCAATGCAATGGCCTTTTTTTGTTTTGAGGTTGTATTGATTTTAAAGATTTGCAGTCATTAATTCTTTGATCGATCAGATGCTTCTGGGTGTATCTGCAAGCAACAATTCTCATTGTTTCATATGAATTTCTTTCCGAAAGACGAAAAACAAAATTTTGCCGATACACAAAGCTCTACCAAGAGAGTATTTTGCAAACTCTGTTGTAGTCATTGACAATTACAATAGCTTCATTTATATCCCAACCAAGTGTGTCAATTGCTTTGTTTCTTCGTTTAAATGAAACTCCTTTGTTTTGGTGTTTTTTTTTTTTTTCCTGGTTTTTTTTACTTTTGTTGATGTGCATATTTCAATTATTAATGCATTTGAGGTGTACTGCCAAAACGATGAGTTGACTGCCACGGGACTATCCTTTACCCATTTACCCATTTACCCTTTTACCTTTTTACCCCTCGACCTCTCGACCCCATAACCCCTTTACCCTTAACCCATTTACCCCTTTACCCTTTTACATGCAGAAAAAGAACAAAAAAACATGTAGAAAAAAATAACAAAATAAACTAAGTGACAAATGTATATTTTTTGCTGCTGAGTTTTACAGGGTCTTTTAAAATAAACTAGTGTAGTAACACCCCGATTTTCGTCATGTTGTTTATAAAGGAATTTATAGATATTTCTAAATAACTGTCTGGATAATATATATTTTATTTTTATTTTCAACAAATTAAGATCTAGTGATATATGTTCTTTTCATACTATGGATTAAGTTGCGAAAAGTTGCAGTAATTTCAACGTAAAAATGATTTCGTTGTGATATTATTATTATTATTATTATTGTTCTTTTTAATCTATTTAAATTTAAATAAAGCTATATGTATGGTAGTTTATATTTTAACTACTATATTGACTTACAAATTATATTTTTTTACACCAAAGTTTAACTGATAGTTATTTTTGAAGAAATATACGCTCAATATTAACCCTTTACCCCATTGACCCTTTTACCCTTAGACCCCCTTGACCCCTTGACCCTCTTTACCCTTTAACCTCTTGACCCCTTTACCCATTAACCCATTTACCCTTTGACCCTTTAACCCCTTTACCCCTTTACCTCTTTACACCTCGACCCCTTAACCCTTTACCCTTAACCCCTTTATCCCTTTACCCCTTTACCCTTTTACATGTAGAAAAAGAACAAAAAACATTTAGAAAAAAATAACAAATTAAACTAAGTGACAAATGTATTTTTTTTTTGCTCAATTTTACAGGGTCTTTTAAAATAAACTAGTGATCGCCTAGAACCAAGTCGAGACGCCTGGAGGTCGTCCAGGGCCTAGGCGGCGCCTAGGCGATCGCCCAGGACGATTTTTAGAACACTGTATGTATTACATAAAATGTAAACCATTATTTTGCAACCAATATCTTAATTGAGTTAAGAAGTGCATTATAGCATATCAACAACTATATAAGGCAATCCATGGTTTATCCTTGAAGTCAAATCATTTCACTCGGAGGTAGGCCGAGCATCAGTGCCAAAAACTGTGCTATAGCATATATCTGAGCATGGAATATTCGCTTCTCTAGTCATATCAGAGATTCCTCCAATTATTTCAATAAAATAATCGGCGTTTTGAGTACTCATCAGACAAAATGTCTAGCACTCAAAAGCTCCCACTAGCTTGTATCCTTCATAAGACATCGAATGTCAATATGAACAAGCTATGACATTTCTTTAGCTCTATTACCCTTTCCTAATTGAAGGGTTACTTAATTAGTCATTTTTCCTTAGAGATGGGGCTCTTAGACTGGGAGATAGGAATCACCTTTATCCATTCTTCAATTCTTATCTTTAGGATATATGCACTAATTATTAGATGCTGAAGAATCATTTATCTTAATATGGAAACCATTTGTCTTAATATTTATGATGTGTTACATATACATTTTCAGCATTACTTAGTGGTCCTGACTTTATCAGACAAAAGTCCGAGTCTCAGAATCGTATACAAATGTCATATTCACTTTTTTTAAGGAAACTATGACATCGATGTGAAAATGAATCCATTTGTTCCAACAAATCTGAAAAGAAATTATATTTCTTTGACATTCAAGGAATAAAATCTGATTTCATATCAGAAATTTGTTTCCTTATATCACTCCTACTATCTTAGCTGGAATATTTGCCCGTTGTCTACTCATTAATCATGAATGCCTAACTATCTTGTTCTTACAAAAGAACTTAGCTTCCGAGTCATAATCCCGGTTAGGAAAGTCTCTAAGGATTTACAGGTTAGTAATCCGAAATCAGTTTCCTTATCCTATGCTTTCTTTCATTAATGTTTCGGTTTAGCCTTTAAATTATTTAGTTTAGATGACTAACACATGTAGACATTTTTACCTTCCCATATTTGTCTTTCTTTGATAGGAAATGGCCTTGAACTATCAGTTTGTTTGAGGATACACTACTCGTGAACTATGGGATGTCTTAGTGAGATTGATACAAAATCATTATCGTCATCTTTGAACTAATTTTATTTGTCTCTCATTCAAAATGAGTGATAGCAGTGACATTCTTATTAATTTCACTTAAGTTTGAAGGCTTAAGTCCACTACCGAAAATTAATTGCATTCACAATGAATGAGTTCAATGTTCTCATTACTTTTCCACTTTTACGAATTCGTTACCAGCCACTTTATCATGTTTAGCAGTTTGGATAGCTTGAGATGACATGTAGTTGTACAAATAAATTATGACAAAGATATAAATCAAATCATACACCACAACAAATAA
Source organism: Gentiana straminea (assembly GCA_036785695.1). NCBI lineage: Eukaryota > Viridiplantae > Streptophyta > Magnoliopsida > Gentianales > Gentianaceae > Gentiana > Gentiana straminea. The sequence continues at coordinate 9,524,452 of JAVUPR010000265.1, forward strand.
TGATTTTAGGAATTATAAACGTGATGTCATGCATGCAGTTTATCCTACAATTCCATGGATTTAATCTCACACCTCAATGCCGTTGATGGGTAGGTCAAAGAGGTGATGATTAAATTAAGGTAATCCCTCTCAACAATGAATTAAGAATCAGACATTCCCACTTAATTGTTGATTATCTTCCTTTTTCAACCAAGATATTTCAAAAAATATCCTTAAGAGTGTGACCGACTGTTTCAGGTTTTAAGTAGACCCCGAGTATGCCGCCGAAGGGTAGGTCAGTGACTCGATGAGTACTCAAAATCCTATCCATTCGGAGACCAAGCCTTGAATTTTGATAGCGGTAAGGGTCGTCCAAAGGGGGCTGAAACCAAAGCGGCACGAGGCGTCACCATTCTCTCATGGCTTGTGTCAACAATATAGGCTGTGGGGTTGGTTGTCACCTTCCCCACTCCCACTCATTTTTTTGAAAATAGGTATATTTTTGGTGATTCTGGAAGATTGATAAACATCCAAGAAATAATAGATCATGAATATGTTGGAAGTAGAGCCCGAAACATTTTATGTAATTGTTTTTATAATTAATAAATGACAGATTTATTCTCATCTTATTATTTGCTTTGTGCTTATATATTATACACTACTGAAAACCCCAAGTCATATCATATGTACCCATATAACTTAGTGTGTGTCACACGCGAGAATTAAGTTTATGCTAATACACTTGAATTGTAAGTCCGTGGTGAACTTAATCAAAGTAAGGGGTCTATTGATTAAACCACATTTAATGCGCCCAGAACACTTTAAGGTGTGACTGTCCTATCCTGACCGTCGATATTGGTTATCTAAGTGGGGCATTTTTACATGATGTAGTCATATAGAACTAGACCGATTTAATCTGCATTACCCATATAATTCCGTGATTGAGAAATCTTATTAAATCACAAGATTATCATATATGGATTAACCTTAATCTGAAGGGATTGCATACTCCTACTTGTTTCAAGATAGGGTTTGATGTGTTCGTTAAGGATCGCTAAAAGGCACGGTCCGAATCACTTTCACGTTGGCACTATTCTAGAATGAAAGAGGAGTGTGTGTCTCACAGATATGGAATCCATTCCTTCTTGCGGGAAGTAGAAAGACAATTCCCTTATTTGTTAATCCTAGAAACTGATCGATCGGCCAAGTTCATATTGGTTATGAACTAATTGATCACTAATGGGTTAATGGTAAATAAGGATAAGATGTAGTGATGAAGGTTTACGGAAACATTCCCGCTTCTTTACGGATAGTCTATAGGGTTAGTCTGTATGTAGTGATTATATCAATGGACACTAATTGACTCGACTTTCTGAGAATAAGTTATATCTATAATCGATAGAGTTCAGTTTCGGATTTATGGTGGCGTAATTCCGGAATTAATAAGTTGAGTAGAAATGTTCCGTTCGATGAATATTTTATTCAATTTATTGTAGCTACTGGTTATAGGTCCATGGTCCCCGGGTTGGCGCCTAACACGCGAGTGTTTTCTCGTTTTGTGGAACATCGAGAATAAATTAAATAGTTCGTCTATTTAATGAATATGCGGATATTATTTATTCGGTAAATAATATGTAATATAGAAAACATAATTTCTATTATCCCAATTGGCACACAAAATGACGCCACTTCTATTTGGTTTTGGGAAAAGAAATTTTCTCCTAATTAATTATAATGTGGATAATGTAATTATTTGTGTTAAATAATTATAAATAAGAAATTAGTTTTCTTATTGGATAACTAGGAAATTTGTTTTCCTATTGGATTATTTTCCTAAAGGAAAATATAAATTTGTGTGTAAAAGATAAACTCTCAAATTATTAGTTAATTTTCCTATTAAAGAGAGTTTCTCCCAGCACAAAATAGACCAAGAAAACAAACTCCATTTTTAATAAAATAGGCCACGGCTATTTGAAAAAAAATTGGAGAAATTTTGTTTTCTCGTCCTAGCCATTGGGAAGAAGAAAAACTAGGTTTTTCTTGAAGGCATATTCGAGGAGGTCCGAATGCGGGATCGACGTCCACCAGTCGTCGCTTGGAGATACAACTCGGAAGATCACGGCTTCTCTCCGGTTGGGGTAAATCTACTAACCTTCTTGTAGATTAATTTATTATGCGAATCATATCGTGGTAAAATTGAAAAATGAATTTTAATTCGTAGCTTCCGTTGTACATGATCGAGCGTCTCGATCGGTGCTATGAATCAGATCTGACGATCTAATTATGGATCGGATTCGGGTTTCTGTATATCCAGCATGTGGTATCAGAGCTAGGTTAAAGCGATTTTGCGATCTTGATTGCATAATTAATTAATAAGTAGTGGAACTGAATAAAAATTGCTTCTTTTATATGTTTTTTATATATATGCGTGGTTGAATGTTTATGGTTGACGAGATGGATTGTGGTTGGTACTTGTTTACCGTTAGATCTATTGTAAACCCAAAATTTTTTTGGTTATAGGAAATTATGTAATTTATTTGTTCTAATTTAATTTCCTAGTAGTTAGAATAATTATAATTTTCGGCGGCTCTGTTATATATAAATTTATTCGAAGATCATTATCACAAGCTGGTGTGACATCCTGGTGGTGGACACGCAAGATCTTCAAATTGGAGACTCAAGTACGAAACCCCCCCCCCCCCCCGACGTGTTTTTGTTCAACCTTTTTTCCAGAGAAGATACACTTTTCGTGTAATAAAGAAAAAAAAAGTTATAACAACTGGGATTCGAACCCAAACTACCACGATAGATGGAAGGCATCCAAACCAACTCGGCTGGAGGCGGATTTGTCAAAGGAACGGACCGGAAAATTAATATACACAGTGGCGGCAGATAAATTAGAAGATTAGTAAATCCTTTGAACGTATGGTTTATTTATTTATTTAATTTTAATTTTATAGATTAGATACGGGGTACCAACGGTACATCTTAGTGGTTTAATTTTCCGCATTTATTTTCTTATATGATTATTTATGTGATATAACCATGTCATACCATGCATCATATTCATGAATTTCACTCCTAGAATATGCATACATGTAGAAAATTAATTTTGGCATTAATTAGACATGTATGAAAACGATAATTAATTTAAATTAATATTGAATTAAATTAATTAAAGAAAACGGAATTTTATTGGGATATAAAATTCACATGATAGAAATAAAATTTATGGGGTAAATTTAATTTCGGATCTAAAATTCCTTGAGGATTTAATTATGTAGTGTCTACATAAAAGGGATTTTAATAATCGTAAAATTGGAAAATCCTGAAAAGATAAGACACTAACTAAACGGTATTTGGAACCGATAAGTTGGTGATTGCTTTTCATGATTTATTGTTTTCGATTATTGGAAAAATTCTGAGATCCAAAATTTTTATCATTACATTATTAGGACTATAAAATTCTTTGGTTAATTTTAATTGTGTAGTGTCTACGCGAAAGATTTCTATATAATTTATAAATTGGAAAATCATGAATATAGTGTCGCTAGTTAGACAGTATTTGGAACCGATAAACTAGTGGGATTTTTAAATTTCGTGATTTATTGTTTTTGCGAATTATTAGAAAATTCATAAAGTCCTAATGTATTGGGATTATAAAATTCTTGGTGAATTTTGATTGTGTAGTGCTACACAAAGAATTTATAAATCCGAGAAATTGGAAAGTCGTGAATAAGTGACATTTGTTAGACGGTATTTGGAACCGATGAACTAGTGGGAGGATTAATTTAAATATTCATGATTTATTGTTTTCCGGGCTGTAAAGAAATTCTGAAAATCCTAATAAGACAACCTATTTTTCAAAATAACGAGTGGGAGTGGGGAAGATGACAACCGACCCCACAGCCTCTACTGTTGACACAAGCGTGTGAGAGAAGGGTGACGCCTCGTGCCGCTTTGATTTCGGCCCCCTGAGGGTGTCTTTCACCACTATCAAAATTCAAGGCTTGGTCTCTGAAAGGATAGAATTTTGAGTACTCGTCGAGTCACTGACCGACCCTGAGGCGGCATACTCAAGGCGTACATTGAGATCTAAAATAGTAGGTAACACTCTAAAGGATATTTTAGGAAATATCTTGGCTGAAAAAGGAAGGTAATCAGCAATTAAATAGAGATGTTTGATTCTCAGTTAGTTGTTGAGAGAGATTGTCTCAATTTAATCGTCACCTCTTTGACCTACCCTGAGGCAGCACTATAGGTGTGAGATTAAATCCTTGGAATGGTAGGATAAACTGCATGCATGACATCACGTTTATAATTCCTAAAACCATTATATGTTGTGGTGTATGATTTGATTTATATTTCTGTCATAATTTATTTTTGCAACTACATATCATCTCAAGGTATCTAAACTGCTAAACATGATAAATTGACTGATAACGACTTCATAAAAGTGGAAAAGTAACAAGAATGTTGAACTCATAAAATGCAATTGATTTTTCAGTTGAGGATTTCCCTCTTAATCCTTCAAACATAAGTGACATTGATGAGTATGTCACCGCTGTCACTCATTTTGAACGAGAGACAACCGATATTAGTTCAAAGATGACGAGAATGATTTGATATCAATCTCACCAGACATCCCACAGTTTACGAGTAGTGTCTACTCTTATAAACTGCTAGTTCAAGCTCATTTCCTTTTATAAAAAGCCGAGAATGGGAAAGCAAATGTCTACAAGTGTAAGTCATCAAAACTAAATAAGCTAAAGGCTAAACCGAAATATTAATAAAAGAAAGTAAGGGATAAGGAAAGTGATTTCGGATTACTAACCTATGAATCCTTAGAGACTTTTTTAACCGAGTAATTTGACGCGGAAGCTAAGTTCTTTTCGTAAGAATGAGGTGGCTAGGCATTAATGATTAAAGAGTAGAAAACGAGCAGTTATTTCAGCTGAGATAGTGGGAGTGATATAAGGAAATAAATTTCGGATTTTAATCCTTGTATATCGTAGAAATTTAATTTTGTTTTCAGATTCGTTGTAACGAATGGATTCACTTTCAAATCGATAATATAGTTGCCTTAAAGAAAGTAAATATGACATTTGTATACGATTCTGAGACTCGGACTTTTGTCTGATAAAGTCAGAACCACCAAGTAATGTTGAAAAGGTATGAGTAACACATCATAAGATATTAAGACAAATGGTTTCCGTATTTAGATAAATGATTCTTCAGCATCTATTGACTAGTGCATATATCCTAAAGATAATATCTGAAGACTGGATAAGGGTGATTCATATCTCCCAGTCTAAGAACACTAGCTCAAAGGAAAAATGACTAAGTGTCCTTTCAATTAGGAAAGGGTAATAGAGCTAAAGAAGTATCACAGCTTGTTCATATTGACCTTCGGGGTCTTGTGAAGGATACAAGCTAGTGGGAGCTTTTGAGAGGTAGACATTTTGTCTGAGACTAATCGAAACGCCGATTAGTTTATCTGAATATTTAGAGGAATCTATGATATCACCAGAGAAGAGAGTATTCCATTCTCAGATATAGGCTGTAGCATAGTATTTGGAACTGATGCTTGGCCTACCTCCGAGTGAAATGGTTTCACTAAAAGGATAAACCATGTATTGTCTTGTATAATTATTGATATTCTACATTACACTGCTTAACTCAATTAAGATATTAGTTGCAAAATAACAGTTTACATTTTATGCGATACTGAGAAGTCTACCTAGAACATGTCTATGAATTTGTGGATAATGAGTGAAGTAAATTTACTCCACTTCCGCAAATAGATGCATTTAGTAATTATGCTTGAAGGTAGGACTGTAGATTTTGCATACACGTTCAAATGGTTACTATTCATGATATATCTTAATGGAATGAGTAAAGGTTGGTTATAAGATTCTTAAGATCGGATAATGACGGTTGTACTGTCATAGCCTTTCCAGGTGAATGTATATATAACAACCTTGGACCTTGAAGTAAAGTTACTCAAGGAGTTACTATCTGATTTAATCAGACCACATCCAACATTGGTTGTGGGGGGGTTACGTTAATAAATACTACTGAACCAGATCAGAATATCAATTCACCCTAAAGCAGTGGGAGTATGGTTTAACCATTGACCCGCTGTGATTATGTAGACTTTACAGCCTGCTGAGGGTGATTGATAACCTATGGTCCTCTGCAAGGACTGTATAGGATTCTGATAAATAGAGGTTGTTTTAAAGACATAAACCTATAAATGGAGTTTTGGTACTCCAGTTCTGTTCACAATCTTGTAGAACCACCTGAGTATCTCAAGCCCTATGAGAGTAATTGGATCTACGTAAAGAAGAGATGAATGAATAAGAAAGTTTATCTTTTCAAAGCAATGCTAAGTGGTCTAGGGGTAATTCCCTGACAAGTAGAGAGTTAAACAGGGGTGATGCCCTGAAACTTTCTCACCATTCAACCTTTCTTGATCCGTTAGAAAGCATTACCAGGGATGATGCCCTGAAACTTTCTTGCCATACAATGGAGCTTGAATTCATTTGGAACATAAGGGTTTTTAGCTTAAAGGAAATGGCAGATTGACTGCCTATGCTTATATCCATCAGTGGATTAACGAAAACCTCTAGGTCATTAAAATCCACATGTTTAAAATATATGGGCTTGACCATAATATTGATGAGTCTTTTGTAGACCAGGGAATCAATATTGGTAAAGTAGTAGACGTTAGTATTAATGAAAGGTGACACTGCAACAATTGTAAGAAATATGGGTGTGTTATATGAAGTCAAGAACTGATGAGCCAAGCTTCTCTGAATTAGAGAAGTGGACTATATTCTTAGAATTTGGTTCAGTCGAATTCATGTGAACAAGTTCTTTGGCAGTATCCAATTCATCTTATTGTTAAGATCATGATGCATTTTTGTACGCAATTTCAATGAGAGGTTTCCTACCCAACCCCTCACAGAATAATTCTCTCAATCTTCGGATATAAAGAAAATGGGATAAGAATAATTTCCCTTTTGGATAGAGAATGTCAAAATATTAAAAGTCAAATTAAATTCGAATCTTGGATTCGAGCATTGGTAAGCAGTATAGTTCATCCTCAAGTATCTTTAGAGAACGAGGAATTGTATGCTTGAGTATTCGGGTGCAAACCTGAGTATTGTTGACTACACTGATTCTGATTTTAAGTCAGATTAAGCATGAACGTAAGTCGATCTTGGGCTCAGTGTTTACTCATAGTGATGGAGCTATAGTCTGGAGCAATCCAGCACTGCCAATTTGACTCTGTTAGTCAAATACATAGCAGCTTTTGGAGCAGCTAAAGAGACAGTGTGGCTTGAGAACTTTTTTGTTGGATCGGGAAGTGATTCCAGGTCTCGATGAGCCGAAACCATTTTACTATAAAAACAGTTGAGAGGTAGCTCATGCAAATGATCTTCACAGTCACAAGATGTCAAAATCATATTGAAAGAAAGTACCACCTGATCAGATAGACCGTGTAGAAAGGCGATGTTTCGGACCTAAAAGATCGCCTTGAGCTGACAACCTAGCTGATTAGTTTACCAAGTCGTGTGGAATCTAATGTCACTGATAAACACTTGGCGGGTATGAAATTTGGAGATATGTCTCATCTGCTTTAGAGCAAGTGGGAGAATATTGTGGATATATAGAATAAGGGTGTGGTGCTCTAAAAACAATTGTTATTTGTCTTTACGGGTAAGTGGGAGATTGTTGGATGTAGTGCCCGAGAGACAATTGTTGCTTGTCTATACGGGCAAGTGGGATATTGTTGGAAGTAGTGCCCGAAAGACAATTTATGTAATTGATTTTGTAATTAATAAATGACATATTTATTCTCATCTTATTATTTGCTTTGTGCTTATATATTATACACTGCCGAAAACCCCAAGTCGTATCATACGTACCCATATAACTTAGTGTGTGTCACACGTGAGGATTAAGTTTATGGTGATACACTTGAACTATAAGTCCATGGTGAACTTAATCAAAGTATGGATCTATTGATTAAACCACCATTAATGCGCCCAGAACACTTTAAGGTGTGACCGTCCTATCCGGACCATCGATATTGGTTATCTAAGTGGGGCATTTATATTGATGTAGTCATATAGGACTGGAACGATTTAAAATGCATTTCTCATATAATTCCGAGATTGAGAAATCTTATTAAATCACAAGATGATCATATATGGATTAACCTTAATCCTGAAGTGATTGCATACTCCTACTTGTTTCAAGATAGGGTTTGATGTGTTCGTTAAGGATCGCTAAGAGGCGCGGTCCGAATCACATTCACGTTGGCACTATTCTAGAATGAGTGAGGAGTGTGTGTCTCACAGATATGGAATCCATTCCTTCCTGCGGGAAGTAGAAAGACAATCCCCTTATTTGTTAATCCTAAAAACTGATCGATCGGCCGAATTCATATTGGTTATGAACTAATTGATCACTAGTGGGTTAATGGTATATAAGGATAAGATGTAGTGAAGAAGGTTTACGGAAACATTCCCACTTCTTTACGGATAGTCTATGGATGGTTAGTCTGTATGTGGTGATTATATCAATGGACACATATTGACTCGACATTCTGAGAATAAGTTATATCTATAATCGATAGAGTTCAGTTTCGGATTTATGGTGGCGTAATTCCGGAATTAATAAGTTGAGTAGAAATGTTATGTTCGATGAATATATTATTCAATATATTGTAGCTACTGGTTATAGGTCCATGGTCCCCGGGTTGGCTCTTAACACGCGAGTGTTTTCTTGTTTTGTGGAACCTCGAAAATAAATTAAATAGTTGGTCTATTTAATGAATATGCGGATATTATTTATTCGGTAAATAATATATAATATAGAAAACATATTTTCTATTATCCCAATTAGCACACAAAATGGCACCACTTCTATTTGGTTTTGGGAAAAGAAATTTTCTCCTAATTAATTATAATATGGATAATGTAATAATTTATGTGTTAAATAATTATAAATAAGAAAGTAGTTTTCTTATTGGATAACTAGGAAATTTGTTTTCCTATTGGCTTATTTTCCTAAAAGGAAAAGATAAATTTGTGTGTAAGTATGAAGATGACTTTGGTACTCGATTGATTCCTCGTGGGATACGACTTTGCTCACTTCTATAGTGCTTCCGACCCGGTACTCTGCCGGTTAAGGTTGGTCGTTACTACTTTGGTCATCAAGTTTTCTGGCGCCGTTGCCGGGGAATTAATCGATATCTATCAAGTCATTGGAAGACTTGGGCTTAGGTTGTTTTATTTTTATTATTTTCTTGTTGTTTGCTTCTTGTAGTTCATGACCCGAAGCTCAAAGGAACCGTTATTTCCATACATTCCTGAGATTGAAGCTTTGGCTAGACACCGAAATTCTTTGCGCAACAAGGGGATTCTAGTTGAAGAAGTAAGTCAAGAATTGGAAAGTGGAAGTTCTAGTTCCAAGAGTTTTAGTATGGCTACGGGAAACGAAGACCTTGATTTCGACCGGGGTATGGATCGAGGAAAAAGTATAGATCCGACTGAGGAAGGTGATGCAACTCAATTCCAAGGTCGACCATCAAACCCACCTTCCCCAACTGTGGAACCTCTATCTAGATAAGGGAGTATTATACGTGATACCCCACCAAACAATAACCTTCAACAACGAACCAATATCTCTCTCCAAACTCCACAAATAGACCCTCAATTTCTCCAACAATATCAACAAATGATGATGCAAATGGCCTAATTCAATCTTATGATGAATCCCATGATGAACCAATTTCCTCAAATGGCCAATCCCTATGTTCAACAATTTATCCCTCAAGCTAATCCTCAACCAATCCCTAAGGTGAACCCTCAACAGTACATGCCACAAGCTCAAGTGAACCAAGTGGGTAATCAACCGGTGAGACTTTGTAGTGACTATGTGACACCAATGGCTACTACGGGCCATAGTCCTATTCGAGTACCCAATGTTGCGGCTAATAACTTGGACATAAGGCAACACACGTGGCACCTACTTGCGAATAATGCTGAGTTTGAGAGAAGAGCTACGGATGATCCGAATACTTTTGTCAATAGCCTCCTAGAGGTATGCAAGACGGTAAAGATCAACAGGGTTAGTGAGGAAGCGATTCGGCTACTTTTGTTTCCTTTTTCCATAAAAGGAAAGGCTAGGGAGTGGTATTCATCTTTGGCTCATGATTCCCTACATACTTGGGACCAAGTTGCAAGTGCATTTTTACTCAAGTACTTTCCACCATCAAAGGCCCTTGACCTAAAATCCGACAGCTCTAACATTGAGCAATTGGATGGTGAAAACCTATTTGAGGCATGGGATCGATTCAAAACTATGTTACGAAAATGCCATCAACATGGATTTGAAGCATGGGACCAAGTGCATCTATTTTATAGAAATTTGGATGGCAATTCAATGCAACAACTAAATTTGGCATGTGAAGGATCTATAATGGATGTGGCACTAGCTACCATTGAATGGATTTGTGAAAATAATAGGCAATGGAGTTCGGGGAGAAGGCAAGTGAGAGAAAAAAAGCCACTTGTAACCGCCATGGTTGATGAACCTGAGAGGAACTCCAACTTGGAAAACGAAGTCTTGGCCATGGAACAAAATATGGATGAGATGGCTCAAGAAAACAAGAAAGCTCATTTATGTCAAATTTGTGGTGGTGGACACTCGGCCAATGAGTGCAACATGCCTACACCGCCTAATTCCTACATTGCATCACAAGCAAACTCCTTGTTATCCAATCCGAGCACACTCCAACAATCCTTGATGAATGTTTATGCTATGGGACAGTTGAATGCGGGACAAATGGAATTGAACCCTAATGTGACCAACCCCATCATTACTCCCATGGACACTAGCTTGATGTTGGACACACAACCCTATTATGCCAATTATGTGGGACACGGCCGTGTTCAAAATTTTGATTTTCAAGGAGTTCCACAAAATTGGTGTGAGAATCCTAATTTGACTTGGGGTCGTTGTCCGAATCAAGGGCAATCTTCTAGGCCTCAACAAGGCCCTTCTTATCAAAGCAATTAAGCTCCACGACAACAACAATCCGGAACTTACCAACATCCGAATGCTCATCAAAATTTCTCTCAAGGGAGCTATTCTCAACCTCCACCTTTAGCCCCATTCCACAAAAGAGCTCGACCGATATTCTCTTGGAGCAAATTAATAAGACGTTTCAAGAGCATGGAAGAATGCTCCAAGATCAAGGAAGGACTCTTCAAGACCAAGGTCGAACACTTCAAGATCAGGTCAGGAGTTGAGGGACATTAAAACCAATGCCACCACATTTCAATCGTCGTTGAGGAACGTTGAGACACAAGTGGGTCAATTGACCGAAAATGCCAATACCGCACCGGTTGGAGGCTTGCCGAGTAACACCGTGAGAAATCCTAAGGGAGTGAATGCTATCTCGACAAGAAGTGGCAAGTTGGTTGGTACTGACATCGGGTTGAAGGAGAGAGTTGAAGATCATGATAAGGGCAAAGAGGATGATGTGGTAGAGAAAAAAAGTGAAGATCAAGTTGTTGGGGAGCAAGATAGTGAAGCTCACAAACAAGATGATGAGGCTTCTAAAGCGACTAGCAAAGGGAACACAACCACTTCCAATCCACAAAGGAAAGGTAAAAGTAGCAATGGTATGAATACTTATTCTACACCTTTTGATGTAAGCACTTTACCACCTTTTCCCCCTAGAGGTCCTAAAAAGGATGTACTAACTAAGAGTTAAAACAAGTCCCTTGACATTTTGCACAAGGTTGAGATTAATATCCCTTTGGTTGATACTATTGCCAACATGCCTTCGTATGTTAAGTTTTTGAAAAGGATATTGTCCAAAAAGGCCAAAATGGATCAAGTTGTGTGCCTAAATGAAGAATGCTCCGCGGTCTTTCAAAACAAGCTTCCGCCTAAAAAGAAAGACCCCGAATGTTTTTCTATTCCTTGCACCATTGGCTCTATTAGATTCCCAAAAGATTTATGTGACCTAGGTGATAGTGTGAATCTCATGCCTAGGAGTATTTATGAGAGGTTGGGCCTAGGTAGATTGACCGAGACCAATATGACTGTACAAATGGTCGACCAGAATCTTAGGAGACCAATGGGAATTTTGGAGGATGTGTTAGTTCAGGTTGATAAGTTTGTTTTTCCGGCCGACTTTGTCGTGCTAGATATTGCGGAGGACCCTAGAAATTCACTTTTTCTAGGAAGACCTTTTCTTGCTACCGGGGGTGTCAATGTAGATGTGGCTAAAGGTGACATCACTATGAGAGTAAGAGATGAGAATGTGACCATGAATGTGTTTGATGCCATTAAGTACCCTCATGACGATATTGAGGAATGTGATGAAGTTGATTCCATATATTCTTATGTATCTGAAGTTACTAATACGCAGGGATATCAAGAGCCGGTGGAGGAGTGCTTAATGAAATCTAGCACAATTCATGATGAGAATGAAGAATTGCGGGAAGCGGCTTGTGAGTTGGAGGCAATGCCTTTTCTAGAAGCGTCACGACACAAATATTTGGAACTTGGGTTAAATAGCGAGAAAGTAAAGCCGTCTATTGAGGAGCCACCAAAAGACTTGGAACTAAAGCCACTCCTGGAGCACCTTAAGTATGTTTTTCTTGAGTCCGATAATTTGTTGCCTTTGATTATTTCTACGGCACTAACATCTTTGCAGGAAGAAAAGCTCATGAAAGTGCAAAGGAGTCATAAGAAGGAATTTGGGTGGAAGATGGTTGATATCCGGGTATTAGCCTCGAGTTTTTCAAGCACAAGATCATATTGGAAGAAGATGTGAAACCGGTAAGGCAATGTCAAAGAAGGCTTAATCCACACCTCCAAGAGGTGGTGCATAAGGATATGGTGAAGATGCTTGAGCTTGGAATCATCTACGCCATCTCGGATAGTGAGTGGGTAAGCCCTACTCAAGTGGTGCCTATAATGGAGGTATGACCGTTCAACCTAATGAAAACAATGAAATGATCCCTGCCCGTTTAGTTACCGGTTATCGTGTTTGCATTGACTATCGAAAATTGAATGATGCCACTAGGAAAGATCACTTCCCTTTGCCTTTTATTGATCAAATGTTAGAGAGGTTAAGTGGTCATGCTTTTTATTGTTTTCTTAATGGTTTTAGTGGCTACTACCAAATTTGCATTGATCCAAAAGACCAAGAGAAAACTACCTTTACATGTCCCTATGGTACCTTTGCATTTAGACGAATGCCTTTCGGGTTGTGTAATTTACCCGCAACATTCCAGAGATGCATGACGGTTATCTTCACGGACATGATTGAGAAAATTTTGGAAGTCTTTATGGATGATTTTAGTGTGTTTGGAGACTCCTTTGATGATTGCTTGCATAATCTTGATAAAGTTTTGCAAAAGTGTGAAGGCACCAATCTTGTGCTTAATTGGGAAATGTGTCATTTCATGGTAGAAGAGGGCATAGTGCTAGGCCATAAAATTTCACGTAAGGGGATTGAGGTTGATAAAGCCAAGGTTGTGGCAATTGAAAATTTGCCCATCCCCATGAATTTGAAGCCCCTCATGTCTTTTCTTGGACATGTAGGTTTTTACCGGCGCTTTTATCAAGGATTTCTCCAAGATTTCTAGGCCACTTACACTCTTGCTCACTAAAGACACTCCCTTTGTTTTCACTCAAGAGTGCGTTGACGCTTTTCACATGCTTAAGAAGTCGTTAGTGACCGCACCTATTCTAGTTGCACCTGATTGGTCGCAAGGGTTCGAGGTTATGTGTGATTCTAGTGACACTGCCGTAGGGTCTGTTTTAGGGTAGAAAATCGATAAGATATTTAAGCCTATATACTACTCTAGTCACACACTTAATCCCGCACAATCGAAGTATGCCACGACCGAAAAGGAATTTCTTGCTGTTGTTTTTGCTTTTGATAAATTTCGATCATATCTTGTGGGCTCTAAAGATATTGTGCATACTGAACATGCTGCATTGAGGTACTTGTTTGCAAAGCAAGAGGCAAAGCCCCACTTATTGCGGTGGATTTTGCTTCTTCAAGAGTTTGATGTGCATATTAAAGATCGAAAGGGTTGTGAAAACATGGTGGCGGATCACTTGAGTCGTATGACATTAAATGAGGAGGTGCAAAGGATTGAGCAGGAAATCAATGAGTCATTCCTGTATGAGCAGTTGATATGCCCCCTTTGTAAACTTTCTTGCATGTGGTAAGTATGGTGACCCTTGGTATGCCCCCTTTGTAAACTTTCTTGCATGTGGTTATGTGGACCCTAGTTTAAAGGATTATCAACGCAAAGAGTTTTAAAATGATATTCGATACTATTTGTGGGATGAACCATATTTATTTAGACGTTGCTCAGATGGTATAATTAGGAGGTGTGTGCATGATGGCGAGATTATGAATATCCTTTCATTTTTCCATGACCGGGAAGCCGGTGGTCATCTTGCGGGTGATAAAACCGCCCTTAAAGTGCTTCAAAGTGGGTCTTTATTGGCCAACTATCTTTCGTGACTCATATGCCTATGTGAAAGCTTGTGACGCATGTCAACGGGTGGGTAGAATCTCTAGGAGAAATGAGATGGCCCAAAAGCCCATCTTAGAATGTGAGATATTTGATGTTTTGATGTGATCCGAGAACCGAATCAGATCTGAAAGTGCCCGAGGACTTGACTGATGGCACCAATACGACGAGCACCGCAACCCTTAGCTAACTCGTAACTAAGAACCTTGGTATGACCTCAACCCTTAGATAACCCGTATCTAAGAACCTTGGTATATGAACGCCACAAGGTCTGCTCAGAACCTTGATAAGTTCCGTTTGGAATCTCCCAAACAACGGCGTTGGAATCCACCAAACATCAACATGAGAAAACTCACCAAAGCTTAAAGCTTAAATAAAATATATCAAAATTTGTCTTTCTCTGATGATTACAATGACTCTTAATGCCTTTATATAGGCTACAGACTCCATGACAAATTGCTAATTTAGCAATGTGGGACAAAATAACTATAAATAAAAACAATAACAAAAATAAAATATTATCTAACCAATGTGGGATAACAAAAGATAACTAAAAATAAATAAAAGACTCCAAATAAATTTGACAAGTTTCTTCTCGATGGGAATCACATCATTCCCTCCCGGTTCCAAAAGGATTCGTCCTCGAATCAAAAGGATGTCGTAAAATGCACCATCAAGGACAAAACAGTTCGAACCAACAACGAATATCAATGATATGCCCGGATCAAATACAAGGCGGACATGCCACTTCAAATCAAGTATATCTTCGAGATGTTGATGCATACATCACCAAGGAAACCAATGAGTAGTAATCTTGCAGGTGCTCAATGCAAATAATGCTCTCCGGAGCAGCAACATAGGCATAGGGATTAGAAGCCGGAATAACTGCACAATACACCGCAAAAGGATCAATGAAAGTGTGCTTCGGTTTTCCATCAATGTCAATTGGGACAAGAACATCCATAGGCAATATATTGGTTGGATTGGGTATATCAGATGGCCCAGTTAGCTCCTCAAGCGGATGATCTTCACGTACCTGTAAAGAAGACGAAATAGAACTCGAACAAGTGGTCGGTGAAGTAGGACCAACAGTCCCATCTGCCTCGATTTTCTCCACCACTTTTTCAGTCTCCTCAGTGATTGCCGCTTCCACAATCGACTCTTGGACTACATCCACTAATTATGCTTCAACAACCTCTTCCAAATTCTCCATAAAATTCGGATTATTATCCTCTACCATTCTCTCATAATCATCGCCTTCCAACTCATCTTCTTGAGTATTAGCAATCTCAACGGTGGTCTCTATAATCTTCTCTGGAATATTAACATTCACCTGGTCATCCTTAGGTGATGTCCCCCGTAAACTACCTATTTTCTCGCCATAGATTAGGGCAATCATAATAGTGATGATCACCGCAATAAACGAGAAAACAACTCGTAGAAGTGTGCTTAACCACATTAGTACCACCCCGGTTACCTCTATCACCACGATTATCTCTACCACAACCGGGTATCTCTACCACCACGGTAAGATTGCTCGCTTACTCCCTTTAACATATTCCTCATCTTATCCATCATATCATCAAAACGTCGTTCTATTTCTAAGTGTCGATCCATCACATCATTCAAATTCCGAAAATAGGCATCCATAGGACTCTCCATTACTCAAGATCGAAAATCGCCAATAGGTAGCACACGACAAGTATCCAGAATGTCCAAACAAAAATATTCGACAGTGATTTTTTTTGAGAGATGTACTAGAATCACGGGTGTGATTAAAATCACACCTAGGTGTTAAGCCCACGTAAATTTGGCAGCTAATTTTTTTTTTTTTTTTTTTTTTTTTTTTTTTTTTTTAAGCTTAACCAATAAAAAAAATTCGGTTAACAAAAAACAAACAATCACTTGGCCTTAGACGGCGGCCGCTTGCAAAGGAAGAAGGGGGGTGTGCGGCTGTAGAAAAATTTGGGAGGGGGGAGATGAAAATTGCGGCCGGTCAAATTGGGGTAGGGAATTGCGGTGATGATGATGATGCAAAAGGATCAAGTTTTTTTTTTTTTTTTTTTTTTTTTTTTTGTGTTATGTGTATATGCAGAACTCGCAGGAAGCAAACGAAGAAAGGATTTTTTTTTTTTTTTTTTTAAATTGAACAAGAGTTGCTGGGAATCAAAGAAAACAAATTAGGTCAAAGAAGGCTACTGGGAATTGCGGCTGATGCAAAAGATCAACTTTTTTTTTTTTTTTTGAATAATAAGAACAGGAAAAAAAAAAAGAAGGGCGCAGGAAATAAGAAAAAAAAATAATAATAAAAGGGATATTTGGATACCGTCAGTGACTGTCTCCGATACCAATTGATGTGATCCGAGAACCGAATCAGATCTGAAAGTGCCCGAGGACTTGACTGATGGCACCAATACGACGAGCACCGCAACCCTTAGCTAACTCGTAACTAAGAACCTTGGTATGACCTCAACCCTTAGATAACCCGTATCTAAGAACCTTGGTATATGAACGCCACAAGGTCTGCTCAGAACCTTGATAAGTTCCGTTTGGAATCTCCCAAACAACGGCGTTGGAATCCACCAAACATCAACGTGAGAAAACTCACCAAAGCTTAAAGCTTAAATAAAATATATCAAAATTTGTCTTTCTCTGATGATTACAATGACTCTTAATTCCTTTATATAGGCTACAGACTCCATGACAAATTGCTAATTTAGCAATGTGGGACAAAATAACTATAAATAAAAACAATAACAAAAATAAAATATTATCTAACCAATGTGGGATAACAAAAGATAACTAAAAATAAATAAAAGACTCCAAATAAATTTGACAAGTTTCTTCTCGATGGGAATCACATCATGTTTGGGGGCTGGATTTTATGGGACCTTATCCTTCATCACACAATAACAAGTATATCCTAGTTTCGTGTGATTACGTGTCGAAATGGGTAGAAGCCATTGCGTCCCCTACGAATGATAGGAATACGGGCATCTGGTTCATTAAAAAGCATATATTTGCTCGTTTTGGGGTGCCACATGCTATTATTAGTGATAACGGTAGTCATTTCCATAACCGTCCTTTCAATATTCTTCTAGCCAAGTATGGGGTTAAGCGTAAGTTAAGGACAGCCTACCAACCCCAAACTAGTGGCCAAGTGGAAGTGAGTAACCGGGGGATTAAACGTATCCTTGAGAAGACTGTTAATTCACACCCTAAGGATAGGGAAAATAAGCTAGATGATGCGTTATGGGCCCTTAGAACCGCCTTTAAGACTCCCATATGTATGTCCCCTTACATGTTGGTGTATGGGAAGTCGTGTCATCTACCCGTAAAGCTTGAGCATAAGGCATATTGGGCTACCCAGTTCTTAAATCTCGATAATGGTTTAGTCGGTGAGAGGAGGTTAGCACAATTGAACGAGTTAGATGAGTTTCTCCTTAGAGCTTACGAGAGTGCGAGGGACTATAAGGAAAAGAATAAGTTACTTCATGATAAAGTCATTAAGCCTCGATAGTTTAAGGAAGGTGACGAGGTTCTCCTTTATAACACTCGCCTTCATCTTTTTCAAGGAAAACTCAAATCTCGTTGGTCGGGTCCTTATATAGTTTCTAAAATCTACCCATCCGGTGCCATCGAAATTACTCACCCAACTAAGGGGACTTTTATTACAAATGGCCTCCGGTTAAAGAAGTATGAGAGATTACATTTCGATGAGGCACTTGAGATTATTCTTCTTAAGGATCCCATCCCTTGTGTTGGTTCTTATGAGTCTTGTCAAGGACTTTAAACTTGACGAAAATCATAATCGTATAATTCCATCAAAACTTCTTTCTATCCACGTTTTCCACCTTTGTCTCAACTGTATAACTTTAAAGTTGCCACCGTATAAGTCATTCCGTCGAGCCAACGACGTAAAACAAAGGCGCTCGGGGGAGGTAACCCACATTTTCTCTGTTTTTGCTTTAGTTTTTTGTGCTAGGAGTGGTCTAGAGTGATACTTTTGGGGATATGGGTATCGTTTTTGAGTGGTTCTTCTTCGATCTGTTGTTGGCTCGTATCTTTTTGCAAGGATGTTGTTTTACTTGTTTGATTATCTTTGCATTGCATATTCCCTGAGTCGGTTCCCCTTTTGCTTTCATATGATCATGTTTATGACTTTGCGCTTTTTGATTATATCTCGATATCCGTTGCTTGCTTTTGGCATGGTGGATGTTCCCCGTGCATGCGTTTTCTTAGTGTTTTTGTCTCATGGCTTTAGGTATTCGAGTGGAGCTTTCGTGGATAAGTCATATACATGGTTTGCGTTTCTCTGCTGGTTTAAGCTAAGCCTTCTTTCTCCTTTATCATTCACACACTGAGGATGGTGTTGCATTTAAAGTAGGGGTGGTAGGCTTAGCTTTAATATGTACTTCATTGTTTTTCTGGCCATTGTGTTGTATTCTTAGTGTTTGGTCACTTCTTTAGCAAAATTTGAGCACTTTTTAAATTTATCCATGGTATTGATGTTGCATTTGTATGTTGAGCCTTCACATAGATAGGATAAACGGTGTAGTGAATGTTTGAATGCATGTTACTTGTCTTACTACCTTATCTTGGAAATGGGATTTTCACGCACGTATAGCTTCAATTTCATGAACCATGGTAACTAGTGACCGATTATGGTAGACTTAGGCACAATTCATCTACCTAGAACTCATATCATTAACTTTGAGACGAAATAGAAAGGCCGACCTTGGTAGAGTTTGGGATGACAGTTATGGCGTTTCTTTGACCTGACTAGAGCCAAATAGCCATCCCATGACATATTCCATAGTAACCCCTCTAAGCCTTGATAGGATGCTTAGACCCCCATCCGACACTTACCGTTCGTTATGTAGCCCGTAATTTCCCGACCATTGAGCCTTATTTGTGGTCTACATTCTCTTGAACACCCTACGAGTTAAGCTTAATCTTTTCATGATCACACTTGCCTAGGCAAGTGTGGGGTGGTAGAGTGGTGTGTTTTGTATAGAGGAGTTGGTTTTACAAGCTATTTCATGATATTGGAGGGTAGGAGCGCGATTCATTTTATGTGTATGTGATGGCCTTTCACTCAAACCTAATAAAAATTCAAGTTCAAAAAAAAAGTTATGAAAAGTAAATAAAAGGTTGAGCCAAAGAAATCCAAGTAGTTTAGGACTCTTGTATTGATTTGTATATGATGTTGGTGTTTGGGATGAGTTTTTAGTGGAGAAACATGATTTCTTATATATTTTTGCCTCATTACACTTGAGACATAGTGCATATGGCATTTTATTTCTTGGATCATGTTTCTAGTTTCTTTTTTAGCTAGAGAAGGGTAGAGCTAGCTACGTTTTGTATTGTTACACCCCATGATTGAGCTTGCTCGTTTTTATCTCTTTGTTCTTTATTCTCCAGAAAATCCCTTCGCTTAGCCCCGTCCCTGGCCTAACGTTACAACCTTTCAAGTCCTACTTGACCTTGCTTAGCCTCGGTTTGGCACCGATTAGTGGAGATGCTTATGAAGTATGAGCCTATGGTGTAGTCGCAATAACCTAGCATCCATAATCAAAACCGGTAAACTGTGGTAAATGTAGGAGAAGTTATTCACACACACACATCCCGCTCTCTTGATAAGGTAGGGTTAAGTTGCATTCATTTACTCATTTACTTGTCGGTTACCATTGATATGTGATTGGTTTGACCTACGTGTATAACGCTGACTCTTTGCATTCTTTTAAAACGTTTTTTTGCTCGAGGGCGAATAAACGTTAAGTGTGGGGTGGTTGATGAGAGTCAACTTTACTATGTTTTGGTGCATGTTTTAACCCCGTTTATGACACTCTTGGCTTGTTTTGGGTGGTTTTAGACCGATTATAGGGTAAAAATGCATTGCACACTTACTTAGAGGTAATCCATCAAATTGATGGAAAACCTTATCATTTTACGGTGTTTTGGCCCTATTCGAGCCCTATTTATCTTGCGGTATTATGCTTGGTATATTGTGCTATGGAAATTCAGGAAATAGGTGACTCGTAAGCCCGGAAGATGAGGCATGAGATTTAGAGTGACGAAACCGAAGCCCGGGGATGGAAACGGATCAAAGGTGGTTGGTGCTTTTACCATTTGTTCACTTTATCTGCAACGTTCTCCAAGATACATGCATTTTATGGACTTGTGGTCTTCATGAAAGTTGTAGACAATTGAATGAGCTTTCCAACGCACTTTGAATCACTCAAATTTGGATCTCTACACGCAAAGATATAGCCAACTTACTGGAGGCTATTGAAGCTGCTGAATCCCAGTGATGTCTCGGCGTGCGCCGAGACACCTCCGGTGCACGCCGTAAACATCGAAAATAGCAGATTTTTCAGCTAAAAAACGAGATTTTTAGATCTAATAATATACACATACAGAGACTCCATCCCATTCCCCTTTTTTCTCCCTTTTTCTTCCCTTTTACTCCTCTAAATTCACTCCTACACTAAATTCCCCTTAGATTACACTTAATCTAGCTTAGTTTCTAATTGAAGAATCTTGGATTTTATATGATTTTGGTTCATCCTCTTCATCCCAAGTGACATGGGTGTTGAAAAAATTTGAAGTGATCCGACTTGTACTACGATTTCTGTAATTAATTCTAGTTCTTTTTCTCTTTTATGGCTTTAATCTTCTCTTTGATTGTTATTTCATGCTTTGTGATGAGTAGCTAATTACTACATAGTCGAATCATGTGATAGTTGAAGAAATCACCCTCTAGTTGATTAATCGGGATTGGGTAGTGTTTAATTGTTGTTATATCGATGAATTCATGTCTTAAAATTTGCTCTTAATGCGTGAGTTAGCTTGTACACCTAGTTCATGAACACACACCACTTTTATAAGTGTATGTTGCGAAGGAGTGTGGGAAAAGGGGTTTTAAGATTGTTATTACAATTGACTGAGTTGTTTAGATCGATTGGGTAACGAGGTTTGTCGGTGTAAATCGAGCGGCTCTAGTTCTTAATCTTGTTTCGGTCAGTTAAATCCTTAAAGGCGGACTGTTGAACCGGGCAAAGGGTATTAGGTTGTTGCATGGCGTCTAGTACTATATATCTTAGGAGTTTGCACCCATGAACGAGTCGATATAAGCATTAGGATGGTTGGTTGGTAGTTTCCATTCCCAGATAATCGATTAGAAGCGTGAAAGTATTCAATTGGATCGCGATTTGGCTATGTCTCTTTCACTCTAGTTTAACTATCGTTTTAGCATAATCAAAACTTGAACGCACATGATTAACATAAACTAAGTATGAAGACGACTTTGGTATTCGATTGATTCCTCGTAGGATACGACCTTTCTCACCACTATAGTGCTTCCGACCCGGTACTCTACCGGTTAAGGTTGGTCGTTACTATTTTGATCATCAATATACAGAAACTCGAATCAGGATCCGAAAAGCGGGAAAAATCAAATCCTGGAATTTTCTGGATCTGGATTAGTCGAGAGCGAGCTCGCATAATTGATCCTACTTTTCTATTATTTTTCTGATCGTCAGATCTGATTCACAGTACCGATCGAGACACTCAATCATGCACAGCGGAAGCAACGAATCGAATTTGATTACGATTTTACCACAATATGAAACACATAATTAATTAATCTAAACTACAAGAAGGCTGAAGATTTACCCAACCTAAGAGAATCCGCAGTCTTCCGAGTTGTAACTCCAAGCGACAACTGGTGGATGTCGATCCTGTAGCGGAGCCTCTTTGAATATCATCATATTAAACCCTAGGTTTTTATTCTTCCAATGGCTAGGACAAGAAACTAATTTTTCTCTCCTTTCTCTAAGAAAGTGACACAGATATGTGTGTCTTATATTGTCTATTGTGTTGGGGGAACTCTCTTTATATAGGAAAAATAACCGGGCAAGAGAGAGTTATCCCTTTTCACAAGACAATTACCTTTCCCTAAGAAAATATATTTTCCATAAATAATAGATAATCACCATTAAATGATAAAATAAGTATCTTATTTTATCCATTAATTATTTAACAAATAAATAATTAATTACACATGTAATATAATTCAAAAAAATTTACTTTTCCCAATTTTCCCACATGTGGAGCCATTTTTATGTCATGGAATAATAGAAAATGTTTTTTATATTTTATATATTCTTTATCGAATAAATAATATTTCGCATATTCGTTAAATAAACCAACTATTTAATTTATTCTCGAGGTTCCATAATACAAGAATTCACTCGCGTGTTATGAGCCAACCTGGGGAACATGGACCTATGCAATAAATTGAATAAAATATTCATCGAACATAACATGTATATTCAACTTATGGGAAATTAGGGATAATGACACAATCTGGAATATTTTTAAGTAACAGGACAGCTACATATTTTTTATTGGGAGAATGACAACTGCATAATTTTTATAGCGAGAAGGACAAACAGTGAATCCCAAAAATCAGTGAATCCCGAAATCAGTAAATTTCAACAGTGAATTTCGACAATGAATTTTGAAAATTAGTGAATTTCGACAGTGAATTTCGGCAGTAAATTTAAACAGTGAATTTCGAACACAAGTGAATTTCGACAGTGAATAAATAGTTTTGTCCTTTATGCAAAAGTTTCAAAAGAATGTCCTTTTACTCAATTGATGAAATATTTCTGTCATTCTCCCTCATTCCCCCTTCAACTTATTAGTTCTGGAATTACGCCACCATAAATCCGAAATTGAACTCTATCGATTATAGATATAACTTATTCTCAAAGTGTCGAGTCCATTTGTATAATCATTACATATAGACTAACCCTCCATTGACTATCCGTAATGAAGCGTGAATATTTCTGAAATCCTTCTTCATTACATCTTATCCGTATTTACCATTAACCCATTATTGATCAATAAGTTCATAACCAATATGAACTCGGCCGATCGATCAGTTTCTTGGATTAACAAATAAGGGTATTGCCTTTCTACTTCTTGTAGGAAGGAAGGAATTCGGTGTCTGTGAAACACACACTCTTTAATCATTTCTGATTAGTGCTAACGTGAAATTTATTCAGACCGCGCCTCTTAGCATTTCTTAACGAACACATCAAACCCTATCTTGAAACAAGCAGGATTCTGCAATTACTTCAGGATTGAGGTTCGTCCATATATGATCATCTTGTGATTTATTAAGAGTTCTCAATCACAGAATTATATGAGAAATGAGAATTAAATCAGTCCAGTCCTATATGAGTACATCGCATATAAATGCCCCACTTAGATAACCAATATCGACAGTCCGTATAAGACGATCACACCATAAAGTGTTATGTGCGCGTTAATGGTGGTTTAATCAATAGAGCCCATACTTTGATTAAGTTCACCACGGACTAATAGTTCAAGTGTATCACCATAATCTTAATCCTCACATGTAACACACACTAAGTTATATGGCCACATATGATACAACTTGGGGTTTTCAGAGATGTATTACTTATAAGCACAAAGCAAATAATAAGATGAAAACAATTATGTCATTTATTAAATATAAAAACAATTACACAAATTGTCTTTCAGGCACTACACCTAACAAACACAAATCAACAAAAGAGCACGCAAATGGTCCAAAAATCTTACACCACTTAAAGACATGTTGCCAAATCAAAAGGGACACATCACATTCAAAGAGAAGATGATTGATAGATTCATTGAACTTGTAGCAAAGAGGGCAAAAAGTGTCATGAACCGCCACCCCGCGAGAGAGAAGATTTTGTTTAGTTGGAATCATCTTTAGACCCGCTTTCCACATAAAAAGATTCACCTTTGTTGGCAAATAATTTGTTCCAAGAAAAGATGAAATTGTCATCAATGAAAACATTCTAAAACACTTCCATTTCAAGACATTTCCCCTTAAAATGTCCGTGGAGAAAATCCCGTTGCCACTCATATTCCAATGTATTTTGTCATTGGTATTTACAATCAAGCCAAAATTAGTAAAAGATATCGTTATTCTCCCAACCTACTCCTCCTCAAAAGGCCTCAACTTCTTCCTTCACCCCCAATTAATCTCCCAACGATAATTCTCCCAAACCACTATTTTAGGGATAAGGTCATCTTTAAACAAGGATAAACGAAAAGTCTAAGGGAAAGAAAATTTCGAAGGCTCCCCGCCTATCCACCTATCATGCCAAAATCAAACCAACCTACCATCCCTGACCTCCCACCTCACAGACCCCAGGAGATTAACTCCATAGATTATCAACAACACCAAATATACCGTTCCAAGCTCTTCCCGCCCCCGATCTACAACGACTCAGATCCCGTACCCAATCTAAACCATATAAAGAAACTAATACCTTTCTCCAAAAAGCATTTGGTTCAGCCCAAAACCGCCACCACCATTTTCCTAACAACGACAAATATTTAACCTTCAGACTACCAACCCCAATACCACCCAAAGATATAGGGGATTTAATTTTTTGTCAAGAAACCCAAGCAATTTTCTTTTGAGACCCAAACCCTCTCCCAAAAAAAGACCTCACACTTTCCAAAGTAGTAATTAAACACACATTCCGGAGGCTCAGTGACAATCTTAAGCTCTGTTCTGCCTGTAGTCTTCATGTCTTCTTGTCTTCTTGTGCATTGTCCACTTTCATATATATATATATATATATATATATATATATATATATATATATTATTTTCTAAAATATGTTTTTTTTGTTACTTAATTTTATCATCTTGGCACATAGAATTCAATAAAAGTGTTTGCATAGTCATTCGCAATACGTACGTCATTTGATTCTTGGTTAGGTACTAACATTGTATTGCAACAAAATCGCTTTTGTTGCCTTTCAAGGATTATAGTATATGTGCATATCCCTACAGGGTTTACGTTTTGAATGGCTTATTTCTTCATAGCTTACATTTTGCGGATTCCTCTGGGCTTATATTTCAAGAATTCAATCCCTCTAGAACTTACATTTTGAGGGGCCATGCCTTACAAAATAAGACGTAGAACCATAGAATTCTCCGACACCATTCCATTGCCCTACCCTACGCCCACTTCACTACAATTCATTATAATAGTAATTCATGTTATTCAATTCATTTCATCAGTACTGTCAGGATGCATAGTGGCGTGCCACAATAATTCCCCTAATTCATTTCTTTTTATTATATTGGAATGTAAGCATATTTACTTATTAGAGTAATTTTATTTTAATGAATTAATGCATCAAGAGAAAATTATGGGGGTATTTCTTAGATGTTTTTAATGTGCCTTTTTTATTATACTTTTCGTAGTGAAGTGTCGAG
Organism: Gentiana straminea; assembly: GCA_036785695.1. Classification (NCBI taxonomy): domain Eukaryota; kingdom Viridiplantae; phylum Streptophyta; class Magnoliopsida; order Gentianales; family Gentianaceae; genus Gentiana; species Gentiana straminea. The sequence goes on from JAVUPR010000265.1 coordinate 9,550,332, forward strand.
CGGACAATATTCTATTTAACAATTTTAGACGATGAGCATGTAGAGCCAGATGGGACATATGAGATTGTTGATGACTATTTATATTACGCATCACAAAATGCATGCAATTAGGATATTTTATTCCTTCTCAGTACCTTGTTTCTTTTGGGGTGCGTTGTTAATTTGAAAATTATATTATATCAAATGTTATATCATTTTTTCTTTTGTAGTGTGATAGATGGAGTACGATGTTTTTTTAACAGCAAAGCATTTTTTTTATTACCCACAAGATGCTAGAGGCCCAAAAAAGAGTTCAATTCAGAACAAATTACAATGATTAATTATAAAGCAAAACAAGGATTAATTTTCCACCTATCCCAATCAAAAGACAATTTTGAACATCTATAATTGATCCAAGCAAAAGATGAACTCTGCACTTCAATGAAGACAACAGCAGCATCATCAATATGTTTTTGGAACACCAACTTATTCCTCTTTTTCCACAATATCCAAATAGTGCTCCATTTGATAGCATCCCACAACCAAGACATTTTAGCGTTAAGAACCAAAAGAGGATTGAAACGACACAACTCATACCAATTAGTGGGCAAAGAAATAGAGAATCCGCACCAGCTGAACACGAAATTCCAAAGCGAACTAGCAAAGGAGCATGAGAAAATGATATGGTTGTTGGTCCTTTGAAAAAGCTTTGGTTAAGTTTAAAGGGGGTGAATAAACTTAACAATTAAAACTTTTGGAGTTAACAAACTCAAAGCAAGTTCAGTAGCCTGCTGACTGCTCAGTAGTCTGTTGACCACTCAGTAGTCTGCTGACTGTTGATTTCACTGAATTTGTTGCAGTGGAATATATTCAAGTTAAGCCTTATTACTTGTTGTTAAAATATGATACCAAGTATTAGATACTCAGTAGTGTGAGTGTGAGATTCAATTGCTAGTTTCAGTAGGTTGATGTGCTAAGTATACTAAATGCAGAATGTAATGCAGAAAGTAAGTAGGCAAATTTCATAGTGGTTCCAGGTGGTGTAATCCTGCCAGTCCACTCTTCTCCTGTGATGTTGGAGGTAATTCACTAGAGATCTTTGAGGTTGCAGTTACAAAAATCCCTAAGTTGTCCGTCCTTCACCAATAACTATGGCTTCACAACCGAACACTTGGAACAGTAGGATTCTTTGCTCCAAAGTCTTCCACTGGTCCTTGAAGGGTAGGATTGCCTCTTCACCAGCTCCACCACAAACAACAGTTCTTGACACCTAAGTTCTTCTCTGTCTTCAGTAGGTTTCTTATAAAAGAAAGTTTGAATCAAGTAAGTGATTCAGCTTTCAGCAGCTTGATCATGATGAGATGATCAACAGCTTGATATCTTCAAGTGTGTGAACTTGATGTAACTTGATAACAGGTTACACTTGAAGAATTTACTAGATCAGTAGCTTTTAGCTCAGCATGGTGAATTTCTTGATGAGAATCTGAGAGCTTAAGATGATTGTTGTTTTTCCTCAAAGTTCATCACTTGTATCTGAATTAGGAGTCCTCTATTTATAGGTGGGAATCCTATGACTTATGTTTGAAATTCAAACATAGCCGTTTCAGATTTGTCTCCATCTTGACTTGCTTTCTGTCCCTATACATAGTACTGACACTGTCAGTTTGCTTTTTGACACTTTTCAGACTGTCCACCCTTTGACTTGTATCCATTGGATAAAGCTCTGAATCTTTCCAACGTTCCTTTAATCTTAGCCATTGATTTGTTGACAAATCAAGAGTAGTTATATGTCCTTATCCTTGTAAACTTCCATTATAACCTTTGATTAAATCGAAATATACGTTCAGCAGGTTCCTGTGTATGTAAGTCTGCTGAAATACTTGTCAGTCAGCTGACTGAAGTTTGCTGTGTTTATAAAACACTTCAGCTGACTATCTCTTGTCTAACTTTTAATTGTGAAGTTAGATTACACCAATTTGAACATAACTAAATTCCAGTCACCACTTAACTTATGGAATTTAGACCTTGTACACAAGGTATGTGTAATCAGTTTAGGTCATCACAGACTTCCCTAAATTCTGATTCCATATCCTTGACTTTAAATACTAAGTTTGATCTCTTAGCCTTCAATAACTGAATTTGAGTCCTCAGCCTTTAGTCTTCAGTAGGTTCTTAAAGTTAAGGCCATATTTATATGATTATTAAAGGTTTATTTCATTATTATTTTCCCCACATTTGCGTAATTTACATGAGAATTAAGGGTTTAAGTGTAAATATTGAATAAAGATGATTTTAAGAGGGTTGTATGCAAAATTGATGATTTTAAGTGTTGATTTAATGGAATTATTATTATTTGGATTTTATTACGTTTTTGCATTGTTTATTTATCATGTAGGAGTTAATTTTCGTGCATATAATGAGGATAAATGAAGCTCAAGTCGAATTATAAGAGATAGAGTTGGAATTGGCTTGAAGAAATTGGATAAAGATGAAGAGATCCGATCCTCGGCGGTTCAAACGGGCGTCTGCGATCTTGAACGAGCGTCCGAAGTGAGCGGCGTCCATGCAGCGTCCAGAATCGTATTTTACATTCAGAGAGTTCAGACGGAGGATGAACGAGCGTTTACTCAGCGTCCAGGCATTCTGGACGGGCGTCCACGAGACCAGACGGGCGTTCAAGGCCGACTTAACCCTAGCCGACATCAAATTCCTATAAATATAGCAGCAGCCTCTCAACCCTAATTCATACAAAAAATCATTGAGATCGCAATTTTACACCAAAAAGCTGCGGCCACAAGCCTTTTTACACAGAGATGAATTTCTCCAATCCAACAATCATCTTCAACATGATTGTTGGCTAAAAGCCTTGCAGTGAGTCGACGGAGGAAGCTTATCAACAACACAACCAACTAGAGAGTTCGATGCTTATGTGTAGTGAGTTTATTTCGTAGTTTTTCATTACTTTGGATCTGTTTTGTATTGTTTAAGTTTTATTGAATTAAGATTTGATGAAACGATCTATGTTTAATTTATGCTTGAATAAATTTACGAAAGTCTGTTTATTTAAGTTCTCTTTTATTCAAAGTAATGCATCTAATTGTGTTTTAAGAGATTATGCATGATTAGTTGAGTAAGAGTTTGGAAACAACCTCGTGATTTCGTTTTGATTGCATGTTTAGTTTATTTGAAAAGATAAACGGAACCCTAGAATTTGGTTGAAGAAATTTAATTGAATTCGTGAATAGATCACTACTAAAAACTACATCTTAGATCACCATCTAGTTGGGGGTTGTTGGTTGATGGGTGGATTCGTTGCCTTCTTTGTGTTTTCCTTTAATTGTTTTAATCAAATCGCTTAGATTAAGTTTAGTTTAAGTTCTAGTTTTATAAACCCTAAGTCCCCTGTTGTTTTCTGCACTTTTACGTTTCGGTTCGTAGTTAGACGCTCGTCCGCAATAGCGACGCCGTCATTAGGTTTAGTTTCCGGACGCTCGTTCACTTTAGTGAACGCTCGTCCGTCTTTTGTTTTCTTATTTTACGCTTGTTTTTATTCTTGTTTTAGTTTTAATTCTTAGGTTTAGGTTTTAGTTAGTTCCGGCTTTAGTTTAGATAGATAATTGTGACATAATTGATATAGATTTATATTTGAATCCGATAAACATTCCACTCCCTTAGGACGACCCGTTAACATCCTATACTACGATCCTTATACTTGGGGTGTTTCGGTTTATAAATTGTAAAACTCGTTTTTACCGAACAAGTTTTTGGCGCCGTTGCCGGGGAGTCGGTAACGGTTGTCGGATTCTATTTAGGACAATTTTACGAGTCAAAAAGGGGTCGTTAGGGCACGCGGTAGTATTTTGACCATAACTTTCGGCTCGAGTGTCCGTTTGGAACGCGGGACCCCAATTCGGAAAGCTCGTTCCGACGCCGACGACGTGGTGAACCGCCGTAGGCCGTTCAGTGCGTTTTCGAGGTCAAAATCCACTGTTTTCCCCTCCATTTTGGCCACTAGAAGGTTTCAACACGTTTTTTTTTACCGTCTTAGTGTTTTTCTTGTTTTTAAACTTTTCGTAGGTAGGTTTCTTTTCCGGTTTCGGTTTCTATATATTTCCTAAAAAAAAAAAAAATTAAAAAAATACTAAAAGCCTTACGAACGAGCGTTCACCCATGCGAACGCCCGTACGCCCCATCTGTCTTACGAACGCCGGTTCGGTGCTACGAACGAGCGTTCACTTCTGAATCCATCTAATCTTTTCTAAACTGTTCTAATCAACCCCAAAGGGTTGATTTCTTCCTTCTCCTTTCTTGGTTTATGCAAACGAGAAGTAAGAAGGGACTTCGATCTTTGATCACGAGCACGAACGATCTATCCTTAGAAGAAGGCTTCTCCACGATTTGGACAAAATGGCGGATCAAGATCCACCAATTCCAAATCACGATCCCCAAGCTCGGTTAAATTTACTCCTTCAACAAATGCAAGCTGCGGCAACGCGAGAATCGGCAAGGCGGCATAAATCAACAACTTCAACAATTCCGCCAAAACCGGCTTAATCGGTTGAACCGGGACCCTACACTCCATATCTTAATCAAGATTTTCTCGAGGGACATAGACCTATTCGTCCACGATATGGGGGAGTAAATTTCGACCTTAAAAATGGAGTAGTTGCCTTTAGTCCAAAATAGCTCTTTCCATAGCCTTGCTCAAGAAGACCCGCACGACTTCTTGTCCACATTCGTACAAATACGTGAAGCGAGGCCATTATCCTGGTGTTGATTACGAGATCGTAAAGTTGAAGCTATTTCCTTTTGCTTTAAAAGGTGAAGCAAGCGAGATGGTTTAAGTCGTTAGCACATCATTCCCTCCATACATGGAATGATGTCAAAAGAGCCTTCGCTCTTAAGTGGGTTTCACCGAGGCAAGATTATGGAGATGAAACGGGAAATAGCTACGTTTGAGCGGATGGAGGATGAGGCTGTTGGCAAGGCTTGGGAGAGATTAAATCTATTGATGAGGAAGTGCCCCAATCACGGATATGATAGACATGAGTTGTTGGAACTATTTTACGAGAGGAGTCTCTCCTAATAGAGACTATCTTGACTCCACGACTCATGGATCCTTCTTAGGGGGAGGTGATGAGGGCCTACTGAGTGGTGAGACCATCGCCAAGAACAATATGTGGTCGACTCCTAAGAAGACCAATATTGTTAAGAAAGAAGGTACGCAAGCAATCACGATACACAAGCTGTTGGTTGCTCGGATGGAATTGATAAGCAAGCGGTGGCCAATCTTCGGATGCGGCCTTTAATTCAAATTATCTTGAAACACGAGCGGGGGCGAGATGACGGAGGAGGTAAACTTAATGGATAATCAAAACCAACCCTTCCGAAACTTCAACGAGAACCGAACTATTCGGGATTTCAAAGGCAAAACTTCAATCAAGCCAAGTTACACCTGGCCCTTCAAATTCGAATTCTTTCAACTCGAACTATCAAAGGCCGGTTCGGAACTCCCAAAGGCCTCAAGGTGGCTGGAATCAAACTCTCGAACAATAATCATACCACCTCATGTGTCCCTCAACACAAATTCGATGGTGGTAGACATGGTGAAGACTCTGTCTACTAGTGTTAAAGCAATTGAGAGACAAGTTGGTCAAATGGCGGACCGGCAAGCAAGCGAGACCTCACGGTAAACTTCCGAGTTATACCGAGAGAAATCCGAAAGGCGATGTGAATGTTTGCCTTTGCCATTACACCTCGGTGGGAGTATGGGCAAGAAGAGGAGTTGAATGAAGTAACGTTGAGAAGTGGTAAACGAAAGGTGGACCCGGCAAGATGTCGGGAAACGAGTAGCCCCTCACGACGCCATGAGTTCGGGAGGGGAAATCGAAACCACATGCCGAAGAAAGCAACGATGAGGAGCTTAGTGACAATTCTTCGGAGGATGAAAATAATTCGATGACGAGGAAAGAAAGGAAAGTCAAGGGCGGTACCCACGACTAAGAAAAAGGAAGAAAAGTTTGTGAGATGGAAGGATAAGGAGGATGAGGCGATAAAGAATCGGGCCACGACGAATGATAAAGCCCTTCCTTATCCACCGAAGAGCAAGGAGAGAGCCCTCGCCAAAGACAAGCGGTATGATGGGGTGAGGAGGATACTTAGGGACACTAAAGTGAGTATGCCCTTAGGCGAGGTATTGTACGAAATGCCTAAATGCTCTAAGTATCTTAAAGAATTACGTGGGAGTAAGAGAAAACTTCGGGGGATGGGTGAAGAAGTGCTACGCGAAGATTGCGCGATGGTTTCACGAGAAAATTCTTTGTTAAGCGAGGTGACCACTGGCGGACCTTCAATCTCTGTGAGATCGAAGGTCATTTATTCGAAAACGTCTTATGCGACTCGGGGGCCTCTATTAATGTGATGCCATTAAACGTATGCAAAAAGCTCGGGTTAGATAAAAGGATGCGGGAACGCCCGATTTCTCTTCGGATGGTAGATAAATCTAGCCGGTTGCGGCCGGTTGTGTAGCTAATGTTCTCCTTCAAGTTGAACATTTGGTCTTCCCTACCCATTGGGTTATCCTAGATTATCCACGATAAGGAAATGCCTCAATTCTAGGCCGAACCTTTTTGGACACTTCCAATGCTCTCGTCGACACGCAAAGGACAGATTACTCTTAGAGTCGGTGACACATCTGTCACCTTCGCACGAGGGACACATCTGAAAGAGCCGTAATTGATGAAATATCGTTTGTCGAAGCTATCTATGAGGACGAAAAAGATGCCTACTTTGAAGAAGCGAGAGGAGTTGACGAGAGATAGGTGTTTTTGAAGTCTTGGACATTGAGGATCCGGCATTGCGGACCACCTTCTAATTCATTTCAAGCCGTAGGCATTGACGAGTCATCTTCACTCGCTCATCTTGGGCTGTTATTGAGTTAGAAGCATGGAGATGCCCGGCAACAAACGATGATTTCAAAGAGCTGAGTCGGGAAGACTTCATCCCTGGTGAAGAAGAAGCTACGATGGGTAGTTGGGACGAGGTAGAGTTTTGGAGAGAAGCTACTCATTGGGAAGTAGATGATTGGGAAGAGGCTGGCGAGAAGAGCTTAAAGATGAAGAGTTAAGAAAAATGATCGATCACAAGAAAAAGGAAGCAAGTGTTGACCGGAGGATTCCGATGGATGATTTGATCCGGTACCTTTACGGGGTTGAGCCTCGGGAAGATGAGGTGTTCTCTTGTCAACCACTTCAAGCGCATAAGGAGAAAGGTGGCCCGTTAAAGTCTAGTATTGAGCAACCACCTGCGATTTAGAGCTTAAACCGCTTCCAAAACACCTTAAGTATATCTTTCTTAAGGATGGAGATAAATTGCCTTTGATCATTTCTTCGAAACTCGACCAAGAGCAAGAAGCACGGTGATAGAAGTGCTTAAGAAAAACATCCTCGCGTTCGGTTGGCAAGTGGGTGATATCCGAGGGATCAGCCCAGACATATGCATGCATAAAATCCGAACGGAGGAAGGAGCTAAAAAGGTAAGACAACCTCAGCGAAGGCTGAATCCGCATATGCAAGAGGTTGTCAAGAAAGAAGTGATAAAGTGGCTTGACATGGGCATCATCTATGCAATCGCCGATAGCGAGTGGGTCAGCCCTACTCAAGTTGTGCCAAAGAAGGGTGGAATCACGGTCGAAAAGAATGAAAAAGGGGAGGAAGTTGCCTTACGTCTCGTGAGCGGCTACGAGTACGTATCGACTATCGTAGGCGGAATGAAGTCAACGCAAAAGATCACTTCCCCTTACCCTTCATTGACCAACTAATTGAAAGGCGAGTGGTCACAAGTATTATTGTTTTCTCGATGGATACTCGGTTACTTCCGGATAGCCATCGACCCCAATGACCAAGAAAAGACCACGTTTACATGTCCATACGGTACTTTTGCTTTTCGTAGAATGCCATTCGGTCTATGCAATGCACCCGCGACTTTTCAACGGTGTATGTTGGCCATTTTTGATGGACTTGTTGAGAAATGCATGGAAGTCTTCATGGACGACTTCTCAGTCTACGGCGATAGTTTTGATGAAATCTTAGAGAACCTAGATATGGTACTCCAACGTTGCGTTGAGAAGAATGCGGTGCTTAAGCGGGAAAAATGCCATTTTCTAGTAGACGAAGGAATCGTTTTGGGACATAAGGTGTCCAATCTTTGGTATTCAAGTTGATAAGGCTAAGGTCGAAGCCATCGAAAGGATGACGTACCCTAAGACGGTGAAAGAGGTACGAGGTTTTCTAGGACACGTTGGCTTCTACGGGCGGTTTATTCGAGACTTTTCTACTATTGCCAAGCCTTTATCAAATCTTTTGAAAGATGATGTAGATTTCTTGTTCGATGCAAAGTGCAAAGAAGCTTTCAATTGTACGAAAGACAAGCTTATCGGTGCCCCTATTTTAGTTGCACACATTTGGACCAAGCCTTTCGAGTTGATGTGCGATGCCTCTAATTACGCCGTAGGCGCAGTCTTAGGTCAAAGAGTTGATAAAAGGTTCGGGCCCATTTATTATGCGAGCCGCACCTTGAACCCGGCTCAATGCAATTATACCACAGGCGAGAAGGAATTCTTAGGTTTGTTGTTTTTGCCATTGACAAGTTTAGAAGTTATCTTCTAGGGTCTCAAGTTGTTGTTTGGACCGACCATGCGGCCTTGCGCTACCTTATGGACAAAGCGGATGCAAAACCAAGGTTACTTAGATGGATTTTAATTTTACAAGAGTTTGACCTTGTGATTAAAGATAAGAAAGGTAGTGAGAATATTGTGGTGATCATTTATCTCGCTTAGTAAATGAGGGTGCGAGAGAATCACAATGATATAGGCATTGATTTTCCGGCGAGCAATTGATGAAGCTTGAAACGGTTAGGCCGTGGTATGCGACTACGTCAACTATTTAGCGAGTGGTCATTTAGAGGATATGACGTATCGGGAGAAGAAAAAGTTCTTTTCGATCTTAAATATCTCGTATGGGAAGATCCTTATTTGTTCGAGTACGTAAAGACGGGTTGCTTCGACGGTGTGTTCACGAGCATGATCGGTGGGATATCCTAGAACAATGCCATAGCGGTCTACCGGAGGTCACTATGGAACACCAAAGACGGTTGCAAAGATCCTTCAATTTGGATTCTCTTGGCCGACTCTGTTTAAAGATGCGAAGCCTTTTGTAAAGGTTGTGATAGGTGCCGGAAGGCGGGACGGACGGCGAGTAGTCGGATGGAAATGCCACTTAAGCCCATTCTTGAATGCGAAGTTTTCGATGTATGGGGCATAGATTTTATGGGACCCTTTCCATCCTCATGTGGTAATAAGTATATCCTCGTACGTGTGGATTATGTTTCAAAGTGGGTCGAGGCCATAGCTACTCAAACTAATGATCATAAAGTCGTGAAGAAATTCTTGCAAAAGAATATCTTTACTAGATTTGGTTGTCCGAGAGCACTCATTAGTGATGAAGGTACTCACTTTTGCAATGCGCCGCTTGACAAGATCCTTGAGAAGTATGGTGTCAAACATAAGATTGGTACACCATATCATCCTCAAACTAGTGGCCAAGTCGAGGTAAGCAACCGGAGCTTGAAAAGAATTTTGGAGAAGACCGTGAACAATAATAGATCTAATTGGAGTCTTAATTTGGATGACGCATTGTGGGCTTATCGTCTTGCATTCAAGACCCCGATGGGCACGTCACCCTTCCAAATGGTTTATGGCAAAGCTTGTCATTTACTGTCGAACTTGAACACAGAGCTTTCTGGGCAATTAAATTCTTAAATTTTGATAGCCAACTCTGTGGGGAGAAAAGGTTGTTACAGTTGAACGAGCTCGACGAATTCAGACTCAGAGCATACGAGAATGCTAAAATCAGCAAGGAGAGAACTAAGATACTCCATGACGCTAAGATCAAGGACCGAGAATTCAAAGTTGGTGAAATGGCTTTACTCTATAATACCAGACTTCATTTGTTTCTGGTAAGCTAAAGTCTAGATGGTACGGTCCCTTTGAGATTCTCGAGGTTAATCCAAGTGGAGTAATTACTTTGAACGGGTATGGTAATCAAGCTTTCAAAGTGAATGGTCATAGACTTAAGAAATATTTTGGGCAACCAAAGGAAAAGCACGAGATTCTTTATTTCCAAAGAAGAGATGAGAGTACGGATGTCTGATTTGTGAGGAGATTCCATCTTATTTCTTTGAGTCGGATGATGATGACGTTCCTATATCCACCCGTAAGGTACCTTACATTGAGACTTCGATCATACCACTATGTCTATGCCTATCGTGCGCAAGAACAAGAAGAAGAGAGTCGGTGTAGTTTGGAGAGAAAAGTTTAATGATCTTATAGCACACTTGACTTGTTGTTGTGGTGAAAATCATTTCCGCCCCGGTGCTCGATTCGATGCGAGGTGGCGGTAGTCAAACCAAAGTGGCCCGATCCGGGTTGATCTTTTGGAATCTTTGTGTCAAGCTATTGACATTAAAAGAGCGCTCTAGGAGGCAACCTAGTTTTCTTTGTTCGTTTTCTTTTCTTAGGTTGCTTTATTGTTTAGAAATAATACTTTAGTTGATTTTGTGTTGATGGTTATTCCTCTTACGTTCATTGTGAGTGTTTTGTGTTATGTGTTGCTCATATACCCCGTGTACCCCGAGATTATATGGTATGTCGAGTGTTGCGGATACTTTTGAGCGAGGTTTTCGAGTTACTCTTGTCCGGTGTTGTCTATTCGAGTTGTCGCGGTACGTTCATGCTCCGGCGACCTCGCCAACTTTCATCCGACAACCCTTTGTTGAAACCGACTAAGTTTTCTTTTTCTTTTATTACGCACATTCGAGGACATAATGTGATTTAAGTGTGGGGGGGTAAATTGGGTATGTTTTTATGCTATATCCTTTGAAATATGAGTGAATGTTAAATTTACGCGAAATTTAAAATTTTTTGTGAGTCTCGAGCATATAATTGGAACTAGATGCTTGCTAGTTGTAGTTTTCTAACGATGATAGTATGTGACTTAGTGAGATAATTATAGCATGTTTTACTTTTATGGAGATAGTTTCGTTTTTCACTCACGGAAGCCTTTGATTTTGAAGCATGACTTTTGAACTATATCCTTTCATTGTTTTAGTGATTTATCTTAGGAAGGTCAGTATAGTTACACCTAAGTTAGACCGTGTCTTGTGAATATCATAAAGTTTGAATGTGATAAGTGAGATGTAACTTATGACTTTGAAAAGTGAATGAATAAAGTGAGTGAGCAATTATTAATAAATACGTTTGTCGGAAGTTTGGTTAATGATTTGAGTGCGGTAGGGTATACCTCGTATGTCTATACCACTATGATGACCAAAAGCTCACGACGGTTAGAAGAAGCTACCTTATGATTTGAGTAAGGTAGGGTGTTATCACGAAACATCCTATTCTACTATGATGGGTAAGAGCTCATTACGATATGCGTCAAATTTGAAAATTTTGGAAATGATGAGTAAAAATAAAGTGAAGTCTTTGTTATCATGGATCTTATACCCGGTAGAACCGCATGATATTTGTAGGGATTATCTGCGAGTGCGTGGGAAGGCTTTGAGTGGAGCTATTCTTGTTTGTACCTAGGATAGTCATTGGAATTTTTGAGAGGATATTTCTTTGAAAGGCTTGTTAGATTGAGAATGGCTTGTCACACTTACACCGAATCTATCTCTGTGTTGGTATCATTTGCTATAGTTGTTGTATCTTTCGTTACGTGAGTTAGAGATCTATGTGGATTATTTATAAAGTTGAGCTATAGTTTTGATTGTTTTGTCCGAGGACGTACAAAAAGTTAAGTGTGGGGGAGTTGTTAAGGCCATATTTATATGATTATTAAAGGTTTATTTCATTATTATTTTCCCCACATTTGCGTAATTTACATGAGAATTAAGGGTTTAAGTGTAAATATTGAATAAAGATGATTTTAAGAGGGTTGTATGCAAAATTGATGATTTTAAGTGTTGATTTAATGGAATTATTATTATTTGGATTTTATTACGTTTTTGCATTGTTTATTTATCATGTAGGAGTTAATTTTCGTGCATATAATGAGGATAAATGAAGCTCAAGTCGAATTATAAGAGATAGAGTTGGAATTGGCTTGAAGAAATTGGATAAAGATGAAGAGATCCGATCCTCGGCGGTTCAAACGGGCGTCTGCGATCTTGAACGAGCGTCCGAAGTGAGCGGCGTCCATGCGGCGTCCGAATCGTATTTTACATTCGAGAGAGTTCGGACGGAGGATGAACGAGCGTTTACTCGGCGTCCGGGCATTACGGACGGGCGTCCACGAGACCGGACGGGCGTTCAAGGCCGACTTAACCCTAGCCGACATCAAATTCCTATAAATATAGCGCGACCTCTCAACCCTAATTCATACCATATAATTGAGATCGCAATTTTACACCAAAAAGCTGCGGCCACAAGCCTTTTTACACAGAGATGAATTTCTCCAATCCAACAATCATCTTCAACATGATTGTTGGCTAAAAGCCTTGCGGTGAGTCGACGGAGGAGCCTTATCAACAACACAACCAACTAGAGAGTTCGATGCTTATGTGTAGTGAGTTTATTTCGTAGTTTTTCATTACTTTGGATCTGTTTTGTATTGTTTAAGTTTTATTGAATTAAGATTTGATGAAACGATCTATGTTTAATTTATGCTTGAATAAATTTACGAAAGTCTGTTTATTTAAGTTCTCTTTTATTCAAAGTAATGCATCTAATTGTGTTTTAAGAGATTATGCATGATTAGTTGAGTAAGAGTTTGGAAACAACCTCGTGATTTCGTTTTGATTGCATGTTTAGTTTATTTGAAAAGATAAACGGAACCCTAGAATTTGGTTGAAGAAATTTAATTGAATTCGTGAATAGATCACTACTAAAAACTACATCTTAGATCACCATCTAGTTGGGGGTTGTTGGTTGATGGGTGGATTCGTTGCCTTCTTTGTGTTTTCCTTTAATTGTTTTAATCAAATCGCTTAGATTAAGTTTAGTTTAAGTTCTAGTTTTATAAACCCTAGTTTCCTATTTGTTTTCTGCACTTTTACGTTTCGGTTCGTAGTCGGACGCTCGTCCGCAATAGCGAGACGCTCGTCCATTAGGTTTAGTTTCCGGACGCTCGTTCACTTTAAAGTGAACGCTCGTCCGTCTTTTGTTTTCTTATTTTTACGCTTGTTTTTATTCTTGTTTTAGTTTTAATTCTTAGGTTTAGGTTTTAGTTAGTTCCGGCTTTAGTTTAGATAGATAATTGTGACATAATTGATATAGATTTATATTTGAATCCGATAAACATTCCACTCCCTTAGGACGACCCGTTAACATCTATACTACGATCCTTATACTTGGGGTGTTTCGGTTTATAAATTTAAAACTCGTTTTTACCGAACAATTCTTCCACCTCTTCCACCTCTACCACCTTTATGTGAAGCTCTTAACACTTTGACTATAGCTTCCCAAAACTTAAGTCCCAAAAAGGAATTTAGTCCTTCATGAAAACCATTGTCATGGTAAGGTCTCCTCTTATTATAGTGTAGCTTTTTGTATTCTTTGAAGAGGTCATCAGTCAGCTGAAGTCTGCCAAGTGCAGGTTCTCTGAATGCATTTGTATCAGCCTCCCATCTCTTTTGAGTAAAGATTCTTGCAGCCTCTTTTGCTACTGCTGTCTGGCTCTCTTCCCCCTTATTAACATCATCAACAAAACGGGACAATAAACCATGAACACTCTCCTGTGTGATTACCAGGTTGTTTAGTAGACCATCTATAATTTCAGTTCTGGTGTCAAATGCAGTGATCCTTCCTTCCATTGTTTGCTCCAGTAGAGTTAACCTTTCAGTGATTTTAGGATCCAATGCAGCAAGTTGAGTGGTAGCAGTAGGGTCAGGCACAGCAGACTTGGGTGCCTCAGCAAGTTTGTCAAGCTTCTGGTGAATGGAGGCAAACTGTTCTTTCAAGAACTGTTCCTTGAGTGTATTTCCTTGCTTTATACCTCTCACGTCTTTGGTTAAGTCAGCAAGAGCAAACTGAGTGGATGTGATGTTGGAAGCAACTGTTTCAATAGTCCTCCCTTTGTTTTCAACCAAGTTCATCAAATCTTCAAATCTTTCCTCTTGCCTATTGAGTTGAGTTCTTAACTGTGTAATGTCATCCCTTACAGCCCTCAACTCATCCAAAATATGTGCCGGTACTCCACCAGCCACACCTCCAACCATATGTTCAGCAGCATCATCAGCAGGCTCTTCAACATTGTACTGTGCCCTTTGTCTGCTGACAACCATGGCCCAACTCCTATCCCTTCCAGCAGGGTTAGGACCTGCTTCAACCATAGCACCAAAAATATCTTCCAAATGGGATCTTGTGCTGGTTGAGGTTCCAAGACTGGTTCTTCTTCAAATAATGGTACATATACCTGTTGAGGTTCAGCAGCAACAGGTTCTTCCTCAGGTATCTGGAACTCTTCATCACTAAAATCATAGTCCATCAGCTGTTCATCCTCATCAACAGCAGTCTGCTGACTATCTTTCCCATCAGTAGCCTTTACTCCAGTAGGCTCCACTTCAGTGGCATGTTTTCCAACAATATCTTCAACTTGTATAGGGGTTTCCTCCAAACTCATGGTAAGTTCCAACTTGTGTCCAGGTGCTGTCTGATCCTCAGCAACCTGTACCTCCAATTCCGACCTTTGTTCAGGTGTTGTTTGTTCCTCAGCAGCCTGAACCTCCTCAAAGAGTTGGGGTGATCCTTCAAAACCCATCACCATGTCCAATCTCTGTCATATCACTGTTTGTTCCTCAGTGATCAATACTCTCTGTACAAGAATTGCAGGAAATATAGCCATATTTTCTTCTAGAAATCCTCTGGCATCAGCAATCTTATGTAGAGTATCAGCAGTTTTAAATAGAGTGTCCTAAGTATCAATCCATTCCGATATTGAGCTGAATCCTCAGAACTGATATCGGGCTCACTATGTGCAATGACAGTCTCCTCATCCAAATTTTCAGACTGTTGGTTGTCAGGATGTTCATCAGATTCCCCAACAAATAAAGTATCAGACACACCAACCAGCCTATTGGCACCAAAATTTATACCATCATTGATTAGAGCCTCCAAATCATCTATGGTTAAATCTTCCAAATCTTCATCCATTTGACTGGTTTCATGGCCCTCTAGCAGACTTGCCAGCACCAGTAGACTGATCTCCAGCTGTGTCTTTATCTCCTTGTCTTGCACCCTCAGTAGGTCTTTCCCTTTCCAAGGCAGTGCCACTTGATTGGTCTGGGAAAGCAGGGTGATCATAATCAGAATCAAATGATGATGAATCATCACTATCAGGTGCATCCCTTGGATCCTTAAACATGATACCTTCTTCTTTCTTTTCTTCATCAATGAGTTCCATCAACCTCATTTCCAGCAAAGAAGTATCAACCAAGTCAAGTAGATTTTCTACTTCTAACTTTTCAAAGGCCCATTCCTCAAAATCTATCATAGGCTCAGCAGCTGACTTTTGCCTCTTGTAGTACCCAAACTTCCATTGAAAGTAGTCAGCAACCAACTTTAGTTTAAGATCAACATCCCCTTCTTTCCTTTTCTTTTCCATCCTCTCAAAGGGAATTGATGGCTTTCTAGGAACTGTTTGTTCAGCTTGTTGTCCTCCAAAGGCCTCAACAAGCAAGTTCAGTGTTTCTTCAGCAGATGCAACCAGGTTAGTAGGTTCCTCAGGTTGTACATTTGTACCTACCACCTCCAATTGTTCTACACTTGGTTCCCCTGACTTGTATGTGTATCAGCAGGGTCAGCAACCATGTGTTCTTCCCCCTGAGTTGTAGCATCCACAGCAGGGTTAAGAACAGATTCAACAACTTCTACAGAAGGTTCGGGGACAACAGTCTGATGTGGTCCTTCAATGTGTTGCTCAACAAAAACACCAGCATCAGCAATGGGCTCAATAGCCTCGTCTTCTAACTCTTTTTGGTCCTCCAGGACCCTCAACTCCTTTCCTTTTCCATGTTTTTTCTTCTTAGTAACCTCTTTCATTCTCTTTAAAAGGTCTTTCTGCTTCAATTTCAGCAGCTTTTCTCTTTCTTCTATCTTTCTTCTGTTGTTCTTTCAAGATTTCAGCAGCAGACTTCTTCTTTACAACATCAGTAGGGTCAGTAACTTCGACTTCAACTGGACCCTCAGTAGACTCAGCAGTCTCTACTATTTGCTTCCTTGATTTCTTAGGCTTTAGCAGTTCAGTTATTTTTCTGGTGTCAGCAGCCTTTCTCTTTTCAGCAACTTTCTTAGGTGCAGTATATTTAACAACTTGCTCAACCTGCTCACCACCAGCATCATCATCTCCATCATTGTCACTCTCAGTCCTTTCTATATCCAATTCTTCATCATCATCCAAACCAGGGATGAGGTAGTTGATCTCTTTCTCATATCTAGACTTGTTGAGTTTCTTAGGTGCAACATCAGCAACCTTCAAATGATTCAGCAGGGCCTGAATCATCAAACCCAAGGGCAATGTTTTGGATTTCCTTGTCTCTTCTCTTTCCTCAGTTATCACTTTCTTCATATATTGGACAAAGAATCCTGCCCAATCAAACTTCATGCTCTTGCAGATGATGATCAGTAGATCAATCTTGGGTCCTGATAGAGTGTCAAGACTTCCACTGAATCCCAAGATGTTCTTTGCTATAATTTTGCTCAGCAGGTTGTACTCCATCCCTATATACTTCACATTGACGCATAGTGATGATTTTATAGCATTATTGGTCTTTATTCTATCTACAAAATCCAATCTTGACAGCCCCATTTCATCAGGATTGGTTGGTGCATTATTTACAGGTCCAAAACCAAATGCTTCCCTCAGTAGGTTTGAGGAAATTTCAATCTCCTAGCCATTCACTGTTGTAGTAAATGCCTCTCTATTTTCTCTTATCACAATGTTTCTCCAGAAATTTACAACATTTGTGTAAGGTATACTCTCCAATCTGAGATTAAGAACATCTTCCAATCCTTCATATCTTCTGATTCTCCTACCAATGTTGATAGCTAACTCAGTTTTGTTAGCATCAACAACAAAACCTCGGACACTTTGGCTCGTTCCAATATGAATATCATCCTTCTCCGCCATTAGTGATGAAAAAGATGAAGAAGATAGCTTTCAAATCTGTGTTCACATAGTGTATTTGCAGAGAAAATCGATCTAAAAGTTGTAAGTATCCTCTGTGTATATATCTGTGTATATATAGAGAAAGGTAGTTGAAAATGTCAGATAAAGTGATGTACGTGCACTGTAGCATTAACCACGGTTAAAGTTGGAATTAATGAGATCTTGCCACGTGTCTCATAACTGATCCATAAGGAGTTGTAACCGTCCGATCGTGTAACTGTGGTTATAAAGATAAGATAAATATCCCGGTCATTTGCTTTTTGACTTTTGTTAAAGTTTGACTGTGTAACGTATGCTTCAGTAGCTTTTGCCATCAGTAGACTTGGCTCAGTAGCCTACTGACAAAGATGCCTCAGCAGCCTGCTGACAATGTTACTCTGCTGATCTTCAATTCCTCTTGTTTTGTCCAACTGATAATACAAGATGAAGTTTAATACCAATGACTGATCTATCAAGTGAGCTCACCCAACAGGACAAAGACCAATCCTATTGGCAACTTCATTTGCTCAATTGTCCAAACATAAATAAGTACATGGAATTGTTGATACCAATGACTAGTCTGCTAAGTGAGCTCACCCAACATAGCAAAGACTAATCCCCTTGGTGAGTTCCAGTACACTCCTGATCATTAAGGTATATCAGTCAACTTTTATAATTCCAAGTTCAGTCCTTAACTTAGCAATCTTTCACTATCCAATGGTTTTGTGAATATATCAGCAAGTTGATCTTCAGTAAGGATGTATAGAACCACCACATCTTTCTTTTCAACATGATCTCTTATAAAATGATGTCTCACATCAATGTGCTTGGTTCTTGAGTGCAAAACAGGATTTTCTGTGATTGCAATTGCACTTGTGTTATCACACATTATTGGAATTTCTCTCTCTTTAATTCCATAATCCCTTAACTGTTGTCTTAACCATAGTATTTATGCACAGCAACTTCTAGCAGGTATATATTCAGCTTCAGCAGTGGAAGTTGATATAGAGTTCTGTTTCTTGCTAAACCAGGAAACCAATCTATTTCCCATCAACTGACAGGTTCATGTGGTGCTTTTTCTATCAATCTTGCAACCAGCATAATCAGAATCTGAGTAGGATATAACCTTGAAGCTTCCATCTTTTGAATACCATATCCTTACTCTCAGAGTCCCTTTTAGATATTCGAGAATCCTTTTAACTGCAGCTAGGTGACTCTCATTAGGTTTTG
The DNA here is from genome assembly GCA_036785695.1 of Gentiana straminea. Taxonomy (NCBI): domain Eukaryota; kingdom Viridiplantae; phylum Streptophyta; class Magnoliopsida; order Gentianales; family Gentianaceae; genus Gentiana; species Gentiana straminea. Next base: position 9,568,745 of record JAVUPR010000265.1, read on the forward strand.
ATTGAAATCTTGCACAAACACCTACAACAAAGGATATATCAGTCTGCTGGCAGTGAGGTACAGCAGACTGCCTATCATCCTTCTATATAAAGTCTGATCAACATCTTTGCCTTCTTTATCTTTATCCAGTCTGATGTTTGTACTCATAGGAGTTGACACTTTATTGCTATTTTCCATGCCAAACTTCTTCAGTAACTCCTTGGTGTATTTGGTTTGATGAATGAAGATTCCATCTTTCATTTGTTTGAATTGCAATCCCAAGAAGTAGTTCATTTCTCCCATCATACTCATTTGAAACTTGCTTTTCATGAGATTAGCAAACTTTTCACATAGCAATTCATTTTCAGAACCAAAAATTATGTCATCAACATAAATTTGCACCAGCAGGGTGCTGTCTCCTTCATTGATTCTGAAAAGAGTCTTGTCAATGGTACCTTTGGTAAAACCATTCTCTACCAAGAATTGAGATAGAGTTTCATACCATGCTCTTGGTGCTTGTTTCAAACCATAAAGTGCTTTATTGAGCTTGTACACTTTATCTTCTTGATCTTGAACTTCAAAACCAGGAGGTTGCTGAACATAAACTTCCTCCTCTAGAATGCCATTCAGAAATGCACTCTTGACATCCATCTGGTATACTTTGAAGTTTTTATAAGCAGCATATGCCAAGAATAATCTTATAGCTTCTAATCTTGCAACTGGGGCATATGTTTCACCAAAATCTATTCCTTCTGCTTGAGAATAGCCTTTGGCTACTAGTCTGGCCTTATTCCTTACAATGGTACCAGATTCATCCATTTGTTTCTGTATACCCATTTTGTTCCAATTATATTTGCATGAGTAGGCCTATCCACTAGTGTCCAAACTTGATTTCTTTCAAATTCATTTAGTTCCTCTTGCATAGCAATTATCCAATCTGGATCTGATATTGCTTCTTCAACAACTTTAGGTTCCATTTGAGATAGAAAACAAGTGAACATTGCTTCTAGTTGTCTTCTAGTTCTCACACCTTGCTGTATATTGCCAATAACTTGCTCAGCAGGGTGATCCCTTAACCATTGTGGATTTTGGTTAGATTGGTTCTCAGGAACATCATCTTCAGTAGGGTCTGTTGTTGCTTCAGCAGGGTGTTCAGCAGATCCTTGAACTGCCTCAGTTGTTGCATCAGTAGTGTTATCAGCAGGATGTTCCGCAGGGGCAGAGTCAGAGATCTTTAAGTCATTAATTCTTTCCAAGACATCAGCACATTCTGGATCACTTACTTGTTGATTCTCAGCAGGTTCTGAAGCTTCATCTTCCATGCCAGTAAACTTAGGTTCATCAAAGACAACATGTATTGATTCTTCATGTTTCAAAGTCCTTTTATTCATTACCCTGAATGCCTTGCTGACAGAAGAATATCCCAAGAAGATTCCTTCATCTGATTTTGGTTGGAATGTCTTCAATTGCTCCTTATGATTTAATATAAAACATTTGCTTCCAAATGGATGGAAATAGGATATATTAGGTTTCCTTCCATTCCAAATCTCATAAGGTGTCTTCAGCAGCTTCTTGTTTCCTGAGGTTCTATTTTGTGTATAGCATGCTGTATTGATTGATTCAACCCAATATCTTTCAGGTAATAGAGCTTCACAAATCATAGTCCTTCATGCTTCTTTCAAAGTCCTGTTTCTTCTCTCAGCAACCCCATTTTGATGTGGTGTACCAGCAGCAGCTAGTTGATGTAGAACACCATTCTGTTCACAATATTCTCTTATAACTTTATTGAGAAATTCAGTACCCTTATCTGATCTGATCTTCACTACTGTCAAACTTTTCTCATTCTGCAATCTCTTCAAAAGTTCAGGCATCTTTTGAAGTGTTTAGCTTTTCTTATTCATGAATACTACCCAAGTGTATCTTGAGTAATCATCCACAACTACCAGAGTGTAATTCTTCCCTGTCACACTTGTTGGTGTTACTGGTCCAAACAGATCCATGTGCATCAGTTCCAAAACTCTTTTTGTTGATTGCTTGGTCTTTGACTTGAAGCTTGATTTTGTTTGTTTACCTTTCTGACAAGCATCACATATAGCATCCTTCTTGAATGTGATCTCAAGTAAACCAATCACCAGTTTCTTCTTTACCAACTGATTGATATCATCAAAGTTTAGATGATTCAATTTCTTATGACATAGCCAATTCACTTCTGACTTGGTATGCACAATTAGGCATGTCTCTGGAACAGCAGTGGACCAATCCACAACATACATGTTTTGTTGTCTTCTTCTAGCCAAAACAACTTGATCACCTCTTTCACTAATGACAATACAGGTGCCTTTGTCAAAAGTGACCTTGTAACCCATGTCACAAAACTGTCCAATGCTCAGTAGGTTGTAGTCCAGTGCTTCCACAAATGCAACATTCCTGATAGTTAATCCATTTCTTACAAGTGTGTCATATCCTCTTGTGTATCCTGGTGTGTTCTTGTTGCCAAAATTCACTCTTGGACCATCCTTTGCCACATAGTTTGTCAAGCAGTGCTTATTCTTTGTCATATGTCTGGAACATCGACTGTCAAAGTACCAGACACCCTACAAAACAAAGTTAATGTATTTTAGGTACCCAAAACTGTTTGGGTCCATAGTGGTCAGTGGTAAGCATGACCCTTGGCAAATTTCCATAAGGTCTTCTCGGAAAAGTGTTATACTTTTGCTCATACACGTATTCTATACATCCATAAGGTCTAACATTTGGTTGTGTAGGACTCACATATGCTTTCTGGCCTTTTGGTATGTAATGTTGTTTAGAGTGATTTCTATTGTTAGAAGCACTAGAATAACCATTGGTTTGCCGTCTGTTAGGAACAGCCTTGTAATGTGGAGTCTGCTGAGGTCCCTAGTGAGGTCTTATATAAGTCCTCTGCTGAGTCCCTTGCTGAGGTTTTACCCTAGCAGTATGGTTATACCTGTTGTTTCTAGTAGCAGGTGCAGGAATATTCCAATCTTCATCGGCAGGGAACAGTCTACCTTTCCCCCTGGGATAAGTATCCCTAGAATGATTGACATTTTTAGGTTTAGGATTCTTATCCTTGGAATATTTCTGATTTTTGTTCTTTTGTGGTCCAGCAGAGTTGGTAGTAGGTCTGCTATCAGTAGGTCTAGAAGGTACATCAGTCCTATTCCTAGATTTGTTCTTTTTGTTTGGTGTTGTTGACCTTTTTGACTTCTGATTTTGCTTCCTTGAAGTCTTCTCAGTAGGCTTCACTGCCTCAGCAACCTTTTTGGGAGTTGGATCTTATGCAGGCACAAACTTAGGACCAATTCTGGTACAAGGTTCAGTAACCTTACTGGATCCACTCTTATTAGATTGTTGAGTCCCAAATCCAAGGCTTGTTCTATCACCATAAGGCTTTCCAGATTTGAATGCAGTGGAGGAACAAGAATGTTCGAGAAGATTCGGCGACTACCGAATGTACAAGCAGACTTATGTTGATTGCTTTTAATCTTTCAACTTCGGTAATCGGATCAAATCATCCATCGGAATCCTCCGGTCAACACTTGCTTCATTTTTCTTGTGATCGATCATTTTTCTTAACTCTTCATCTTTAAGCTCTTCTCTCACAGCCTCTTCCTGGCAATCATCTACTTCCCAATGAGTAGCTTCTCTCCAAAACTCTACCTCGGTCTCCAACTACCCATCGAGGCTTCTTCTTCACCGTGGACGAAGTCTTCCTCGACTCAGCTTCTTTGAAATCATCGTTTGTTGTCAAGCATTCTCCACGCTTCTAACTCAATAATGTGCCTGGAAGTGCGAAGTTTGTTAAATATGACTCATTAATGCCTACTTCGCTTGAAATGAATTAAGACAGGTGGTCCGCAATGTACCGGATCCTCAATGTCCAAGACTTCAAAAAACACCTATCTCCGTCAACTCCCTCTCGCTTCTTCAAAGTAGGCATCTTTTTCGTCCTCATAGATAGTTTGACAAACGATATTTCATCAATTACGGCTCTTTCGTGACGTGTCCTCGTGCGAAGGTGACAAACCGTGTCACCGACTCTAAGAGTAAGTCATGGCCGTCCTTTGCGAAGTCGATGAGAGCATTGGAAGTGTCCAAAAAGGTTCGGCCTAGAATTAGAGGCATTTCCTTATCGTGGATAATCTAGGATAACCCGGTCGGTAGGGAAGACCAAATGTTCAACTTGAAGGAGAACATTAGCTACACAACCGGCCTGCGTCCGGCTAGATTTATCTACCATCCGAAGAGAAATCGGGCGTTCCCGCATCCTTTTATCTAACCCGAGCTTTTTGCATACGTTTAATGGCATCACATTGATGGAGGCCCCTGAGTCGCATAAGACGTTTTCGAATAAATGACCTTCGATCTCACAGGAGATTGAAGGTCGCAGGTCACCTCGCTTAACAAAGAATTTTCTCGTGAAACCATCGCGCAATCTTCGCGTAGCACTTCTTCGGCCCATCCCCGAAGTTTTCTCTTACTCCCACGTAATTCTTTAAGATACTTAGAGCATTTAGGCATTTCGTACAATACCTCGCCTAAGGGCATACTCACTTTACTGTCCCTAAGTATTCCTCCTCACCTCCAAAGATACCGCTTGTCGTTAGTGAGGGCTTTCTCTTTCCTTTTTGGTGGATAAGGAAGGGCTTTATCATTCCCCGTAGCTTGATTCTTTATCGCCTCATCCTCCCTATCCTTCCATCTCACAAACTTTTCTTCCTTTTTCTTAGTCGGGGTACCGCCCCCTTGACTTTCCTTTCTTTCCTCGTCATCGAATTATTTTCATCCTCCGAAGAATTGTCACTAAGCTCCTCATCGTTGCTTTCTTCGGCATGTGGTTTCGATTTCCCCCTCTCCCGAAACTCATGGCGTCGGAGGGGCTACTCGTTTCCCGACATCTTGCCGGGTCCACTCGTTTTTACCACTTCTCAATGTTACTTCATTCAACTCCTCTTCTTGTCCATACTCCCGTTGTGGTGTAATGGCAAGTGCAAACATTCACATCGGCTTTTGGGTTTCTCTCGGTATAACTCGGGAGTTTACCGTGAGGTCTCGCTTGCTTTTCGGTCCGCCATTTGACCAACTTGTCTCTCAATTGCTTTAACACTCAAGTAGACGAGTCTTCACCATGTCTACCACTCATCGAATTTGTGTTGAGGGACACACGAGGTGGTATGATTATTGTTCGAGTTTGATTCCGGCCACCTTGAGGCCTTTGGGAGTTCGGCGGCCTTTGATAGTTCGAGTTGAAAGAATTCGAATTTGAAGGGCCGGTGTGGTAACTTGGCTTGATTGAAGTTTTGCCGTTGAAATCCCGAATAGTTCGGTTCTGGTTGAAGTTTCGGAAGGGTTGGTTTTGATTATCCATTAAGTTTACCTCCTCCGTCATCTCGCCCCCGCCCGTGTTCCAAGATAATTCACCTCGAAGGTCGCATCCGAAGATTGGCCGCCTGCTTGCTTATCGATTCCATCCGAGCAACCAACAAACGTGTATCGATTGCTTATGTACCTTCTTTCTTAACAATATTGGTCTTCTGTGGAGTCGACCACATGTTGTTCTTGGCAATTGTCTCGGCTACTCGTAAGCGTAGCCTCATCACCTCCCCTTAAGGATCCATGAGTCAAAGTGAGTCAAGATAGTCTCTATTAAAGTTGAGAGACACCTCCGTAAAATAGTTCCAACAACTCATGTCTATCATATCCGTGATCGGGGCATTTCCTCATCAAGAGATTCAATCTCTCCCAAGCTTTGCTGGCCGGGGCCTCATCCTCCAACCGGCTCAAATGTACCTATTTCCCGTTTCATCTCCATAATCTTGCCTGGGTGAAACCCACTTAACAGCTGGCTCTTTTGACATCATTCAATGTATGGAGAGAATGTATTGTGCTGACGATTTATATGATTCTCTATTGCTTCACCTTTGCAAAGCAAAGGAAATAGCCTTCAACTTTACGATCTCGAATCAACACCAGATAATGGCTCCGCTTCACGTATTTGTACGAATGTGGACAAGAAGTCGTGCGGCAAGAAAGGAGAGGGAAGAAATCAACCCTAGGGTTGATTAGAACAGTTTAGAAAAGGTTTGATGGTGTAGAGGGAGAAAAGAAAAGAGAGGAGAAGAGAAGATAGAGAAGAAAGAAAAGAAGTGAGGATTGAACGATCGAATCGGCGTCCAGTATGAATGGACGTTCGTTCAGAACTGAACGCTCGTTCAGATGAATGAACGTTCGTTCGTAAGACATTTAATTGAGGTGGACGGGCGTTCAAGTTATCGAACGCTTGTTCGCCTACGAAAACCTAAAAAACTAGAAAAACACTAAGACGGGAAAAAAAACGTGTTGAAATCTTCTAGGGCCAAAATGGAGGGGAAAACAGTGGATTTTGACCTCGAAAACGCACCGAACGGCCTACGGCGGTTCACCACGTCGTCGGCGTCGGAACGAGCTTTCCGAATTGGGGTCCCTGCGTTCCAAACGGACACTCGAGCCGAAAGTTACGGCCAAAATACTACCGCGTGCTAAAAACGACCCTTTTGACTCGTAAAATTATCCTAAATAGAATCCGACAACCGTTACCGACTCCCCGGCAACGGCGCCAAAAACTTGTTCGGTAAAAACTAGTTTTAAATTTATAACCGAAACACCCCAAGTATAAGGATCGTAGTATAGTGGTGTTAACGGGTCGTCCTAAGGGAGTGGAATGTTTATCGGATTCAAATATAAATTATATCAATTATGTCACAACTATTAACTAAACTAAGGTTGAAACTAACTAAAACCTAAACCTAAGAATTAAAACTAGAAAACATAAATAAAAACAAGCAGAAAATAAGAAAACAGAAAGACGGACGAGCGTTCACTAAAGTGAACGAGCGTCTGAAAACTAAACCTAATGGACGGGCGTCTGCTATTGCGGACGAGCGTCTAACTACGAACTGAAACAAAAAGTGCAGAAAAGTTGCAGGAAATCTAAAGGTTTAAAAACTAAAACTTAAACTAAACTTAATCTAAACGATTTAATTAAAACAATTAAAGGAAAACACAGCAAGGCGACTAGATTCCACCTATCAACCAACAATCCCAACTAGATGGTGATTAAAAAGACATAGTTTTTAGTCAAAACTCTTTTTCCTTTCCCTTAAGAATTCTTAATTCAGCTTTTAATCTTTCAACTTCTGCTTGAAGAGCTTCTTTTTCTGCCTTCACAATCTCATAACCAGATTGTATTATTCTCAGTTGATTAAGAATGGCATCCAAAGTTTCTTCATTGTCAGAATTTTTAGGATTAGAACCACAGGTTGATTCACAATCACTTTCAGCAGGAGGGTTTATGGATACAGAATTGTATACCTCCTCTGTTTCATCCATGTTTGCCATTAAAGCATAATCTTCCATATCAGCAATAAGTGCAGTATCATCATATTCATTTCCTTTTTCTGATTCAACTTCATATCCTGATTCATTTTCAGCAACCATAGCTTTCTTGCCAGATCTTCTTTGTTGACTTTTGCTCCCCAGTAGGTCTGGACAATCAGGTCTGAAATGTCCAGGCTTCTTGCAGTTGAAGCAAAGATAATCAGGTTCCTTCTTCTGTTTTAGTTCAGGACAGTCAGGTTTGAAGTGTCATGGTTTCTTACATTGAAAGCACAAGTAATCATTGTCTTTCTTGGATTCATCCTTCTTCTTTTCACTAGATTTATTTGTCAAATTCCTAAGAGAACCTCTCCTATTTTCATCATTCTGATTTTCTTGCTCAGTATGGTAGTTTGCTCTTGCATCTCATCCAGTAGATCATCTTGAGCTCCTGATGATTCTTCTTGATGTGTAGCAGCCAGTGCAGTGGTCTTTGGTTCTTCCTTTTCAGTCTCAGGTACAAGTTTCTTACTGAATTCATAAGCCTTGATATCTGAAAATAATTTGAAGGTGTCCTCTTCATGTAGACTTCTCATTTTTTCTATGGCAGTCACCTTCATCTTCCAAACTTCTTTTGCAGGTAATACTTCTAAGATTTTAGAATTGATTTCTTCTTTTGAGTAATTCACACTCAGTAGTGTGAGTTCATCCATGATGGCATTGAATCTTGATTCCATTTGTTCAATGGTTTCATTTGGTTTCATTTTGAAATCTTGGAACTTCTTCTTTGCCACACTGATTTTATTCTTCTTGATAGCATCAGTGCCTTCACAGATTAATTCTAACTTATCCCAAAGTTCCTTTGCAGTCTTGCAATCTTTCACCTTCATGTACATATTTCTATCCAAGGTTCTGTATATGATATCAATAGCAATATTGTTAAGGTTTGCTCTTTTTCTATCTTCAGCATTCCATTCTCATTTTGGCTTTGGAATGTACTAAGTTTCAGTTCCCACTATTACTGACTTGGTGATCTCTAGTGGTCCATCAGTCAGCACATCCATCATCTCATCATGTGTTGCAGCTAGAAAATCCTGCATACGACGTTTATACTCATCAAAATGATCTAAAGAACACATCAACATTGTTCTAGCATACTGGTTGTTATCCATGATGCAAAGCTTTTAAAATCAGAAATTGGAAAATGTTTTCAAAGTATTTTCACAAGCACAAAAAGTAGGATTACTTCGAACGTGCTAATCGCTTGCTCGATATCAATTGTTGGTCCTTTGAAAAGGCTTTGGTTAAGTTTAGAGGGGGGTGAATAAACTTAACACTTAAAACTTTTGGAGTTAACAAACTCAGCAAGTTCAGTAGCCCGCCGACTACTCGCTCGCAGTAGCCGTTGACCACTCGCAGTCCGCGACGGCCGATTGCTCGTAGTCTACGGACTGTTGATTTCACTAAATTTGTTGCAGCGGAATATATTCAAGTTAAGCCTTATTACTTGTTGTTAAAATATGATACCAAGTATTAGATACTCAGTAGTGTGAGTGTGAGATTCAGTTGCTAGTTTCAGTAGGTTGATGTGCTAAGTATACTAAATGCAGAATGTAATGCAGAAAAGTAAGTAGGCAAATTTTATAGTGGTTCCAGGTGGTGTAATCCTGTCAGTCCACTCTTCTCCTATGATGTTGGAGGTAATTCACTAGAGATCTTTGAGGTTGCAGTTACAAAAATCCCTAAGTTGTCTGTCCTTCACCAATAACTATGGCTTCACAAACTGAACACTTGGAACAGGTAGGATTGTTGCTCCAAAGTCTTCCACTGGTCCTTGAAGGGTAGGATTGCCTCTTCACCAGCTCCACCACAAACAACAGTTCTTGACACCTAAGTGTTTCTCTATCTTTAGCAGGTTTCTTATAAAAGAAAGTTTGAATCAAGTAAGTGATTCAGCTTTCAGCAGCTAGATCAGGATGAGATGAACAACAGCTTGATATCTTCAAGTGTGTGAACTTGCTGTAACTTGATAACAGGTTACACTTGAAGAATTTACTAGATCAGTAGCTTGATGAGAATTTGAGAGCTTAAGATGATTGTTGTTTTTCCTCAAAGTTCATCAATTGTAATCGAATTAGGAGTCCTCTATTTATAGGTGGGAATCCTGTGACTTATGTTTGAAATTCAAACATAGCCGTTTCAGATTTGTCTCCATCTTGACTTTCTTTTTGTCCCTGTACATAGTACTGACACTGTCAGTTTTCTTTTTGCCAGTTTTCAGACTGTCCACCCTTTGACTTGTATCCATTGGATAAAGCTCTGAATCTTTCCAACGTTCCTTTAATCTTAGCCATTGATTTGTTGACAAAATCAAAAGTAGTTATATGTCCTTATCCTTGTAATATTCCATTATAACCTTTGATTAAATCGAAATATACGTTCAGCAGGTTCCTGTGTATGTAAGTCTGCTAAAATACTTGTCAGTCAGCTAACTATCTTTTATCTAACTTTTAATTGTCAAGTTAGATTACACCAATTTGAACATAACTAAATTCCCTTCACCACTTAACTTATGGAATTTAGACCTTGTACACAAGGTATGTGTAATCAGTTTAGGTTATCACAGACTTCCCTAAATTCTGATTACATATCCTTGACTTTAAATACTAATTTTGATCCCTTAGCCTTCAATAACTGAGTTTGAGTCCTCAGCCTTCAGTCTTCAGCAGGTTCCTAAACTAGTCTACTGACTCAGGTACCTGATGACGGTCAAGTTATAAAAATAACTCGATACCTAAATAACCAACTAGCAAGAGAACTAGGTTCAATCGTAGTATAGCTAGATAGAGTCGAGGTCGATCCCACAGAGACTCGGCTTAAACAAGTACAACGTTATTAAACTAAAAATACATTAAAGGGCGGTCTATGACCAACAATAACGTAGAAATAAGGATTGACACGATAGAAAACACAAAGACTAACAATACGACACAAGACACTAAACACTTGTTTTTATGGTTATAAGACTCTAACAAACGGTATTGATTACGCTAGTAGTAATTACTCCCCCATATATGTATATCTAAGCCGAGACAGAAAAGACATTAAGGTTGATTATATTTTGCTACGGGAGCCATCCCCTAAACTGGATCTACTTCGTGAACGGATAGAAGATCTTTATGCTTAATTACGAATCCTTCCTTGGACGGGATAGAACATCATATAACAAGCATGCTATACCAAACTAGGGATGCCGATCTAAAATCGTCACCTCGTCTAGGCAACCACCGTGGACGGGTTGGCACACCTCCTAAACGATCGGCTAACTTATGTCCTATTTAACATGGCAATTTTCACAATATATCATATTAATTTACGAGAAGGATGTAACAAATTGGCCAGATCTATTACATGTGTATATGAAAAACGAGAAAGCACGACGTAGCCGAAGTCGTTCACGAAAATTACTAGAATCTTGATGGCTAGATCTAACCATATAGACCGTGGTAGATCTAGACCGGTGACTCTAGAATTTGCTCGTAAAACGCCTTCGTACGACTTAGATCTACATGAATAGGGTTTGTTAATTAACTACATCACGAAATCAATACACAAACGACTACTCCATAACGAAATAAAATAGATCTACGAATAAAAACGACATATTTGGATAGACATTACCCTCGTAGACGGAGGGTCCTCCGATCCTTCAATGCAATCTCTAATCGATGAATCCATCGCCTCCGTGATGAAGCAACATAATATAAAATAAAAAGAACTATATTGATAAACTAAAAGTATTGTAATATTGTGTTTTGTAGGTTGGTTGTTGTCTCGCATCGTGGTCGCTTGTTTATATAGGAGTTGTAGCCGACATAGGGAGAATCCGAGAAGATATGCACGCATTAATCGATTAGGCTCGGGTGACCGAACGTTACGCTCGGTCGACCGAATGGCATGGCTCGGTCGACCGAGCCTTCCTCTTTACGCGTTTTCAATTTCGCTTCGTCGACTTGTTCCCCACTTCACTCTTCTATGCCGATCCGATTTGTCTCTTCATTAATGCTCCGATTTTCTCGTACTCTCGATCGATCTAGACAAGTCCGTCGATGAAAGTCAGCTGACCTTTTACATTCCTTGTCTGATCAAACCTATACAAAGATCAAACTCTAATAAGCCTATACATTTAATCTAGACATCTTTTTGCCTTTGCTCTATAACAGCTAGTCTGACACTCATCACTAAAACTAAAAATATGTCCAACAATGGTCCACCTTTTCCTCTTCTAAGTTGCAAAAAGGACACAAAATTGAGTTTAAAACAATGCCTTTGCTGCTTATATTAACCAACGTAGGGATTCGATTAAAATAATCTTTCCATAGAAAGATATATTAATCTTCGAAGGAAGTACTTTACATCAACTGAATTTGAAATGATCCGCACGAGAGCATCGGATGAAGAATCGACTATTAGTTTTTTTAAGGCCGCCACGGAGAAAACATGATTATCGCACAACATCCATAAGGGCTTAGCAGGTATACCTGCAGAAGGAGAAATGCAAGAGTCCATCTGAATCAAAAGCAAGAATTCTTCCTCTTCCTTCCTGTGGACAGATCTTCTCCAATCCCACCTTCACCTCCAAGCTCTCTCCTCCCAAAAACCCATCTCATTTACTCTACACTCCTTGTTTTTAGCCGGTAGAAAAAACCTAGGAAATAAATCTTTCAACATTATATTCCCCACCCATAAATCTTTCCAACCTTAAACTCATCACCAATGCACCACTTAAAGGACTGACACAACTTGATTCCTTGTCCCTCTAAACGCAACAACAACGAATAATGTCCCCCCACACCCTTCCACCTCTCTTCAATTTTTCAATCCCCATACAGTTCCCACACTATTTTTCTCCACAAAGCATTTTCTTCCGTTTGAAATCTCCAACACCATTTTCCCAATAGAGCCCAATTTTGAAGCTGAAGATCCCCCCTTACCCCCCCCCCCCCCCCCCAAGATTTATCTTTTAACATAATTGACCAAGAAATCCAATGATTCTTTCTCTCATCCCTTGCCCCTCCCCAAAAGAACCTACCTCTCCATCTTTCCAACTCAAAAATAGTTATTGTTATTTTAGCTTTTGACCGTAGATTGGTGTAGGGGTGTTATTTTGAGATTTTCTAATATTACGGATTTATATTACTATTGTGAAATTACATTTATTGTATTTCCTAAAAATGGTAGTTATGACATATTGAATAGATATTGAAGCCATAGAGATGGATATATATTGATACTCGTACTATTGTGAATGGTGAAGGACAAGGAAAATTATTTGGTCTATCATATTTTGTCATGGTATCAAAACCAAGTTGAGAACTCCGAGAAAAAAAACAAAACAAAAACATCAAACTCAGTTTTATTTCTTTCGGCGGCATGATCATCCAAGTTGCATGGTATTGTTGATGTTTTGTTAGTGATTGGATTGCGATTTGTATCTCAATTGTTGTAGGTTGCGTTACTTGAAGAAAAAAACAATGCGACTGTGAACAGAAGAGTTCAGCAGCAGCAAATCAATGAGGAGGAGCAGGACCGGAAGCAGCAATGAGTCGGGCTGAGCTAAGCTTGGTTCGTGCACTTAAGGCATCTGTGGATTCATCAGGTTTGAATTCCGGTGGACAGCGGCAATATGGGACGACCGAACAGGCTCTCGAACTTGACTTTGATACAGTGGCAAGGAATACTTGAAACTTTGAATTTGGCCATGCCCAATGATCGTTTAACAGGTGGATACTCATTGATAATTGATACAGGAGCTACGCACCATATGGCGGGGATGTTGAAAAATCTCAGAGAAATACGGTTAATTGAGAAGTGACCGGTTGGACTTCCAGATTGTAGGACCTCAAATGCTATGTATGAATGAAGTGTTACATTGAACGGAGGATTGAAGCTTAGAAATGTTCTTTATGGGTATAATTTGGCGTGTAATTTGCTATATGTAACTCACTTAATAGATGAATTTGATTGTGAGGTTCAATTCACTCCTACATTGTGTGTTATGCAGGACCGAACGACGAGGAGGCTGATTGGAGTGGGTGAGCAAGAAGATGGACTTTTCTTTTTTCGGGGGATTTCACATTTGAAAGTTATGGCACTTGATGGGAAGATTCTATGGATGTGTGGCACAAGTGGTTGGGACATCCTTCAGAAAGAGTGCAAAAACAGGTTCCCATTGTAGGTAAGTGGAGTACTTTAAATAAGGATGGTTGTGATGTGTGTTTTCGGGCTAGACAACCTCAGAAAAGTTTCCCAAATAGTGATAGTAGGGCTAGTATGATTTTTGAGCTTGTGCACTGTGACTTGTGGGGGCCATATGGGACTAAAATTTACATGCGGGGCATCTTATTTTTTGACGAATATGAACGATTACTCTTGTTCTATGTGGGTTATTTAATCTGTAATAAATGGAAAGTTGAGACCATTTTTTTTGAATTTTATGGCGTTGATTGAACGTCAGTTTGGGGTAAAAAATCAGCGTGTTCGGAGTGATGATGGAACGAAATTTAAACGATTGCTTCCGCACTTTTGTAAAGAGGGAATAATTTTTGAAACATCATGTGTAGGAACTCCTCAACAAAATGGTAGAGTCGAGAGAAAACATCAACATATTTTGAATGTGGCTAGGGCTTTGCGTTATAAGGACATCTTCCGCTCAAATTTTGGGGGGAGTGTCTCATGACCGCTTGTTATTTAATTAATTGCACTCCGTCAAGTGTATTGAGCTATAAGACACCTTATGAATGTTTGTTTGGTAAACCACCGAGTCTTGATGCTTTGCGGGTTTTTAGTTGTTTATGTTATGCACATAATCCACGGCATAAGGGAGATAAATCTGAGAGACGTATTCGAAATCTCCAACACCATTTTCAACTTTAGAAAATATAAAATGCAGGAAAGCTCTTTCATCAACCTGCACAACAGAAAAACTAAAGGTTTCAACTTCCTTTGCTCTTAATGTTTCCAAACGAAAACTTGTAGACAAATTATTCAATAATTAAGACAAATAGCCCATAATCACAAGGCTGAAAAATAAATGTACATAACAGGTCCCTATCAATCATACTCGGAATCTTTGCTATATATCCCTTCCTCACATTTAGCTAGACACATGCATAGCAAGAAACATTTGTTTTTTTAAGCTACAAAGGCTAATACCAGCATTGCTGACACAACCTCTATCCATAAGAAACAATAACTCATCAGTTGGCTTATCTTTTCAGTGAGGAAGGAGAGCCAGCTCCAGCTGAATCTGTCATAGTAATGGCTGGTGTAACAGTTTGAACAAGCAAGGCATAAAAACTAACAATTTATATGAGTGCAAGAGTTGCAAGAAACAGTATAAACATTTAATGTTGAGAAGTAATGAGGAACAAGTAATGAAGGTAAAAGCTCACTCTTTGTAGCTACAATAAATTATGCCGGTGGGGGAAGGAATTTTCAGGCCTACAAAAGTGAGGAAGTAGTTGGCATCAGATGCTTATTGTAAAGAGAAGGGAAGTAAAGAATCAGTCAAAGTAATCATCTTCTTTATACATATTGTGTAACAAGACTAACCTGTGGATAACCCTTGGTGGATACCCAAGGACAACCAATTGAACAACAGAAAAAACCGATATTTAATCCAGACACAACCCACCGCCGCCATCAATCAATCTTGGTGCACCAATTCAAGGACCAGGCTGTTGAATTGCAATTATCCACAGGACACACGAAGAGAAGAACTCCATGTACCAGTATATAATGCAGATAGCCATTTGACGGAATGAAAATCTGCGATGGAAACAATCAACTAAGTAGGGGTGAACAAAATAACCGGAAATCAAACCAACCGGTTGAACCAAACCGGTTCAAACCGGAAAAGCGTAAACCGTGGTTTTTTTGGTTGGTTTTTGTATTGTAAAACACCAAACCGTGAAAAATAATTTAGTTTTGGTTTTTTAAACTAAAAACCGAACCAAAAACCATATATATATATATATATATATATATATATATATATATATATATATATATAATATGTGTGTGCGTGTGTGTGTGTGTGTTTATATATATATATATGTCGATGTATATCACTATTGATTATAGGGGTCTTTAATCAAAGTCGGTTCTTACAATGCACCCACAAAAGGTCGGTTCTAGTACCGTAGTGCACATGTAGAGTGATACACGAGTAGATTAGGTGTGATGCAAATAAACTCCCCTTTAATTATCACTAAATGTAAATAAATAATATCTGATCAGACCATTATCTATTAATACTTCAATTAACTACCTCACACACGTAGGTGTTGGCCCAGCCTAATATGACCTATGACAATATGAAACAAAATAGTTTAAATGGATTTAGAAGATCAGCCTAATTGGAATATATGACAATATTATGTTGTGTGTATTTATATACACCGTACACACGCGTGCGTGGGTGCGCACACACACGTATATATGGAAAGAATAGAGAAGACAAAAAACCGGGAAAACCGGAACCAAGCCGATCCAAACCAGGCCAAATAAAATTGATTTACCTAGTTATGGTTCGGTTTTTGGTTTGTGAATTTGAAAACCGTAAAAATTGGTTTGGTTTTAAAAGTGGGAAAAAACCGGAAAACCGGACTATATATGTGTACCCCTACGACTAACGTCCCAAATTGTGACGGATTGGCAGGTACTCTGATTTTCTTCTTCTTCATCCTTCGAACCAGTAGGTAATCAGCAGCCATCGCTTAGAATCCTCTCTGCCCTTTCTTTTTTAATTTTGTCCATTATTGCCAGCTTTTTTTTCAGTTTAATTAACATAAACATTATATATTAGTACTAGTTAACGTGAGTCGTGCAAGGCACGGCGGGCCCAACATAAATCGTTACCAACGATAATACAAAAAATAGATCCCCAACATGAATTAAATTGCGTAAGCTTAAACCGTAACAAATTCAAGGCACAAGACAAAGAGAGCAAGAGAAATATATCACATTTTCTCCAAGAGGTAGCTCTTTTTTAGAGACCTGAAGATTGTGAATCACCTCTCTTATAGCCCTATCAGTAGTTTCCATCTACAAAATAAACTACAATATGATGTATCGGAGAAAATGTCACAAAGTCGATCACTTTAGCTTCGACTTTACGCAATGAAACATTATAGAAAAACAATAAGCGGGACCATAACTACACGGTCAAATCTCCCGGGACGTCTTAGCTTCCAGATCATTAATATGCTTGAAAATGTGTTTCACTCATTTTCTATACGACATTTCTCTTTCTTATCATTAATGAATACGTCATTGATCTCGTGTTCATTCATTTGGTAGGGAAAAAAACACGTGTAACGGTCTGAAGAATATAAACAGTGATTTGGTATTTCAACGTCAATTTTAGTGACGTTCATACTGCAAATAGCCGTCGGTTCCACCAACGTTATGTTGTTCAAAATAATAAAAATATTTAATGTGGTGTCCTCACGGTTTTATTCAATTGTTGTGTCGAAATCGAAAATTTTCGGTTGATTGAAATTTAAAACTGAATCCGCTCTGTGAGTTTGACGTACTAAAAATGAACCGTATCGAAATATACACTTTGTTGTGTATAATATTCAATTGTTGTGTCGAAATCGAATCGAGAAATCGAAAATTTTCGGTTGATTGAATTTTAAAGCCTCCTTCTATGTATATATAACGATAACCGAAATTTCGGTTTTTATCGAAAAAAAAAAAAAAAAAAAGATGCTGCCACATGGCTTCTTGTGGGCAAAGCCCCTTAACACTTAATAGATATAATATTATGCTGCAAAATACTGAGGAAAATAAGGGTCAAAACACAGTCCAGTGTCAACCAATGAGGAGGTCGACATGGCTACATGCGCACCAACTTCCTTTGCTCTTAACAGATAGAGGATACATGTGAGTCTCGATCCCGTCCTGTACACAGGAGGGGCTGTGGTGTTCACGTTAGCAGGTGGTGTGCAGGATTTTTGAATTTTTAAAATATTTTTTGTGGTTGTAGATGTACAGGACGATAAAGTGTATGATCAGAGGAATCCTATTTCATATACATGTTATGGAGTTGGAATGAAACAATACTATTTCATATACATGTTATGGAGTTGTAGTTTAGTTATGAAACAATACGTACTATTCTGGCAGCCTACTAACTCCTAGATCAATGGTATTATTAGTAAGGATAATGTCTATCCCATTCTCTTGACTATATTCTCAAATGGCTAGACCCATTTTTGCAGGAAAAAAAAGCCAAACACTAGAAAAAAAAAAATCCACTTTCCATTAATTCATTTCTTCTTGACGCTGAATTCCATCCTCCTAAATTATCGAATTGAAAGAAAAGGTCAGGAAAGATTAACCTCACCCTTTCCCATCTAGTCTTCACGCCACCGGCCGCCGGATTTTTCTCCGGAAACGGCTTAGCAGTTGGAAGGCATGGCCAAGTTGAAGTCGAAGTCGAAGCTGTTGAAGAAGAAGGAGAAGAGCTAGATGGCTTGAAAAGCAGGACAAGATGGAGCGAGTTTTCTTTGTCCGTGTGGTTTTCTTTCGGAGAGAAGATGATATGGGCATGGCTTCTAGTGCCGGATTCCGGCGCCGAGAGTGGTAGCTGTGATGAACTGGGTGGGAGTGAATGAGGAAAGATAGTTACCCATTACACCATCTTGTCAACATTTTCCACATTTTCCACCCAATCTTGATGTGCCGTGTGGCAATTTATTGTCGTTTGAATTATTTGGCAAACCATTACGGTTGCTCTCAACGTTGGTCTGCTTACTAGTTTTTTTAGATAAAGTGAAGTAATGATTAAAAAGTTGATGGGGTAAAATAAAGTAGAATAATGATTGGTGTAGATTATGAAATGATTGGTGAAATAAAGTAGAATAATGAATAAAATAATGGTAAAAAGGGTAATAAAGTTGATAAAGTGAAATGATGAGAGATGATTTAATATTTTTTTATTTGTAGTTGAAGATTTGATTGATATGAGAATTGTAAGAAATGATTGGTGATGTGATAGAAAAAAAACTCCAAAAAAAACATCTTGCAAAACAAACACAACTGTAGGTTCTTTGTTTAATTTTGAGCGTGACAAGTTATGTTATTTATTATTGATGTTTTACATTTCTGAGAACGGATTTTTTTTTACTTTTTCTATTAACTAAAATTTGATACATTTATAGATTTAGAAGGGTCAAGGGTCCAAAAGAATACAAAATAGACTTAATTAGACAAATAAAACATGCCAAACATTTCATTGTTTATAATGACACAAATTAAATAGATAAACCAAAATAACCTTACTTGAAAAAAAAGGAAAGGGAACAGGCGCTGAATATATATGTATATATTTTTTTTTTTTTTTTTTTGGTTCTGGACGTTGACAAGTTTTTTTTATTATTATTATTTATTTATCTAGTTGTGCATGCTGAAAAGTTTTTTTTTTTTTTTGGACGCTGAAAAGTTTTTTTTTCAATGACCACCGTGATGCAGTTGCCATCATGATGCATTCACCACCGCGATGCAGTCACCACCCCGATCACCACCACAATTCATTGACCACCAAGATGCAGTGATCATAACAATGCATTGACCACGCGATGCATTGACCACTCATATACAATGACCACTTTGATGCAGTGACCACCCTGATGCATTTACCCCCGCGATGCACTGACCGCCGCGATGCAGTGACATCCGCAGTGCAATAACCGCTGCGATGCAGTGACCCGTGCTATGCATTGACCCCCGCGATGCAGTGACCGCCGCGGTGGAGTGACCACCGCGAGGCATTGACCACCGTGATACAGTGACCTCCCAATGCAGTGACCTCCGCGATGCACAGACTACCCCGATGTAGTGACCACCGTGATGCAGTGACCATCGGGATGCAGTGACCAGCGCAATGCAGCGACATTTGATGATACAACACTGCGATGAAGTTCACTAACTCACTAAACAAACACATTTCTTAACTAAAAACCCAAACTTAAATACGTAATTTTTCCACATACATGTATGGATATATCAACAATGGTACGACTCTTCATGCATTGACCACCGTAATGCAGTGACCACCCCGATGCAAAGACCCCCATGATGTAGTGACCACCCCCAATGCACTGACCATCGCGATGAATGACCACCCACGATGCAGTGACCACCCTGATGCAGTGACCACCCCCGATGCATTCACCACCCCGATGCAGTGACCACCGCAATGCAATTACCACCCCGATGTAGAGACCACCCCGATGCAGTGACCACCCCCGATGCATTGACCATTGATAACGTAGATCAAGTGATAATAAAATACTTGACCACCATAAACCAATACTAGCAAGAGGAATATGTCCATCGTAGTATAGCTATAGCGAATCAAGGTCGATCCCACAGGGAACCAATTGTGGGTCATTTATATACAAACAATTAATCATTCATATCAAGGACACAAAAGCGGTCTACAACCAACGAAAGACAAGAAGGATAAAGGACTCGACTCGACACAACACATAAACAACGTAATTAACCTCCCCAATTTTTATGTTATCGTTTGGATCTAGAGATTCTATATAATTAAGCGATACTCGACAACTATTAATCCAATTCGTATTCCTTTTATATTGGCTATGGGAGTCATCCCCTAAACTAGATTTAGCTCCGGTTAGGCCATCTAGATCACTGTGCTACATTACGTGACTTCGCTTCGTAGGCCTCCATCTCATATAACTCGCAAGCTTACAAAACTAGGGATGCCGATATAAACCGTATTCCTCACCTAGGCAACGTTCCTGTGGTTGGGCATACTTCCTAAGTGATCGCATCAGTCTCTGTCCCATTAACAATTACATGCACGGTCTCATGTTAATCTACGATTTACGTATAACTAGATGAGCTCAATTCCCTAATACAGAACAGATCTAGATCTCGCTGAAAGTCCCGGAAGATCAATTCATGAGCCGACCTAGGAGCCCTATATTGGTATTTTCTAATCATACGCTAATTAAAACAGACGAGCAACGTAGCCGTAGCCATACCTACTAAGACAAGAAATTCTAGGTGGACAATCACACCATAAAGACATGGCTAGATTGACGCGGCGAAAACCTAAATCTTAGCGTTTCTACATACGTAACGGATAAAATAGAGATTCATAAAGCAATTATATAGATCTACTAAAAACACGATTGTCGATCATACCAAAGTCATCTATAGGTCACCGGATACAGATCTGGGCGTGTGGATCCTTATAGACAAGGAATCCCCACTGCCTCATATCGTATCCTTAGATCTACATCGTTCGGTGAAGAACGAACAACCTCAAACGATAAACAATAATTGGGGGGAATCTAATTACAACAAACAAAGAAGAAATAAATACAAATAACTCACATTATTGCTGCTGAAAATTTGTATAAAAACTACTCTGAGAAACTGAGGATTTGTGTTATGAGTCGATGTAAAGTGACTAATGAAAGAGAGTTTATATAGGCTGTAAAACCGACTTAGAATAGCCGTCAGCCGACCTAATTCGTAAATCCTAAACCCTAACGAGATAGAAAACGCGTCTGGAGAAGCATGGACAATTTAGTCAACTCGGCCGGCGCTGAGAGCGGCTCCGCCGCGCCGAGCCCGAGGATCTCCGCCGGGCCTCTGCCTACTTCGCCCGGTCCGTTCCTGGTCCGTTTCTGTGCATTTTTCTCCTCCGAAGTCCATTCCAATCACTTCCAAATCAAGCCCACTATAAATAAACCATAAAACAAGGCTTGTAATATCAAATAATATAATAAAATGGCTAATTACATAATAACGAGTCGTAACTCGGTTCGGGTGTAATTTTTGCACGAGACGACTAATTATTAACCACTTAAAGCCCATTTAAGCTAGAATCGGGGGTAATCAATAGGTAAATAAAGGTATAAAGTTGACCGTCATCAACCATCACGATGAATGACCACCCGCGATGCAGTGACCAACCGTGATGTAGTGACCACCGTGAAGTAGTGACCACCGTGATGCAGTGACCACCCCGATGCAATGACCACCCCGGACGCATTGACCACCCCGATGCAGTGACCACCGTAATGCACTGACCACCGTGATGCAGTTACCACACCGATGCAGAGACCATCCCGATGTAGAGACCACCCCCGATGCATTGACCACCGTAATGCATTGAGCACCCCGATGCAGTGACCACCGTAATGCATTGACCACCGCGATGCAATGACCACCCCAATGCAATGACCATCGGGATGCAGGGACTATCGCTATTCAGTGACCATCGCGATGCAATGACATTATATACATTGTTTCACTCTTTTTATAGCGGTATTATATACATAATGTCTTTATCCAAGAGTGATATTGTGTATTATCACTACAACAAGAGTTGCACAACTTCAACAATTATGCAGTGACATCGCAATACAGTGACATTGAAGATATAGTGACATTTGAATATGCACTTGACGAACTAAAATATAAACATTTTATGAAGTGACACCTTATGCAATTATTTTAGAAAGCTACCAAATTTATTTACTCCATCCGTCCCAATTTGTTTGGGCATTTTGGTAGTGTTTTTAAACGAACAGAGCCGCTCGTGAACAAGTTTATGTTCGGCTCGTTAGTGTTCGTGATCATATAGCTTAACGAGCCGAGCTCGAACATGATTGTAGGCTCATTTGCTTAACGAACGAACACGAGCTTGGTTCGCGAACGTTCAATTATGTCGCGAACATGTTTATATAAATACATCAATTTACAGGAACCCTGACTCAAAAGAGGATAATTCATTCATTAATCTAATAGTGATTATAGATTGAATTTATATAATATTTAGATATTTTTTATAGTAATTCTTGTTGTGTAATTTGTAATGTATAACTTGTTATTTTTACATTTGCACTTTATGTTTTATATCTTAACGAACCGAACTCGAGCCAAATCCGAGCCAAACTCGAGCTGAAAGACAAAAAATATGTTTAACTAGCCGAGCTCGAACATTTTATCATTTAAACTAGCCGAGCTCGAACACAATTTTTTGTTCATTTAACAACGAACGAGCGAGAACGAGCTCGTGAGCTACACGAGCTCGAGTTCGAACCACCAATACTCTGCTCGGCTCGGCTCGGCTCGGCTCGTTAAAAGTTCTACATTTTGGATCCCACAATATTCACAGACACATCAATTAATAGGTTGTCCAGTCATTTAAAACTTGACTAATTTATTTTTTTTGTCCTTTTTATATGTAGCACCATTTTCACTTAATAAAATACATTGAGATAATTTAGGCAATTAAAGAAAAAACTTTGAGTCTACTTAGAGTTATGAGACTTATTTTGGGACAACCATAAATGGAATAATTCCCAAACAAATTGGGATGGAGAGAGTATTAAATTGTGTATGCAGTGGCATCAATGTCACGGCATCCAATTTATGTACAAAACTAGTTCTTCAACTACATCTTACATTTCAACTCGTTGTGGCACAACCGATGTGCCCGTATCATTATTCTAAAAATAAGAGTAGTGATAGTGCCACAACAAAAATGACCACAATAAAATACAAATACACTTTTGGACCATTGATTATGATGTAGGACATGTTGATTCAAATGGATCCCACGAAAATGAAGGGTGGAAAAGAGTGGTGTGGCACTTGTTTCGCATATTTTGTTGTGGCATAAACATTTCTCAAAAAATAATACATCAAACTATAAACATTAATCTACTGAATTCTCTTTGGTCTAAAGACACTAATATGCATTGGCTTTATTACTCCAGCTGCACCCATAAATTTTCTAAAACATTCCCTTCTCAGTTAGTGTAACCCCATTCTTCACTTGTGGGAAGAATCACTTATTCCTTGCCAAATGCAAAACACCCCTGCTGAAATACAAAATCTTTATACACAGTTCTTGGCACTTGAAATCATGCCCTATAGGGCAAGTTAGTACCAGGTGATCAAATCAGTAACATATTTTGATAAATTGATTGATACGTGATCACATCTAACAAGAATGCACCTTGTCTCCCCTAAAAAAAATGCACCTTGTCATTGTATAATGCTATGGAAATGTTGATACAGGACACTTGCACAATGCTTGAACCAAAACAGAGAGGTAATGTTTATTAGCATCATGCATTATGATAGTTAAAGAACAGGAACTAGATTTCCTGGTTCTTAAATTATAGCAAGTGTCCATCTCAAGAAGACAGTAGACTGGAAATGTTATGGAATAACCATCCAAAGAGAATGCCTACATCAAGCATTCACACATCGTGTGTCCTGCGGCGACCCCTATGATGAGATTTTTGCAGCGTGTTCTCCCATGCCATGACCTCTCCATGTTAGGAACTACGTCTACTTCGAATTCGTCTTCCTCCTCATCAGTCTCATCCCCATAGCCAAACTCCACATCGCCTCTATATCCCGGTTCACTGCCATATCCTGATTCATTCCCCAATCCATCAAGATTCCCAGCCTGCCTCGCAACCCCAGAACCCGTATTATCCTTCTCCCCACTACTCTGTCTACCTTTCTAGCATTATTCTTTCTAGTTTCGCTCACATCAGAAGACCAATCGGCGTCCTCATTCACCAAAAGCTCCCCTTGAATCCGCAACCGCAGCAACAGGAAATCCACTTCCCCTACTTCTACACCCCATAAAATCAAAATGGGGAGTCGATTCCTTCACCGGTTCAGTTGGATATGGACTCATCTCCTGGCACTGGTGGAGGAGAGGGTGCCATTGTTGACTTTGGTGGTGGTGAAGTAGAAGAACGAACGGGGATATACTTGTGTGGTGTCTCCACACGTGGAGACACCACAACCACATAGTTTCATTTTGTATTTAAAGTATGTGGTTCTGATCGTTTTACCCGTCACTTCACCTTAAAATTCCCTCACCATACAAGTATTTCCCTAACGATGGTGTCCATTCGAAGAAAGTGGGGAAATGAAATTGATCGGTGTTAGATAGAAGCAGGGGAAAGGTTCATTTGGATGGGTAATTTTGCCCGAGCATTACTATTCTATCCTTATAACCAATGATATTTAAAGTGCGTCCTAAATGTCTAATTAAGTTTAGAAATCGGTCCTTATAAACAAATAACCAGATTTAGAATAGGGGAGTGATTTAAAAGAAAAAAAAAGAGGGAAAAAATAGGGAATATAAATTGGGTGATAAATATAAATTCACTGTTTATAACCTCAAATCCACTGTTTGCTGCAGTAGAACTGACATCAAATCAAATGTTTCACTATTCCACTGTTTATGTGTTTTTTACAAAAATAACCTCTAAAATAACGTTGAAAAAATATCAAATGAGATGTCTAAATATAGAGGACGAAAAAATGAAAAATTGTGATGAAAGAATTATCATCTTTCGACAATCAGATCAAAAGATATATTCGTTTTTATAGTTGAATTTGAAATAATTTAAATCACAGCGGAATAAAGACACGTCATTTTTAACCAAAAAAAAAAATATTACACCGTCATCTTTGTATATTTCTATGCTGAAATTGTCATTTTTCTATCTTCATGTGGCACTTTTTTTTTCCCGGTAAAAACCGAAATTTTGGTTAGCGTGTTATATAGTAACCGAAATTTTTTGTTCGACTCTCCGTTAAATAGGCCACATAGGCCACATCGACGATTTCTGGTGCTGACACGCGTTATAGTGACACGCTTTTTGGTTTTTTTACAAAAGGTTTTTATATTTTTTACACGTCACACCCCGGTAATTCTACTCATATACACCCCATTTATTGTAAAATAAAAAAAAAACCTTTTGATACACCACAATATTATGTTTTTGGCCTCACATTCTATCTATACACCCCATGTCTCCTCTTCTATTAAAAGTTAACAATGCCCTTCCCACAATGCACCACGTCTCTGTGAAAGACCATCTGACACGTGTTATTTTTTATTTTTTTTTTTTTTTTTCCTTTATAACAAATGTGTATTTTTTTGGGCGCATTTATTCACACTCCGATAATTCTACTAATATACACCCCATCTATTGTATAAAAAAAAAAACATATTCATACAAACCTTTGAGGGATTACGATTAATTTTTTTATTTATTAGGGAAAATCAAGTTATTAGAGCGATATGAATAACACAATACAATTTTGCACTTTGATTATGCTAAACATATATGTTATTCAATAAGACATAATCTCAATCAATAATGAAAAATTGTATTGTGGACATAAACGTTAATCAATAAGACATAATCACAATTAATAATGAAAAAATGTATTGTGTCATTTATTATGACACAACTGTTGTGACCATAGCATTTCTCACGGCCTCAACATTGATATCTGGGAAAACGAATATTAGAGGAAGAAATATTTTAAAGATGCAGGTCGTTGCACAAATTGAGAAAAAAAAAACACGCAGGTCGCCGGATATTACGTTTTCGGGACCACAAATATTATGTTTTCAGGACGGAAGAACTACAATTTTTTTTTGAGGGATTACAATTAATTTTTTTATTTATTAAGGAAAATCAAGCGATTAGAGCGATATAAATAACATAACACAATTTTGCACTTTGATTATGCTAGACATATATATTACTCAATAAGATATAATCACAATCAATAATGAAAAAATGTATTGTGGACATATATGTTAATCAATAAGACATAATCACAATCAATAATGAAAAAATATATTATGTCATTTATTATGACACAACTGTTGTGACCATAGCATTTCTCACGGCCACAACATTGATATATGGGAAAACGAATATTAGATGAAGATAATTTTAAAAATGCAGGTCGTTGCACAAATTGAAAAAAAAAAACACGCAGGTCGCCGGAAATGGAAACGGAAAAAAGTTAGCCGGAACAGGAGGAAAATAATTTAGGTCAATTTCCGATTTGGAGATATTTCTTATTCATAGCTGGGATATTTCTTATTTGTTTAATTAATAGCTGGAATATTTCTTATTCATTTATTTCAAATAATTTTTGGTAGTGCATATTATATTTTAGGGAAATATATGTGAAAATACTATTTAAGCAAACATCTTTCTACAAGTACTAAATAAACAAATATCTTTGATGAATACACTAAATAAACAAATACCCCGTTTAGGTCAAACTTGTGGATGAATCTAATAAAATATTCCTATTTAGTATATTTGACTACATAATCATTCTTATTTCTTTCTATACAGTTAATTCCATGTGAAATATTTGTTCTAAATAATTCTGATTAGTGCTGACAAATAAATACATTCAATCCAAGTTGTACTTTCTCATTTTTAATCTTCGAATATATTACACGCTGGGCAACCGTGTCTTGCACGCGTCTTGTTTTTCTAGTTTTAACAATAAACCCTTTATTCCAGAAGATCGAATTTATATACTTGAATTAACATGCGCGCATGGACACAAGTTAGCACACATGTTGTAGAATATTAGCATATCGTTACAACAATAAATGGAAATTAAAGAAGAAGCACCACCAACTTGACAAACAAGTGGTTCATCAACTTTACACTATAACTCAAAAGTTTAGTAAATGACAAGAAAATAACCATGTTGCAGGCCTCCCTCGAAACTAAAAATATAATTTATCTTAAATATTGTTTTTGTGAACGACTAAAATATTTGAAGATCGATTAGTTGTATTTTATTTCATAATAATAATTTTTTTAGGAGAAATGTATATATTTGAAGTTGAATAATTAATACAATTATTGTTCTATATATAATTATGTAAAAATTAGTTGTTGACCTGTGTTCTATTTATTCAGTGGCTTAAAGAAACTCAAGGGCAGTACAGAAAGTGTAGATTAAGAGGAGAAAATGGCTATGAGGAGCCTCTTTATAGGCGCATTATTATTTTTGGTGTTGGCTGTGGAGAAATCAAGCGGAGTAACAACCTATGTGGTTGGGGATGCATTGGGTTGGAAGATCCCTACCGTTGGTGCCGCCAGCTATTCTTCATGGGCAGCTCAACATACCTTCCTTCCGGGTGATAAATTGGGTAATCATATTAATCTTTTTAAATAAGACGGATCCCCAAGAGGTGGCTTAGGGGTGCTAAGCTCGCCCCGTGTTTATTTTCAGGACACCAAAAAAAATTGTATAATTTAAATTCAACATAGTTAGTCGTCTTAATCAAGTCTATCTGACCATGTTAATTTTGTTCACTAGCCCACCAAAGCTTCACTTTCTGGCTCCGTCCATATGCCGTCAAAACTCTTTCTCTGGCTCTGTTTATTTGATGCATACATCCAGGTAATACCATGAATACAGAGTGTTGAACTATCATCTCTCTCAAAATATTAAGCTTTTGGGAAGTATGGGCTTATAAGAGGGAAGATAGGCAGACTCGTGTGGACCTACAAGAATGGAGATAGGAAGCTTAAGCATATGCTCCCATAAGTTTAAGCTTTTGGGAAGTGTTGGCTTATAAGAAGGAAGAGACGCAGTCCCGTGTGGACCTATAAAAAGAATATAAGAAGCTTAAGTTTATGGGAGCTCTCCAAAAAACTTTTTGGTTTATGGGAGAGCTCCCAAAAGCTTAAGCTTACACTTCTTATAATCTTAAGCTTTTGGGAAGTATGAGCTTATAACAGAGAAGAGAGGCAAGCCCAAGCTTTTGGGAAGTGCGGGCTTATAAGAGGAAAGAAAGGCAAGCCCATGTGGACCTATAAGAAGGGGGATAGGAATGTTGGGAGATAAGCCAACACTTGCAACGGGGAGCGGGGTTTGAACTCAGGACCTCCTGCTTTGATACAATGTTGAACTACTATCTCTCTCAAAAACTTAAGTTTATGGAGAGGTAGATAATTAACATTATATCTCAACACAGGGTATAGTAGGAATCAAGAAAAGTATTATGATGCAATATATATTAGGGATCGAGTTATACTAAATAAATAGTTGTTAAGCGCGAGGGCAATGTGTCGGCTCATCTCTTGACAAGAGAAGGCTTAAAATTGTTTGGTCTTAATGAATGGGGCATTTCGCCGGCTATTCATGTACTCGCTACTATGTCTCATGATATGATGTCCTTTCATGTCTCGGGCAAAAAAAAAAAAAAAAAAAAAAAAAAAAACTATACCGAAAAACGGGGGGGGGGGGGGGGGGGTAATAAATTTTCAAAGGCAAATAGAAAAATTAATGGGGGGGAGGACAAACTAAACGCATATTACATGTATTAGCGCAATTTCATCGGATCAAGGGGGCAGTTGCCCCCCTCGGTTGTATGTAGGTCCTCCCTTGCCGAAAAATGGTCTCATCATTCTACGAATT
Source organism: Gentiana straminea (assembly GCA_036785695.1). Lineage (NCBI taxonomy): Eukaryota > Viridiplantae > Streptophyta > Magnoliopsida > Gentianales > Gentianaceae > Gentiana > Gentiana straminea. The sequence continues at coordinate 9,597,443 of JAVUPR010000265.1, forward strand.
AGCATACAAAAAACCTAAGAACCTATTTGAAACAACTTTTACGGCTTGAGTTGATTATGAACTGATATCACAGTCTTTTCTTCTTTTGGTGGTTGCAGTTTTCAACTTCACAACAGGTGCACATGACGTGGCCAATGTTAACAAGGCAAGTTTTGATAGCTGCGATTCTGCCACAACCATCACTTCCTTATCAGCCAGTCCAGCCATTATCACTCTTAATTCTGCCGGACACCAATATTTCATTTGCACAATCGGCCAGCATTGTTCGTTAGGACAACAATTGTCTGTTAAGGTATTGGCTGTTTCTCCACCACCGTTGTCCCTGCCAACATCACCACCGGCTCCGTCCCCTATGTTAATCCCAACCCAAACACCCGTGGCATTGGCTTCAGCACCGGCTCAAACACCAGCACCATCAGCTTCCATAGACCCGACATTACCCTCGTCGTCTGCTAGCCCTCCAGCTCCATTTGTGCCGGAAGCTCCTTTGTCACCACTGTCAGAGGGCGTCCCTGCCGGCCCTACAGGAAGTTTTCCAGGAATCGGGATGGGACCTGCAGGGTCATTTCCTTTTCCCCAACAAAATTCTGCAACCGCTGCGGCTATTCGGAGAGCACCCATGCTCATGATCATTTCAGCCATCATTGGTGTTAGTATTTGCTAATTAAATTATGACCAAGGATACCAGCACAAACTTACTCAACCAATTCATACAACATTGATATACACCACCAAGATCAAGCAATTATAGGTTCTATAAAAATTAATGGTGTATAGATCAATGATATGTCGATTGATTGTGGTTGTTTTATTTCTCTTATATTATATATCTCCAATGAAACATACCTGGTGGCATGATAGGAAGAGTAATGATAATGACACAACTGTTGTGACACGAGTGCCACAACGTGCATCTACATCGTTGACTCATTGATCATTATTATATCTATCATGATCAACAGTGTAGATGTACGTTATGACACTCATTGTGTCAACGGTTGTGTCATTATCATTACTTGATATGAGATGTGAAGAAAACCATGAAAATTGATGTCACATTAAATATTCCTTTCTTATTTTTTAAACGTTGGAAAGGATTTTTATTAAGGAATCTAAGGGCTTGATGCATAAAATTCGTAAACGAGTGACGACGCTAGAAATCGTCCGGGTTGATTTTGACTGAATGATCAGGTAATTGAGTCTCTGAAATATGATCCGACAAGCTTGAGAGTAAGCCTGCAAAACAAAAATAAATTAACGTAAGAGGACCCGAAGCTTTGCCTCCACAGATCATCCGACGCTCAAATCAATTCGGTATTGGTGTTTTGCTATTTAACTGTGAGTTCAGTTTGTAAAATGATTGACACCTTTAAAATGAGGAGAATGAACCTTTTATATAAAGTCCTATCATGGGCAAAAACGTTATTGTGCATTAAAGTACGTAGCGTGCGAACATCACGGAGCGGTTACAGTTCATGGCGTAACGTCCGCGATGGTCACTTAATGGGGTGTAACGGTTATTTGAGACCGATGATGAATTGCATCATGTCGGCTGAAAGAGACCATGGACGACCTATGCTACGCCGATTGTGAGGGACCGATGACGACTTGCGTCATGCGGTTAATTGATATAAAGGGGACCTGCACCCTGTTGATATCCAACACATTTTTCTAGTAAAACAACCCAAAATCAAACTTAGACCAAATCGGCCCATACGATGTTGTGGCCTTAGATACTTTTTGTGAGGTCCGATCTCACCCATGTCAACAAGATACAATCAAGTGATCAACTATTCAAACTATTCAAACACAAGTCTTCGGAGACCAAGATTTCCATATCCTTTCATGTTAAAACTTGAGTCTTGGGGTACTGATTCAGACAAATTAGGTGTAACTTCAACTCTCTTTTATGCTGCAAGAGTTGTCTCTAAAATACTCGGCTCTACATCTGCTCTACATCTGCATCAGTTGATTCCCCCTAAGCTAATTCCATCTGTTCCACTAAAACTTTGAGATTTTTGTCTAGAAGAGTGAAGGCGCTGCTTTATGTATCTAGCCTTGGGTATAGGTTTATTCAAGGTCAATCACAAACTTTCTTGATTATAAACATATCCATAAGTCTTCAGTCTTCATACCGAGTCTGGTCCCTCATCCTTCTACTCGGCTGATGTAGGATCCGAATGAGACTTACTGATCTGGCCTATCAGACTTCTGTTACAATGCTTAGTCAGATTAACCTATACAAGATCAGACTTCTAAAGCCTATACAGCCAAGTATTTTCTAGACTCATTCATGTTTCTATAACAGCTAGCCAGACCATCATCAAAATTGAAATGTTCCTAACATTCACCAAGCCTTTCCAACCATCTAAATACAAGATCACATCCTGCTTTTGCCATCAGTTCCTACCTCATTCCGCTTACTCTTGTGAATAGACCGCCCTTCCTAATGAACTTTGTTACTGCTTCTGGTACGTACCTCACCACCTAAATCATTTTATATTTATCAATACACTACCTTAAATAAATGCAGAAAACACGATTCAGATATAATAAATTGCCAGCACCAGAAATAAAACATCATCTTACCACTGAGAAGTACGGATCCATATGCTATGGCAGCTCCAGCATGACCCTGCAATTCATATTTGCAATTCATTTCCTATTCCAAGTATACAGGAAGGGGGATTGTGAAAGATTTATGGCCCAACATTGCCAATTAACTAACAATCAAAATATTTGAGTCTGAAATATATAAACAACAACATTTTCACTGAACGTTTTCAACACCATTTTAGACAAATAAAATCATATGAAACCTGAAATATTAACCCAACAAAATTGAACACTAAACACTATTGTACGTCACTACGATGTCATCTTATGCTCAAAATGGACTTGGACACACAATATACATAGTTCACTACAAGCATTCTGCTTTTTCTCTAAAACATGTCTTTTTTTGCGTAGATGAATTGAGAAACCAAAGGACAATCCACAAAGTACCAATAAGAAAAAGATTAACCATAGAACTACCAAGCAAACTGGATGAAAACAATAGGCAATGTAACAAAAAAGAGGCCTTCATGGATTAGTGTAAGAGCGGAAGCTTAATAAGAGAAGATAGAAATAACTAGCTGTTTATTTCATTAAGGTAAAGCTTAGCTTATTACAAAGAGGCCTGGTTGTTTATATAATACAACCAGCCTCAGAAAAGCAACAGGAAAAGCAACTAGCCGTTGGAAGTCTTATCCTAACGGCTAGTTGGACTTTCAGCAAGAAAACAGAACCCGATAGAGGACAAAAGCTTATAGGAATTAAGCTTTAGACTAATACAAGGTCTAATTAATTAATTAAGGATTAACTTAATAAAAGAATAAAAAAGGTAGTAATAGGATTAATCATAAACAGTGTGATTAATTCTAACACCCCCCCTCAAGCTGGTAGATGTATATCAAACATGCCCAGCTTGCCAACATCTTCATAAAAAACTTTTCCAGGTAAACCCTTAGTAAACAGATCTGCCACTTGTTCCTTGGAGGGTACAAAGTCAGTAGTAATGAGGCCACTCTCCAATTTTTCTTTGATGAAATGTCTGTCAACTTCAATGTGCTTGGTCCTATCATGTTGAACTGGATCATGTGCAATATCAATTGCTGATTTGTTGTCACCGGGATGACTTCATAGGACTCCTCCACACCACCTTTAAGTCATTCGAATTATCTTCATCCAAAGTAGTTCACAGATCCCTATAGCCATAGATCTGAATTCAGCCTCTGCACTGGATCTGGCCACAACAGGCTGTTTCTTGCTTCTCCAAACCACTAGGTTGCCTCCCAAGAAAATGCAGTGTCCAGAGGTTGATCTCCTATCTTCAATTGCTCCAGCATAGTCTGAATTTGTATAAGCTTGTATATCCAACTCATCTTTCCTTGTGTAGAGTATCCCCTTGCCAGGACATCCCTGCAGATATTCAAGGATTCTGTCTGCTGCTCTTTGATGGCATACCTTAGGATTTTGCAAAAATCTGCTGACCACATTAACAGCAAAGGCAATGTCTGGCCTAGTGTGTGCCAGATATATCAGCTTGCCCACTAATCTTTGATAGGAGTACTTATCAACATCCTCATCCTCAGGAGAAATACTCAAGCCATGATTGTACTCAATGGGAGTTGCAGCAGGCTTGCATCCAAGTTTGCAGTTTCTGTAAGAAGATCAAGGATGTATTTCTGTTGAGATATGAAAATCCCTTTATCTGAGTAGGCAAATTCAATGCCCAAAAAATACTTAAGTCTGCCCAGATTTTTTATGTCAAATTCTCTGGCCATTCCTGCTTGTAGGATTTGGTTGGCTTCTTGATCATCACCTGTGACAATGATGTCGTCAACATACACAAGTAGGATAGATCTCTTCCCACCTTTTCCATGTTTTACAAACATGGTGTGGTCACCTTGACTAGGCTTATAACCTTGGTCAAGCATAAATTTAGCAAATCTTCCTAACCATGCCCTAGGAGACTGTTTTAGCCCATATAGAGCTTTATTCAGTCTGCATACTTTCCCATCAGAATTCTCAAAGCCTGGGGGAACAGCCATATAAATAATCTCATTCAAGTTGCCTTGTAGAAAGGCATTCTTGACATCATATTGTTGCATATTCCACTCCAGATTTACAGCCAGGGAGATAAGGATCCTGACTGTATTCATTTTAGCAACAGGGGCAAATGTTTCAAAGTAGTCCACCCCATGAGTTTGGGTGTACCCTTTGGCCACAAGTCTGGCCTTATGTCTTTCTATAGTCCCATCAGACTTATACTTGGTGGTAAACACCCATTTACAACCAACAGTCTTTTCACCCTTAGGTAAATGAACAAGATCCCATGTTTTGTTCTTTTCCAAAGCCTGCAGTTCTTCCTGCATGGCTTTAGACCATTTTTCATCAGATATTGCTTCTTTCACACTCTTTGGAGTGTCATGTTTATGCAGATTCATTTCTGAGAGCACTTCTTATAAGATAGGAAGGTTCTAATGGGATGTTTAGTGCATTCCCTCTTCCTTTTTCTTAGTGCTATAGGAAGATCATCAAGTGTGTCCTCAGAGCTTTCAGATTCATAGTTTTCAGATTCAGATTCAGAGTGTGAATCTGAAGCAATACTGATACTCTTGGTATCATCACTAATACCCTCAGAATCATCACTTTTCTGAGGGTTATTGTGTGCATCTTTTTTGAGTCCTCATTAGGGGTGTCAATCCCATGTGGAGAGCTGACTTTAGACAGCTTTGGTGTCTTCTTTTTTCTAGTGCAAACAATGGGGGTTTTCTCTTTTGTGTTAGCATCTCCTGTTCCTGTAGTAGGAAAAGGAGTTCCGTAGGAATATCACTCTCGTAGTGGGGCTAGTATGTTCATATTCATCATTCCATGTTCCATACTGGGAGTAGGGATTCCCTTGTCCCCTTGAAAGAAGTCAAGATAGTCTTCTTTCTGACCAGTAGGAATCCCCCCTTTATTTGTAAAATAAGACACATCTTCATGAAAGGTAACATCCCTAGAGATGATAACTTTTCTTGTAGGAGGATGATAGCACTTATACCCTTTTTGGGTATTGGAATATCCAATGAAGACACACCTTAGGGCCCTAGGATCCAATTTTCCTCTGTTGTGTGCATATATGTGAACAAATGCCACACAACCAAAGGTCTTTGGACCTAGGCCTTCAGATTGTGACATGCTGGGGTAAGTATTCCTTACACATACAATAGGAGCCTTGTTGTTCAAGATTTTAGTGGGGAGACGGTTTATTAGGTGAGTGGCTGTAAGAACAGCCTCTCCCCAATAATTTTTTGGAGCTTCCATTTGAAACATTATTGCTCTAGACATTTCCATTAGATGTCTATTCTTTCTTTCTGCCAATCCATTCTGTTGAGGGGCATACACACATGAAGATTCATGTATGATCCCCTTCTCATCCAGAAAAGGATTCAGCAGTCTATTAAAGTATTCCCTGGCATTGTCAGTTCTTAATCTCTTGATATTGGTATCGAATTGGGTTAGGATTTGATGGTAGAACTTAGGAAAAATCTCCAAGAGGTCAGATTTCTGCCTCATAAGATATGTCCAAGTGGTTCTAGTGCAATCATCAATGAAAGTAACAAACCAAATGGAACCATTGATATTAGAAACAGGGGAAGGTCCCCAAATGTCATTGTGAATCACAACAAAAGGTTTAGTACATCTTATTCCTTGAATGGGATAGGAGGCCCTTTTGTGCTTGGCCATTTCACAAACATTACAATGCAACTTGTCTATTTCACATTTGTTAAACAAAGTAGGAAACATCTTTTTAATAATAGCAAAAGGAGGATGACCTAGTCTATAATGATACAACCATAATTTATCATAAGTAGACATAGATAGAAAACTAGCAACAGGGACATGGTCTTCCTCTTTCCAGAAATATAACCCTTCCTTAGCTTTAGCAACCCCAATCCTCTCCTTCTCTACAAGATCCTGTATCAAGCATAGATTAGAGGAGAAGGCAACTAAACATTTTGAATCTTTGGTTAATCTTTGTATAGAGATCAGATTTTTAGATAACATAGGGACATGTAACACATCCCTTAGAATGAGTTTATCATTCAAAGCATAGTCTCCTATCCCGGTCACATGGATAGGAGAACCATCAGCAACAGATATAGTTCTGTTATTGGCACAGACTTTGTAGGAAATCATATTGTCACAAGAGGAAGCCATATGGTCTGTGGCACCGGAATCAACTACCCATTCTATAGGACCTTCAGACTGTTTATTAAGACAAGTCATACCTGAAAAGGCCAAGGAGGTTGATGAGCTTTCTAATGACTCAATGAACTTCCTCAGCTTTTCAATTTCTGAAGGTCCAAGATTGTGGTCTTGATTCTGGCTTGCAGGCCTCTGGACATTCTCACTGTTCTTTTTCTGATTCTCATTGCTGTTAACATTGTTAGCAGCCCTTTTGGTGTTGTCACTCCCTGGTTTCCCATGGAGTTTCCAACAATTTTCTCTAGTATGTCTGTTCCTTTTACAGAAAGAGCAGAATAGAGAATCTCTATCCCCAATTTTGTTGTTGTTTTTCTGATAATTGTTCCCACTCTTTTGAAAAGAGGGGTTCTTATCAGTGGTAATTTTGTTGCCCTGAGTTATCAAAGCAGAACTTTCAACAGGAGATGTGTCAATCATAACACCTCTCCTACTTTCTTCTGCTCTAATAAGAGCTATTGTTGCATTTAAACTAGGGAGATCTCCCTTTCCAAGAATCTGAACTCTGACAGAGTCATATTCAATGTTAAGACCAGCCAAAAAGGCATAGATCCTATCTTTTTCAAATATCCTTTTCAGGATCTCAGCATCCTCAATGTTGTTCATCTTGATGCATTGGTAGTGGTCTAATTCTTGCCACAGACCTTGCATCATGCCTGAATATTCAGTGATGGATCTGCTGCCCTGTTTTGTATTTGAAATTTTAGTCTTTACCTCATAGATTTGAGTTGCATCATTGACCACCTTTGAGTAGGTCTCCTTCACATGACCCCAGATTTCCTTTGCATTGGCCATGAACATGCATGTATCACTGATTTCAGGGATCATGGAGTTCCATAACCAAGACATCACCATGGAGTCTTGCTCATCCCATACAATAAACTTAGGGTCTTCTTGAGCCGGTCCTGTCCCATTAAGGTGACTGAGCTTGCTCTTTCCTTTCAGAAAAGTCCGGACAAACTGATACCATTTCAAGTAATTTTTCCCATTGAGTTTAAGAGCAGGCTGGATGTTTTGAAGATCACCATTATTGGTGGAAAGATGATCAGAACGAGGAGTTGCTGCAGTGGTATTACTTGTAGCAGTAGATTCAGCAGCCATGAGGATTTAGAAAAAAAAGTTCCCAGAAATTTGAATTTTTGAGCCTAAAGCTCCGATACCATGTAAGAGCGGAAGCTTAATAAGAGAAGATAGAAATAACTAGCTGTTTATTTCATTAAGGTAAAGCTTCGCTTATTACAAAGAGGCCTGGTTGTTTATATAATACAACCAGCCTCAGAAAAGCAACAGGAAAAGCAACTAGCCGTTGGAAGTCTTATCCTAACGGCTAGTTGGACTTTCAGCAAGAAAACAGAACCCGATAGAGGACAAAAGCTTATAGGAATTAAGCTTTAGACTAATACAAGGTCTAATTAATTAATTAAGGATTAACTTAATAAAAGAATAAAAAAAGGTAGTAATAGGATTAATCATAAACAGTGTGATTAATTCTAACAATTGGCACACAAGATAGAATGGAATCCTGCTTGGTGAAAGAAATAGGCAATGGGATTTGACAAAAGAGAAAACATAAGTTGGACTATTATCTGAAAGGAAATGTCCTTAACCCCAATTAACTAATGTTTTTATAATAATGAAATTATTCACAGATTTAAATAATAATAATAATAATAAAATAAAAAGTAAAATAGTATACCGAAGAAACTCAGAGTTTTACGGTATCTATATCAACCAGAAGGTGCAGGAGGAGGATGATAGAATATGGAACCATGTTTTCTCCATAAAGGCAACATCCTAACTAGTTCTTCAGAAAGCTTCTGGCTGTAACATTCCCATTCAGCAACTGCTGCACAAAATCTATCCCATTTAAACACAAACACATCACCTCGCCGTAATACGTTCTTCCCACTGCAAATGCTGCTCACAAATCTATCTTCTACCTCATTACTACTACTATCATTTAACAGAAAGCCTCGTCTTAAACGGTCTATTTGCTCGTGTTGTTCACCAGAGAGTCGCTTCACCATCAACAATGTCTCTTTCACACCATCGGTTGCTGCCTTCAGCTCTACATCCTCCTTCCAACAGTAAAACTGCACCACCTGAAGGACATGCAATATGTTGGAAAATTGCATATGAAACAACTCGTTTTCTTTGGCTATTTGTACCGGGCAAACCTCTAGAGAGGAGGATGATGCCGCATTTGAAGTCGGAGAATACAGATCCAGCCCAAGGACAAACAATCTGGCATATCGTATATCAAATCCGGACACGACATTTGAAGCTTCATCAGGAGGAAACCAGTACATACTGTTTGGTGCAGGCACGGGTATATAAGACCCAATGTTATCCAATGAACGTTGAGAAAGAAATGAGATTACCTTCTCATCCTCGTTGTGAGCTTGATCCCGACTGAACCATAATGTAAGTGTAACTCTTTCTCCTTCAGTAATCTCATCAACGGAATGTATGTTTTCGTCGTCTGCAGTATACATCACCACATCTCCAGCCATGGGAACAACGGTCGATGGCTCCCCATGCTGAAAGTGAAATATTCCTCCTTTAAAGTCCTTGTTAAAACTATTCAGATAACAGACCGCCGCATAATGCCTTTGTTTAAGGTACGGTCGGTTGTCATCACTGTGCCATCCAATGCTAGCTCCTTTAGTCCAGCTTATAAGACCAGTGAACTCAATAACCAACCCATACTGACATCCAAAAAACTCTTCCACCTTCTCCAAGAGCTTTTCTCTAATGGACATAAAGGGCAAGATCAAGTGAGCACAATTTGTGAAAGCAAGATGAGCCAGTGTAGTAGATAACACATTTGGTCTGTACCCGATCGTGCCACAGCTCTTGTGAATGAACTCCAACTCCTTGCAAGAATCTGGAGTTAGGAAATTGTTGACAATGAGCCGACGGTGGTCCTTGTCCATTGTATATAAGGTAGCCTCCTGAGTTTCTGAGGAGATTACAGTAAAGAGGAATTAAAGGAGATTAAAGGGTAAAACCGGTAAACGATTTATTGTCCATTTTTATAGTAGTATTCAAGTGATACAAACATTAAAAAATATCATAATTGAAGTATATTATAAAGCCATGGTAGTAAATAAGTGATCTAAATATCAAATCTATCAGAAATGTAAGTTTACTAAGATGTAATACTAGTATATAAGTGATTTAACATCAAATTGATGTTAACTTATGTTCATTATATTGTTTATTGACGTATACATGTCGTTAAATATCAGTTTCATGTAAATTGAAGTGTTATTCATTAAAATAAGTTATTTAACATCAATTTGATGTTCATTTACAAGCAAAACAACAACCAAACAAGCAAAAGTAACAACACAAGTATGAAATTTATTTTTACCGGATTTCTCCTACTGCATCCCCTGCGTTATATAACACCATTTCAAATGCAAGGCACCATATCATCCATATCTGTTAAAAGAAAAGTTCCACATTATAAGAAGCTTATCAAAGTAAATAAAACAATAAATGAATTTCACCATTACGCACCCCTAATGGGGGAATCACCCTTAAATCAGGGAATACAAAAGATCGAAGAGCATCCTACTGTTACCATCAACAATGGCACACCATCAATCTTCCCCTTTTCTTGGTTAAACTTTTGTTGGAACTGAGACTATCGACATTAACACGCAGTTTTGGATTTTAGCAGGGAAAAAAAACATAAAATGGAAAAACTTCATCGAACAAATAGAATAGGGGTACCACAGTTTATGCATTGCCTAATAGAAACTACCTCCTTCTCGACCCCTCCCAAGATATGCATTGCCTACAGAGACGCGCATTAATAGGTTATCAGGGCCTTTTTAAACGTCTTGTAATACCTTCTTCAAGGCTCTTCAAAACGCCTCATTACAACTACTATTACTAAGACTTTACCTACACCCGGAATTTGTTTTGAAGTCATTTTTAAATGCCCAATAAGTTTTTTCTCAATGTACATGAAATACGCCTAACAGGATAGTACGGAAGGAAATACACATATTCACACAATTTGCACATCCAATTTGCTGCTACATAATTTTGCTAGTATATTGACACACTCTCACAGAACTAATACTTGTGTTCCATACAAACAGAAATGCCTAAAGATAGAACCAAATTCACTCGGATATCACTTAAGTTCCAGAATAAGAGATGAAGATAGTCAATAAACCCCATACACCAACCGATCGCAATGTTCAAGTTTCATATGTAAATTGGTGCGTTCATACCGAACCCGGACCTTCTTTTACCACACAAAGTTCTTTGCCAATTAGTTAATCATTAAACTGTTCACAACATAATTAATATAAGCAAATTCATGATCAACTCATTCAGAGGTGTCCATACACAGCAGCAGACTGCAGACTTCATTTCTCTTACATCATAAACCAAAACAAAATCCACACACCATATATACAATATTTAACAATCAAGATGCTCTATCTACCTAAAACGTCATAAGTAAGACTCAAGGCTCAAACACTGGAATTCAATCACACAAAACAAAACAAAGACCTTCCAAATCAATAAGACGTTGGCGTCACGGTCTGTCTGCACTTCACAGTGAAAAGAAGGATTGACAGCTAAAGATTCAAGCAAAGATAAATAGAACCAATGGTGTTTAGATTTTTTATACCTAATAAGAGTGTAATGCAAGGTCGAAGCCAGACCCAAATCACAGGTTGTCTGACGAGAGCTATTTCCTCCGCCGACAAAGGAAAATTGATACCGAACTATCCCTTCTGGCGGCCCAGCCTACGAAATCAAAACGAACACCGCAAATCGAGCGCCCACAAACGGAGGAGACGAAATCCCTGCAAAGTACAATCTCCTTATGCTGGAACTGATCCGGTATTAGAGGTAGCATTTTCGTTTTCTTTTTTCTTTTTTTTTTTGGTTGAGAAACGACCTAATTGTATTCCATGAAGATTCGTGGGAAAAACCCCAGAGCAATTACAAATTAAACGATCCAGATATTATGTCTAACTATACATCATCATCCCACGTAAGTTTGAGATTACGGACTCTATTAGCAATTTTGGAAACTAAAACATGGAGTGGGGGCCGAATTGCATGAATATCATGCTGCAATTGGTTTCTCCAATACCATACGTTGTAGATCGTTTCTCGAAATATGTAGGGCCAATCCTTATTGTGATGGAGCTTCTTCATATTCCCTGCTATCCACTCTTGGATGTTGTGAGTGGAAAAAAAAGTGCTAATAGCGCCTCGGGGTAGTAAGGCTTGCCAAATATTTTGTGCTGGGCCACAATCCCTCAAAGCATGCATGTTAGTTTCATCACTTTGTTGACAAAGGGAGCAGATCGGAGAGGAGCTCACCCATCTCTTGGGGAGAAATTCCATAGTAGGTAGGGCATTGTGTGTGTCCTGCCATAAAAGAAAGTTAAGGCGATTTGGGCCTGGAAGGTTCCAGATGTGTTGCCAGACTTCATCAGAGTTGGAAATAGTGTTTTAGTTCAGAGCATTATAGGCTGATGCAACTGAGTATCGTTGATCTGAGGACTCAGTCCAAACAATGTTGCCATCAAAAAATAGCAAACTTGTCTTTAAGAAGATTGCCCACATACAAGATGGTTTTCCACATAAGCGAGGCAGTAGCTTTGGGAGGTTGAAATAGGCTGCTATACTTTTGTATTAGGACCTTGACCCATAAAGAATGGTCATCCATAAGCAACTGCCATATCAATTTACCTAAGAGGGCCACATTCATAGTGTGCAAATTCTTGAATCCCAAACCTCCCATCCCTTTAGGTTGACAGAGGGTGTTCCAAGCCAAGTTGTGCATTTTTCTACTACCTTCTTCATCTCCCCAGAAAAAATCTCTGCATATCCGTTCCATAGCCTGTATTATCCCTGCAGGGATCTTCATAGTTTGCATAACATAGAAAGGCTGTGTAGCAAGGGAGCTATTGATCAGGATCATCCTACCACCCTTAGACAACGTTTTCATTTTCCAGTTGGACAACTTCTTCTTCATTTTATCGAGGATAGGGTTAAGTCTGGTTTTGGTCAGTCTGGAGTGAAGCAAAGGAACCCCAAGATATTTGCCAAAATCCTCAGTATGTTGCATTTCCAATTTCTGGCTGAGAAGAATTTTCACGTGACCAGCTGTGTTCTTGGAGGTGTGGAATTTAGACTTCTGGGTGCTAATTCTCTGTCCTGATATTCTGCAAAAGGTGTTAAGGACTTCCTTAATGACATCTGCCTGAGATTCAGTGGCTTCCCCGAATAATATCAGGTCATCTGCGAAAAATAAATGGGACAGCGGTGGTCCTTGTCTACCAACTCTGATAGCTTTCCATCTGCCGAGCTGAATTTGTTGATCAATGAGGAGGCTCAGTATCTCCATACAAAGATCAAAGAGATAAGGTGCTAGAGGATCCCTCTGTCTGAGACCTCTCCGGTATCTAATTGGAGATAGTTTTTTGCCATTCCAAAGAAGGGATAAAGTATTCGAGTCAAGGCTATGCATGATCAGTTGGGTAATTTTGTCAGAAAGACCCAGATTTCCAAGAACTTTCTTAAGGAAATGCCAATTTACCTTATCATAAGCCTTCTCAAGGTCAATTTTCAGCATCATCCAACCTTTCCTCCCTTTTTTATGCTTGAACTGGTTAAGAGCTTCTTGGGCAATTATTATATTCCATGTGCTTCCTCTTCCCGGTATGAGGGCAGACTGAGTTGGGCTTACCAATTTACCAATAACTGACTGGAATCTGTTGGCTTAATGAACTGTAGCAAGACCAGCAAAAACGACTGGTTTTAATTTTTACGGAAGAGTGTCATAATTAAGTAGCTTTTAATGAAGCTCTTCAAAATCAATGGGGGTGTCACATGTTTGAACAACCCTAGCCAACTCTTTATAGTCATCTCTCAAATTGTCCGAAATAAGTTTCACAAGATCATCTGGATCCGTAGACTAATTCAGCAGCTTTAATTTTCACAGCATGAAGATAATTAGAGACTGTTTAAGTACATTTTTTGTATAGATCTGAGGTAATATTTAATATGTTTGATTCCTTCATGGGAGGGCTTTGCATATGTATCATATAAAGTAGTCCATGCCTCACGAAGAATCTTTTCTGAGTGATAAACGGAATGATATTTTGAGAAGAAAGAAGATGAGTTGACCATGTCTAATACAAAGATAGTATGACAGATAAGATTGAAGATAGAATAATTCCAGACCGCATAATCCATCCGTTAAATATGAGCGCATTCATTATGCAGGGAGATATGTTGGATTGATATGCATGGTTTGGCAATTTAATCAATTAAATATGAACGATAAAAATATAATTTAGAGAACAATCAAATTGATTTTCATTTAAAAAAAACAATTAAATGATAGTTATAATGATTAAAGTATATTTTTAACCTTTTACAACATACAATAAAATTATATGGTTTCATCATTCTTCCTATCATACTAATTAAATTGAATATATCCCCTGGATATGGCTTAGTGGTAAGCGGTTGAGGTGGTGTTGTGTCAGCTGTTTCCTAAAGCCGGAGGGTGGGGGTTCGAGTCCCGTAAAAAGCCGGCCCCTTTCGGTAAGAGGATATATTAAGCAGCCTCAACCCTGAGCTACTAGGTCCCATTAACCTCCTATCGCACTCCTGTGGGATCGGGGGCGAAGGGCCCTTACGGTTAGGGTTAAACGTTTTTTAATTAAGTTGAATCTTAGATTCCTTTATCAATTTTTTTAATATACTCATCATTATCTCAAAAAAAAATTGTTTAACAAGAGTTACTTTACGATCATTAAAATGTATTACTTTTAATATACTCATCAAGTACAAATGATACATGATACTTTGTACATGAAACTCAAATGTTATACTTTTTACATGCACTCTATTAAAATGAGTCGTTTATGTTTAGAGTAAAAATTTTGCAAAAGTTGCTTAAAAAATATTGTAAATGTTCACACGTTTACTAGATAATTATGGAGAAAATGTTCTTGAGATATATTAGATACATATATTCGACATTAATTATGGTGGGCTTACAACATAATCAACAGACAATATAGTGTAAAAGTATGTTGTGTCACTCGTCGTGACACAACCATTGGGGTAGTAGCATATCCCAACCCGAAAGAACAACACACACTAAAAGAGAGGACAATCATCAATTCCTCTTTCTCTCCCCTCTTTTTAAAGGACCAAAAATGGGGTGTGGGGAATCAGCAAGCTGTATCAACACTGAATACAATCAACCAAACCAAATAGGCTAAAATTCCAACAATGACATGGATGATGTGAAAACAACATCAAATGCATTAACAGAAGCCCTAAAAGAGAAGGGCATGGACCAAATCAAAGAGCATGATGCTGAGAAATTTGCTGAAAGAAAAGATACCGACGACACACGACAGTATGAGAGTAGAAATATCCAAAGGCTCAACAGGTAGTTTTCAAACTTGTAAAATGAGACACTGCAGCTAAATGGTACTTATCATTTCTTCCAGTGATAAACCAAATGAATCATAGAAATTGCTGACCTACATTTCTCATCTAGCAGCAAGAAAGATTCCAGATTTTTACAAGAAAAGATAAATGAATCAGCACCAGACTATATGAAGAACACCCTTTGAGGCAAATTCTCCTAATGCTTTAAGTGATTTTGAAATGAAACTATGCAAAAAAAGGAACACCCTAGTATCATACACCGAGTAAAATACTTTTAAAAAGACAGTCAATAACTATGTAAGCCTGTAGAAACACTTGTCTCCAGAAAGGAAAACTTCATAGCCGCCGCCGCACGGGCACTTGAAGAGAAGGGTTAAGCCCTCTTCAGTTTTCTTCACACATACAGTTTCTTGATTCTCACTCTCAGGCTCAGCTTGCTCCTGAAAAACATTAACCAGGCATATGACCACCAAAAGAAATAAAGGAACTATCAAACTGTCAGCTATAGAAATCCAAGGCTTTTCCAGAACAGTTCAACTACATATTGAAATTATTCAAATAGATTGCAGAAAGGCAGAATAACAGATCATTATATACCCTTTTAAATCAAATGATTAGCAGAGATTCAAGGTATAGTTACATGAAATACTTAACAATCCCCAACCTCACCCCTCAAACCAAAAGAAAAACCTCAAATTCAGAAAGAAATGAAGTCAGAAATCAGAACCTTGCAGTTATTGTTGATGATGTCATTATTTTGTAAGTGGGTGGTATCTTCGTCTTCTTCCTGCATGACTTTTCCCATCCACTGCCACAATTCCTCCATCTTTTGGTTAAATTTCCTCAATTTCTGAAACATACAAAACCTAATTTAAATCCCTGCTGATTACCCAGATAAAGAAACAAAACCAAACATCAAAACTAACAATACGCATGTTAAAACAACAACCAACCTTCGAATTAGGAGTTTCTTGATCAGAACTTCTAGAGCGCAAGAGTGGTCCAGGCCTTGGTGGGGTCGTAAATTCAACTTGCTGATGATCCGGCGAAATGGGATCAGAGAAAGACCTGAACAGAGGCAGGGGAACCGATGGAATTGAAGGTGCAATCGAAGAAACTTGCGAGTGTGATCCTGGCAGATTATCAAAATTCTTGAAACTCTCCGGAATTGAAGAATCGGAAACTTGATTCAGAGATTTAGCAGTATTCGGTAAATCTTGATAACAAGTAATTTCAGGGGTTTTGCAACTGCAAACAGAAGTACGCCGGGAAGAATCAGTAGCTCCGGCAGCCTTCATTGTAGAAGGATCTTGAAAAGATAATGGTGATCTTTTCTTTAGTGATCCACAAGTCCTGCATCTTTTCAGACGTCTGTACCGTCTAGCGGCGGCGGAATTGGGCGCTGATGGGTGGAGATTCAGCATTTTGAAGCGATCAACGACAGCGGGATCAAGATGAAGGGAATTTGTTTGGAAATCTACTTGGGTTTCTGGAGAAAGCGATTCTTTTCCTTGAGTATTCATCAATGAACGTCTACGGCAATCAATGTAATCTTTCGTTTGAACTAAAATTTGAAATTACAGAACAGCGCCCTTTTGCCTTTCGGGGAATAACAGTGAGAAGGATTTATAAAGGAAGCTAAGCTATGGCGTTGCCGTTGGAATTATTTTTTTCCGAAAAAAAAAAACAAAATTATTTTTATATTTTCTTGGAATCTATATCTATACTATCTATATATTTGAAAGCAACATTTAACCCAATTACCCAACTGACCCGCTCCGTACCCGAAAAAACCCCACTCCAACCCTACTAAACAATACCCGAAACATCTCAACGTCCAACTTATACGGTAACCTTTTTTCAGTATCAATTCAAATCAAAGCAAACTCCTGCTTATCTTCTTATCTGATATTTTTATTTGATCAATTAGGTGTCTCTATTTCTTTAAAAGTGTAGAAAATCATTGTTCAGAGCTACGAATATAAATTAGGAATTTCATCGGTTTGGCTTACCCCTTTTATATATCGATCTCTTACTCTTGGTGTACTTATTTGATCAATCCACTCTTAAACAGTGAAGGAAATCATCGTCCAAAGCTACGGATTTCATTTATGAATAAAGGTCGCAGAGGAATTTCATTGAAACGATTGAGCAATTCAATTTTCTGCAATTTTTGTGAATGATTCATGCTTCATACATTGCAGCATATCATATTTGAGCTGTCCATTTTTTATTTTATTTATTTATAGTGGATGTGGCCATTAGGAAGGCTGAAATCATGTTGATGATGATGTTAATCACTAATGTAGAAAATTGCGAGTTGTCATCAGTACTGATAAAGCTCATGTGGGTAAGGCTTTGGACTGTGTCCATGCTGAATATCCCTTTCTTTTTTCGAATATCCTTTTAATAAAAAAAGAATCAGGTACCTTCATTTGCTCATATTCTTATTCCTGAGTACTTTGGATAAATTTGTGTTTTATGGGGAGGAAATGTTTCGCTGTTCGAGTGATTCATGCAATGTGTTGGTGGGTGGTTTGTTTATACGTACGAGCAACTATAATAACCGTGCGTCATAACTCATATGTGACTATAGAAAAGATATTGATTTTTTTTTTCCTCTCGGCTTAAATTCATGAATCATTTATCAGTTGGATATGGTTTGTTTCATTTTTTCAGTGTGTTCTTCCCTCTTAGTTAAAGGGAAAATGATACTGGATGCACAATCCAATGAAATAAAAGAATATATACATAATGCGAAATACGTGCGTTTGTATATATGAATTTTAGATTGCTACTGTGCTCATTGGTACATTTAATTTTATGTTTTGTTTATAGTTGCAGGACATGACAGTTCTATAGCAGTTTTAGGTTTCATGAAGAACTCTTTGTGTGCTGCTATTGAGTTATACCAAGCTACCAAAGATGAGAAGTACGAGTTGGTATTGCAATGATATTTTTATGTATTGTACAAGTAAGACACTAAGACTCCACAACCCCCTCCCCTCATTTTTTTTCCTTTTATTTTGGGTAGTGTTTTTCAGATTAAGTTGAATAAGCTCACCTATGACATCGGGGTTTATCTCTTTATAATGTTTCATTTGTCTTCATGTTTTTATAGGCTATTTTTTTTGTTTTTATTTTGTTTTCTAAAATGTGACGCGTGAAATATGATGAGAACCTTTGACATTTTTTTTTACCTTTGAGAGGGTAAATGGGCTCTTCAAAATTGTAGGCATCTCTCTATCTCTAAGAAAAATAAAAATTGCAGCATCTTGGACTAGGGTCGTTCTATTTGTAGTGAATCGCTACGCGTGGCGAGGATCTACGACACGCGATTTTTCGAGGTGGAATACACAAGGTGCCCCGTGTGTGAAAATTGTGTGATCCGGATCTTTCGCGCGCCACGCAGCGCCTCCCTAGGATAGAATTTTCCCTTGGACTATGTGTGGCAGTTGATGATCCCAAAACTGTGTGGTCCAGATCCTGCCACGTAGACAGCTCCCAGGATAGAATTTTCCCTTGGACTATGTGTGGCAGTTGATGATCCCAATACACCAATTCAAACTTGAGTGAAGTTGTCTGTGCGTGTGTGAGACTGAATTTTTCCATGATTAATGTTGCTTTTGAAATACTCCCTCCGTACCTATTTATCTGAAGCAGTTGTCAAAATTCATACATAAATTTATTGAATGAATCTAGACACTTTTTAATTCAAGATTAGTTGTTATTTAAATGTACCTAGACACTTAGACTTTTGGCAACTGCTTCAGATAAATAGGTACGGAAGGAGTAGGAATTATGCTTGACCAGTTAAAAAAAAAATGCTACATCGTATCACGTGTATCGACTTTTGAATCGGTTTAATTACGTTTGATAATCATGAATATGTATCTTTAAAATTTCTGTGTTTTGTGTATTCCCGTGCATGCACGGGTTTATGACTAGTTATTTTTATATTTTCTTGGAAACGAAATTGGGATATAAAATGGCTCGCACCGTATCAAGTAGACATCTATAACTCACACTATACTTGATGAAACTCGAACGTGTGACATATAAAGTAGACATATACTACATTCGTTCCAAAATATAAATTATCCGATGTGTTTTCACACAATTAAGAAAGTTGTCGAATGTCATAAATTTAATGGTTAATGTCTAAAATACCCCTTGACTATCATTAATGCAATAGTTGTTAAATAATGAAAAGTGGTTGGATCGATGATAAATTAGAGTAAGATAGAGAAAATAGTAATAAATGTTGCATTGGTAATATAAAATAACTTATATTGTGGGACAAAACTAAAAGTGTAGGATGACTTATATTTTAAACGGATGTAGTATAACCCAAACTGTTATAACCCACACTACACTTGGTGGGACTCGAATATGTGAAAACACTTGGTGGGACTCGAATATGTGAAATATAAAGTAGACATATATAACTCATACTACATTTGGTAGTACTCGTACATGCATTCGTGGTAGCACTTTGAAAAATATTCAAAATTTAGGGCCCGGATTTTTGTTGTTCTCATAAGTTTATTAGCCTAATTACGTGACATATATTATAAAAAACCGTTTATCTTTTTTTAAAAGGCTCATTTTTTATAACTTGGCTTAGAGCCTCTACACACTCAAGGACGGTCCTGTGAACATGTGAACATATATAACTCACACTGCACTTGATGGGGCTTGAACCCATGACATAATGGTCTCAAACATGTAGATATGTATAACCAATTGAGCTCAGCCTCATTATCATAAAATGAGGTTATCATAAAATACCATTTTAATTATTTTTCACATAAGTGAAAGAGCATAAAATAAAATACAAAGATATGATATAATTACTTACACACAACTAAATTAGATGTTTTAAAGGAAGAGGAAGAACGGATAAAATCAGAAATTATTGTGAAATGTCATCATTATATAAGGTTTTCTTTATAGTTGATTACATTTCTTTCAATTTTTTGGCGGTTAGGGATTTACTTGGAAATTTTTGTGTGGTAGCTCCATTTGTGTAGAGTTACCGTGTGTTTAATCGAACACGCTTTTTATTGTGAATGTATTTAAATTGAACCACACGGTACCTCCTCATAAATAGACTTAAGAATTATTACAGATCACAATTGAGACTGATAAAAATAAAAATAAAAAATCACTATATAAGAATTACCCGGATTTACATGTCTCTAATGTAAGGCCTCAAGAAAAGTGTTTTGTGATCCCTTGCTAGCTTTGTTAAGTAGCTGTTGTGGATGAAGTGAGACATTGTCATGGCACGATCACATCATGTGGTTGTGGAACACGATGTTGCAACTGCAATTTTGTATGCATCATTGATTGACGGTATTGTCTCCTACGCATTTTGTTGACTAGGGCATTGATAGTATGGCCGAGGTGCTCAATTTATGCTTCTTGTTGGGTGATCATTGGCAACCGATGCACTGAAAGGGACCATGAATACCAAATCTTTTCAGCTGATTGGCAAATGGAAGAAGGCCATTATGCCACCTCCACGTAAATAAAGACGGTGGCATATTCTTTTATATCTATCGGAATTTCTAGTTTCGACTTTGTGTAAAACCTTAGAGTGGTAAATCATATATTTTTAAATCATGAGGAGGTAAAGAGTTCAATTGACAAACCACGAGGGGTAAAAAGGTTTTTTCCCCATAATTTTATCTAAAGAAACTATCTACTCATGATTGTCGTTATCTCTAACATAAGATCGGCTTCCAATGAAGCGGCACAAAACAAACCGTCACGAACTAAAATCGGGTTCCTCAACATTATTTCTAGTGTGTTTGCCCAAAACATGTCCTGCAATGTCTCCACTTGAGTCTGCCATTGATGACAAAACAAGATTTAATTTGAAAAGAAGTTTAAAATTAGATAAAACTTCTGTAGAAAGAGAAAATCGTATATATTTAAGAGTGAGGATGGCATATTCGTATACCCAACCCGAAATCAGTTCAAACCAAACCACAAGCTTTCATAGTCTTTGGTTTGGTTTGGTTATTAATTTTCCGAACCAAATAAATTAGTAATAGGGAAGAAAAAAAAACCAAACCAATTCCAATCAACCCTAACAGCTATGGAACTACTTAATAATCTCCCTATATATATGTACACATGATTTTCAGCCTTTAGGACATATCATCATGGGATTGGGATTAGGCTATATGAGTAGATAAACAATCTATACAATACCTTTAATTCTTTGAAGAGAAAAAAAAATATATTCATATTCACAATTTCACATTATTTACACAAGAATCTGGAGGACAATAAACCACTGATTATGTACACATATATCCTTCAAATTTTAAATGTATGTGGAACGAGCCCTGATTCCGTCATTGTTATGTTGTCCTTGCATGATTATGCAGTTCTGAATGTTGTCTTAAAACAAAAGATGACGGATACTTAGACAGAACCAGGTTCCCTAAATCATCGTGAATGGCGTTGTCGGCAACACGTGTATCCATAAATATTCTGCATTTTCGTTCTTCGTCACAACCCATTTGGACACCAAAGTACTCCAAATGATCGATAATGCTGTTCCCTAACACCGACCTGTGAAATTTTCCACTTCAAGTATTCAGGCTTTTGATGTAATAACTATTGAAATTACACTACCCCTACATTTGATCCTTGTGGGACCCCAGGATCAAATGGTCTATAAGTGTGTAGTGACAACATGTTGTGTCGGTATCATTTTCGATATTGAAATCCAAAAAAAAACGAAGAGGAAATAATCACCTGCTACATTTGGGGTCCTCACCAGACTCATCACAGACCTGCTCAACTGGATAAATTAAGCTTCCAATACCAGCATTATGAAGCCACACCTACAGATACAATATATGCCCAATTTGATGAAAGCAAAACCAATAAAAGCCGTTGAATTAACGTGAGTTTAGATTGTTAGAATGTATACATGTTATTACACTTGTCGTTAACAACTTAAGCTTTTACTACTTTTATCAATGTCATTTCTAGAAAGAAAAGCAAAACATGTTGTTGTTACTTTGCTACAACATGTCTACTATTAGTCTAGGTGTGTAGACAAGTCCACAGATGAGGGGACGTATAAAGCATATACATGTTTAAATTGCATTTCTTCTTAACCACTTTTAGGCGAGATGGAAATTTATAAAAGATGAGTAAATTAATGTCTTAATTTCTAGTAAATAAACCGGAGAACAAAAGGTGAGTGAAGAAGTACCTCTCTAGGTAAATGGTGGTATGTCTTCTGAGGAAAATGTGAGAAATAAGGAGGCAGATGAGGCACAATATCATGTGCATGCGTCAGCCTAAATGTATTAGGCAGAAGCTGGCTGTAATACGACACAAATGCCGCATTACCGATTCGTGGCTGTCCAAAAGTCATAACCTCAACGTCCTTGGCTCCAGCATTAACCTAATAACATAATACTGCATTAACAGTCGAAAAAGGGTGTGTACGGCATACTTCAATATGCCATAGTCTTTAAAAATCATAAATACTTCAGAAGTGAAGTACGGCTACTGATTGAATTACAGTATAAGAAGCAGTAACTTGCCATCTAAACATTCAGCAGTCACTAAGAAGAATCAAGTAAACAGATGGTTTGGAACTTCATATTCAGAAAGCATTATTGAGAATCCCAGAAAAAATCAACAATATAGAAAGAAACAATCAAGGACTAGGTACAGAGACAATATAGCCTACTTAGTTGTAATTCTGCAGGGAAAACCAAATCGCCTCATATTTAAAACTAGCTACTTGAACTTAAAGGCATTTTAACTTTGACTAATTAAACATCTTTTATTACGCATTTCTTAGAAAGAGAGAGGGCGGTGTTGGTGGAAGGTTCGGATCCATGGGGAGGACATTGACTTAGAAGGAAAAAGCAGGTGGACCTAAACAAGGACTCCATTGACTTAGAAGGATAACGGGCACAAGTAAAGATTTATACTGAATTATTTTCAGCCAAGGTAATAGAACAAACAAACAAACAAACAAAAAAAAAAAGTAGCCTCAAAAGTTTGTAATAATTACAGTAAGGTCAAGTCCACAGAAGGCAGCTATTGCCCCTCCCATTGAATGCCCTGTCACCATAATTTTAATGTCACCGTATAACTCTGTTGCCTGTTCAACAGCACTTATAACTGCTGGGCGTAAAGATGTGTTGTGGTAGGCAGCATAGAATCCATGATGCACCTGCAAAAGAGAAGGATGGAAAAGAAGAACAAAACTACTATGAGTAAAAAAAACCCATATTGCATCCAACGTAGATAGCTCATAGCAACCTAAAAATTGCTCCACCATATAAAGGAATACAAACTAGGGGAGTAGTTCTTGCCTACTGTAAAGTCATTGCACTTCCTGTTGTGAACTTGCGTCCCCACGCCATCCCCAATTAAATAAAAATACAATCCTCCCCCCCCCCCCCCCCCCCCCACACACACACACAAAAAAAATAAAAGGTATACAAACCATGAACAAATGCTTATATATGCTTGAAAAGAAAAGCATCACCAACCATTGCATCCTCGATTCCAGGATAATTTAAGTCCAGCTGTTTCCAGTATAAATCCTCAACCCAGTTCTGTATACTGTAAAAAAAAGAGCAAATCACATAAGAATGCATCATGAAACATGGAAACCACTGATCAGACAACACTAATGGTTTTCAGTGAAATAATAGCATGGTAAAACAAAACAAAGAAGCAAACAGGTAATAGATACAAGAAACTTAAAGGTAACATGTTGCAACAAGACAATATGAAAAAGGTTAATAGTAACAAAAGAGATACTCTACAAACTCCTTCACTTAACTTGATTGTTGAGGCCTTCTTTAACTTAATAAGCAATGGTTGAGTTATTATGTGTAAGCTTAATTTAATAGCCTAGTTCATGAATTCACAGAAGAAAAAAACTAGATCTTGAGATAATGCCTTGACAAGACTCTGAATGTCACGTGATTATACAATACAAAATATTACCATCTCAACCAAAAGTTAACAATGTTAAATGAGAACATGAACATGACAATACATCTTGTAGCGGACACGGAATGACAACAACCGTAGCACTATTTTTTTTAGCAGAGTAGGAGCAATAATATTTGTCTTCTAATAAATAAAGCAAGGGTGGGGTTTGATCCCCTGACCTCATGCTCTAAATATTACCATTTCACCTTAAATCTTAAGTCGTTGAGGGGAGGTGTAGTGTATGCATATATATAAGGAATGCTATAGAACTCTTTAGCTTAATAGCAATATGGCATGAAGTATTAGTGATATCTAAAAATTTAGGTGGTATTTTTAGAGTGATTAACATATTGAGACGAACAACCTAGTGAAGAAGAGAGTTTGAATCGGAAGTATGAGAAACCTAATACAGAAACCTTCTTAGCCTTTCAATCTAAGAAGCCAATAGAAAACATTTATAAAAGCCCAAAAAAAGACCCCCTAGATGCCACAAGTAGTAACAAGTGATATGCTAGAGTTAAATTACCAACTCACCTACGCTTAAATTGTAGAAGAGAATTGTAATTCATACATAAAATCCTAACATGTCCTCTTACGGGTGGGCTTGCAGACAAATGGAAAAGGTACACATGTAGCATGATAAACATGCCCAATGGTAGCAGTGGTAGTACTTGCTGTGGTATAGTAAGCATCAGCAGTATATCTTAAGTCGCTGAGGAGAGGTGTAGTGTATGCATATATCTAAAGAATGCTATAGAACTCTTTAGCTTAATGGCAAAATGGCATGAAGTATTAGTGATATCTAAACATTCAGGTGGCATTTTAGAGTGAGTACCATATTGAGACAAACAACCTAATGAAGAAGAGAGTTTGCATAGGAAGTATGTGAAACCCTAATAAAGAAACCTTGCTAGCCTTTCAATCTAAGAAACCAATAGATAACATTTATAACAGCCCAAAAAAGACCCCTTAGATACCACAACTAGTAACAAGTGATATCCTTTCAAAACAAAACAAAAAAACAAAACAAAAAAAAAAAAAATAAAAATAAAAATAAAAAATGATATGCTAGAGTTAACTTACCAACTCACCTACGCTTAAACTGTAGAAGAGAATTGTAAATTATACATAAAAATCTTAATATGACCTCTTCCATGTGGGCTTGCAGACAAATGGAAAAGAGTACACATGTAGCATAATAGACATGCCCAATGGTAGGAGTGGTAGTACTTGTTGTAGTATAGTAGCATCAACAGTAATATTATCTTTACCTTTTTTTAAGGAGGCAGAGTGGTGTTTAATCTCTAACCTCGTGCTCTGAAACATTGATAAATAACCGATTCTCCAATAGTTTTTTCACTCTTTTTCTGACCAACATCATAAAGGTGATGCATTTACTCAATTTCATTGCCACAACATGATGTTGCAAGGATTTACAGTGACAATATCCAGTCTTGACTATCATAGGAACTTTCTAATGCTTTACTTGATAGGGACTTAAGGCTCAATACAATGCCCTTGAAAATTACTGAGGGGTTTCCCTTCGCCGCACATAGCCTATTAAATAAGAATAATAATTTCAGATATTACAGACAAACCTGGTGGCTTGGGTGCCTCTAAATGCTATAACGATTGCATTAAGATCTTTTGATACTCCAACAAATCCCTGCAGTAAATGTCACAATAAGTTCCAAGGTAGGGCCAGTCAAACTGGCAGAAGGCCAAGTCAACAAAGACAGGAGCAAGAAAGAACCAAGAATAATTGGATAGACCAACGCCAACGATAATTAATCTTATTATATCCTGCCTAATGTAGAACAAGAAATCTACCTGTAGGCAGTGTTGTACATCAACAATCAACTCTATCATTTCAAATCCCTGCCTCGCAATAACAGCAAAAAATCATTTGATTAGCCACATACAGGCATTAAATGTCTATTAGGCTTAAGCTTTAGTCAATAAAGCATGACATCAAACTAAAGACAGGTAAGGATGAAATTTCACACGTTCCATCAAAATCAGTTAAAGTATTTTAGCATACTCTACCTCTGTCAGGCCATTGCATCTTGGGCACGTCCAAGTAAACAATTCTGTCAAATCCGACAAGTACACCTGCAAGTCAAGATCTTGTTTCATGATTTACCAGAGTAAAATCACAAAATGAAGAAAATTCCTCAACCATAAACTCACCGCTGAAGCATATTCCACCAGCGTTCTGGCAAGTGTGTGGTTATAAACTGGTTGAGAATGCTTTTCCCTGACTATGACTTTAAGTTCTGGAACACAACAGAAGAAAAAAGAGTCAAAACAATATGGCAGTATTGAAGGCTCTTTCAAACTTGGGCATTTTCTCCTCAAATGCTACACAAAATTTATCTGCTTTTCATTATTCGACTCAAACTCCTACAGAGAGATGTCGAACCAATTACTGATAGACACACTTGGGATGATGTTAGGCGCAGCCTATTCCCTTTGGCTATATAATCGTGCGGTTTCTGGGAATTTAAAACCCGATTTCCTCCATAAATTCTCCGATCTAAATGGCAGAGAAGTTTCCATATTCATACCTTTTCTTGTTGGATGGGCGACCGCGCATTAAACTACCAAAGAAATAAGGGTAAACCAATGTGATCATGACATTGTAGGTGGGACGGATGAGAGGTTTGGGGGGGGGGCAACCAGTCCCCCCTTTTTTCCATAGGGAGGCTCGAAAGCCGGAGCGCGCTGATCGGACTTTACTAAACTAAAAAAAAGGTAAGCGCTAGTGATCCAATCAATATTTACCGAGGAATCTAGGAAACGGGCACCAAGTACATTTCACCAGTATTACCTTCAATCACAATTGCACATCAATTGGCAAAAGCTAATTGTAACACATTTGAGCGGAAATATCAAACCTAGCACCTTTTACAAAAAGGAACAGGCTGGGTTGACACCTCAATAAAGAAAAAGTTACAGATAAAAGATCTAGTTTATGTGCCAGCAAAGAACCAATAGATGAGAATATCAAGATGAGGTTTAGAGAAAAGAAAACATAAAAATCACGAAAGAGGGTTTCTTTGGGAATACCACTACCATTTTTCGAGAAGTGCATCTCCTAAAGGAACAAAGTTTCAACGTACAATCCACAAAGTCAAACATGAGAAAGTACTGAAAGAGTTTGAGTATGTTCTATTAATGCGGAATTATGAAAGAAACCAGGAGTAAATGAGAAAAGTAGAATGTGTTAGGCTAATAGTTGAGAGGGCTAGGTAGCTGCAGTTATGGCAAGGAAGACTATCATAATCAATATCATAAATTAATTATTTCATACATAAATGTGTCAATCAATAATTGATACTATTCAAATCAAAGTATCTAAAGGATATAATTTTAGAAACATGTTGCTTATGTCCCTTCTATTTTATGTTTATATACAGTTGCTTATATACTTTAAAAAGTGTTGAGAAGTTGTTATGTTGCTGCTGCTGTCGGCCTGGTCGTTAGGGCTTAGGCTTATTTTATTTATAATCGTTTTTTTACTGTTTTACCCTTAATTATGTAAAATAAGGTGTATCTAGTTTCAGCAAGTCTCATAAGTCGGCCAATAGGGCCTTAAGTCGGCTGATACAGCCAATTTATTGGGTCTGTATTATGTTTGTTGGAATCATTCAACCAATTAGAAATAAATTATTTCTCCTATTTTTCTACATGGTATCAAAGCCATGGTTTACCAAAAATCCTGAATTTTTCGGAAACTAATTACAAGGTTGTAATGACAGGAGAGAGGGCGTTACCTCCAACCCGCTGATCTCCTCCTTTGAGGTCACCTCCAGTGCGCCAACTGGAGGAATTCGAAACTTTTTGGCCGACGATGAAGTTGGAAATCCGAACTCAAGTTCGGTCATTTTCACCACCCGCAAATTGACCGGTAAAAAATATTTAGAATGATCCCAGACCATGAAACTAGTGATTGATGGAAGAGGAAAGCTAGGGATTTTGACAGGAGAAGTCAAGGAACCAAATCCTGATGATCCAAAGATTCGAGCTTAGAAATTAGAAAATTAGCTGGTGATGGCATGGCTTATCAATTCAATGCTGCCATCTATTGCTGGCCCTCACACGTTTCTCCCTACACCTAAGGATGTTTGGCAGGCGGTTAAAGAGATGTACTCAGATGTTGGGCAATGCGACAAGAGTCTAGAGATGTCGCAACATATTACAATGAAATTGTGACATTATGGCAGGAGTTGGACATGTGCCACGAAGATGTCTGGGAATGCTCGAATGAAGCGTTAGATTCAAGCAACGGAAAGAAAACGATACGGTTTATTCGTTTCTGCCTGGCTTGAATACTGAATTAGATGAGGTGAGGGGCAGAATTCCCTCTCTAAGAGAAGTATTCTCAGAAGTGCGGAGAGAAGAAGCAATGTGGAAAGTCATGAGAAAATAGTTGGTTAATGTAACTGAGGTATCAGCGCTAGCTGTGGGGAAGCTTGATGCGAACAGAAAGGGTCCCAAGCCAAAACCAAAGTGTAAACATTGTAAGAAGACTGGGCACACATAGGAAACTTGTTGGGAGATTCATGGGAAACCGCCATGGAAGCCAAGAGGCAAACCAGGTCTCCTTCAATCCGGATCAATCAACTCAAACTGAGGCACTTCCTTTCACTAAAGAGCAACTAGTGCAACTGAATAAGCTTTTGAGTTCTCAATCCTTAACAAAGTCAAACCCAACTTGTTCCCTTGTCCAGTCAGGTAACTTCGCTCACTTATCTATCCTAGAGTCTAATCATAAAGTCTGTTGATTGTTGATTCTAGTTCAACAAACCATATGATCAGCATGTCTGAACTTTTTCATCCGCAGACAATTAAAAAGTAAAGCTTGCAGATGGAACTGGGAATGTTAAAATGCGAAGGAGTCTTGGATCATAATGAAATCATGAAAGCATTGCTACATTCATAAAACTTAGTAATCACCTCTTCCCGATGAAATTGCAAACAGCAGTACCAAGATTACCACCTTCAGCCAACACCATCCTTTCATCCTCTGCCATAAAATTAAAAAAAAAAAATACAAGCGTCAAATTACTGATCATCGACTAAAACCCTAAAAAAAAACCAACAGTAATTACTTCTTTGCCGCAAAAAATAAATATATACTTCAAATTGAAATAATAAAAAGTATTGAAAGGTCGGGTATTCATACTACGCAAAATAGCCTGCTGCTGATAAAGGATGCCCCTGTTTACGTCGGAGCTTTGAAGAGAACAGTCCAATTATTTCGGAGCTTCAGGCAGAAAACGGCCGGAGAAAGTATATTCCGGGGATCAGTCTACAAGCAATCGCGAGGCTCTCTATATTACGTTGGGTACCGTTCCCAAAGGGCTAGCAACTGTTTAACCGGTTTTTTTTAATTTATTTCCCGAGTGACGTGAAGTAAAAAGAGGATAATCATAGAGAAAAAAAAATTGTTCAAAGTTGGGACTTAGCATATTAATATGGGAGAATGGCTTATATGACTCATTTCAGAAAATGTTTGGTGTAAAAGACCTTTGATCAATTTAGTATTTAAAAAAAAATAAAAAAAAGGGAGAAATAATAATAAATGTCTGAACTTCCTGTTTTGCCCCTCATTTATAACCTCTCAATCAACACCCTTTCACCCAAACACTTTCTCCCATTTCCTTCCAAATTCCCAAATCGAAGTCGGTGAAAAGGAACCGTTCTTCTTCTCCGCTTCTCCTTTCTATAACAACATCAAAGTTGTTTTCAATAGATCGATCCATAGAAGAGTACCGATTTGGAGGAATTAGATCGTCCGTTCCCAGTAGCTTTCCGTCCGCAACTCGGTTCCGGCGAGAGGTCGTGCAACACTCTAGTAAAATTAATTTATGGATTGAGAATCGTCATTATGATTTCTTTAGTACAGTCGATTTAAGTGTGATTATGGTAATGCATGTAGCTTGTAATGTAGAAACTGATATTGGGGTTGATTTCTTTAATCGGGTTTAGTTTGTGAATTAGAACTATTGGACATTTTGAATTTGAAATTAAAATGTGCATTAGTATCTTTAATCGATTTAAGCTCCATGTAATATGTTTTTTATGCTCATTTGTAAGTGGATGATGTACTAAAGCGGGTTATCTATTTTGTTTATTTTGTAGTAAAGAAATGAATCTTAAATACCAATTGACAAGTGTGGAGAGGGCGAAGAGATCTCAGATTGTTAATAGAAGTCATGTTGATAAAGGCGATTATGTCATGGTGAATTAGACAGAGAACACAAGAAAGCACTAAGAAATAGTTGTTTTGGGAATTTAATTAGCCTTCCCGAGGTTAATGGTACTCAAATTGTGCATAATATGTTGATGAGACAAAGTGGAGGGCGATTCAAAGGAAATTTTACGGTTTAGGGTTGGAAACAACAAGGCTCTTAGGTTTAGTTTGAAGGAATTTACATTGGTTACCGGATTAAATGTTGGGATGTTTGAGTGGAAAGTGAGTGAGAAGAAAGCTCAAGGTTGTCGTATTGTCAAACGCTACTTTAAGAACATAAAGTTAATAAACAGAAATGATTTGTTGAAAGCGTTTCCTAATGTTGCGGATGAAAATGATAAATACAAGTTGGGATTGTTGATTATTTTGTCTTATGTTTTGTTGCCTGCGGAGGAGAATGTGTCGTTGGATTGGTGGTGTTTTAAGTTGGTGGATGATTTGGATGCATTCAACAAGTATCCTTGGGGGATCTTGTGTTATGAATACACAGTTCGCTTGTTTAATCGGGACATGATTAAGTCGTTTAAAAAGGACAAGGACAAGGTGGGGTATACATTGAATGGATTCCCACATGCTCTGATGGTATGTATTATGATATGTAGTACTGTTTTAATTCGGAAGTCATAAAATTTTGGAAGTTATTTTGTAAATGTCATGTTTGCGTAGGTATGGGCACTTGAATCCATCCCGTGTTTACGGTCGTTGGCAGAGTATGTTGATACGAAAGCCTTGCCAAGAATGCGCAAGTGGACAGTGGAAAGGAGGGTGAGCTCTTCGAGTGTCAATGCTCTTTTGGAACAAGCACAGGTTTGAATGTATATCTTGTTAGGTAGTCCTTTCTTAAATGTTTGATGCCCTAATTTAAATCTTATTAATTTATATATTATGAATTCACTGTAGGTGGAATTTTTGCCAACTCTTGTTGTACATAAGCCTATGGAGGGGGTGTTATACGGGATTCTCATGGTAATCTAGTCGTCGGGTTTCATGCTTGTTTCGGCCAAGGGAATGTTCTTGATGCAGAAGTGAAGGCGCTGCTTTTTGGTATTCGACTACGACCACATATTATGCCTCTTGATATCGAGACAGACTCCATCTTTGTTTCCTGGGTGATAACCGGAAATCTTACTGGAGGCTGGCCCCTTTGTATCTCGATTAATCGGATTTCGGCATATTTACGGGAAATGACGTACAATATCTCGCATATATACAGGGAAGGTAATAGAGTGGCAGACGGCTTTGCCGCAATGGAAGGAGACGATGTGACCTTCAACAACCTCGAGGACATACCTCATCCTCTTCAACAATGACTTATTAATGATGATTTACATGGCCCTCCTCTCATTCGACATGTTACAAATAACTAACGGAGCTTACGAGAGGAAGAGACCCTGCGTTGGGAACTTTTTCCTTGGACATGGATGGCGCCACTTTTGGAAGCACCCCTATCTTGATATTAGGGGTGCAATCCAGGTGTACATGTTCCTTTATTGGATCTTGTCTATCATGCTCTATTTTACATGGACAAGGCGATAACCGTGTTCTCATCCGTAACTACATGTTCGGGGTTCACGTACGGCTAGATTATACAAACAACTTCCTACAAGGGGGACAAAGCATGGATTCAACGCTTAGGACAAAGCATTAGCACTCAACCTTGGAGGCACCCCTATAACCTTGTTAGGGGTGCAATCCAGGTGTCCTTGTTCATTATTTGGTTTATTACCTTTTTCATCTATCATTGGGACTACTATATTCCTTCATGCCGGTGTCCATTGGGTTGCGGTAGCAAGGACAAGGTGGAGGAGGAGGGCGATGTTTCAATGATACGACCGATCGCTTGGAAGCCCTTTATGCCAGGTGATACCACCCATTGGGTTGCGGTGGCAAAGACTAGGTGGAGAAGAAGGCCGATGATTCCATTGTACGTGCGATTGCTTGGAGGCTTTGGCTCATAGCTTGGTCGATCATTTGTGATATGTTTTCCTCGGAAAGAATTCCGATGCTTATGTTTTTGGTTCGGGATTTTGGGGGTGCATGAGCGAGTACTCTTCCCTATGTGTTGGATTTTCCTACACTGGGTTTGCCATGCATAGGGTTTAAGGAGGCCATGCTATGCACTCTATCACGTACTTGGGGAGGGCCAGGATATGGCATTGACTTTGTAGCACTTTATTCTTTCGTTTTAATAAAATAAAGTTGCTTTAAAAAAAAAATAAGTCTGAAAAATGTAAACCTTATTATGTTGCTTTACTGGAAGTCCACGACAGTGATGTTAGTGAGGATGGGGATATGTCTGATTCCACCAAAGAAGGAGGTGAGGAAGAAGGAGGTGAGGTGAATGTGGATCAACCTTCAGTTCCCCAACCCTATGAAAGTGCAAGTGGCTATGATATGGATAAGGTGAAAGATGAGATTATAAGAGTGGTTAAAGAGGAGAACAAATCATTACAATCTCAACTAGAGGCTATTCGGACAAAGGTTGATTCGTTGGAAGCTATTGCCAAAAAAGTTGTATGTGGAAATTGTAGAGCTGCTATTAATAATGACACGGTTGGAGGTGAAGAGAGGCAGGAAGGTCAAGGTGAAGAAGCTGTTAATCCTGATGATCACATGGTTGGAGGTGACGAGGTTGGAGAGCAATCTCAAGGCCGGGAGAAGGAGCAATCGAAGGTGATGTGCATGTAAATCCTTTGAATGACAGAGTTGGAGGTGAAGAGAGGCATGAAGGTGAAGGTCAAGAACCTGTAAATCCTGATAATCTCATGGTTGGAGGTGACGAGGTTGGGGAGCAATCTCAGAGTGAAGGTAAAATGGTTGGAGATGACAAGGTTGGGGAGCAATCTAAGCCTCAAGGTAAAATGGTACAATGTTGCACTTGTATTATGTTTAATACAATAAATAGTAGAATTTGTTGTTTATTTTGGTTTGTTGAAATTGTACATGTTTAGGATGGATGAATTATGTGGAGATTGATGAACATCCCATCGTGGACGCTCCGGTAGAGGCCATGATCGAAGCTCCAAAAGGTAGTTGTAATTAAGAAAAGAAATCGACACTTTAATTAAATGTACTATAATACTGTTATGAAATTTAAGTTCTTAAGTGGATATTTAACATTTCATTTTATGGTTAGGAAAAAAGGTGCTAGGGAAGACAAAAGCTAAGGGGGAGCCATCATATCCTTATTTTCATAACTTTAAGAGAAGGAAGCTAGCTTGATACAGTTCCCGTTTTTGATCCGCACCGAGAATTAGAACCTAAGTTGATGGATTCTATTGATACCTTTATGCATATAGCAGATAACAGGTATCAATTTGGCACACTTGAAGTCATTTGTCGTTGTATCTTATTTAAATTTTTTTTAACATTTTCATGAACATAGTAAAAGTGTGAGGCTGGTTGATGGAGATGTCAAAGCTTCAGATTTGAAAGCAGTTGTGGATGGGGGATGGGTCATAACCCCGGTAAGCCCGATGATGTGTTATATTTGCAGCAATATATGGTGAATTTTTGTTTAACTAATATATAATGTTTTACGATACAATTTAGATTATGAATGCTGCATTTTGTGAGATTAGCCTCCGTCAAAAAGCGTATCCGGAGCTGTTTCAGCAAGATGCTCGTGTGCTAGACACATATTTTGCCATACTGATAAAACATATGCATGTAGGCATGAATAAGGAAGTGACATTAGGGAATTTAAGTTTTGATAACAAGCTGTTGAAGTATGTGAGAGGCGAAAATCCAGTGGGAGGGCAACCCTGGTCCGGTTGTAGATATCTATATATACCGGTGTCTGAGCTTGATCACTGGTTTCTCTTGAAAGTTGATCTACAAAATAGGATGATCTATGTTTATGACAGTTTGAAAGACTATATTAGACTGAAAATTCTTCAATCACGGCTTATGCCTCTAGAATGGCTTATACCTTATTTAGTGAGGAAGCATGTGGATGATTTCCAAAATTATCCTTTAAAGAAATTTAGTTTGGAGAGAGTGAAGTGTCCCCTTCAGGAGAACGGGTATGTTTCTTACTATTTATGCAAAGCATACCTTTATACTATATTAGTCTTTTTAATACAGATTGTGAAGTTGTTTGATGTGTTGAGTAACTTGTATGATGTATAGGTCTGATTGTGGGATTTACACAATAAAATTCTTGGAGTTCTTGCTTGGAAATATGAATGTGGCAGCGATTGACAGCAGGCATATGACAATATGGAGGAAGAAGTTGGTGGCTGAGTTGCTAGCATCGCAATTCGAGCCATAGAAATTGAAAATGATGGATGAGTTTCTTGGAACAATTGAGGAGTGTTTTGTAATGGATTCAGTTATGGAAACTAGGGTTTGTTGGACAATTATGATGTATGAAACAATGTTGTTTATGTTTTTGTTGAACTTGTTTTAACTTGTTGGAACAATGGTGTTTATGTTTTTGTTGTTTTAACTTGTTGGAACAATGAGTGTTATGATAAATGTTTATTATGTATTATGCCCTTATTTGTAATCATGGACCATATGCTATATTTCTAGCACATATTACGCATATGAGTGTGTAAAAATCGACATCCCTAAGGTACTGCAGGGGGCACAAACCCGTGCCTTGCACGGAGTATGATCACTAGTATATATACATAACGTCTCGTATTTCGATTCCGAGTTTTTATCCGAAATAGAGCGTTCGGTATGTATAACATTAAATGCATTTAACATTATACGTAAGTCTTACATCATCGTACCAAAATAAAAGCAACGCGGAGGCTAAAAAAACTCGGGATCACAAAAGTCAAGATCGAAAAGACGTAACATTGTCATCAAACTAAAGAAATCGTAATTGTTACAACTCCGAAATCCAAACTTATATCAAAGGGAAAGATATCTTACAACCCGAACTTATAGTTTATTTTTTTGGGAATATAACTAGACGAGTCGAGTAAAACCTATTCTTAGTTAGACGGCCCGGGATGATTTTTACGAGTCGCCTCCATGTCTTTCAACAACTTTCCTCCTTTCTTCAGTTTTTTCTTCCAATAAAAGCACTCTGATAGCATACCATCGCCGAAAACTTCTTCAGCGACACTAGGAAGCATAGACATGCCTTGTAAGAGCTGTTCCTCAGTCAAAGGATGAGGGCTGAGATAAATGATTTCATCTGGTGCCACTTTTACATCTTTGATGGTGGCATGCGAAGCATTGATGCGTTCATCATCAGGGATGTTTTCCCCATTCATTGCTTTGGCAGTACTTTTTTTCTTTGGCCTACCACTGAGATTTATCATAGAACAATGAGAAAGACAAATGACAACTCATCAACTTGATTAGATGACTTTCAAAACCACCAATATACTCGAATTTAATTTAATCATGATTAAATAACACCTTATTCTCCAAAACAAACATGAAATAACTTGTTGGCTTGTAAAAACAAGTTTAAGCTTGTTACATACATCATTAATAAAAATTGAGGATGTTTGTGGAAAAAATTATTAATAGAGTTTTAATATTATATAAAAGGCTTTTAAATGAGATAATAATTTACATAAATACAAATTAGATAATAATTAAATGAGATAATAATTAAAATAAATACAAAGGCTTTTAAATGAGATAATAATTTAAATTAAAAAACTAACGGTTGGTGGTTATATGTCATTATAAAGAGGCATGTGTAGAGGTTTTTAAGGAGTTGTATTTTAAGGAGGCAGTTAACGAGGAGGCACCTCTTCACATGAAGAGGTTTTTTTTAAAAACGAAAAGGCATGTCAAGAACACCCTATTTAAACACCCAAATTTATGATAATGATTTTCAATTGAGAAGCACTGTTTTAGAAAGAAAGAAAGAAAAAAACACGCCAAAATGAATCTAGAAATCAAAGAAGAAGGCGTAATTCATGATTTGAAGAAGGCGTTCGATGCTATGCAGACGAAAATGGTAGATATGAAGAAGCGAATCGACTACCTGAATTCAGAGGTGAAGGAACAGGACATGGCGATATTACGACTAACTAATGATGTTGAAAGAAGGGAGTCTGAGATAGTGATCATGACATCGAGGTTCAAGTTCTACTTGGATAAGATCAATGAACTTGTCAAACTGGTGAACAAAGTGTACGTTGCAACTGTACATGATCTTCCTGTTGCTGAGATCCCTGATTGGATGGGTTGATTAATTAATTATGACAGTACATGTTTTATGTTTTAATATGTTTAATTATGACATTACTTGTTGTTGTTGTTTTAACTTGCTGGAACAAAGGTTGTTTATGTTGTTTTAAGTTTGTTTTAACTTGTTGTTGACATTACTTGTTGTTGTTGTTGTTGTTTTAACTTCTTCTTGTTGTTGTTGTTGTTTGTTTATGTTGTTTTAAGTTTTTTTTTTTGCAATGGGATGGACAATCTAATGTTCTGCTTTGAATGAATTATAAAGTCATTGCCACAATTGAACAAGAGAAGCATTCATTTCCCTACCAAGATGAAAACAAAATAATATACATAGTGATACAACCAAAGCACAGGACTAAAGATCAAAGCCTCACACTGTATAGTATCACACACACACACTTCATCCTCCCAGAAATCCTCACATTGAAAACAAAAAGATGTTGAAGTGCGCCGCCGTAAAATAAGAAATTACCTGTAGTGCGCCGCCGCAGAAGAAGAATTACCTGAAACAAGATAGATAAGACGCTGATTCAAGCCCGATGAATGGGTGGAAGCCGAAGTGCGACGCCGCCTGACTCAAGCCCAATGAGAGGCCCTGTTGAGAGGAGAGGAGAGGCACCGTTGCTGTTGGGAGTAGACGAGCGGTGAGTTAATGAATTTAGGGTTAGGGTGGGGGATGCTTGCTTGCTTTATATATGAAGGGATAATACGATGTAGTATAGCGTAAATATAGGATGTTAGATAACACATAATAAGATGTTAGATCGAGATTCGATCAAGGCGATTACTATGATCGAGGTTCGATCAAGGCGATTAATGGGATTAGGGTTGATAACACATAATAAGATGTTAGATCGAGGTTCGATCGCGGCGATTAATGGAATCAAGGTTGATAACATATAATAAGATGTTAGATCGAGGTTCGATCGAGGTGATTAATGGGATCAGGGTTGATAACACATAATAAGATGTTAGATCGAGGTTCGATCAAGGCGATTACTATGATTAGGGTTGATAACACATAATAAGATGTTAGATCGAGGTTCGATCAAGAAGATTACTATGATCGAGGTTCGATCAAGGCGATTATTATGATCGAGGTTTGATCAAGGCGATTAATGGGATCAGAGTTGATAACGCATAATAAGATGTTAGATCGAGGTTCGATCAAGGCGATTATTGTGATTAGGGTTGATAACACATAATACGATGTTAGATCGAGGTTCGATCAAGACGATTACTATGATTAGGGTTGATAACACATAATAAGATGTTAGATCGATGTTCGATCAAGGCGATTACTATGATCGAGGTTCGATCAAGGCGATTAATGGGATCAGAGTTGATAACGCATAATAAGATGTTAGATCGAGGTGATTAATGGGATCAGGGTTGATAACACATAATAAGATGTTAGATCGAGGTTCGATCAAGGCGATTACTAATATTAGGGTTGATAACACATAATAAGATGTTAGATCGAGGTTGGGTTTGATAAATATCAAAAACTTAAAATTATGAGTAATTAATTCATTAATTAAATATAAATATTTTATCTAATAATATAAAAAATTAGAATTGGTCCCAATTTGGGATTTTTCCCGGATTTCCCGCCAAATTGAATGATTCCCGCTATCTTCTTCCTCCAAAAAATCAAAATTTCATTTCAATTGTTTTGAAAAATTGGGGATTAACTTGGACATCCACCTGCACATCTCAACCATTCTCACCTGCACATCCACCCATCTCCCATCTCTCTCATCTCTCTCTCCCGAAGAACCCCAAATTCCTCCGTTTCCCTCCCCGAAATTTCCCCAATTCATTACCCTAAATTTATTTTCCCGATACCTTTTCCCCAAAATTTGAATTTTCTTTCAAATTTCAAACAAATTGAAGAAGGGTCTTTGAATAATTAGAGCATATGAACTCCTCTCTCGTCCTCCATTCATCCAATTTTCCGGTTCTTCTTATGGGATAATATTGTTTTAAGTGCCCGGTCGTTTCATTTTTATATTTCAGCTGCAATGTCCACCACCAACAGTAGGCGTGGACGAACCGGAGGAACTCGCGACATTCTCTATGAGTATAGAAAGTGTAAGTGTGAAAAGAACGCAACTTTGAAAATCGTTGAAATGAGTAAGCCAAACAAGGGAATGTTGTATTTCAAGTGCTCTGTTTGTGACTTTTTTGAATGGTGCAACCCGATTGGTAGAGGTGCCTATGATGAAGTTTCCTCAATTGGAAATGGTGGTAGAGATGAAGAAATACAGCGACTTTGTTTGGAAAAAATTGATACCAAGATTGGGTGGTTGATGGTGTTATTAGTTGTTATTCTTGTGTTGGTTGATGGTTTTTTATTGTTATGTTGCTTGCTTATCTATTGTATTCCCGCTATCTTCCTTCCTCCCAAAAATCAAAATTTCATTTGAATTGTTTTGAAAAATTGGGGATTAACTTGGATTGTTGTCTTTTGGGATTTATTCCCGCTATCTTCTTTTGGGATTTATTTTGAAAACATTAATGTTGCCTTGTATTATACAAACCTTCTGTCATGATCAAGTGTCTTGATGTTTTCCCCCTGGGTTATTGCTATTCTTCAACTCCATTCATGTGAACATCTCAATAATCAACAAAAAACAAGTTTGAACTTGTTATCATGTCGGTGCGAAAAAAAATAACTTAAATCAACAACAAATACAGCCTGTTCATGTTACAAAATATTTGAAAGCTCACACATCATACTCAAACATTATGTTTAACTTAGACAACACATCATACTCAAACAAGTTAAAACACGAACAAAGGAGAATACAATAGCTGTTGTTACAATTAACTCCATTCATCCTCATTTTGGGGGGCAGACTCCGCAGTCACACGCGAACAAGTAGTAATGTTATGGCCATATCCCTTGCATTTACTACATTGTACAGTCCTTCTAGGCCCGTCTCCTGCAAGTGCTTTTCTCTTTTTCATCGACCTACAGGCGCGTCTCCGGCAGAGGCTTTTCTCTTTTTTGATGGACGTCCAGCTTGTCCCCTATCGCGTGTCGGTGGCAAAACCACTTTGCTCAGCACGTCTTCAGGATATTTACAATCCGCTGAGTTCGGAAAGGGATTCACACATTGAGCATAAGCTTTCCTCCAATACTCGGTGCTATAATAAGGAGATGTATACTCGTACGCATGCTTCCCAATGTGCTTTCCCACAGTAACGGCATGCACACATGGATACTTGTGTACATCGAAATACTTACAATCACAGTTCCGTGCATCCAACCGAACAACGTAACACACTTGGGTTGTCATATCAAACATCTCGTACTTGCTATTTGAAGGATGCAGATTCTTAGATCTAAACGAGTTAGATCTACACGCAGCGGATGGATCACGACTTATACATCACAATACATAATTAAAGGACTTAAACTACTACAAAGGGGTTAAGATCATGTTACCAATAGTAGGAAGAGAAGCCAAGATCTTCCGATGTGTTCTCCAAACGGCGGTTGGTGGACACCCTTCTTGTTACACGAACCTCCTTGATATGCAACACCAAGAAAAACTTAGAGTTTTTTTTTTCTAAAACCCTAGACAAGAGAAAACTAATTTTTCCTCTCCTTCTTTATGTGGTGGTCGAAATTTGCCAATGTATTAAGGCTTGGGAGAACTCTCTTTATATAGGAGAGTAATCCTTGTCCTCCAAGGATTAAATAATTAAGAGATAATTATTACATTAATCCTTTATTCCAAATAAAAGATAAATAAAATGATTATCCCAAACAAATTAGGATAAATCATATTATTATCTAATATTCCATTAATTATCATTTAACAAATAAATGATAAATCACATGTCAAATAATTATTCAAGAAAACTAATTTCTCTCTAATTATCATCAATATTGGCGCCACTTGTAGGGTCACTAAGCCCACATAAAATGTCTTTTATGTGTATTATATTATTTAGCCCAACTAAATAATATCCATGCATATCAATTAATTATCACTGAGGCCCAAATAACAAGATTATTAGTCCGAATTACAGAAGCCACATCGGGGACCATGGACCTATAACCAGTAGCTCCAATAATTAATTATTCATCGAACAGTGTAAGTACATTAATTATTAATTCCGGGATTACGCCACCATAAACCCGAAACTGAACTCTACCGATTATAGATGTATACTTATACTTAACCCATAGAGTGAATAAGCGTCCATTGATATAATCACTACATACGGATTAACCCTCCATAGACTGTCCATTCTGAGTGGGAAGTCTCCGTGAACCCGACTCAGAATATCTTATCCTTATTTACCATTAACCCCTAGTGATCAATTAGTTCACATATCTGACTAGTAGCTAATTAGTCTAACATGAACTGGGCCCATCGATCATTTTCTTAGGGCTAACAAATAAGGGGACTGTCTCTCTACTTCCCGCAGGAAGGAATGGATTCCATGTCCGTGAAAATCGAACTACTCACTCATCCGGAGATAGTGCCAATGAGAAGTGGCTTGGAACACATATTTAAGTGAACCGTAACTAACACATCAAACACTACCCCGGGACAAGCGGCACCACGTGATCACCTCGGGATTAAGGTTGATCCATATATGATCATCTAATGATTTAATAAGATTCCTCGATTACGGAATTATACCGAGAAATACGATTAAATCGGTCCGAGTCTATATGAATGCCATCATATATAAATGCCCCACGTAGGTACCCTTTACCGACGGTCCGGATAAGATTATGACACCCTAAGGTGTTCGGGCGCATTATTGGTGTTTTAATCAAGAGACCCTAAACTCGATTAAGTTCACCACGTACTAACGGTTTAAGCATATCTCCACTAACTCAATCCTCACGTGTAATCCATACACTGAGTTAAGTGGTTACATACAGATATACTTAGGGTTTGCAGCAGTGTATTACATTACAAGCACAAAGCAAGTAACTAAGGTGAGATAAATTCTGTCATCCATTATTAAAAACAATTACACAAATTGTCTTTCGGGCACTACACCTAACACTATTGTCAACAATAGGAAAAACATTATACCGAGTTACCTTCTTGTAGTGTCCTTTAATTATCTTCCCCACCTCGGGAGTGACAGGGGCACCCCATATTGTAGAAGTTGTATTTCTTGCAGCAAACCACTTTTGCATTTCACCCCGGATATGTTCAATTATCCCAACTACCGAAAATTCCCGAGCACGCTTAAACTTACAGTTCACAGACTCGACATGATTTGTTGTCATTATATTGTACCGACAAGGCTTAGAGTGACATCTAGACCAGTAAGGGAACGTTGATTCATTCAAGTATTTCTTTATATCCGAATCCAATCCGCATAGTTTTTCGTAGCAAATCTTGAACGCTCCTTCAGTATAAGCCAGCGCAGCATCCCTAAAAGGCCTTGAGATTTTCAATTTTGGATAACGAGTCCTCAAATTCTTTTGCATGTGATAGGTACAATACCCTTGATGCGCATTCACGTACACATTCTCAAATCCCGCTTTTATAGCATCATGGCGATCAGAAAGTATTGCTACATCATCGGTGTCACCTGTAATCATTTTCAGCCTTTCGAAGAACCATTGCCACGATTCCGTATCCTCAACATCAGCAACACCCCATGCTATTGGAAATAGATTTCTATTTCCATCTTGACACGTTGCCACAAGTAGAACACCTTTGTAACCCGTTTTCAAATGCGTCCCGTCCACAGAAACGACCTTACACATCACATTAAACCCCTCAATGCTTGGACCGAGTGCCATAAAAAAATATAAGAACTCATCGTTTGGTTTAGTTTTAATATATGTCAAAGTACCCGGGTTTGCCAACTCCAACCGATGACAATACTTGGGTAATTTTCCATAACTTTTTTTTGTTGTCCCCGGATGATTGCATCAACATATGCCCTGGCATCGTGAGCCTTGTCATAAGTTATATCATACCCAAATTTTTCGAAAAAGTCTGCCCTTAAATCCCTCGGTGCATTGGTACGGTAACCATCTTTAAACCTCGAACAGAAATATCTGCCAACTAGCTTGTATGAAGCATGCTTGTGCTATTTTCTACCAATAATAGGTTGGCAAGTATGCTCAAATTTATACTGTGTAACTTTAAACCGTCTACTATTTGGAGGTTTGGTTGCTCGCAACCGCCATTTGCATCACTCCGCTTCACACGACACTACATAAAGGCTTTTGGTGGACTTTACCACTTTAAAATAAAAATGATGCTTCACAGCCAACCACTCAACCTTATACACCAAAAACTTTTTCGCTTTGAACAATTCGCTGACTTGTATGTCTACCTCTTCTGGAATGCTCACAATATCTAAACCTTCCATGATGAAACCAATGCCTTCTAAACCTCTTTCGGGTTCCGGTGCATTCAAGACACCACCATTCAACGAATCCACATTCTGAGGGCCACCATTCAACGAATCCACGTTCTGGGGGCCACCATTCAATGATTCCTCATTCAGGCCATCGTTCGGGGGGTCTTGAGGTACTAAAATTGCATCCGCACCCAAGGACAACATGAAACTATCTTCACAGTGATGAACAAGAACAGTTTCTCTACTCTCAAAATATTCATCGCTCCCGATTCCATCAAATCTCTCATTTACCGCATCGTTTACACCAACATCCATTTGAACACTTGTTTCTTGGGTTCCAAAATCAGGTTCCTCCATTTGAACACTTGTTTCTCCCTCAAATTGTGTTCCGTTTTCCTTTGCTTTCAAACTTACCAATATCACATCTTTCTTTGGATCACAACCACTTAAGAACGATGCCACAACCTTATCACAATCAATTACCATTGGTGAAACTTTACTAATAGGAGCCATGACTTTCATTTCAAAATCATTCAACCCTATATCAATTTTCAAATCTACTTTCACCATCTCATACAATTCGTTATATGGAACTGTTATTTTCAAGCTTACAAGCTTGGTCACTTGTTCCTTTTCATCTCCTACATACTTCCAAACCCAATCACCAACGACGTTCTTCTCAAACTCAACAGGATAACATACAAATATCGAAACTTTGCGTATCCTAACCATGACGAATCAAAAAATATCCCGCAAAAATCCATTCAATACAATCATTACGGGCAAAAACAAACAACGGAAGGGATAACAACTTCAAACTTGTTTTTGTATAAACCAACAACAGGGGTGTAAGAATAGCAGGGGACTGGTGTGGTTGAAGAATAGCAATATGGGAAACAACAAATGTCTAACAAA
Organism: Gentiana straminea; assembly: GCA_036785695.1. Taxonomy (NCBI): domain Eukaryota; kingdom Viridiplantae; phylum Streptophyta; class Magnoliopsida; order Gentianales; family Gentianaceae; genus Gentiana; species Gentiana straminea. The sequence continues at coordinate 9,641,385 of JAVUPR010000265.1, forward strand.
GTTAGTCAAAGTAGGAAGTTTGTACAAGCCAACATCCTAATTTTAGCTTCTCAATTACTTTCAATGCATCTTCTTCCCCACTTCATTACTTACAATACTAATATCTACTTCAATAATCCTAAAAAAACTAATAAAAAGAAGACATACCCGTGACGGATTTTGGAGGGATTCTGGATTCGTTCACCTCTTCAACCGATACACGAACTCAGCTTCAACTTCAGCTTCTTATCCAATCGACAATGAAGCTTCAGCTTCAGCTTCTTATACACGAATTCATCTTCAACTTCACTCTAATCCGGTCACGATGGAGGCTGTGAAAATAGGAGGTTCTAACGATATTAACGGAGGAGCTGTGGCTGCCGATTGAGCTGTTAAAAATGGGGGGAAATGGGGGAAATACGGGTCGGGTTTGAGAGGGAGGTAAATTGGGGGCGATTTGGGCGGGAAAATTGATAGATTAGGTTGAGGGTGGCCGGAGGTAGGATTCAGAAGGGTAAGAAGTCACCGGCGGTAGCATTTTAAATTGGGTCTGTAAGGGTAAATTGGGTATTCAACAGCCTTATGGTAATATGGGTCATTTTTGCCAAACCTTTGGGACAACAAGTTATCCCAACCATAAACTTTGTCAACCGTCCCTCTTTTGCCAACACCCCTATTAATATTATTCAACAGGGAGAAGGTTTTCTAGACCCTATACCGATTTTTTTGAAGAAAGACCTTATGCCGATTAGAAAGCCTATTTCATATCTTCTGACTCAAATTCAGATTCAGGTAGAAAAAATTCAGCATTCTGTCGGATCAGAATAAATAAAAGTAAAAATTTGAAGGTTAAAATTGGAAAAAATAAATACGTGTGTTGTTGAAGATTGTGCAAGTGTTGGAAGAGATTACTCACACTTGAGAATGTATAAGTTGTTGATTATCAACCTCTCTATCAGCTTAGGATGTTGGGAGAAATGGTAGTTCAACATGGTATCAAAGCCACACTTGCCACACTTGAGGGAGCTTATTGAAGTTTGTGCAAGTGTTGGAGGAATTGCCCACACTTGAGAACGTCTATCAACCTCCCCATCGGCTTAAATTTTTGAAAGGGATATAGTAGTTCAACATATGTTAAGATATTTTGTTGTGTGAAAAGATATTCACAAAAAAAAAAAACTAGCAATTAATTTTTTTCTTGGCAACAAAATGCGTTAAAATCAAGGGTTCCTGTAATATTTCGATTTTCGGGAAAGGGCAGACCTGTCATTTTACGAAAACGAAATATTGGGTTCGGTTCCTTTGATTCGGAGTTTAATTATTTGGATATTTATGTATATAATTTCGAAAATTTTATGTATATATTTAAGGAAATCTGATTTTTGTAAAAGGGTGATTAAGGAAAATCAGTGACTAGGTAATTTTCTAGATTTTTCCTATTTAAGGAAAAATAAACCTAATCACTCCCTCAAACTTTTAATCAGATTTTCTTCCCCAAATGTATGTTCCTGCATGTAAGCTCTTGGAGAAAGGGCTGAGAGACTTTCATTGATATCTAAGTCAATTCTTGATCGTTTTCAGTTTTGAGAGAAGCATCGGAATCGTTGTGAAGAGAGCAACGTTTTGACATCAGAAAGTTGAAGCTTTGTTAAGGTATGTTCGAGCCCTAATTCAGTTCTTGTTCGAGTTTGATGGATTCAAACTCATCAATTCGTAGTTTTGTTCGTTTAGAAGCGTGTGATTGAATCTAATTTAAGTTTGGATTTATCACACCTGTTCCTGCAGAAAAAGATCAGTCTTGCTGCTGTTTTTCTGAGTTTGGAGTTGGAATTAGCTTGCTAAAAGGTAAGAGGATCTTCCTACAAGTTAAATTATGGGTTATTAGGTTTTATGTTAAGGTTTGGTATGATTTTATGTTAGAAATCATACCTTCGTGTTGCCTAAGGATTTAGGGTTGTTATGGTAGATAAAATTCATCTTTTTCTGCTATTTTTCTGAGTATTTTGATGTTGAACATGTTTGGATTTGAGTAGAGATCGAAAAAGTGCATAAAAGCGTGTTTAGGGTGTTTGGTGCGCTCAATGTGCGCACATTGATTAGCAGTGTGCGGACATTGCTGAAGCAGAATGCTACTGTAGATGGACAGCCTCTGGAGTGTGCGTACATTCCCCTGGAATGTGCACACACTGGCCGGCTGAATGTAAATTTTCGCCCAATGTGCGCACATTCCAGGCCCTGTTTTTGATAAATAAGCTATTTTAAGCTATGTTTTGAATTTTAAACCTTGATTCTTGATCAAATAATATTAATTAAATATGAACAAGCTTCGATTGAGTTTCCGATTCGTTCAGTTAAAACACCGAATGTACTCTTAAAGGGAGTTGAAGTTCAGATCCGTCGGAAAAGCATGAAAGGGCTTGTGCTTTGGTGAACTAGAGTTCACCAATGTCTGTGTAATTTATAGGATGTGATGTCTAGCTGTCTAAGTGAAGGAGTAGAGTTGATAAGGTGAGTTTCATTCTGAAAACACTTAAGTGACTAGTTAATTCACAATAATAATTACATAAGTGTAGTAAAAGCTAAAACGTCATCTATTCTCGGTTAGGCACTGATTCGTATCGGCGATGTGATACGTTCAATAAAAGCGAACAACGCTGCTGGCCTATAAATGGCTAAATGGCAGTGGAGGAAATTCGCCGAACGTATATGCATACCGGGGAGAACCCGGGACTAACGGTGCGCTAATCACCGTAGTTGGCAAGTACATCTCGTGGTGGAATTTTCACCATGCATTTTGTCCTTGAGTAATGATGTAACAAAGATAAGTTAAGTTAGAAACGTATAGTCATGACGTGTCGATGAGCATGGAATGAACCCTAGATCGAGTCGGTCTCACTAAGACAATTAATTAATAGCAAACCTTAATTATATTGTAGCTTCTACTTCTTACTTTGTACAATGTACTTACCTCAAATGCATGTTTATTTATGTGTTTGGGGGATAGAAGATGAACAGGTTAGTGAAGATTTCGAGGAGGACTTTGATGACGACGTTTGAGGGAGCCGGAGTTGAAGGCCTTGATTATTTTCTGTTTTTAATTATTTCATAGACTTGGATTATTGTTGGAGATTTTGTAGTTTGATTTTAGTATTTCATTTGGACTCGTTGGTTTCCTTTTGGATGTAATAAGTATTACATTTTCTATCTTTAGTTATTTCTATTCTTGGATATTTGGAAAAAAAAAATACCCGAGTCTTTTGCTTCCGTTTGCTTTAATTTGATACGATGTAGTAGAGGCTTACGTGTAAAATGAATTTAATTTATTTTATATGTGCCGAGCGTTCCTTTTCCGGATAAGGACTCGGTGTCAGGGGAACGGGGCGTTACAGTTCCAATGGTTATAAGTGGTTGGAATTAATAGAATACAAAATTTCACAAGGATTATCAGCAAACCTTGCTGGGAGAGGTCCTCACAAGAATTAGTCTCAGACAATTCTTTGGGATACCTTATGAAAGAAAAATAAAATCACAAGGATTCGTATTTAAAACACCATACAAGATAAACATACTTTGTATGGAATAAATTAGCTTTACTTAAGAGAAAATAATGTACGATCTGTGGTGTGATATCCGTTATCGTACACGTAAAACTCATTAGACACAACTATGAGCATAAGGCTACCTGGCCACCATAGCATATGGGTTGAACCGGCCCTCATTCATGATTGAGGTTTATTATCAGCTAAGGGTCTGGACTCGGGCATTACCCATGTCCAGAATAGCCCAGTCGCCTCTACTCAGCAATTGTCCGACATGGTGCAGGTCGCTACCGGTGTCATATAACAGACATGATGCAGGTCGTCATTGATTTTAATAGCCAATGTCACACGAGTCGTCTTTTGTTTCATATATCCGATGTGGTGTAGGTCGTCCTCTGTCCTCGGCAATCGTTACCTTCCATTATGGGCATTATGTACGTTACGCCATGAGCCACGATCGCTTTACGGCTACACCATGTGGCCTCGTAACCGCTCCCAAAACCTGCTCCATTACTTGAATGTGCAGTAACCGTCAGTCCACGACAGCACTCTATATAAATGGTTCTCCTCATTTACAATGTATGATCAATATAACCAACGCACTATTGAATGCATTTTTTCATTTTCAACCCCTATTTAGTCATACCACACTTATGGTAATACCACACTTATGGTTTTTTACCACATGTGTGTAGAAGTCTAAAATGCATTATACCCTCTTCGTTTCAAAATAATTGATACTATAATTTAAAAAAGAAGCTTCATCTATCCAATGCAGTTATATTTTCAATGCATTGTTTAGTGTGTTTTTCCTACATTTACCATTGTTTATTAAAGAACGAGAGAATAAAAGTAACATTGCATTAATTACAATTTAAGGGTTTTTAAGTTATTTTTGTATTCAAATTAAATACATTAACTCTTTTCCATTAAGATGCGTGTGATTGTCGACTGCAACGGTTATTTTAAAACGGATAGAATATATTGGAACGAAGGAGTTATATATCACTAATATCAGTCTTTTTTTAAGGAAAAACTAGGGCGAAGTACCATCACTTCCGTCCTATTACCTACGTTCTCCAACAAACGAGACTATAAAATACTAATTTTGTCATAAAATATAAGACATTTTAGAGTTTTTAAACATTTTTAACAAATTGTAAGGAGGTCATAAGTTTTAAAGACTAAAGTTTAAAATATTACTCTGGCCGTTCCGCAATAACCGAGGCAGTTGTAAAAAACACACAGATTAAGAAAATAATTGATTGTTTTGATTTTAATTAGATAAAAACTAGAATACTCTTATGGAAAATGAAGTAAATCACCTAAAAATGTAGTAAAATAATACAAGTACAATTAAGATAGTGTATGAAAAAAATAAAAACATGAGTAAAAAGAAAAAATGCATTAAATTTTGTATTGAAAATTGTTCTGCCGCTATAACAAAAAATTCTGGCAACTTATTTTGGAACGGATGGAGTATTTGATTATCAATAATGTAATAATTATAAAAATTAAGTCTTTCGTTTCCCGGCAAAAAAAATAAAAAAAATATAAAGAAATATAATAATATTAATTAATAATAAATTAGCACATACAAAATATACGCACGTAAGGTTTATTTTTATTTGTTTTCATTGTAACTCAAACCCGTTGAAAGTCAAACTTAGAATGTTCGAATTAAAGGCCATAGATTATAGTAATTACACTAAGACAATGTATTATTACAATACTACTTCCGGTCTAAAATATAAATTATTTTATACTGTTAGATTTATCCTATTATATAAGTCATTCTATATTATCAATGCAATATTTATTACTCTTTTTTCTATCTTATCCATAATTTATTATCAATCAAACAATTTTTTCATTACTTAACAATTACTGCATTAATGATAGTCAAAGGACAATTTTTAGACTCAAATTTTACGACATTTAACCATTTTTTTAAACCTAAAAAAAATAATTTTTTTAATTTGTGTAAAACATTTAGGATGATTTATATTTTAAACCGAATGTAGTAAATAAAAAAAAAAAAGTAATAAATGTTAATTTATTTATTATAACGAAACAAAAAAAAAAAGTGCTGCTCAGTTAAGTATTTTCCCGAAGGGTTGAATACTTGCCGCTTGCCACTTTTAATTTATCTTTGTGCACTGCACATTTTTCCTCTTTTGCTTCCCACGGCGAAATAGAAACCCTCGATCAATGGCGAGAGGCTCGAGAGCAGCAAAGGAGTCCTCGGATTCTGAGGCCCCTTCTAATTCATCGGAAGAAGAGGAAATAGAGCGTGGTGATGCTAACGATCATGTCGAGGAAGAAGACGAGGAGGAGCTTGAAGCTGTTGCACGGCCTGCTGACGATTCAGATGATGAAGAAAATGACGCCGTCAGGGAAGGCGAAGAACAAGAAGAAGACGATGAGGTGGACTCATTTGCATATTATATTGAGAAAAGAACAATAACTTTGAGTCTACTTTTTTGTTGTAACTTGTTTCAGTTGACGCAGTTGTAATGTATTTCAGTTTTCAAGGTGTTTATTTTTGTTTATGTTCGTCTAGTTAGGTCATTGCTTAGTTTTAGATCTCAAGCAGATGGCTGGTGATTCTACTTAAGAAGCACTTGATTTTCTTCTCCAAGTTCTTTTGGTGCATGCACTGAAGTTGAAAAGTAAATTAGAGTTTTTGTTTGCCCTTGAAATTTGATGTTTGTTTTGTTTTCCCCTGTGGATATAGGAGGATGGTAACACAATGAGCACTGGTGTTGCTAAACGAGAAAGGCAACGGTTGAAGGAAATGGAAAGGTTGAAGAGGCAGAAGGTTCAAGAGATATTGGTTACTCAGAATGCTGCGGTTGAGGCAGACATGGTTGGTTGTTGCGAAAATGTGTAACAATTGGTCTTTATCAAATACATGTTTTATTATGGCGACAATGTACTCATGCTGGACTTTCAATTGCAGAATAATAAAGGAAAAGGGAGGCTTAAATATCTACTTCAGCAAACTGAGCTTTTTGCTCATTTTGCTAAAGGTGAGCAGTCTACATCTCAAAAGAAGGTTAAAGGAAGGTATGTATCGTTATGAAAAATAACTGTTTGATTATTTCTGTTTTGTTTGTGATTTGTGATGAGTTCTGGATAGAACTTGACATGTACATCCTACATAGCATATATTACTATATTAGCTGTGTATTTAGATAAGAAATCTTGCAACCTCCCTACCCCCCCCCCCCCCCCCCCACCCCCACACCCACACACACACACACACAACAACAACAACAGTAACAGAGTGCTGGTTTTCCGTTAACATGCTTTCAGATTTTTTAGTAGGAGGTAAAGATATGATTTTTGCCATTTAGATGGTGTAAGATCCTTACAACCTTTAGGTAACCCTAATGGCTTGTTTGGATTGATGGAATGTAATGGAATGGAATGAATCTGTTGGATTGGAATGCAATGGAATGGAATGATATCATTCCATTACTGCGTTTGGTAGACAGTGGAATGGAATCGTTTCTTATTGCATGATTTATTTTTTTCATTCCATTCCGGCCATTCCATTGGATTTTGATGGAATGAAAATCATCCATTTTCATTCCGTTGGAATGAAAACATATTCCATTCTTTTGTTGCCAAACACGCCAAATTGATAGAATGGAATGAAAAAATCATTCCATTTCATTCCATTACCGCAATCCAAACGTGCCATGAGGTTTTTTAGAGGTCATATCTGATTGCTGCTGCATACCCTTGGTTATATGTTTGATTTTTTTGGTTTTTTGTGTTTGTGTCTGTGTGTGTGTGGAAATCGGATATCATTTCAAGACTATCTGGAGACTAATTCGATCTGTTTACTCATAAGTAGGGGTAGACATGCATCGAAGATTACTGAAGAAGAAGAAGACGAGGAATGTCTTAAAGAGGGGGAAGACGGTCTTTCTGGTGCTGGAAACACAAGACTCCTCGCACAACCTTCTTGTATGTATCTCTCTGTATTTACCATACTGATAAGGGTGAAGATTATTACACTAGTATTATTTTGTCTACTTGTTAATTTGGAAATATATGTCCATTCAAGTGGTATGTGTATCTCGTTGCTTACCGATACCTTCCCTATGGAAGTGGCTTAAGTTTAACCTCCAAAATCATGTCAAGGTTGGCCATTAATAAGTTCTAAAGTTTTTTCTTAACTGTTCGAAATGTTGAATGAAATTTCAATCAGATGTCATCAGAAATGTGGTGTATCGTAAAATCATTTCTGTAAGTTTTGGTGTTATAATTAGTAATTACCACTATTATTACTTGGTACTTCCATAGTTTGTGGCAGCTTTCTTGCCCTTAGATGGGCTATAATACATCAGGATTTATTAATTTCCTGTGCTAGGTATATTATGTAGGTGCTAACCAGCAAAAATGTTTAGTTTAGCACTTAGCAGTTAGATGTTTGTAAATGATAAAGTATTGGAAATTTGAAGTCTCGTTTAGTTGTCCTTTATTTGTCATATGGCAGGTATTCAAGGAAAAATGAGAGATTATCAGCTTGCTGGTTTAAACTGGCTTATTAGGCTTTATGAGAATGGCATAAACGGAATACTTGCTGATGAAATGGTAAGTGTGAGTGAGTACGTAATATTGAACCCTGGTTTCAGTTGGGCATGTCTAGAAACTCAATTGCTAACGTGTGCCTATTCTCTCTCTGTCTATTCTTTCGCTTCTAAGGGGCTAGGTAAAACATTGCAAACCATCTCCCTGTTGGGATACCTTCAATGAATATCGAGGAATAACTGGTCCTCACATGGTGGTTGCTCCAAAATCAACACTTGGTAACTGGATGAATGAAATTCGAAGATTTTGCCCTGTTCTTCGTGCTGTAAAGTTTCTTGGAAATCCTGATGAACGGGTGAGATATTGAAACATAATTCCTTGTTTTCTTCTGTTTATGAGTGTTATTGGGCCTATGAATGACATAATTTTGCAGAAATACATCCGTGAAGAGTTATTAGTTGCTGGGAAGTTTGATGTTTGTGTGACAAGTTTTGAAATGGCCATAAAAGAGAAGAATACTTTTCGACGCTTTAGCTGGCGCTATATAATTATTGATGAAGCTCATAGGATCAAGAATGAAAATTCTCTCTTGTCAAAGACAATGCGAATCTATAACACAAATTTTCGGCTTCTTATCACAGGAACACCACTTCAGGTAATTTTTTTTGTTTTACTGCTAAGATTGAATTTGCATGTTGGATGATTTGTATTTGATGCGATCGATTTATTAAATCTGCCTTTCTCCCTTGTGCATCTCTACTTCTGTTAATACATTTATTCATGTTGCAGAATAACCTCCATGAACTTTGGTCTCTTCTGAACTTTTTGCTGCCAGAGATCTTTAGCTCAGCTGAAACTTTTGATGAATGGTTTCAAATTTCTGGTGAAAACGACCAGCAGGAGGTTGTCCAACAACTTCACAAGGTGGGATCTTGCGTTGTATTTTATTTACCTCAGTTGGATAGATTAGGTCCTTTCTAGAATTGAGTGAAAATGCAGGGCTTTAAGCGCTTTGCAACTGGTGTACTCTTGTTCTTTCAGTTCTGCATTCTCTTGTGTTTTCAGATGAATCTATTTTCAGTCTCAACTCTGGCTACCAATGAAACTACATTCTATAGTAGCTAGGATGATTCTATACTTCATGCCTTGACACTATTTTTTAGATTTTTGTTTGCATGTTTTATTTGTCAAATCAGTTACATCCCTCTTCCTCTCAATTCAAGCTAACCCGTTGTATGAAAAAATGTTGGGTGCTCATATGTGTATGTTTACATTGTAGGAAATATTGATCTATAAAATCTAAACAGAATGAAAAACATTCAAACTTTTATTTTGTGCTCTCTAGTCTCTTCTCCAGGAATTCCTTGAATAGTTGCTGAAAAGTGCAAGATTTGAATTTGAATTTCTGCTGATCTGGTTACCGTATGATTTTAATGCAGGTCCTTAGACCTTTCCTTCTGAGAAGATTGAAGTCAGATGTCGAGAAAGGTTTGCCTCCTAAGAAGGAGACAATACTTAAGGTGGGTATGTCCCAGATGCAAAAGCAGTACTATAAGGCACTTCTGCAGAAGGATCTTGAAGTTGTGAATGCTGGCGGGGAGCGCAAGCGCCTTCTCAATGTAGCTATGCAGTTGCGTAAATGTTGTAATCATCCATATCTTTTCCAAGGGGCAGAACCTGGTCCTCCATACACCACAGGGGACCATCTCATAGAAAATGCTGGTAATTATTGCTCCCTTTTTCTTCAGAAAAAAATAGTCACCCAGATATTTAATATCACGTGAGTGATGTTTCTAGTGATTGCCTGTTAAATCTTGAACTTGGGTTTTCTTATATATGCTTTTGAATTTGGCAGGCAAAATGGTTCTTCTTGATAAGTTGTTGCCAAAGTTGAAAGAGCGCGATTCAAGGGTTTTAATATTTTCTCAGGTATTTATGTTTTCTCGGCACACTTTTGCTTGCCTATCATGAAAGCTATTTTATCTTGTCCCTTTTTTTGGTTTCAGTTTCATCATAAAAAATGTTGCGCCTGTGAAAATATTGGTTTCTCTTTTTTTGTTTCATATCATGTGCAGGTCATCTTAAAAATATAAATGATATATTAATTTTCTCTAAGAGTTAAAGATTTTAAATGAGATGATATTCTAGGGGGTCAGCTAACACAATTGACACCTTATTTATGTTGTCAATGTGTTGGGCCTCTTTATTTGTATTTGCGTGCCATGTGTTGGTCTGAACCATTTATATGTCTGCTTTTTGTCGACCAAGCTTTTTGTCGTAGGTCAACTTAACTTTTACTCATTGTATTGACAGGAGACCCATAAGTTTTTTACTTCCCCAGTTTCTAAAAAGGTTACTTCTACTATTACCTACTGCTATTGTCCCGCGCGTGTGGTAGGTCCACAAAAGTAGGAATGTGTTAAAGTAGTGTATAAATGATAAATTACACTTATCTTTAATTGCTTAAGCTTTTCAGTGAAATGACAGTTTATCGATCCTTTCCTTCACTCAATTCATATTAATGCAATATGCTTTTTCATTACTCAATACAGATGACAAGGCTGCTGGACATACTTGAAGACTACTTGATGTATCGTGGATACCAATATTGTAGAATTGATGGCAATACTGGCGGGGATGATCGTGATGCATCTATTGAAAATTTTAACAAGCCGGGAAGTGAAAAATTTGTTTTTCTATTATCTACAAGAGCTGGGGGTCTTGGTATTAATCTTGCAACTGCAGATGTTGTCATTCTCTATGACAGTGACTGGTGAGCGTTGTCCTTTTTCCATTAGCTGGTATTGGAATAACCTAATATATGAAACTTTTCTGATCTTTTGTCCATCACTATGCAGGAACCCACAAGTTGATCTGCAGGCCCAGGATCGTGCTCATAGAATTGGGCAGAAGAAAGAAGTGCAAGTGTTTCGTTTCTGCACTGAGGTTGGGAACATCTTTTTTCCTTATGCAACATGATTATTCTTTGATACTCTATTAATTGTCACCTCTTCTGTGAACAGTATACAATTGAGGAGAAAGTTATTGAGAGGGCCTATAAGAAGCTTGCACTTGACGCTTTAGTAATCCAGCAAGGGCGATTAGCTGAGCAAAAGAGTAAGATATTATCTGCATCGCCAGAAGACCAATTAAAATCACTTGTGTTATAAAGCTGTTGATTAATACTCCTATGTTTTTTTCCTGCAGCTGTTAATAAGGATGAGTTGCTACAGATGGTGAGGTTTGGTGCAGAAATGGTTTTCAGTTCCAAAGACAGTACCATTACAGATGAAGACATCGATCGCATTATTGCGAAGGGAGAAGAAGCAACAGCAGAGCTTGATGCTAAGATGAAGAAATTCACTGAAGATGCTATAAAGTTTAAAATGGATGACTGTATGTATATTGCGATTGACAATTTTCTTTTTTAATGTATGTTATAATGTCATAATGAAAATGTTTTTGTGCTTGTTCTTTGCAGCTGCTGACTTTTATGATTTTGACGATGAGAAGGTAAAATTCCTTGAGGCCAGAAATTTGGTGGTCAAGACTGGCCTGTGAAGTACCTTTCTCAAGTTGCATGTTCTTTAATTTTCTTGTTTTCTGTTGCCCTAGGATGAAAACAAGTTTGATTTCAAGAAAATTGCTAGTGAAAATTGGATTGAGCCATCAAGGAGAGAGCGCAAGCGCAAGTATGTTTCCTCCCGTTTGTTACATTTTGTTGTTCAATAGTTTGTCCTGATGATTGATATCTGACATTTACTTTTCTCTTTTAGTTACTCAGAATCAGAATATTTTAAGCAAACAATGCGACAAAGTGGTCCTGCAAAACCCAAAGAGCCGCGAATTCCTCGTATGCCTCAGCTGTAAGTTCCTTTGTTTCCAATTCCTTTTTGCGGTCTCTTATATTTGCTCCCTAAGTGTTTTGCTCTCTTAACCCGTGTTACTCTTTTAAAGGCATGATTTCCAGTTCTTTAATACACAACGGCTCAGTGAGCTTTACGAGAAAGAAGTCCGCTATCTTATGGTGAGTTGCAGCTGGAATTACTTGTCCTTTTTAGGAGAATTTTTATGGAGGATTTTTAGTTTGTATTGGCATCTTTTACAGCAAATGCATCAAAAGAATCAAGTGAAAGACACGATAGACGTGGATGAACGTGAACCTGAAGGTAAATTAGTTCATCAAGGAAATTCTTGTTACTTAAATGTTACTTTAAAAAATATTTACAAGTTCATCTCTTGATCCAGATGTGGGGGACCCTTTGACTGCTGAAGAACAAGAGGAGAAGGAGCAGTTGCTGGAGGAGGTTGACTATTGACTATCATTTTAACATTTTTTTTATGTACGATAATGTGTGTCGGCTTATTACTGAAACTGAATTTCTGGCTTAAGGGATTCTCAACATGGAGTAGAAGAGATTTTAATAGCTTCATCAGGGCTTGCGAGAAGTATGGCCGCAATGATATAAAGAGCATCGCCTTTGAAATTGACGGAAAAACAGAGGAGGAAGTTGAAAGATATGCAAAAGTGTTTAAAGAAAGATACAAGGAGTTAAATGGTGAGCATGCACTTGTATTATATCTTTGGGGATTGGTTAATGCCTGAGAATTAGCTTGTAACAATTCTAGAGTACGTATTCATTAGACATTTTGGTAATGACGGGTATTATATATCTCTGCTCTGAATAGATCGGATAGAGAATCTCATCAAGTTAATATGAGGTTAATCCATTTTCCGGAAAGGAATTCAATATTAAACATGTAATATTGTAGTGGTAAAAATATTTTTCAATTCAGTGTGCTTGTGTGAATTTTTGTAGTCCGCAAGATAATGTATACTAACATGTTTTTTCTTTGGCAGATTATGATAGGATCATCAAGAATATTGAAAGAGGAGAGGCTCGAATATCTCGAAAGGATGAGATAATGAAAGCCATCGGGAAAAAAATGGATCGCTACAAAAATCCATGGCTGGAGTTAAAGATCCAGTATGGTCAGAATAAAGGGAAGTTGTACAACGAAGAATGCGACCGTTTCATGGTATGATTAGTCACTTTCCAGCTGTTTGTTTTACAATCTCTCTGAAAAGCTTCGGTTATGAACATTGTTCCTGTTGTTGTTTGCTAGATATGTATGGTTCACAAGCTTGGGTATGGAAACTGGGATGAGCTGAAGGCAGCATTCCGCACATCACCCTTGTTCCGTTTTGATTGGTTTGTGAAGTCACGGACCACTCAAGAACTTGCTAGGAGATGTGATACACTTATTAGGCTGGTTGAGAGGGAGAATCAAGAATATGATGAACGTGAGAGGCAAGCCCGCAAAGAGAAGAAACTTGCAAAGGTTCATTTCTTTTTCCCATTTTCGATCATTTTCTAGCACACACTTGTAAACTGGTGTGAACGAATCACTTTCTTCTACCAATGCCAGAGTCTGTGTTGGTAGGTAATTAGTAAATATCTGTGTAAGCGTTTGAAGAAATCCGGAGGCCTGGCCTTTGGTCTGAGATGGAGGGTGGGTGACTAGAGGCTAAACCATCCATACTTTTACTGCAACCAAAGTTTGTAAAGAAAGGCCAATATTTGTAGTGTTAGTGTAGATTGTCTTAAGTGCTGTGTTAATGACAGGGTTCGACACCTACTAAACGTACAGTAGCAAGACAGGCTACTGAGAGCCCTCCTAGTACAAAGAAACGCAAGCAATCACTTATGGATGATTACATGAGTGCGGTATGCTTTTGTCCATTATATAAAGGTGTTATGGATTTGTTTCTTTGATATGATTCCATTTGGATCTGAAATTCTTGTTGTTTTACAGGGAAAAAAGAAGAAATGACAACGACAACGACGACTCAGATTTCTGGATTCGATAAGAAAGGTCCTACCTATATGTTTTGGTTAGTGTGTATCACTCAACCGGACCGGCTGTTCTGTGGTTAAAGATCTCATATCATATTGTAGCATATATATTGCTCCTATCGGAGAGCTATATATACAGCAAATATCTGGCTGCTGAATTATAGGTGGTAGCCATTATCACTCTTTTCCTTCCATCTCACTCGAGGGATGATTAAGCCCCGATCAGCAAGTGAAAATGTTTAGGTTTTGGGGCGGTTCAATGAGGGTTCCATTGGACAAATTGCAGAAGCAAATCTTCAAAATGTATTAATTGATACACTATTATCCATGAACTTTTAGTATGTCCCCCCTCACCCCTGGGTGCAATGGTTCAACTCATTTGTACTTTTCTAGCCCATATGTTCTGTTTTTAGTGGGAAGATTTTAGGTGTTTGCAGATATGCACGTGAAGAGTGGAGACTTATTATTAAGGATGTACCCATTTGCAGATATGCATGGGAACTGGCAGGAGGGAAATTCTATTATGGAGACTTTTTAACAAGGAGCCCTGTTTGTATCCAATCAAAAACAGAACATGTGGCATGATTTTAATGTATTTGTGGTGGCCTACAATTGTTTGTAATGTATATGTTGCGCTGTGTTCTAATTTGGTTGGATGAAGAAGGCTTCGCAATAATGTTTCCCACCATGAGTGTTATTGCATAACTGAAAAAAAAAAAAAAAAAAAAAAACATCCCGGCATAGTTTTGGAATTAATCCTAGGCCTCCATGCCTGCAAATTCACTGGCGAAGTTGAAATCACACACTATTAGTCGCCGGCACTTCTTCAGATTATCCTTGCCATAACACGTACACTATGTTGAGACTTTCAGTACATGCTGATGGAGTAACACCCCCACAGCTTACCAACAAAACCCCCGGGGCACTATTTGAGAAACCAATACCATGTTAAATTGTTAATGCACATCGAGTGCCACTATCAACAAGAGTACAGTTGCAGTGACACTAGAATCTTCAAGGTGTCGCTACACTTGTGTACCATTTGCATATAAGAAGTGTCACTACACTTTCCACAAGGTGTCATTGCGTTTGCATTTACCATATCAATCGGAGTTCCTCAGATGTAGTAACATGCATATGTTCAAACTTTCATTACTTGAAGATTCAGTACACCCTGCATTTTACTAACCAAAAAAACAAGGGCACTATTAGGGGGAGAAAAAAAAACACCCTATCACTGCACATCTAGCGACACTATACATAAAACTATACACTATCACTACATAATACGCAATTCACTATCTACCTCTAAATAGAGCAAACAAGTTGTCACTGTACTTTCATTAACAATGTCAACATTACTTCATCAGATGCAGTAACATGGACATCCTCTTGAAACTCTCACTACGAGAAGATGTAATAACACCATGGTGATTCTACATCTCATCCTACAAAAAATTATACGATTATAATTACCATTTTTGTATCAATAGGAGCGCAAAATAATCTCTTCTCGAATCAGAATTTTTTTCTTTAATTTCGCTATTGATCTTCAAACAAATGGTACACTCATTGTTTCCGCTGCTTCCTCGTCTAGCCATTTAGTCGATGTCACTGCACTTCATCTTGCTGCGATTTTGCAAGATCGATTGAATTTCACCCACTTACTTCTTCGATGTACCATGATTTCCCTCCGTTGTACCAAGGAAAGGAATGCAACTGGGTATTTTCTTGGATAAATCTGTTTTGGGGTTTGATTTTGATTTTTATTTTTAAAAAGACTCCACAGATTTTGCTTCCTTGATTTTCCGTTGAATAAAGATCGGAAATCAAGTATTGGGAATTCACTGCATGGTATTTTGTGTCTTATACTTATGAGGGCATTTTTGTACTTCTTTAATGCATTTTGTCATTGTAAACATTGAAAACTCGAAATCGTTCTGTTTCCATATTTTTATTCTTTTTATGTCCTTTTGGCCCAGTCCCTAAAAAAAGACTTATATATCAGCACCACGAATTTACTATCGACACACTTATTATTATTATTATTATTATTATTATTATTATTATTATTATTCATTTACTTCCGGCACTACCTGTATTTCTTTTTTTCACTTCCGGCACCACACTAGGAACGTTAGTGCCATTAACGTTTCTTTTCGATAATAACGTCAGTGGACTGACGTTTTTCAACAATGACATATTTATAGCTATAATGTTAGTGCCACTGACGTTAGTATTGAGATAGAATGTCAGTACAACAGACGTTATTTAGTAAAAAAATAATCATGGTGCTTTTTTGGATGCCGGAAACAAGCATCGTGCCGGTAGCAGTTTTGTTCTGCCAGTTAGAAGCCGCCAAAAATAAAATAAAATATGTGAGTGTATTTTTGTATAGAGCTAAGAGCAATAAAAAATGGTAAAACAAAGAATTACTTCCAAACATGTATGAGGCCCATACTCTTGACTTGGAAAAAATAGAACGGAAGGAAAAAAAATGAAAAGGTGGGTAATGGCTTTACAAAAAGGCTGGCCTATGTGTTAAAACACAATGAAAGACTCGAAATAGAGAACGCATGGGAGAAGTGTTAACATGAAAATCCTCGAAAAATAAAGCCATTACACTAATTGAGTTGAAAGTTTTATTTGGTTATCAGACAGAAGCCATGAATACAAGAGCCACTACATATGCTCTAAGAGCTTCCACAATGGGAGGTTTATTTTTTGGTGGGTTATTAGCACCCCTGTTTTTACTTTCGGCATCCATTTTTTTTGATTATTTTTTCGGATGAAAAAAACGTTAGTCACACTGGTGTTCCTTATTAAACACCAACGTCAGTGTTGGTGTGCCACAAGGAACACCAATGGAAAGTCGTGGACCGACGTTTCTAAGTTTTAACGAACGTCGGTCGCGTTGGTGTTCCTTGTTGAACACCAACGTCGGCGTTGGTGTTCAACACCACAAGGAACAACACCATCACTGACGTTGGTTTTCAACAAGGAACACCACAAGGAACACCAACGTTAGTGTCATTGACGTTGGTGTTCAACAAGGAACACCAGTGTGACTGACGTTTCCTTTATAAAAGATCACCGGATGCCGAAGTAATTTTTTATGATGCGAAAATAATAAGGGTGCCAGTAATAAATTGGAAGGTGTCAATTGAACCCCTATTTTTTTTTTTGGTAAAGCTTTAGCGAAAGCTTTATACTGTTGGGGTCTGGATGTGTACATTGAGTAGCGAAAGCAAAAGCTTTGTCTCAATAAACCGGTTTATCCAACATGTAGATTTTTTTTATGATTTGTGTGTAATAAAAAAAATATTTATAAATAGTAAGTTCATGCTATAAAATTTTATAATAAATTTATATATTGTAGACCGTCGACGCTTTAAGATCATATTATTCATCACACTGTGGAAGTGAAAAAGGGAAACATGGAAAAAGACCAACAAGAGAGAAAAGGGTAAAAGTAAAAAGGTTAATATAACTGTTATAACATGCACAGCTTTCTTGCAGATTAATATTTTGTCAGTATTGCTTCATCCAACATCACAAGCAAACAAACCAACTCAGTGACACACACAAACACATAGTACTGTCACCGTCAAACACCATTTCCCTATTTTTTTTTTTTTACAATTAATTAATGTCTGCCAGTATCATACTATACACTACACAGTAATTATCTCTGTCTACCTATACATACAACGAAAATGTATCATATATTATGCAAAAACTCCAAAAGATAATCCCCGATTTCATATCACTTTCAGAACGGATTATATCAGCTTAAGTGTAATTTTCCATAGCCTTCGCCTTCTTCCTCGATGCGCATTTTAGCCAGACTGAAAGAACCCTAAGCTATAGACTTAGCTCAGCTACTTCTCATCTGGTACATTTATGTTTTTGAGCATTTATTAACTTGTTTTTCTCCTTTTTTTTTTCTTTGAAGAGAAAATGCAGGTGGATTTAATGGGTTTTTACTTGTACCAATTTATAGGAAGATTGAAGTTTTGGTAGTAGTTAGTTACTAGTCAATTTTGTGATGAAGGTTTGATTTGAGTTTTAATTTTTTTGCAGAAAATAAAGGTGCTAGCGCCATGTTTGGATTCTCGAAAAGGCGAATGAAGCTTGGGAGGTAATGGAATTTGTATTTGTCCATATCGTACTCTGATGCATATTGTTTTCCTGGTTGTTTGTGTTGTTTTGATTGTTGACATAATGTGAGGTGTTGATTTGATTTTGTCTTCTCCAAGATGACGAGGTGGTCGTCATCTATGTTGACTTTGATGTACAATAAGTCAATAACTTGGTGGAAATTGTGAATTAGTTACCCTTGTTGTAAAAGGCGATATCCCTCTCGCCCACATGGCCCCTCCACTCCGACCCGATAGAATAGTGAGGAGGTTAATCATAGTGACTCATCGGCCTTTAGGTGGGAGGCCCAGGACCCAGTGCCCAGTGCCCACAAGGAGTCACCCTAAATTCAGAGCTAACTCCCACACTGCGGCTGCCGGGATTCGTTCCTGCGTTCCTTGGTGCAATCTGCCACGTGGGTACCAACTGAGCTCCCCATGTAGGTGTGAATTAGTTACCCTTCATAAGAGGACGGGGGTTTGGGGGTTGCTCAAGGAGACTGTCTGAGTTTCAATGTTTATCACTTTAATGATCTTTCAGTTTGAGACTCCTCCATCGTTTATTGATTTGGAATCTTTGCCATTAGTTTTAGTTCTCCTTTACTTTGTCATGGTGCATTGACTGTCTACCAATGGCGGAGCTATGTACTCTTAGGGGTGTCACGTGACCCCACTGAGATCCGGGGAATTTTTTTTAGTATTAAAACGATGTAGTTTTGTTGTTAAAAAGTGTCGTTTTGTTGGTAAAATGTAGTTTTAGGCTCCAGTGACCCCACGAAAACAAATTTTTGGATCAATAGTATAGTTTTATGGTCCAATGACCCCACTGGAAAAACTTCCTTGATCCGGACCTACTGTCTACTGTCTACTGTCTTGAATAGAAGAATCACTATCTTGGAGTATTATTTTCTTTCTGAAAAGGCTTTAGAAACTGTGTCCAGTATAGGATAATTATTGACTTAAATTTCAATATATATAATGTGTACAATTCATATGCATATGTCTGGTGTTTCTTAAACATGTCTCCAAATGCTTATCTTTCTATCTGTGTTTCTTGATATTGCAACTTTCACTTAATCTGAAATCTTTATTTTATCACTTACTGGATAGTAGCTAGCAAGATTGAGAAGTAGTAGTCACTCATACAATTATTTCTCATTTCATCACTTTCTTTAACAGATTGAAAATTCAACTCTCAGACTCAACACAGGGAACCAGAAGCCCTATTGGACATCCTAAACGAGCTAGTAGTTACCATGTAAGCGTTTAGATTATGTATTGGATATTCTGGCAGAAAAGAGATACATTCACTTGAGCTTACTGAAAGTTGCAAAATTGTATATATTGGGATTTGCCAACTATCATTCTTTGACAGGGCCAAGGGACCACTTCTCAAGCTGACGGTGATGACGACTTGAACTTTCAAAATTCATTTGCACCACTAGATTTTAATAGCTGTACATCTGGAAATTCCGAAAACTGGATGGTTCTTTCAGTTACTGGAGACAAACCTACACCACGTTTCAATGTAAAATGCTCTCGGTCCAAATAAATGTTGATAAATAGTATAATGTTGTATTGTTTTCTAAACTCAAAATCGCTACTTTTTATGAACAGCATGCTGCTGCTATTGTTGGTAATAAGATGGTGGTTGTTGGTGGTGAATCAGACAATAAGCTATTAGATGATGTACAGGTATAGTTAAGAGTTATTTATTTATTCATTCAATTATTATACTCCTTCCGTCCTGTAATGCAAGTCTTTTTTCACTCCTTGTCTTTGTCTCATATTTTAAGTTTTTTTAGAATACCCATAGAGCATTTATTACATTTCTTTTCATGTTGCTCCTAATTTATTATCAGTCCAACCACTTTTCATTACTTTACAACTATGAAATTAATGAAAGTCAACAAACCTTTCAATTTTTTTTTTTTACTTAGTGTTATGACATTCATTAGTCTGCGTGAGACCTATAATTTGGGATGGAGGGAGTAATTCTTTTTGTGTACTTCTGTCATTCTAGGTGCTGAATATTGATCGGCTCTCCTGGTCTTCTGCTTCATCAAAACTTTATCTTTCTCCGACTAGTCTTCCACTTAAAATTCCAGCATGCAAGGGTCACGCTCTGGTATTATTTCTCAGTGATATAGTGTATAAAACTCAGATTTCTTTTACCATTCATTTCAGTTTTCATCTTAATACATTTTTTAGCCAAGAAAATGTCAATGGAGACATTACATGTAGTGTATGCAGCTCAAATTTTTAGAATAAACTTATGTTTTCGTGTGCTATAGATTTCTTGGGGTAAAAAAATACTCCTGGTTGGTGGGAGGACAGACCCTGTAAGTGATAAAGTATCAGGTCAGAATTCTCTGCTTCTTCACGACATGTAACTGTGTTCAGTATATCTCTAATATCTTACCTGCTTCTGGATTCTGGCATGTGCAGTTTGGGCTTTTGATACTGAGACAGACGTCTGGACACTTATGGAATCTAAAGGAGATATACCGGTAATGCACTTATCCTTTACCGATAGTATGAAAGTCCCTTTCATTTCAGACTCTTTTGTTGATGCTCAATAAACAAATCGAAAGTTGCATGGTCTGCAACGTTCATGCTGTCACCTTTCACCCTTACCTATTTTCTTCGAGATTAAAATAAACTTGACATTAAGAAATCATGGCTTCTGAGTTTTTCATGTCCGTGGAATAACTTCTGAGCAACGGAATAGAAGAAGATTGAATTCGGTTTAAACTTCTATGTGTGATTCGTTTCTTGAGGTTGCAACATTCCTAAAATGACCTTTCTTCTGAAACAGGTCGCACGCAGTGGTCATACTGTCGTAAGAGCAAGCTCTGTTCTCATTTTGTTTGGGGGTGAAGATGCTAGGAGAAGGAAATTAAATGATCTTCACATGTTTGATCTGAAATCTTTCACTTGGCTTCCACTTAATTGCACGTGAGTTATTGCGAAATTTCTGATTCTCATCAAGGTTTGTTTTCCCAAATGCGCACTTTATTTTCTCTTGATATCAGAGGACAAGGACCATCTCCGAGGTGCAACCATGTGTCTACCCTTTATGATGACAAACTGCTTTTGGTATTTGGAGGAACATCAAAATCAAGGACATTAAATGACTTGTACTCACTAGACTTCGAGACGGTTTGTCCTTTCCATTGCTTATTTGTTCTTTTCCTCCTCAACTGCGAAAGACTTTCTTAAGTTGTGTACATCTTGAAAATACTTTTTCTCCCAGATGATATGGTCAAGAATCAAAATACGAGGTTTGCATCCATCACCAAGAGCTGGTTGTTGTGGTGTCCTCTACGGAAGTAAATGGTTCATTGCTGGCGGCGGTAGCAAGAAAAAGCGTAAGCTAAATATATATATATATATATATTTTTATTTTTTTTTGATGGAAGGGTTTGGTAATACCCTTACTTGATGTTGTTTTCAGGGCATTCCGAGACTTTCATATTTGATGTTCTAAAGCTTGAATGGTCTATTGTTGTTGCACCTCCTTCTTCATCCATCACTACAAATAAGGTTTCTTTTTCCTATTATTACATGCCTCTTACGCAAGCAAAACTGTTAGTGTATAATGGCCATCAAGTCACACATAATTTTAACAATAAGAAAGTAGGACCTGTTCGTATAACAGCATCCGCGTCTGTAGAGAAACTCGGCCCTCTTTCTGGCTATTGCTTTTTATTTTTCTGATTATGCCATACATAATTCTTAATTATTCATGACTATTTGTTTGCCGATAGGGATTCAGCCTTGTTCTCGTACAACAAAAGGAAAGGGATTTCCTTGTTGCATTTGGTGGTATTAAGAAGGATCCATCAAATCAGGTTGGACAGCAGTATGAAACTGTCTGCTTTGTAATCGTTTACGAGCGCTATACTTGAAAGAACTCATTTGATGTTAGCTCTGTTAACAGGTTGAAATACTGATTTTGGACAAAAGTACTACACAAATTGGAAAAAAATCGACTCTAAGTAAAGGTGCTAGTACTGTACCACCAGAAAACATTTCAGCTTCTATCGCCCTTAGTGGCCAGCTAAATAACGAGTCTCCTAGTGCTACTGTTTATTCCATGGCACGACAAAACAAAGCATCAGCTGTAGAACATCATGGCTCTGGTAGAAGATCGTTGTCTGAGTCATTGCTTGTGGATTCCAATCCTGTTACTGGGAATGTCTCGCTCCGCAAGAAATTCCATGATGAGGAAGACATAGTGGATAAGGTTTCAAAGATCCCTGAAGCTAGAAGTTCTTTGCAGGTTCCCTCTTGGAGTCTCCTACGCCTTTTTGTTAATTTTCTCTTTTTGCTTTCTTTCTCAGTGAAGAAAACTAATTTTGATCACAGGCCCAGGAGCAAACTTCAAAACATCATGACACAGGGGTTCAGACGTGCTTCGTGGAAGATGCCGGTTTTGATGAAGAAATGGCTTCTTCTGCTGTAGAAGCTGGAAACTTGGGAGGGACCCACAAGAAGCAAAAAAGCGGAAGCTTTTCTCCGGATGGAGATGATTTCTTATTCCAAGACAGAGATGGTGGCAGATCAGAATTATCAGATCCTTCTGGTGTTTATCAATTTTACGAGACAAAGCTGGCAGCTCTTATAAGAAAGAACGGAATACTCGAGGGACAGTTGGCTACGGCGTTGGCAGGTCGTGAAACTGCAGAAAAGAATGCATCGGCTGCTGTCAAGAGTAGACATGAAATGGACAAAAAATTAGCAGACACCATTAAAGAGATGGATTTACTGAAAGAGAAGCTTGCTGGAGTGGAACTCGCACAAGACGAGGCCAACAATTTATCCAATATGGTCCATTCTGATAATGTCAGGCTTGAGCATGATGTAGCTTTCCTCAAGGCTGTTCTGGAAGCTACACAGAAGGTAATTAAGATTATGCCACCTAAACCATACATAGATACCCCTACTGTTTAATGCTTATATCCTTAACAACACTCCATTCCATTTCAAGAGGCATGCCACAAATTTTAAATCAGTTGCTTGGGATTTTGAGCATTACTTTTAGTTAAGCTGTTCCGAAACATATCTTTTTTATCCAACCGAGACAACAAATGTAGGAACTGCACTCAACCAGAGGAATCCTTGCAGGAGAAAGGGCAAGAGCTTTCCAGTTACAGGTATAAATATTTCTGTTCTCTTGCACTTAAAAAGACTAATATATCAAATCATTGCAGCAGTCATCAAAGCTATGTAAGAATATAAATGAGTTTTACCAACACTGAAATCGTTCTTTCTCTATATATATTTGAATCTCTTGCATTGCATGCATTGTGTTGGTTTTTGAACAAGTGTCCATGTTTTCCCAGGTTGAGGTATTCCACTTGAAACAGAGATTGCAGTCCTTGGAGAATAGAGCACCGACTCCACGGAAACCTTTTCATGTGTAGTTTGTGATGGATTTCCTGTAAATTGTTAAATCTGTACTTTTAAGTTTTAAGCATATAATTTTGTCCCAAGTGTTGGGGTTTGTACCTGAAGTAGTTTCAGTGCACTAGGCTAGTAATTAGTTGCTTGGAAGAAATGTTTGGGTTGGGAATAAATTTGGGATTGGCATTGCACACCAACTGCTCTAGGAAAACGAGCCTTCGGCTATTTTGTATATTTTTAGGCTGATCATCTTCGTTTGGCTTAATATGGTTAATCTAAATTACCTTTTGAAAACTCGTCAGTGGCTCGATTTCCTTTGTTTAGACCGAGTATAGCTATCATTCAGAATTTTCATGTGAGATCAAAAGGCGAATGCTTCATTGGCCTGTTAGATGATTCCAATGTTCTACATCCAAACACACAAAAAGACTATGCGTGTCGATTTTATTGTCGAATTTGGTATGTTGCAAACGCACCATGTGTTATTTCTAAGTGGACATTAGATTTTAAGACGTATATGAAGACCGTCATTGCACATATTTTGCTCGAGTTCCCCTGCTTACCGCTTCCTTTATTGAATAGACACTACATGTGCAAAATAACCGCGTTTTTGGGTAGGTCTCTTGAGGTGGATGCCGCCACTTTAGATGTAATGATTGAAACCAGACATTGTACTTGCAAAGACTTTTATCAACTTTTCATCCCTTAGATCAAGTCCTGATCCAATGGCGCTCTCTATATATGTCCAATGCTAATTAAACCAAGGGATTTTAACCTTAATTAATTATGTACAAGAACATCAATAATGTATCTTAATGAAGCAACAATTCATCAAACAGAATGTGAAGAAATTCAGGATAAGTTCTTGATCAATTCTGGAAATCTTCATGCTAAGTGTTTTTTATCTTGCAATGCAGTTTCATTAAATGTTGTTAGACACTTGTATAATACTTCTATAAGATCAATAAAGCTTTGTGGCTTGTACCGTAAATAATACATATCAGTTGTCATTGGTATGGGATGCATTATACAGATAAACACATATAATGAGGGGGATATGATCAATAATGAGGAGAAATACCTTTTAACGACATGAAATTTTATAGATTACATAGATCAATCCCTAAGTTATCTAATCAATATTCTAATCACATATACCACATAGAGAGAGCCATGCTGAGAAAAAACACCATAAATGTCAGAAATAAATATTTATTGTCAACTGAAATAATTATATATCTATACATGTATTTTTTAACCAATGACCACCAATGCATCTTAAGAACTTACAGGGTTTTCAAAAAATAAAATAAAATAAAAACTTACAGGGATGAAGTCATCTAGAGTCCAAGATTTCTACTTCAAAAGAACTTTCCATATTTTCCTCATATACACTATTAATGACCATATTGAGAGCCATGCCGAGATATAAAGCAGCACTACACCAGAAGTCAAGAACGGTTCTACCCCTAAAAGACTGCTGTCCCTCGATGCGAGGAGTATAGTTAATGAAGTCATCTGCGTGGCTGTTTTCCATTTTCCTAAGTTATTCACAGCAACGGCCTCTGAAAGTTTTCCATTTTGAGAAGATGCCCATTCCCTAACTGCAGACATAGTTATCTCTCGTCCAATAATGGCTATTGTTGGGACAGTAAACAACCACGGCGTTTGACCCAAGATACCAACTTCAAAAGGTCTGGAACATAATAATATTAAAGTGGCAGCAACCATGAGCTTGTCAGCAACTGGATCCAAAAATGCACCAAAAGTGCTTCCTAGATTCATCTTTCTAGCTAGATACCCATCAAGCCAATCCGTAATTGATGCGGCTATAAAAATACCCGTAGTTGCAGCGGGTCCCCACCCGCTATCCACATAGAATGTGGATGCAAGGAGAGGAACAGCGGCAACCCGACCCAGGGTCAAAATGGTTGGCAATGTCAGAATCTTGCCAGAATTAGACACTGGCGGCTGCACAGCTGGTTTCTTACCGTTGTCGTATTTCTGGTCCTTATTAGTATCATCATCATCAGAAGCATAAGTGGGGCCTATCTGACTGCTCAGATTGAGACCACTAGAAATAGTCCTATGATTAGAAGAATGATTAAAACCTTGACCTTTTTCTTCGGAGATAAAAGATGAAAATTGGCCTGGAATTTCCGGGCGAGGAAACCTAAGGAGATTTGAATTAGTAAATAATGGGTGAGTGTTTGCAAACTGCACCGGGAGGCCAGAAGAAGTTATCCGGTTTCCCCACCGCCCCCGCGGCGTTTGAATCGAGCAATTGGGCCTTCTCGTCGCGGCGGTGATGGTGGTAAGCTTGCGGGCATTAATACAATAGGGTTTGTTGGAGAGACAAATAGAGGAAAAGGAGACGGAAAATTTGAGGGTTCCCGGCATGGTGTGATAGTGCAAATAGGGCTCACGTTAGCAAACGCAACGACAAATCATTGGTACAGATTCTGTAGAATAGGGAAAAGATAATGTTTGAGTCAGTAAAATAGAATATTGTTAAGAAACTTTGATGAGAATGCTCTTAGCAATTAAGTCCATCTAGAAACACAATATCATAAACCACACATACTTATTAACTTATAATCATTGTTTATCAATCGAACGCACTAGACGACGATAACAAAACAGTCTATTCAGATAATGTAGGTCATATTAATAGAGTTCTACACAAACACATTGAACAACACGATAACATATACAAATAAATTCTAAATTGAAAGGCATAATACAACTTGTTCTAAACTACTCCCTCCGTTCCGTTCTTAAATAAGTGTCATAGTTGCCACAAAAAAAAAGTGTTCATTTTTATTTGCCATAGTTACACTTTCAAAGCTCTATTTATTGTGCTTTTCCTAAACATACCCTTATTTATTAAGCGGTGAGAGAATGAAAACAACATTGCTTTAATTATATTCAAGGGGTTTATTGTCATTTTGGTGTTAAAATCGAAGTATTAACTCCATTCCTTAATTTTTGTGCTTTTGACAACTACGACAGTTAAATAGGAACGGAGGGAGTATAACTAAACAATTTAATGCACATACATATTGATTCACAAACATAGATGATTAAGCATGTGTGAATTCAAAACACGAGATCAAGTTGCCACATGTAAATAACTTGCAAGGTAATGTAACACAAGTTTATGAAGCACACATGTCTTCAAAGAGACAAAGAATGATTTGTTAGCATCATTATAAAAGTTGAAAAGACACGTACTAGGGCTTACCAACGATGATGATGAATATATAGAGTAGAATGAATAAATAGCATTGAAACTTACAAGAAAAACTAAGATGTAGTACTCAACAAACAATGTGACAGGATGCAAGAAATTAAGATGTAGTACTCAACAAACGATGTGATAAGATGCGATAAGCGCTCATTAGATTAAAGTGTTTGCACATTCTTTGGCTCAAAAAGATGACATCTTATAGCAGGCTTCTTTATAAACAACAACAAACCTTCAACGTGACATTAGATGCATTGTGAGGCAAGATCAAACGTAGATGGCACACATTAGATGCATTGTGAGGCAAGATCAAACGTAAATGCCACACACTTGGCTCATTTTGATGATTATTATTACTTCAGGGCACAAAGATGGTAACCCACGAGAGCATTTTCCAATTTTATTGAAGGACGCAATATATGTCATATCATTTTTTGCACAAATTTACTTCTTACAATTTGGTCTACGGCCTAGCTTGTTCTTCTCTCGGACCCTCAGTTCCATAACCAACAAGTGATAACATACATTGCCAATCAATTCAGGTTGGGAGTGTATGCTTTTAGGTGAAATTCTTTCCGCAAATAAATTGGCTAGACTCAAGATAATCAATCAAAATGGTCATAATAACATGTTAGAAAAAAAGATTAATAGTATAGCATATTCAATGATACCGTCATACCGAGATATTAGTTGTATTTTTTCTCTTCGCCTATACATTTTTTTTTTCTGTCTGAGGGGCTTCATAAGACTTTTCAGGTAAAAAGCTACAACATTTGTTACAATGAACACACAACATATATTCACAAAATCTATTAACCAGCATTCACAGTATTCTTCAAGAAACAAAAGCTAACAGCTATGAATTTACCATGGAGTATAAAGCAAAAGTACCCGGAATAAAATAAAAAAAAAAAAAAACCCAAGCATACCCTTTGGATCCTCTTGCCTGTTAAGGGGGAATTTCGGTCTACTTGCCCCCGGAATTTCTGTCTACTTGCCCCTCTTCGTGGATGTCTATACAATAGCTTCCCTCCTATTTCAGTCCAGAATCAAAATCAAACCAATTGAAAAATTTAGGGAATAAATCGTCACAATTTACAAATTCAACCAAGAAAAGGAAAACGGGGTTGAAGAATTGAAACTACCTCCTAAATTCATTCCATCGTCAAAATCAAACCAATTGAAAATTTTGAGGAATAAATACCAAAAAAAAAAAAAAAAAAACTGTGGTTGAAGAATTTCAAACTACTTGGAGTCTTGATGATAGGGCGTTGAAAGAAGCTTTGGCAGCGAGGTGGTGAACAAGAACAATTTTCACTTTTCAGCCAGGTGGGTTTGAGGGAGTGTGACCCTAGAATAGATCTTACGCTTTAGGAGTGTCTTAGATTTAACCGTATATAACAGAAAGGGGGTGGTTTGGTCAGTTGCTTTTATTTTTAATTCATAAAACCGAAAATTATTATCCGGTCTATGATTTTTTTATTTTTTTTTTTTATTTTTGTCCTTGTGTTGTTGTTGCTAAAGCCTCCATACCCGGGACTAAATGAAAACGACTTTTTTTGCTTTGAAACAAAAATCTTATGAGAAAAACCAAGTAGCTTAGCCCAAGTAGAAGTGACTTGAGAATGCCTAAGAGGTTACGGGTTCGATTTTCTTTTAAGTCGGATCAGTGGGTTCCGGATAACGGGGTCTTTAAACAAAAAAAAAAAAAAAAAAAAAATCTTACGAGAAAGCCAACGTTTTTATCTTTGTTGTATACGTTCTCTTAAAATAAACATTCGTGGGGAACCAACTGAAAACAACATTTTTTCTTTGAAACTTCATTCTCTTAAAATAAACATTCGTGGGGAACCAACTGAAAACGACATTTTTCTTTGAAACAAAAATCTTGCATTAAAGGAGAATGCCAACGTTTTTATCCTTGTTGTATACGATCTCTTAAAATAACATTCATAGGGAACCAACTGAAAACAACATTTTTTCTTTGAAACTTCATTCTCTTAAAATAAACATTCGTGGGGAACCAACTGAAAACGACATTTTTCTTTGAAACAAAAATCTTGCAATAAAGGAGAATGCCAACGTTTTTATCCTTGTTGTATACGATCTCTTAAAATAACATTCATAGGGAACCAACTGAAAACAACATTTTTTCTTTGAAACTTCATTCTCTTAAAATAAACATTCGTGGGGAACCAACTGAAAACGACATTTTTCTTTGAAACAAAAATCTTGCAAAGGAAAACAACGTTTTTATCTTTGATACTTCGTTCTCTTAAAATAAACATTCGTGGGGAACCAACCGAAAACGACATTTTTTTCTTTGAAACAAAAATCTTACAATAAAGGAGAATGCCAAATTTTTTATTTTTTGTTGTATACGTTCTTTTAAAATAAACATTTCCGTCTCCTCTCAGAATAAGCATTTGTCAATTATCCATACAACCGATGTCAATTATGCAATACATAACATCTATCAAGTTGTGTCGTGTGAATTTACGTGTCTTGCTCGTGCATTGCCAAGAATGCGCCAACACATCTACATATAGGTTTATACATTCTTCCACGATCATTTTCTTTTAGAGAGCTTCTAAATACACCCAGTAAATCTACATGTTGTTGGAAAAAATTAATACTTAGGAACTTGACAGAATAAGAACTCCAAGGCACGCAATAAGCGTTGTCTTTAAAGAGATGTTTCGTCCCTCACAATTGTCACTGAAGGAACTAACGAAAATCTCACTCAGGATACAATGGAGGTTTTTGAGTCAAACAGTAACTTGTATGAATCAAACCCGATGACACTCAGAAATTTGTTCTGATGATGCCGTAAAACTTGAGAATTATTGCATGCTTGTGTCTTTTATAGACCGAAGATACCTCATACATGAAGTGAGGTACTCCTACATGCTGTAAAACTTGAGAATTATTGCATTCTTAGTTCGGCCACCTCTCCATTCTGTCGTTTGACAATATGCCCGCCAGGTTTTATCAATTTGCAAATCCTTCCTCAGTTAGTTAAAAGAAAGAAATTGATAAGAAAATAAAAATTTTCCGAACCTTTTATTTTTTTTACTCAAGGGCAAATATAGAGTTATTTTCAAAATTATTTCAGGCTTACTTTGAACATGTTATTGTTATGTAATTTTCTTCAAGAAATTCATCTTCTTCCATGGTAAAAAAAAACTGTTGCACTTGTAAAATCTATGGTATATTTCTTGTGTTTAAAAAATGACAACCAATGACCAATGCGTCTAAAAACATAAAGGGTTGAAGTGAGATGTAGTACAAGATTTCTACTTCAAAAGAACTTGCCATATTTTCCTCATATACACTATTAATGACCATATTGAAAGCCATGCTGAAAAATAAAGCAGCACAACACCGGAAGTCACGAGCGATCTCGCCCCTATAAGACTGCTATCCCTTGATGCGAGGAGTATGGTTAACGAAGTCATCTGCGTGGCTGTTTTCCATTTTCCCAAGTTATTCACAGCAACGGCCTTCGAAAGTTTTCCATCCTGAGAAGAAGACGCCCATTCCCTAACTGCAGACATAGTTATCTCTCGTCCAATAATGGCTATTGTTGGGACAGTAAACAACCACGGCGTTTGACCCAAGACACCGACTTCAAAAGGTCTGGAGCATAATAAGATTAAAGTTGCAGCAACCATGAGCTTGTCAGCAACTGGATCCAAAAATGCACCAAAAGTGCTTCCTAGATTCATCTTTCTAGCCAGATACCCATCAAGCCAATCCGTAATTGATGCGGCAATGAAAATACCCGTAGTTGCAGCAGGTCCCCACCAGCTATCCACATAGAATGTGAATGCAAGGAGAGGAATAACGGCGATGCGACCAAGGGTTAAAATGGTTGGCACTGTGAGAATCTTGTCAGGATTAGACGTCGAAAACTGCACCGGTTTCTTACCGTTGTTGTATTTATAGTCCTTATTACTATCATCATCATCATCGGAAGCATAAGTGGGGCCCATCTGAGTGCTCAGATTGACACCACTAGAAAATAATGTAGGTCGTATTAATAGATTTCTACACAGACGCATCAAACAACACAAGAACATAGATAGATAATTCTAAATTGAAAGGCAAAAACGACAACTTGTTTAGAAATTCAACTAAACCATTTGATGCAAATGTCTTGAAAGAGACAGAGTATGATTTGTTTGAAAAGCATCATAAAATAAAGTTGTTAAAAGTTTTATCACATACTAGATTGGTTTTATCTTTACCAACAACAAGTTAGCATCATAAAAGTTGAAAAGATGATGATGAATATACGTAGTAGAATGAATAAATACCATTGAAACTCGAAAGAGAAATTTAGAATAAAGTGTTTGCATATTCTTTGCCTCAGAAAGCTAACACCGTATAGCTAGGCTTCTTTATGATCAGCAACAAACTTTCAACATGATGACACTAGATGCATTGTGAAGCAAGATCAAACATAAATGCCACACATTTGGCTCATTTTGATGATCATTACTGCTTCGGGCCACAAAGATGATGACCCGAAAAGAAAGCACTATCCAATTTAATTGAATGATGCAATATATGTCATAACATTTTTGCACAAATTTACTTCCTAAGGTTTGGTCTACGTCAACAAATTTTTATTTCAGAGACATCAGCCAAGCTTAAGAACATGCATTTGATTTGATATCAGGTAGACAAACTTATTTCACAAGACTTTTAAGTAAAAAGCTAAAACATATGTTACAATGAACACATAACATATATTCACAAAATCTATCTATTAACCAGCATTCCTACTATTTTTCAAGAAACAAAAGCTAACAGCTATTAATCTACCATAGGGGTGGAAGCATACCCTTTGAATCTTTTTGCCAGTTAAAGGGAATTTCGGTCTGCGTGCCCTCGGAATTTCGTCGCCCTATTCGTAGTGGTCGTGGTATGATACACTAGCTTCCATCCTTCCTATTTTATTCCACGATCAAAATCAAACCAATTGAAGAAATTTGGGAAATAAATCGTCACTGTTTACAAATTCAACCAATAAAAGAAAAAGAAAAACGGGGTTGAAGGATTGAAACTACCTGGAGTCCTTCCCTCCGAATTCATTCCATCGTCAAAATCAAAGCAATTGAAAATTTGAGGAATAAATCGTCACTAATTACAAATTCAACGGATTGAAGAATTGAAACTATCTGGAATGGAATGGAATGGAGCTGGCTACGTTTCTGTTGGCGAAGATTTTTTTATTTTTTTTCAAACAGTGTTTGTTCCCATACACCCTGCGAGTACAGTATCAAGGGGCTGAAGATCAAGTGGCCTGGGCCCTAGATTCAACGGTTTAGATTAGAAAAGGACAGCCTTAGATCTAACCTTAAAGAATAGAAACAATATTTTTGTATGTATATTTACTGAGGTATTAGGGGTCAGAGGCCATAAGGACAAAATAAGATACAAAATGGGAAAAAAAGACAAGAAAAAAAAATAATGGTTGAGAATGAATAAAAACACGTCATTCTTACACGTGTTACTACACGTAAGAACACATGTAAGAATACGCGCGTTTTTGTCCTTTTCAACCACTATATTTTTTTTTGTCATTTTTTCTCATTTTAGATCAAAAAACGATCATTTACAACCTTTAACCTAAGGTATTAAAACATTATAGTGTTTTTTTTTATTTTTTCAAAACGATATATATATATATATATATATATATATATATATATATATATATATATATATATATATATATATATATATATATATATATATATATATTAAAAACAACAAACAATATCGGACAACCGCTGAAATTAATAAAAAAATTGAGATAAGTTTTATATAATATTTTGTAGAAGTTCTGATGTTTCTAAATAGATTTTTCATGGGCAAGTGCCCATACCCTAGTGGTTTATACCCGGGCTCCAGTGGTTGGAGACCCGGGGTCGATTCCCTTCCCTCATTTCGTTTTGAAAAAAAAAAATAGATTTTTCATCTTTAAAGAATATTTTTATATCTATAATACATTATTACCCCATATCACCCTAAATTGAACAAACCTAACCCTAAATTAAAGAAACATAACCTTAAATTGAAATTGAAAACCCAAATCCTAAATTGAAGAACCCAAACTCTAATTGCAATTGAAGAACCCTAAAGAACACAAACCCAAACCCTAACTGCAATTGAAGATCTCAAACCCTAACTGCACTTGAAGAACCCCTAGCCCTAAATTGAAGAACACAAACCCAAATTGAAATTGAAGAACCCTAACCACTAAATTGAATAACCTAAATCCTAACTGAAATTGTGAAACCCTAAACCCCAAATTGAGAAACCGCAATTGAACCCATCCAAACCGTCGCCGGAAACCCCCAAAACCGCCGCCGGAAACCCATTAACAATCTTGTTGTTATTACTAGTTGAACTGTCATCAACCGATACATCTCCTTCCAAATCCTTATTATTATGTAGAACGTCGTTCTGAGAGTGGGTTGGAAAAGGAAGAAGGCGGTGAACGTCGTTCAGATGTTGTCATCGATTTTTTTTAGCGACGTGGTCATCGTTTTTTTAGAGCAAGGAATGATGACGATCGTTGCTCCTGCTTTTGCTTTTGGTTTGTTTTGGGAAAGTGTAGGAGTAAAATGTTATAAAAATAATGGTATTTTTGTCCCTTACAAATAAATCTTTGTTTTTATTATTTTTCTTTTAACTCCACAATAAGGAGTACTACATAAACAAAAAATTTCGTAAAAAAAGGCTAACCAGATAATTTTCCCTAAAAAAAAATACACAACTCACTACCAATAAACGGATTGTTTCTGTTTTCCTAAAGTTTTTTTTATTTCCCATTTAAAATGTATCATTCAATAATTTTATGTATTTTTCATGCACACCATTCTGTTGATGGACGTAATAAGAGCACCTGTAGTAGTAGCTTTATTTTGGACATATTTTTTCTGATTCAATGAATAAAATATACAAGTTGCAAAAATTAGTTTAGGGTAGTGACTCTTTTTCCCGGTCATTTCATCAAAGCCGACCCTTATGGCTTCGGTAAAGAGATGCCTTCTCTCACACCTTACCTTTTCCACATAGGCCATTACCCAGTTTTGTGGGCCAACCACTTTTTCGATACCTTTTTTGGATTAGAGCATACGTAATGGTGAGTATCAAAATGGGTCTCCAAATCCAAGGTGGAACTTATGTCAGTGCATTGAAAGCCTTCTATATTATCAAACCAACGTGATGACTTATTTAATAGTCATGCTGCAATTCATGTCTCCATAGGTTTCTCTTCAGCGACGGGCTTGGAGGAGTGTTGGACAAAAAAGACGTAAATTAAAGCCATTACCCGATTAGTTATTTCGTAAGGCTTCTATTAATATTACGTGGCAATCCAATGCAAAATAAAAACAGGTCACTACATATGCTCTTAAATGCTTGAACTTTTTTAGTCGTATGAGTGTTGTAAAATATAGGTATTCAAGGGAACAACAATGTCAACAAAAACGCAGGAACTCAGATAAACTTGATATGACGTAGAATCGTGTAGAACACTTTCCTACAAAAGTTATTCGACCCTTATACGATGCCCCGGGTTTCACGAATACTCTTGTGAGATAAGACTACGTTTCCCTTCTCTTTTTGGCACCAAAAGAAAAGATTACTAATGGAGTTTTGTAAGAAGTTATTGACTCTCAAAGATGAAGAAGAACTTGAATCTTTTTTATTCTATGCTCTCAAAATGATCTTATATATTGGTTAAAAAACGTTCTAACCTTTAGACACCTTTTTGGAAAGGTGTTATATGGAAGAAACTGTCGAAAAACACTAAAAAGACACATCAATTCGCAAATTCGAGTCACAGGCGGGCGCCTGTGGTTGGCCTGTGAAGACCTGAAACCCGAACTAGAACCTGTCCAAAATTCCTCTTGAAAAAACTTCACAGGCTGGCGCCTGTGGCTGGCCTGTGACACAGTCTTTCCAAGAACGAATTTTCGTGTCTTTTAAGTTTGTTTTCCGAACTCTACTTGATCATTTACACCCGTAAACTCGTGAACACTTATATGAACGTGCACTCCGCACCTCCAAACCCACAATAGAGTGTTTCGAGTTCACCCATCTTTGTACCAAACCCTTAATTACACAAATGGACATGGTTATACTTAAATCACCAACATTCCTCCCCCATTTAAGTGTAATCCTTGGTTTAGCTAAAAACAGTCAAAACATAACAACTCATGCATAATGATAATATCACGAAGATTGAATTACCACCTAGTAATATTACACATTTCAAATATCCGAGTATCGGGGTGTGTCTAAGCATTGAACCCCTTTACACATTTTGAATACATGAAGATAATATACACATGAATTAAGATAACTCCAAAAGTTTATTCTTGACACTAATTAAACAGGCCTTGCATCCATATCCATTCTTGAGCATACAGAAAGCCAACCCTAGAACTTCCTTGAAGCGGCCAAACTTCATACTCATATAGGTGAGCCTTTTATTGATCGTGCACCTGCAATAGCACTTTGTCAAAAGACTCATTAAGAAGAATATCTTCAACCTAATCTTGCAGGTCATAGCACATACCTTCGGGACAATATCATGTGCTCAAATCTAAGATAATAGGCCTTCCACATTGAATTCTGCCTCTGACATTGTATTAGAGGGGAATTGGGTATCCTATCACCAAGATTTATATGGGTTGTAAACCCATCCCGATTACCGACTTTTGTACTAAGTCTCTAGCCAATCCTTTATGGCTTCGGTAAAGAGATGCCTTCTCTCACACCTTACATTTTCCACATAGGCCATTACCCAGTTTTGTGGGCCAACCACTGTTTCGATACCTTTTTTTGGATTAGAGCATACGTAATGGTGGGTATCAAAATGGGTCTCCAAATCCAAGGTGGAACTTATGTCAGTGCATTGAAAGCCTTCTATATTATCAAACCAACGTGATGACTTATTTAATAGTCATGCTGCAATTCATGTCTCCATAGGCTTCTCTTCAGCGACGGGCTTGGAGAAGTGTTGGACAAAAAAAGACGTAAATTAAAGCCATTACCCGATTAGTTATTTCGTAAGGCTTCTATTAATATTACGTGGCAATCCAATGCAAAATAAAAACAGGCCACTACTTATGCTCTTACATATGCTCTAAGATGCTTGAACTTCTTTAGTCGTATGAGTTTGGTCCTCCCCTTTTCGGTTGAAAACAACATTTTTTCTTGAAAAGAAACGAAAATTGCCTTTTTATAATGGAGATTACAACTTTTTTTAATTTGTTTTGTATATGTTCTCTTAAAATAAACATTCGCTTCTTCTCGGAATAAGCTGTAACGCCATGTTCCCGGACACCGAATCCATATCCGGAAAATAAACGTTCGGCACATATAATATTAAATAAATCAATATTATATGTAATCCTCTACTACGTCGTATCGAGTTTAGCATTAACGAAAGCTAAAAGACTCGGGTATTTTTTTTGATATAACAAGAATAGAAATGCAACATTCTAAAGATAGAAAGATTACAAAAGCCAACGATAAAAAGAAAAGAACTTACAATCGTACGATGTCTAAAGAAAACAACTAGTTATCTTACAAAAGTTCCAAAGGAAAAGTACAATATGTCTTTAAAAAGAATACAACAAAGTCTAGAACATAGTTTATCACAATAAGAAAAGTCTAGCATAGCATAGGAAATACAATCATATGTCATCCTGGAAGTCTCATAGAACTCTTGTTCCACCTGTCCGTCTTCTCAAACCCCAAACACACAAAACAAATATGCATTCGGGGTAAGTACAAAGGTACTTAGTAAAAGATAGAAGCTATTGTATTAAACAAGTGTATAAAGTATTATTTACGATTAAGAGATTATTTTTATGAAGCCGAATCAATCTAGGGTTTATTTCATTCTCATCAACATGTCATGACTAAACGTTTCTAACTTAACTTATCTTTGTTATACCCGCATTCAAGAGCACTACGCATGGTGTATATCCACCACGAGATATCGTTAGCAACCTAACAATGGATCACACTGATAGCCACGGGTTTAACCCGATAGTGCACGCGTTCTGCGAAGTCCCTCTACCATTTAGCCGTTTATAGGCCAGTAGAGTTATTCATTTTTACTGACCGCCCACACGTCGGATATAACCTTGTGCCTAACCAAGAATGACATGGTATTTAGACTTTTACTACACAATTATGTATTTATTAATCGTTAACTAACCACCTAAGTATTTTCAAGGCAAACCTCACCTTAACCGACTCAACTCCCTCACTTAATCGTAAAGACACAACTTCCTATCACATACACATATATTGATGGATGCTAATCCACCAAAGCACAAACTTATCATGTTCTTCCGACGGTCCCGAACTTTAACTCTTTGTAAGAGTACATCCGGTGCCGGAACTAGACGCATCAGAAACTCACTCAAGGCTTGATCATGTTTATTTAGTGTTATTAGATCAAGAATTAACATTGAAAACTGGTCTCGGGGCTCAAAACACATCAAACACCAAAAACTGGTCCAATGCCCGCGAATGCTCGCGGAATGCCCGCGCATTGAGCCAATGCTCACGAATGTTCGCGGTATGCGTGCACACAAACTCTCTGAATGTAAAAATTAACTTCTTGGGCAGCAATGCGCGTGCCCAAACAGGCAATGCACGCACACAAAACCCCAAGTATCCACTTCTCACTTTCTGACCCCTTAATGCGTGCGCACAAACCCCCAATACGCACGCACAAACCCCAAAATTGCCCTAACATCAGTTTTTATGCACTTCTTCGATCCCACATCTTTTCCAACCCATTCTTCATCAATTTTGACAGCAAAACAGCAGAAAATATGACTCTTTAACATACCATATCCTAGCACATTGGTCTAAACATCAAAACACATAAAACCTTGCATCAAAACAACTCTAAACTCATAACCAAACTCTATAACACTTGAATTAACACAATAGGAAGATCTCTTACTTGATTCAAGCACCAAAGCAAAACTAGAAGAAAACTGCAGCAACACCTTCAACTCCAACAAAAACCTATTTGATCCACAACCAATTCAAGAACTAGTTAGGATCAAGGTTTCTAAACATCTATGAATACAAATTAAACCAAGAAAACTCCAAACTTGATCAAAACCGCCCTTAGGCCGAATTCCATACCTTGAAGCAACTCCAAACTTTTTGTATAGAAACGAAGCTCTCTTTGCTGTGATCACGAGTCCCTAGTCAAATCTGCAAACCATCCAAGAGCTTAAGAGAAATCGGGGAAGGTCTTTCTATGGTTGTTTGCTTTTGCTCTCTAGAAGATTAACGTTTAAGTTTTCTGATAACTCCCTTGTGACAAGCTTCCAATTAAGTGGAGAGATTATTTCCAAAATTAAAACCTCCCACTAGAGAAATTATGATTAAACCCTTAATTGTCTTTTAATTACCATTTAGTCCCCAACGAAATATATATGTATATATATCTCGAGTTATATATATATATATAATGGTGGCATCGGGTCGGGTCCCATCCCATAACCCTTCAACCCAATTCCAACCTGATAAGATTTGGGAAACCATTTTGCTCCCCGATCCCAAACCCGATAAGTGTCGGGACCCGACAATCGGGACTCCCGAACATTCGGGATCGGGTCGGGTAGGGAATAAATATCCCCGCAAAATGTTATCTTTTCTTTTTCATCATTTTTTTTTGTAATTTCTTGTTTTCAAAATCTAATTAATCATCACCATCAAACAAAAATATCCATAGTTTAACAATTTCATAAAGATAAATACACAAGTTCATAATGAAATACAATCGGTCCAATGGTGACCGTAAGACTTTATTATCACATATATAGTCATCGACACACCAACATATTATTCATCATTCAAAAATTTAGCCTAAAACCAAAGTAGCATTTCTTTTTATTATGAATGTGCAACCTCCAACTTTAAAAAAAAATCATAGTATCACTTGATTGATTCACTGTGACAATTTAAGAAAATTTATAGACAAGAATCAAGCAATTTGTTGTTTTTACTTTTTTTGCGGTTTGGAGTTTGTGCGTATCAATACATGAATAAACAATAAATAATTATTTTTGGCCTATAAAAAAAGATAATTATTTTTCGAAAAAAAATAATAATAAATATATAAAAAAACAATTAATTTGGTCGGGTCGGGATCGGGATCCGTCGGGATTCAAACATTATACCCGGATATATTCCCGTCCTTGTTCGGGAAGGGAGAAAACCCGACAAAATCGGGTCGGGAAAAATACGGGTCGGGGAAAATCGGGTTGGGAGAGGGATGAGAACCGGGTCGGGTCGGGTTTTAAGGGATTTTTGTCCAGCGTATATATATATATATATATATATATATATATATATATATATATATATATAAAATTATATTTTCTTTATTCCATAAAATAGAATGAATTTAGTATTTCGTTTTCGCAAAATGACACGTCTGTCATTTCCCGAAAATCGGAATATTAGATAAGCATTTGTCAATCATCATGCAATATAACATATGTCAATTATGCAATACATACATCAATCAAGTTGTGCCATTTGTGAATTTACGTGTCTTACCCGTGCATCACCAAGCATGGATGGCCAATGCGTGCGCATTGCATGAACATGATGTAAGTTTGGTTTACAGCACGCAAAATGCGTGCGCATTGAAGGGGAATGCGTGCGCATTCACCCAGTTTTTCCTTTTCATGTCTTTTATGAATGTTTAATTGGTTTTCATGCCTATGATGGCATTCCATGATATTTTACAATGTCTAACATCGACATCTGGTAGTCTTGGTATCAAATCGCACCACAAATGATTCTTTTACAACGTGCTAAGTAGTGTAACTAGATGTATAGGACTAGAAGTCCCTAAGGAGCCTTATACGTGAATGAACCAAGTGGTTAGAACTTAACTCTTAAATACATATATGGTTGTCTAAAAGCTAAAACGTCAATATCATTGGTAAGGCACGTTTCTAAATCGAAGCATGGGAATCTTTCAACCCTTTTGAGTTATGTGTCAAGGGACAACGTGTAACTTCCCACATGGAGACCTAAGTCCATGCCCCCTTGAGAGGTGCTTAAAATGTCTCGGTGCATTCTCACCATGTACAGTGTCCTTCGATATTGATGTAACAAACTTATGTGCGTGAGGATGTACTATGTGATCTAGTAGAGGGTGAGAGTGATCTCAATGCAACCTATGTGGTAGAGATTGTAGACTTTATCATGATGTATATTATATAAATATATTGTGTAACCGTTTCTTCTACCCCTTACTAAGTACGTAAGTACTTACCCCTTCTCTCTT
Source organism: Gentiana straminea (assembly GCA_036785695.1). Taxonomy (NCBI): domain Eukaryota; kingdom Viridiplantae; phylum Streptophyta; class Magnoliopsida; order Gentianales; family Gentianaceae; genus Gentiana; species Gentiana straminea. The sequence goes on from JAVUPR010000265.1 coordinate 9,681,464, forward strand.
TATTGTCCCCACCCCGAGAAGGTGGTTGTCAGGATGATGATGACCTTGGTTATGATGAAGGAGTTGATGGAGCTGTTGATTAGGCTCAAGAGTTACGCTGACATGGACATTTATTTTTTGCACTCTTTACTATTCAGTTTGAGAGGTAGATTATAGTACCCCTTTCAGTTTGAAATTGGGATGTAATGAAGTAAACAACATTTATTTCGTTGTTTTGCCGTTTCAGCTTTCTTAGACGTATATTTTGGGACTGGTGATCCGTTGTTTGTCGTTTGACATACTTTTCTGAGTTACCTTTTAGTTTTAATTTATTCCGCTTTTGCTCTGATTAATTGTTACGAGGCTTATGTATATATTACTTTTGACGATTTAAAAAGTATATGTATGCATGCCGGGCGTTCCTTCCGGATAAGGACTCGGTATCCGAGACGGGGCGTCACATTTATATCTAACTATCTTAGAAGAAGGAAGGGTTTAACCCCTTCCCTCCACGGGTCCTAAATGAGGTGTTGACACTTGTTATTTTTTCATTGGCTCTGTTTTTTTTACTGTTCATTTCAGCCCTTTTTTTACTGTTCATTTCAGCCCAATCCATTATCAATATCATTTCTCTCCTTCGTCTCTATCAGTAAAAAAAAACATAACCACACCTCATTCTCAGCCGCCACCTCCATTCTCAGCCTCTTAGCTTCACCCTCCTTCCAACCTCCACCATTCCCCACCATGAAACCCACCCAAAACCCAACAAAATCACCATCTTTCGACCATCCCAGCCATAGTGCCCCACCACAAACCGCCCCCTACTCCACCATCTCCCCCGCCCCTTCATCCAACCACCAAACACAACCAGCCCCGACCAACTGCCGGAAAAACGCAGCGGCTTGCTCCAATATCGCGATAATAAAAAAGAAAAAGAAAATTAGGAGGTAAAGGAGAAAAATATGCCAGCTCTAACTATCCATCCATCTTCAACACGCCATTCTCGATCCCTTTCTTCAGCAAATCGGGAAAACTTTTCTCCTATTGCGGTGACTTACTCGAATCGGCCTTTTTACGCCGTTTATAATGCAATAAACAGGAAGGTTTGTAGGCAAAGAGATAATCAATGCATGGGGAAAAGAGGTGAAAGAGTCAAGAGGAAGAGGAAGTAGAAGAAGAAAAGATGGTGGCTGTGTGTTGTGAGGAAGGAGGAGGAGAATCAGATTTAGGGTTTGAGATATGAATGTGGCGGCTGAATTTTTTGGGAGGGAGGAACTGAGAAAAAATTAGGTATAAGATAAATGTTGGTTTATTTAATTAACAAATGGCTCAATTGAATTTTCTAAAAATTGTGTTGGTAGAAGTAATTTTGTCATTATTTTTATGGTGTGTGGAGTAAGAAAATAATAAAAATATTCTTATGGTGCTGAAAGTAATAAATTGTGGTGTCGGAGTAAAAGAGTGCCAGTAGTAAAAACTGGGGCGCCGATAGAATCTCCCTTTTTTTATTGGAGATGTAAATATTTTGTTGGTAAATGAGTGTTTAGTATTGGAAATGTAATTTTTTATTGGAGATGTAAACGAAAATTTAATTAGCTTGTGCAGCTCAGTTCCAGTTTCCCTTCTTGCGTATATAGTAAGATGTTATAAAACCCTAACCTAACTACATTTCACATTGCAACCGCCGTCGTCGTCGTCGATAAGGGGATAGAGAACCAAAAGTTGCGTCGTCGTCGTCGTTCTCGATAAGGTGTTTAATTCAACCAGCAGGCCAACCTAACTACATTCCATACCTAACATTACACCTATTGAATTCAATTGAACTCTATAATGTAGCAGTGAATTATTTTAAAGTAGAAAAGGTATGAAATTACTAAAAGCCACAAGCACTTGGCTGATAAGAGAACAAAAGTAAACTCAGGCATTGATGGGGAATATGCCGCACAGATGATAGTGGCAGCTTAGACCAAATGATATGGACTTGACAGAATAATACGGAGGTATAGAAATGCATAATATACTATTTTATTGTTTGACTGAACAAAAATAGTATTTAAAACTCTTGTGTAAAGTAGTTATACTGCTAAAACATAAGCATGCTAACATGTAATGAAGTAAAATTGTTCTAAAAAGTCCAAGATGCTTAAGGTTACAACCATGAATTTAAATCTTAATTTGATTTGTTGTAAGTGCTAGGTTGAAAGCATTTTATGCTTTACAGAGTCAAATATTTGGTCAAGGAAGTTCATTTTCGGGGAAATATGGAAACATATGTTGAGGTGTGATTTGGACAGATCCTGAAGAGTTCATTCTATGTCACCCTGGTGAGTAGTTGATCTGCATGTGTTTTTATTTCTTTATATAATTTGATCGTTTTTGAGTTTTAGGATTTCAGAATGGTACTATTACACAATGATTGTATTTATTTTCTTTTGTGTTGTTTGTAATTTGACTAATGCTCTGAATTTGGTTGGAATTTACTTCCAATAATGCTATTTGTCCGAGAAGGTGTGATTGTAAGTCATCAATAGGCTAGACATGCTATGGATAAAAATATGCAATGGAGTTGGATGGAAACTAAGCCCTACGAACATTCAATCAAGTACTTTCTTATGTCTGTTGCCCTTGCTTTAGATGTTATTGTTAAAGATGATGCTGCAGATGTAGTCCTTCCAGCCACCAGAGGTAAATTTGCTAGCTCAAGAAAACAAATTTTCACACTATCAACTAAGAAGATAATCGAAGAAATTGGGAAGGCAAGTGGACAGACTAGAGAGGATATTGATGAAACATCTAATGCAAATGGAAGAATCCCTTTTGGAACTCTCACTAATGAGGACTTGCAGAATTCCGAGGCTCTAACACCAACTTTGACACTATAAGTGGTACTCCCAAACAAGAAAACCAAAGCAAGAAGATCTAGGTTTCTTTCCATTCTATGATAACAATATTGTAATATATCTCAGGTAGAAAAAACTGAAACCTTTGTTCGCCTTTTTGCAACCATCACATTATTTACCCACTATGTTCCCAAGCTGTTGATGGTGATCTGATAACAATAGGTGCATTTATCAAGTCATTTCACAATGTTATGTATATTATATTGAAGCTATTATACATGGTTATCCATGTATCAAGTTTCTCTTTCTAAGATGGTACATCAATGAAATCTAATGTCCCGTCGTTACGATCACCGTTCACTATTTTCTAGGGAACAGTCTGTTGAATAGGTGTCCTAAACCCAATCGGGTTGGACCGAATCTGACCGGGTCGGGTCATTTACAGTCTATTTGAGTTCATGTAATAACTTTATTATGAGTAATAAAAGCACCTTTGTTATTATATACTTTGTTTATTTATTAGACCAATTAGTGATATTGTGTATATGATAACGCCTTTAGTATTAAACTGTGATAGAGAAACCATGATAGTGATTATGGTTGATGAGATCTCTAATCACTTTAATAAGTTTGATACTTAAATGTCTCTAGGCTGATGTACTGTTGAATAGGGTTTTGACAGTGTGAATAGGCTAGCACGTATTAGATGTCTTCTATCTTTAAGGGCAGGGATAGATCTCGTCTATCAAAGTGTAGTGACACTTGGAATGTACGTGGACGTGTATTAGAGAATGCGTACGTTAGACTGACCCACTTACACTGTTAAGTGTTACACTATGTGATGGTTGTGTAATTATCTTTAGGACCAGAGTCTACATGGCATCATGGTGTAGATTGTCATGCTTTGACACTATTGAGGTTTCCCCTAACCATGGGGCGATCATGCGGTAGTGGTCGGGTATGATTCTGAAGCATACGGAGTATACATGTTAGGTCATCTGGGAATTGCGTACCCTAAGAGTTGGAGTAAATATCCGAAAGGGTCTTCCCATAAGGAATGTCTAGTTCTCGTGAATCTTTGCAAGTGGGAGTAAATGAGTTATTCCGAGAGAGCTTGATATCCGGATTATGGGATACGATCAAGTTACGATCGTATGGATATTACTACAGCGATAGGATTCTATTTACATGCTAACCGAGCAAATGAAAGGTAGTAGTCATTGCGTATTGACTCTTCTGATGATTGGGGGTCATGGACGTGTTGCTAGATACTATCCATGATCGTTAGATGTGAAGGGCATTTTCGTAAATTGCACCTTATGTCTACGGCCTACATATTCGGAAGCCTATCGCGTCACACACATATGAATGTTGAGTCGGATTAAAATGTGGTTATAGTTGATGACCAAATAAGGAAAGATTTATCTTGAGACTATAAATAAAGGTTATAGTGGTAAATTAATATGGTGGTATTTATTTATTATGAATAAATTAAATACAAGATATTAATTACATTATTAATTAAATAATATTCCGGAAGCCAATTAATTGGCAAAAGGGGCGCAGGTCACAAGTGTGTTAGACACACTTGGATTATGCAATTTAATTAATAGGATTACCATAATATTAATATTGGATATTGATTGATTTTTGGAAAAATAGAATTATGGTAATAAGATAAATATACCGGTGTTCCTTGTGGAACACCAACGTCGATCACACCGACGTTGGTGTTCCATGAACACCAAGTGTGGCCGACGTTCCCTATATAAAAAAGTGTTAAATCTTAAAACGTCGTCCATGACTTTTCATCGATGTTCTAGTGGCATACCAACGTCGGTGTCACCGACGTTGGTATGCCACTAGGAACACCAGTGTGAGTGACGTTTTTTTCACCCGAAAAAATATTCATTAATGTGGTGCAAGTAGTAAAAAGGGAGGTCCAAATAGAACCCACCTAAATATATTCAATATAAGATATTGACAATATTTAGTTTTATTTAATATAAGATATTAAAATAAAAAAGATAAATCAATTATGGAGATTTTCCTTATATTATTAGGAAAAATGTTTTCTTTCTCCTTACTCTACACAAGACTTAATCCCCAAGGATTTTCTCTTGTGACATGCGCCCCAATGCCCTATAAATAAGAGGGATTGGCTAGCTTTTTTGTACACCATTATTCCAAGAGCTAATTGTTTTTGAGAAAAATAGAGAGCTACTTTGTGAGAAGGAAAATGTCGACCTAGCAGTTGAGTTTTTCTAATAGCAATCCTGGGGGATTCCGGCGAGGCGTTCGTGTGGATAACTGATAGAGGCCGGACTCTTGGACGGCTTAGGCGCATCTCCTTCTATCGGACGGTCAAAGCTTTGATCTATATAGATCAGAAATGTATTATCTTTGTCCTCCTCTTATATGTTTATCGTTTAAATGAAGTCGATCCTTGGATCGGAAATCAAATTTTAATTTTCCGCTGCGCTACTCGTTTGATTTCCTAACAGTGGTATCAAAGCCAACTTCGAGCTTAAGCAATAAGCATTAATAATCGCGTAGTAAATAGATCCAATAGATTAATTCGTGGTTGATATTAATGATATATTAAGATGCACGAAAAGAAGAAAAAAAAGGGGGCGGCGGCCTCACGGCGGCGGCACAGCCACATCGGCGGCTCCGGCTGCCACTCGGCGGCTGAACTCCCCCTTTTGTTTTGTTTTGTGCATCTTGATTTAATATAGTCCATGAATTTAATTCTTGAATTATTGATTAATTGAATTATTATTAATTAATTAAAAAAGTTTATTAATTGATTGGATGCTATAAAGACGAAAGTAGTTTAACAGTTAATCTTTTTCATAAGATGTGATTGTATGGATTAGATAGTAGATATAATTCGATTATATGGACCCCGATTGATCATGGACTCGACCTATATGATAGATGTAAATGGTTTATTTTTCTGTTGGATTTTATTGTTGTCCTAAGACGTTATGAAGAACGTGACATAGTTTTATTTTTTCATTATCCCTTTCCCGTTAGCTCCCCCCCGTGTGCGGCGGGTGTAAAATTTAATAGTTAGATTTTATGTAATGATGCATTGAAGACAAAGACGAAGATCTAAAGAAGGAAAGAAAAATAAAAGATCCATGGAGATGGTGCATGTCAAAGATCCATTGGTGGTTGCGGCTACCCTTAGTTGTGACCCGCGGTTTCGTCAGTTTGTATTCGAAACCGCACTTAGGAAAAATTCATGATCATACCGGTTACTTTATGTGCGGAATGTTGTGTATGTTTTACTTTATTCGATATCTTAGTAATATGCACGTAGTAGATGAGACCATAATTTAAATAAAATTAATTAAGAGAATTAATTTAAAATTATTCCTACAAAAAATAAAATCGAGTCATAAATATGTCTCCCAATATTATAATGACGGTGAAGAGCCCTTGTTCGGATCCAACCGATCGGCCCTCGTCGGGAGTTGACCTACCCCGGGTATATCGTCATTATCGAGATATGATCATTAGGAGATCTCATGAATATTTGGGCTACGACTCGACTAGAATCTTGCGGTGATTGGCCCTCTTCAGGACCGTCTGATTTTAGGGACAAGGGGTTGACTATCGCATAAAGATGTGAATCGTCAAAGAGTTGGATAGTCAACCACTGGGAGCCGCATGCGATGCAACTGGTAGGAGTACCTACCTTTCGAAATCGTCTCGGTTGATCGGCCCTCGTCGGGAATCGAGACAACTAGATGGGATCCCAGCACTAAGGAATTAGTCAAATTCTTGACAGCCAATTGGGAATAGTTGGCTAGTGGGAGCAAGACCTTATATAAAATTTAAAGTGCAATTTTTAGGTTTTGCATACATGAACTTTTACTTATTCTATCTTTATTTATTTGTTGTAGAATGTCAAACAAATTGAACCTTCGTTTTATCATTGATGACAAACTTGATGAAACCAACTTTCTCGACTGGGAAAGAAACCTCAAAATCGTTTTGAGGCATGAAAAGATTGGCTATGTCTTGGACGAACCCATACCGCAGAAACCCGTAGAGGGTGTGGCTGCAGATGCTGTCGAGAAGTACAACAAGCACTGTTCTGATAGTTCTGATACTACATGTATCATGCTTGCTTCTTTGACACCGAATTGTAGAAACAACATGAGTCTATGGACGCCTACACGATCATGGTTCACCTGAAGGAGCTCTATGCTTCTCAGTCTCGCACTGAGAGGTATGAGGTCTCGAAGGCCCTGGTCGGTTGTAAGATGGCGTCCGGGACTGCTGTAGGGTCGCACGTGCTAAAGATGATCGGGTACATTGAGAGGCTTGAGAAGCTTGGCCACAAGTTGGAACACGACTTGAGTATTGACTTAATCTTGCAATCTCTACCTGATTCATACTCACAGTTTGTGATGAACTATCACATGAACAAGATAGATTCCTCCCTGTGGAGTTATTGAACATGTTGAAAACTGCTGAGGGCACTGTGCAAAAGGGCAAGCAAGTGTTGCTTGCCACTTCTTCAAAGGGCAAAGGTAAGGCCCAAAAGAAGTCCAAGAAGGCGAAGGCTGCCCCTAAGCCAACGCCTAAGATAGCTAAAGACAAGTCGAAGGATGCTTGCTTCCATTGCGGTGAGACTGGTCATTGGAGGCGCAACTGCAAGGCTTTCTTGAGCACGAAGAAGAGGCATACAGATGCTTTCTAACCACTGAGTATTAGATACGGGTTGTGGTTCTCATACTTATACGAATATGCAGGCACTAAGAAGGACTAGAGATTGAAGAAAAGAGAGGTGGACCTACGTGTTGGGAATGGAGCAAGTGTTGCTGCACTAGCCGTTGGAGTTTATTTTCTTTCGTTGCCCAGTGGGCTAGTACTAGAGCTTAATAACTGTTATTTTGTTCCTGCTCTTACGAAGAGCATTATTTCTATTTCTGCATTAGATGTTGAAGGATTTTCTTTTACGTTTGAGAATAAATGTTGTTCTTTTTCACGTGATGGAATGTTTTATGGTGCTGGCATACTTAGCAATGGTCTCTACATATTAGATGTGAATGTTGATGTGCTTAATATAAACAATAAGAAAGCTAAAACAAGTGACTTGAATGAATCCTACTTATGGCATTGTAGACTTGGCCATATAAATAAGAATCGCATTTCCAAACTCCATAAAGATGGATTAATGGATCTATTCGATTATGAATCGTTTGATACATGCGAGGCTTGTTTACTTGGCAAGATGACAAAGTCACCATTCAGTGGCAAAGGGATAAGATCCAATGAATTGCTTGAGCTCATGCATACTGATGTGTGCGGCCGAATGTCAATTCAAGCCAAAGGAGGATACTCTTACTTTATCACCTTCACTGATGATCATTCTCATTATGGTTATATATACTTAATGAAGTATAAGTGTGAAGCCTTTGAAAAGTTCAAGGAATTCAGAAGTGAAGTTGAGAAACAACTAGGTAAAGAAATTAAAACACTTCGATCCGATCAAGGTGGTGAGTACCTAGATGGAGAGTTTCAAGATTACTTAAAGGAGAATGGGATTCTACCTGAATGGACCCCTCTCGGGACACCACAGATGAATGGCATATCTAAGAGGAAGAACCGCACCTTGTTAGACATGGTGTGATCCATGATGAGCTATGCAGTTCTTCCGAAATCAATTTGGGGGTATGCTCTCGAAACATCATCCTACGTACTTAACCGTGCTCCATCAAAGATGGTTGAATCTACACCATACGAGGTATGGCATAAGAGAAAACCGAGTCTGGCATATCTTAAACCTTGGGGTTGTCTGACTTACGTGCGGATGATGCCTGACAAACTAGAGGCCAGATCTGATAAATGTCTATTTGTGAGCTATCCTAGAGAAACTAGAGGATACCAGTTTTACCACCCTGGAGAACAAAAGGTGTTTGTTGCCAGGACTGGCCACTTCCTAGGAAAATAGTTTATTATGGAAAGGGGCAGTGGGAGTAAAATTGATCTTGAAGAAATTCAAGAACCACTTACGGACAATAATCAGTTGATGTAGGTAGAGCAGGCACCACCTAATGAGGTGGCGCAAGTCCCTGCTCCAAACACAGTAGCACCTCGAAGATCCACCAGGGAACGCCACGAACCCGATAGGTACGCGGGTGTATACCTCATGAAAGATGAGGAACCTAAAACTTACGATAAGGTGCTAATGAGGCCTTACAAAGAGAAATGGCTAGAAGCCATGAATTCTGAAATAGAGTCCATGAAAGACAACCAAGTTTGGAACATAGTTGATCCACCTAAAGGAATAGTTCCTATAGGGTGTAAATGGGTCTTTAAGAGAAAGACCGACATGGATGGTAACGTAGTCACCTACAAGGCTAGGTTAGTGGCAAAAGGTTATAAGCAAAGACAAGGTATTGACTATGATGAAACCTTTTCTCCCGTTGCCATGTTAAAGTCCATTAGAATTCTGTTTGCTATTGCTGCATACCATGATTACGAAGTCTGGTAGATGGATGTGAAAACGGCTTTCCTTAACGAAAATCTGTCTGAGGAGGTGTACATGACACAACTTGAGGGTTTCACAACCAATGACGCCGGGATGGTGTGCAAGTTGCAAATGTCCATTTATGGACTGAAGCAAGCTTCTCGGAGTTGGAATCTTCGCTTTGATGAGACAATCAAACATCTTGATTTTATCAAAAATGAAGATGAGCCCTGTGTTTACAAGAAGGTTAGTGGGAGTGCAGTCGTTTTCTTGGTGCTTTATGTAGACGACATACTGCTGATAGGGAATGATGTACCCATGTTACAGTCGGTTAAGGTTTGGTTATCCAAGAATTTCTCTATGAAGGACTTGAGAGAAGCAGCTTATATTTTGGGGATTAAGATCTACAGAGATAGGTCTAAGAGGTTGCTTGGTTTGTCACAATCCACCTATATAGACAAGATGCTGAAAAGGTTCAGCATGGAGCAATCCAAGTGAGGGTTGCTGCCCATGTCACATGGGGTCTATCTATCAAAGAAAATGTGTCCTAAGACAGAGGAGGAAATGGCACGCATGTGCAATGTCCTTTATGCTTCGGCTATAGGGTCTATCATGTATGCCATGTTGTGTACAAGACCAGATGTCTCGTACCCTCTTAGTATGACTAGTATGTACCAGGCGAATCCAGGTGATGGTCACTGGGTTGCTGTCAAGAATATCCTGAAGTACATGAAGCATACTAGGGATATGTTCTTAGTCTTTGGGAACGATGATTTGGTATTATGAGGTTATACAGATGCCGGTTTTCAAACTGACGTGGATGACTTTAAGTCACAATCTGGATTTGTTTTTACGCTTAATGGCGGAGCAGTGAGCTGGAAGAGTTCCAAGCAGGAGACTACTGTAGATTCTATAACGGAAGCCGAGTACAAAGCAGCCTCGGAGGCGGCAAAGGAAGCAGTTTGGATGAAGAATTTCATTACCGGACTTGGTGTGGTTCCCTCCATTGAAGGTCCAGTTCCACTATACTGTGACAATAATGGGGCAATTGCTCAGTCAAAGGAACCAAGGTCTCATCAGAAGTCCAAACACGTATTACGGCGCTATCACCTGATTAGAGAGATAGTTGATAAAGGAGAAGTAAGGATAGAGAAAGTCCACACGGATGATAACATAGCTGATCCGTTAACCAAGGCGTTGTCACAAGCTAAACATGAGAAACCTGTTCACATGTATGGGCTTAGGCATATGGGTGATTGGCTTTAGGCCAAGTGGGAGATTGTTGAATAGGTGTCCTAAACCCAATCGGGTTGGACCGGATCCGACCGGGTCGGGTCATTTACAATCTATTTGAGTTCATGTAATAACTTTGTTATGAGTAATAAAAACACCTTTGTTATTATATACTTTTTTTATTTATTAGACCAATTAGTGATATTGTGTATATGATAACGCCCTTAGTAACCGTGATAGAGAAACCATGATAGTGATTATGGTTGATGAGATCTCTAATCACTTTAATAAGTTTGATACTTAAATGTCTCTAGACTGATGTACTGTTGAATAGGGCTTTGACAGTGTGAACAGGCTAGCACGTATTAGATGTCTTCTGTCTTTAAGGGCATATATCTCGTCTATCGAAGTGTAATGACACTTGGACTTTACGTGGATGTGTAGGATGTAATATCGCCGGATGGATCATAGATCCACCCGATTACGCAGCGGAAAGTACAAGATCTAGATCTAGTCAACCAAAGCACATAAAAATAGATCTAACCTATGAGAGGGTTTAGATTGCTTACCTGTTTATTGTGAATAAACACCAAGAACAATCCGAGATCCAAGATCCAAGAATTGAGAAGCCACCGTCTTCCGACGTGTATCTCCAAGCAACGCCAAGTGGATGGTGATTCAAGCCGCTTGACCTCTTCGATATGCTACCGGAATAATCCCGAGGATTATCCCAACTCGAAACCCTAGTGTTGAAGCCGAAAATTCTAAGCTTCCAACACTCATGAATGTCGAAATATATGTGTGTCATTTAGGCTTGGGAGCACTCTCTTTATATATGAGAGTAATCCTTGTCCTCCTTATTAAAAGATAATTATTAAATTAATCCTTAATTCAAATATAAGATAAATATAATATATATATCCCAAACAAATTAGGATAAATAAATATATTATCCAATATTCCATGATTTATCATTTAACAAATAAATAATTAAATTATATATTAAATAATTTTCCCAGAAAACTAATTTCTCTCTAATTAAACAATAATCCAAAAATGCGGCCAATACCCTAATATATTACGTCATCCACGCATTTCAGACACTTGGGCCGAGTCCACGAAAAATTTATTTTCCATGTATTTAATTATCTAGTCCAACTAAATAATTAATCCACATATCAATTAAATAGTCCAATCCAACTATTTAATATTATAATTGAGGTGAAGCGACGAGAAAACATATGCTATGTTAGGAGCCACGTCGGAGACCATGGACCCATATTCAGTAGCTACAATAAATTAAATAATATTATCCGTTAGACCGAACAATAATATTCAATCTATTAATTCCGGGATTACCCCACCATAAACCCGACTGAACTATGCCGAATATAGATAACTTACACTCAACCATGAGTTGATAAAGTGTCCACTGATATAATCATTACATATGGATAAATCCTCCATAGACTGTTCGTTTCGATTCGGGATATCTCCGTAAACCCTTCTCGAAACCTCTTATCCTTATTTACCATTAACCCTCTAGTGATCAATTAGTTCAAAACTAATATAATATGAACTCCCGGGATCGATCAGTTTCTAGGATTAACAATTAAGGGAACTGTCTATCTACTTCCCGAGGGAATGAATGGATTCCATATCTGTGATAGCACATACTACTCACTCATTCCAGAATAGAGCCAACGAGAAGTGTTGGACCACATACTACGAAGTGATCCTTACTAACACATCAAACCCTACCCTAGTCTAAGCAGTTGTCTATGATCACCTCAGGATTGAAACTAATCCATATATGATCATCTTGTGATTCGATAAGACTTCTCGATTACGGAATTATATCGAGAACTCAAATGAAATCAGTCCAGCCCTATATGATTATCATCATATATAAATGCCCCATTAGGTACCCTATTACCGACAGTCTGGATAAGACTGTCACACCTAAAGTGTTCTGGGCGCATTAGTAGCAAATTAATCATGAGACCCGTACTCAGATTAATAAACGCTACAGACTAAGTTAATTTTAAGTACATCTCACTAACTCAATCCTCTTGTGTATAGCCATACACTGAGTTATGTGATTACATAAACGAGATACTTAGGGTTTTCAGTAGTGTCTTAATTATAAGCATACATTCATATAATAAGATGAATTATTAATTCTGTCCTAAAACAATTAGATAATTGTCTTTCGGGCACTACACCTAACAGGATGTGTATTAGAGAATGCGTATGTTAGACTGACCCACTTACACTGTTAAGTGTTACAATATGTAACGGTTGTGTAATTATCCTTAGGTCCGGAGTCTACATGGCTTCACGGTGTAGATTGTCATGTTTTGACACTATTGAGGTTTCCCCTAACCATGGGGCGATCATGCGTAGTGATCGGGTATGATTCTGAAGCATGTGGAGTATACATGTTAGGTCGTCTGGGAATCGCGTACCCTAAGAGTAGGAGTAAATATCCATAAGGGCCTTCCCGTAAGGAATGTTTAGTTCTCGTGAATCTTTGCAAAGTAGGAGTAAATAAGTTATTCCGAGAGAGCTCGATATCCGGATTATGAGATACGATCAAGTTACGATCGTATGGATATTACTACAGCGATATGATTCTATTTACATGCTAACCGAGCACATGAAAGGTAGTAGTCATTTCGTATTGACTCTTCCGATAATTGGGGGTCATGGACGTGTTGCTAGACGCCATCGATGATCGTTAGAGGTGAAGGGCATTTTCGTAAATTGCACCTTATGTCTACGGCCAACATATTCGGAAGCCTATCGGGTCACACACATATGAAAGTCGAGTCGGATTAAAATGCGGTTATAATTGATGACCAAATAAGGAAAGATTTATCTCGAGACTATAAAGGTTATAGTGGTAAATTAATATGGTGGTATTTATTTATTATGAATAAATTAAATACAAGATATTAATTACATTATTAATTAAAGAATATTCCGGAAGCTAATTAATTGGCAAAAGGGGCGCAGGTCACAAGTGTGTTAGACACACTTGGATTATGCAATTTAATTAATGAGAAATTAGGGATAATGACACAATCTGAAATATTTTTAAGTAACATGATAGCTACATATTTTTTATAGGGAGAAGGACAAACAGTGAATTTTTATAGCGAGAAGGACAAACAGTGAATCCCGAAAATCAGTGAATCTCCCCAGTGAATCCCGAAATCAGTGAATTTCGACAGTGAATCTCGAAAATCAGTGAATTTCGACAATGAATTTTGAAAATTAGTGAATTTCGACAGTGAATTTAAACAGTGAATTTCGAACACAAGTGAATTTTGACGGTGAATAAATAGTTTTGTCTTTTATGCAAAAGTTTCAAAAGACTGTCCTTCTACTCAATTGATGAAATATTTCTGTCATTCTCCCTCATTCCCCCTTTAATTAATAGGATTACCATAATATTAATATTGGATATTAATTTTTGGAAAAATAGAATTATTGTAATAAGATAAATATATTATATATAAGATATTGACAATATTTAGTTTTATTTAATATAAGATATTAAAATAAAAGAGATAAATCAATTATGGAGATTTTTCTTATTTTATTAGGAAACAGATTTTCTTTCTCCTTACTCTACACAAGACTTAATCCCCAAGGATTTTCTCTTGTGGCATGCGCCCCAATGCCCTATATATAAGAGGGATTGACTAGCTCTTTTGTAAACCATTATTTCAAGAGCTAATTGTTCTTAAGAAAAATAGAGAGCTACTTTGTGAGAGTTTTTGTGAGAAGAAAAAAGTCGACCTAGCAGTCGAGTTTTTCTAATAGCAATCCAGGGAGGATTCCGGCGAGGCGTTCGTGTGGATAACTGATAGAGGCCGGACGCTTGGACGGCTTAGGCGCATCTACTTCTACTCTTTATATCACAATTTTTTTAAAACTATTAAGTCCATAAATTTACAAAAAATATCAAAATAAACCCTACATTTTATCCATTTATTCTCCATTTATCCATTAATGCATATCTTCTTCACCTTCACCCATCTCTCACCACCCAAAAACCACCATTAACACCCACTGCCAACAACCACCATTAACACCCGCCACCACATCCACCATTCCTCCTCCTACAACCACCAAATCAAAACACCCACCAACACCCGCCACCAACGCCCACCACCCAAAACATCAATTTTTTCCATTTTCACCACCCAAAACATCGAATTTCGCCATTTCAAAAAAAAAACCCTAATGTTCTCAGCCACATTTCCAGCCGCCACCACCACCTTCTTCCGGCCACCTCCACCTTCAGCCATTATCATCTTCTTCCCACCATCGCCAACTTCTTCCCACCATCATCTTTTTCCCGCCATCAACCACCATCAACCCGCCACCCTCCACCATGATCAACCCGCCACCATCATCAACCCCCCAAATCGCATCTTCTTCCCACCACCAACCACCATCGACCCGCCACCACCCTCCACCATGATCAACCCCCCAAATCGCTGGCCCCGAATTGTAGCTCGCCGTTTTTTTTTAAATCTCTCCGGTGGTTTTTTTTGCTGAACCTTCGAAAATTGGAAAATAGGAACATGGCGGAAGATGGTGGTGGCGGTGGGAAGAAGATGGAAATCCAAGTATATTTAGTTTTATTTACAGCAAATTGGGGCGGCTGGGGGAGGAGGAAAAAGGACGGCTGAGGGTGGGGGATAGACGTTGGTGGCGGGTGTTGGGGAAGGAGGAAGAGGGTGGTTGAGGGAAAATGATGGTGGCTATTTTTCAAAGGGAAGGGGGCGGCTGGAAGGTGGAGTAATTAGGGTTTTGGCTGGGAGATGAGGAGGGGTGAAAATTTGTATTTACAATAATTATGGAAGTAAAAAAAGTCAAGAAAAAATATAGGGACAAAAATGTAATTATGTAATATTTTTTTTATGTGGCGTGTGAAGTAAGTGTGTGGTGTGTGTAACTAAAAAAAATAATCAAAGAGAGGGGTGCCAAAAGTAAAAAAATGTGGTGCCGTTAGAACCATCCTATTTTTTTTTTAATAAAGTAATGCATAGCTTCCTTAGGAAGCCTTAATAAAAAAAATGATGGACCTTTTATTCGCACCACGTTAATTCTACCATTGACCACATCTCAAATGAAAAAAAAATGATATCTACTTGTTGCACCACACTTATTATTTCAAGATTTTAAAATCTATCAATACACCACGCTTTAATTTCAAAATTTTGAAAAAAACTTTTATCAAACGTTTTTTACTACCACCGGTTTTTATATTTTTTAAATTCACCCAAACTTTTTAAAATTACAAAAAAAAAAAAAAAAAACCCACCACCATAACCCCCACCTATCCCGGTCTTCATCCTCATCTCCGGTATAGAAGTAAATCAAAGGTTCAGGGCCAGAAAAATCGACCTCAGGTTGATAATTCCAAGCAAAATTTCAGGATTTGTCTGTCGGAGAAGAATTCGATGCAACACCATCTAACTTTGAATCTCGTTTGTGTTTATTTTAGAGTTTCTCGCCTGAGAGTATATGGGTTCATAGCTTCGTCTCCATCGGCCCTTTCACATCCCCCATGGCTGCAGGGGCGACAACGGCGGTGGGAAAGGACTAGGGTTTGGGGTTCAGTCGCAGGAGCAATCAAAATTCATAGCGGCTTCAGATTTTTCTGTTTGTGGTTTAAATTTAAGGGTAGGAATCGCCGAAAGGATGGCGGCACTTCTTCTGATTCTGCAAAGTTTGCAGGTCTTCTTGTTGAAGCAAATGGTGATCAAATTGGGTATGTATTTTAATATGACTTGTAATCATGGTTAATCAAATTGATCATGTAATAACTAGAATGGTATCCTTGATTAAAAGAAAGAAGAAAAAAAAAATTGATTGGAGCTTACACAAACGTAGTATAAAAGTGTGGAGTAAATGTAAAAAATGTAGTGTACATAAAAATCAAAAAACGTTTAAAATTCAATGATGTGTAAATGTAGATTTTGTTTTTTTAGTGTGGTATAAAGAGTAGAGTGATATACTGGTAGATCAATTGTGATGCGAATAATAGACTACAAAAATAAACACTAAAAAAATTAATGTCCTCGGGTTATTAAGATTGTTTGACAAAAAATATTGCTCAAATAATTTTTTGGAAAACAAATGTTGCTTAGATAATCTTCACCTTACTTTTTCCCCTTACTTGCCCAAAATACCATTGAAAACAAGTTTGAACTCGTTCGCGAAATCGAATTCATTATTCGAACTCGTTACACGAAATCGAACTTGTTATTCGAACTTCAAACTAGTTACATGAGTTTGAACCCAAATGAACCATCTTTTTCAACCCCGAAATCCCTCACCTGTGCCCAGCTGGAATCCCGCTAGAACACGAATTTGAGCTCATTTCAACTCGTTACACGTGTTTGAACCCAAATCACCCATCTTCTTCAACCCTAAAATTCCTCACCGGAGCCCAGCCGGAATCCCGCCGGAAACGATTATTTTGTTAGTAGTACGAATCATAAGCTCTGAGTTATAAACTTGTTTGATGAACTAAGAAACATTTAGGTGTTGCTATTCTTGTCGTGCATTTCATAAATCATTGGTAAAGAAGTACAATTCCAAGGAATTTGTTGGAAGTAATACAATGCTATTATTTAAACGTTGAATGCTTCTAGTGCATAATACTGTTACATAACTTTCTCTTTATCCTTTTTTGTGGAAATTTGAAATTGATTTTTTTTCCTTCTTTGTGGTCTTTGCAGTAATGAAAGAGAATCGTTTTCACAGCATGATGCTCAGCTCTTGTTGATTGACTGGAATTATCCGAAGGTAACAACGCAGTTTAAGTTTTTTTTTTTTTTTTTTTCATTGATGTATTAAATACAACATGCAGATTATAGAGCCATATTCTTATTTAATATTTTTACTTTGGGCTACATCATTATCTGGATATTGTGTAAAGGCGTTCTAATGGATCTTAACCAGCCAAAAAAACTTACTAATTCAGTGATAGTATCATGTAATTGTTCGGCATTTTACTAGCATCGTTTGAAGTCATTATAACATGCATGGTTAAAATCTTTTGATGACCACCCCTAACATCGTTTGTGGGAATGTTACTATTAAGTTGTTACCTTAGTATATGTTTTGTTTTGCCTTGAATTATTTCTTGAAAGCAATAAGTTGCTTGACAATGATAAGTGTAGAAATCTAGGCCCAAACCTATATAAGAGGAGGGACCTCATCCCCAAAACCTAGGTTGTGAGGTGAGAGAAGTCTATCTCTTAATATGGTGGGTGATACAATAGCAAGTGCCCAATGCGACAACTTTAACACGCCCCGAGTGTGAAGTCCCTATATAAAGAGCAACTTAGGGCGCACATGACACACAAGGCATATAAAGGGCACTACAAGGCCAACAAAGAGGCCCAACACTTGCACAAGGGTGGCTCCGATACCATGTAGAAATCTAGGCCCAAACCTATATAAGAGGAGGGGTCTCATCCCCAAAACCTAGGTTGTGAGGTGAGGGAAGTCCATCTCTTAATATGGTGGGTGATATAATAACAACAAGTGCCCAAGTGTGGGACAACTTTAACACGCCCTCATGTGCGTGAGCCTATAAAGAGCGGGCCACATGGCACACAAGGCATATAAAGGGCACTACAAGGCCAACAAAGAGGCCCAACACTTGCACAAGGGTGGCTCGATACCATGTAGACATCTAGGTCCAAACCTATATAAGAGGAAGGGCCTCATCCCCAAACCTAGGTTTTGAGGTGAAGGAAGTCATCTCTTAATATGGTGGGTGATACAATAGCAAGTGTCCAATGTGGGACAACTTTAACAATAAGTAGTGTCGAGGATAATCTAGAAGTAGTTTAAATATTTATATCTTATGTATATTTCTATTTATCAATTATATACTTGGAGGCTAAGTTACCGAGGCCTATGTATTTGTACTCTCACAATTCAGTTGAATCAAGGAAATACAATACACTTTGAATCATGATATGGTATCAGAGCGTGTCGATTTTCTCTCCCTCTCTCGTTATGCCTTTTCTCTCCTAAACCCTAATTTCTCCTTTCAAAAAATTTTGTCTTCTTCACGTACCATTCCGACAGTTTCAACCACCGGAAAGTACCGTATCCCTGCAAACTCCCATCCCTCCTTCTCCCATTCCGGTGCCCTCCCAGCCGCTGCCGTCCGACCTCCATATAACCACAGCAAAAAGCTGGAACCTGCAACTAACTCCGGCATCTTGTTCGCGAATTCACATAAAAATCCCCACAGTTTTCCGGTGCCTGCCTCGTCTTCTCCGGTGGACCATCCCCTATTTGGTCCGGCAACAGCTCCCCATACTTTCCGTCCAGCTCCTGTCATCTTACCTCGGCCAAGCCAATAGCAGCAATATCCTTCTCTGCCACCATCCATGCTCCACTCCACCACCATCTCCGGTGGTTATTCTGTTCCACCAGCCCCAATAGAACTGTTCGCTGCATCATGGAAGCCTCGGCCCAACTCCTCCTTTCTTCGGTCTTCTTCCTTACCGTCCGCAACAAAGTCGATCCCTTACAGTCACGTCGGCCTTCTGCTCTTCACCGCCACCACTTGCTACGAATTGTGCCTGCAGCGATATCACCCTCACCCAGCCAATCCAGCGCCCTTGCCGACGTCTACAATTTCCCACGGTGGTCATGCCTCGACTTCTTCTCGAGCCTGAGGGCGAGGTGGTGATCGTGGGCACTATCGTCCCCCATGCTCCCAACCCTCCACATGTCAGATTTGTGCCCACATAGGCCATACGGCCCCCGCCTGTTCACTACGATATCAGTACTCCCACCCTCCCCAGGCATTGCAGCGTCCACACATACCGGATCTGATTGGATTGCGAAACCGGGGCCACTCACCATATTACGTATGATCAGTCTGTGACGCAAGAACTATAGAATCTGGGGAAACAGTGTTGTAATTCAACTACTGTTCATGATTAGGTGCCATTACAAAGGCTATTTTGATGTCAGGCAGGGGTAAATTCATTAACGTGTGATTTCACATTAGCAAAAAATTCCATTCAAACCTTTCAGAAACCTAGTTCTATAGGCATATCATAATATTCTCTGATAATTTGCAGTACTGGACATGTACAAGGAGGAATAGGCCTTAAAACAAGGTATTGATCCCATAAGGACTTCAACTTTGTATAATAATCTGTTACAGTCTGAAAACCTTGTTTGGTTTTCTCAAATTCTTCTTCTAGATTTCAAATCCTATAGGCATTTCCTCTTCCAAATCTATCTTGTAAATCATTGAATTAACCAACCAAGAATGAACAAGATCATTTACCTGCATCCAGGCAAAGTAACCATCATCTGCAATTTCTGGCATGGTTGAAGAACCATCCACACAAGAAAGCTTGCCATTAGATGATAACATTTGGGTCATTGAACGCTTCTAGTGATTGTAATTATCTACACCTCTCAACAGAGGTTGAACCAAAATCAAGCTCGGATTATTGAGACTATTTCCAGAATTTCCAGGAACAACAACCATTGATGAATATCAAGAAAAATGAAGAATGCAAAATTTCGAATCAGAGAGGAATTACTGCGGAAATCAATAAATCTCTGATACCATGTTTAAAGTAACTAGTATTCATCAAGAACATGAACCTGGAACCAGGAAATACAGTAAGATTACATCAAGAAGATGATGAACCTGATCATCTTCTTCCAATTCAAATGTACAAAGAAGCGGGAAAAGGTAAAAGTGTTTGTTCTTTCTAAGTGAGAGTCCCTAACTATAATTCTTACTTCTAATCGTACAATGAACCATCTAACTAGTATATATACTCAGCAGAACTGATTAATTCAAATATAACCGTTCCAACTAACTTCCAAGTGTTTGATCAAATGCCGCTGAGAGCAAAACACCCTATTGACTTTGCAGCATCAGTTTCAACACGGTCCTGGAGGAGACGAAGAAAAAGCTTATGGAATCTGTATAGAGTCTATCCCTGTAATTTACAATTGTCTTGAATCAACGACCCTAATTGCTGATTGCAAGTGCGAGACGATTTCTACGTCGTTGTCAGAGTGTTTGGGTATCATCAATTATGTCAACCACGGTGACATAACTGATGATAAAAAAATAGAGGCTATTTGGAAGTAGGTTATTAAGAGTTCATGGAAAGCAAAGGGTTCAGCTCTATTAGCCTTATCGTTTTCGCTTACTTCATCCTAAAGTGTTTGCATGGATTGTGAATAATTAATTTGCTACCTTTTGAGTTTCATGGATGGTGAAGATAACGCCGCCACGTGGCTTCAGCACAAGTGCTTGCCTTGATCATGGAGATATATGGGTTGGAGAATTTAAGGAATCAATTTATAGGGTATATGTGCTCCCTCTTCATGTATATATGATTCTTAGTTAAGGCTTAGTGTGTCGGGAAGGTGAAGGGGCACTGCCTGACCCAATACTCTAGCTAGATTTGTTAGAGAAGATGTGTGGACTCATGTATTCCTAAAAGAGAACAATGATCGTGATCTTCCACTCTGGAGTTTTGGTGGGAGTATGTTACGGGTTCTCGGAAATGTGAATGCTCCTTTGTAACTTCTGAGATTTTCAGTTGTGATGTAATAATCAGGGCGTGTACCGCAATGGAGTTAATTGTCGTGACATGGCGGTATTTTATTGTTTATTGATTATTATTATTATTATTATGGATTTTTAGTTTCTGAATTCTAGCTGGGGCTTCGTTTCAAAATTTAAGTTTCATATCATGGTCGAACAATTTGAATCCGGGTAATTGGGTACGATACGTGTCGGATTGTTACATTTGAAGTCATTAATTAATTACAGAAAATGACATATATCACACTATATATCACTATGTACGTTTATCACCATTGATTAAAGTGTAAAACTTATTAGTTGATACTAATTCCATTATAATCGATGGTGATAAAAACGTAAAGGAATACATGAGTATCATTCCTCTTTGTAATAAAGCCAAAAATGCACGTGAATATGACGCTTTAATATCAACGCAATTCTAAAATAATTGTTGTTGCTTCGTTGTTACAAAAAGGCATTGACAATAATAATACTAAAGTCATCCAAAAAATGGGACAGGCAATTGGACCAGATACTGCCACCAACTTGACATGAGATTGGGTGCTTCACCACATGAAATGTTTACAAGGGCCAATGAAATATCTTCTTCTAGACAGCAACGTTTGCTACTGACAAGTGTAAATCAGAAAATGATATATGTATTACAAATACATACCGTAGCATAACATGTATTTACTACAAAATGATCTCATTATTGATTAAAATATAGTATGATCAATTAATTGATATACGTACGCGTCACTGTAATCAACGATGATAAAATTGTATAATGAAAAACATAGTACATATTCGTCGTAACTAATAACATAATCAAAGGACATCCTCCTCATCATTCATCGTGCAATTTGAATATCTAAGAGCACTTGTAGTAGACATTGTACATTCATTAAAACTGTATATTACATATTATTTCAATACTTAGATTCAGGAAAAAAATAACACTGCAACATGTACTGTATATTTTATTGTAAAATATAGATTCTGTAAAATTTCATTTACGTCAACCGTATTCATCAGATTATGTGGATTTTCCTTTATATCAACCACATTTTATAAGTGGGGAATATGATACATTTTATTTGGGATAGACATTCCGTAAACTTAGAAAAAAAAAATGTAATAAAAACGGTAAAATATAGAATTCGCTAAGAGTATCTGATGCAAGTGCATTAATACAAATTTATACAGAGAGACTATATTATACCGAACTCATATCATAATATCATGTGTATAAATTTTTTGATATAAGCAGTGGCGAACCTACATACAACTGAGGAGGGGGCAACTACCCCCTTGATCCGGAAAAAATACACTAAAATATGATTATGCATATATTTTGCCTCCCCCCCTTAATTTTTTTATTTACCTTTAAAAATTTATTGTCCCCCCTACCCGAGATCATGCGTCTGCCACTGGATATAAGTAGTATACCTTACTAGTATCATAGTAACATACATGTAAGAGCACTTATGGTAGATACTATAAATTGTTTAAAAACTGTATCGTAGAGATTTCAATGGGAAAAAGAACGCTACACCAGATACTCTATTTATTATTGTAAATACCAATTTTGTAAAATTTCTTCTACATCTACAGCATATATTAATATTCTTCAAATTTTCCTTTATATCTACGCATTATGTAAAATGACGAATTCAATTCATTTTCCCTCGAATAGAGATTCTGTAAACTAGAAAAATATGTATTTAAAACTATAAAATAAATTTTTTGTTATGAGAATCTAATGCGAATGCTCTAAAGAAAGAATTTTACAATAACCAAAAATCATCATAATCAATTACACTTGTCAATACATACATAAATATGTGCCAAATTATAATCTTGTAATTGAGTATAAGTAATTGATATACCCAAACCGGAATGGGCCCTGTTCATCTAGATTGGGCCCATTATCATAGCCCATAAACGAAGATACGGGTCCTCTATCCCCTCTGTCCGCATTCATAAGCCGGATCCTGCCCGCCGTTCGTAAGCCGGGTCCAAACCGCCAACAGTAAGCGGGTCCTGTCCGCTGGTCATAAGCCGGACTCATCCTCTCCGTGTGATTTCTACCCATATGGTCAAACTGATAACAAGACAAGGCAAATACGAGTCCGTTGTTCGCTGCTCGCATACTTATCGATCCAGCTGGCTAGCCCAGACAGCTGGCTAGTCCACTTGTATTGCATGCATGATTATCTTTAATTATGTACTCTTAATTGTCTTGTCATGAACAGTAAACCGACATAGTCTTAGCATATATATATGGGATCACAATGTAATAGAAAAGGATCCAAAAACTAATACAAGCAGAGCTATTCTATCAATTTGTCGATTCTCTTGTGTTCACTTTCATAAGTATTATCCGACAGCCTTTTTCTTGTGCACCACCGCACTCTCTCCGGAGAAATCACTCATATATAGCCTTATATCCTCAAGATAAACACTGTTACCGCAAACCTGATATTCCACGCCATATCAGTTGGCTCCGTTACCGGGAAACTCATCATCATTCAGCTTTTAGGGGTCATTTGCTCCACCGCAAAGACGATTCCACGGTGTCTCCGACAAGGACGCCTCTTCTCTCGACTCTCAGATCGACAAAACTTTGATCTCTTGGGATAATCCAGCCCAGAAATCATCGTTTTCACCCTTCAGCAACGTACACGGAATATAGATCACAAAATTCAGTGCAAACCGCCTCATTCTGAAGAAGTATCTGCCAACTCGCACACGAGTCCATCTTTAAATACCCAGGTTGGTTTGTACGCCCTTTGATAGTTTCAGATCTTCAAGTAATAAGGAATTTGAATACTTGACAAAATCACTTGGAAAATAACCCTCATAAACACCCCCTGCATTTCGTTATTTTGAGTTGGAAAAATATCTAGTCACTAGCCAAAATATCTCATCAAAATATCTTACTAAAATATCTCCAAAAATATCTTAGTCAGAAATGGCGGGTCCAAAACACTTTAACCCCGTTACTCCGAGCAAAGGGGGTAACCAGGGCAACTCACGGCATGCGAACACGCAGCGTGGGGAGCCGAGCAAAAGAGTGTTATCTGCAGGGGCTGATGCCGGGCAGGACATCACGCCCGATATGCGGGCTTACATAAGAGAAAGGACTAGAGTCCGTGAAATACATGAGGCTGCGGTTAGAAAGAGCCGGGGGAAAGGCGTCGCTGGTGACGCCCCACCAAACAACGAACAAAATGTTGTTTTAGCAGGGGGAGTGCCCCCACAGTGAAGTTCTCATTCAATAGCTCTCCAATCACACATGGAGTATGTTGAAGAAATACGGGTGGGTAACATGCTACTCATTGCGGAAGGTCTGCCTCCCCAGCCTATCCAAAAATTTATCTCCCCTCAGCCCGCACCAACAGAGATACAACCCTCACTACATCCACAAAAAATGAACCGACCTTAGCGGACAGAAAGGGAAGAAAGCAGTCATGCGACCTCACAACCTAAGGTGGGTAAAAAATTGGCTTTAGTTCGTCTAGGGCCCGTAGTCGACGATCGTGGTGCAGCCCCGGGACGACCTAGAAAACCTCGGCAAGTTCGCACCCGTGTAGAAGGGCAAGGAGAGTCAATGGGGAAGAAAGTTATACCCCGCTCCCGCCTACCTAGAAAACCAGGCGGACATGGGCATAATGAAAAAACAAATAGAGGAGCTGCTGAAAGGGGAATTACAGAGAAGCGCTGCGGGAGCAAAGGTTAACCTGACTTGGGGTACTTGTGTCCTCCACCCCAACATCTCGAAAGCGGCTCCGAGAGAGGGCACACATTTCCCGAATTTCACCAACTACCTTTGAGCTATAGACCCTTTAGATTGGCTATCGGCTTTCCAAAATAGGATCTGTTTGTGCACGCCAAGCAGTGAGGCGTGGTGCATAGCATTTGTGGGATCGATGCAAGATAGGGCGGCATCATGGATCCGCGGCCTTCCTCCGGGCTCAATCTTATCTTGGGATGATCTGATCAACAAATTCATATTGGAATTCAAGTCAGTTGGAGGACCGAAAAAGACACACATCGACTTGCATGAGGTCCGACAAGGGGAAAATAAGGGGACACGAAGCTTTTATGAACGTTTTTATAAAGTATATGAGCTGACGAGAGGCCTAGCGGACAATGTGGTGATGAGTAGCTTTGAAACATGATTGAATCCTGGTTATTTGAAATCCTATTTTGCTCAGACTCCGCCTGCGAACTTACAAGAGATGCTTAGTTCGATGAGAAAATATGTCACAACCGGGAAACGAAGTAGCGTCTTCGTCCAACAAGGGCAAACAAAGGACTGAGCGTAGTCCGCCCAGAGATAGCCGCAGAAATCGAGATAGGTATGTTAAAAGGCCCGAGAGGTTTAAGGAAGAGCATTTCACGCCCCTCAGAATATCTTACACTCAAATGCTAAACGAAGTAAGGGACGAACTTCCTGAGCCTTATCCTATGGTTCCGGACGCACGCCGCGATACTACAAAATATTGCGGGTATCACAGGGACAAAGGTCACACTACATATGAATGCATACAATTCAAGCGAGCAATTGAGAAGCTACTCACCCGCGGTAATCATGATCAGTATAAGAGGGATGCTGGGGGACCGGACAGGAAAAATCAGCAAGCCCGTCAGTTCGACAGGAACATTCGGGTCATAACAGAGCCTCCACCCAGTAACAACCAGATCAAGAGCCGTATCGGCTCAATTAATAAGCATGTGGAGAAGCCAGCTGTCCTGCGTGGGAACGAGCAACCTCTTGATTTTACCCGAAGCGAGCTGGTGACTTCTGTCAATTCAGAGGACATGTGTCTTTGCGTGTCGGTGGTGATCAACCGGGCATGCGTCAACCGCGTAATGATTGATACGGGAGCATGTCGAGACATTTTATATTACAATTGCTTCAAAGAGTTAGGATTCGGCGACTCCAATCTAAGGCCGCATAACGGCACCCTTGAGGGCTTCACCAACCACAGGATACAAGTCAAGGGGGCCATCGACCTGGATGTACAGATGGGGGATTATGCACATTTTCGAACAGAAAATGTAACTTTCCTGGTGGTCGACCTTCAGTCAAATTACAACATGATAATTGGAACACCAGCCTTGAAATGGTTTCAGATGGTCACGTCCGTCCCGCATCAGCGAGCGAAATTTTACGTCGGGGATAGGATGGGAACGTCGATCAGCGAGCCCACCGCAGTCCTCACATATTCATGACATGAGAGCTGGAAACAAGAGAGCTCGTATTGAGCAACTCGAGGACATGGAAAACATCAACATGGTCAAGGTAGTGGGAGATTCTGAGTCTACCAAAGTCGAATGTGAAACTTTGCAAGTCAGGGATGAGCCCGACTTTACAGCGGAGGATGAGCTAATCGAGGTGGTCGTTAACAACGACTATCCCTATCAGAAAATCAAGATTGGGGCTTGGCTGAGTCCCTCAGGGAAAGAAGATTTGATCAAATTGCTAAAGGAGAACCTTGATGCGTTTGCCCGGGTAGTTACTGATATGAGAGGAGTAGAGGCCGACATCGCCCTTCATCACCTGGATGTTGACCCCACCTTCAAGCCAATACAATAGCAAGCATGACAGTTTAAAAACGAAAAAGAGGCTGCGGTAAAGATAGAGGTCGGAAAGCTTCTTCAAGCAGGAATCATAAAGGAGCTCGCGTATCCCACATGGCTGGCGAACGTAGTTATGGTAAAAAAGCACAATGGCAAGTGGAGAATGTGTGTCGATTTCACAGATATAAACAAAGCCAGTCCGAAAGATCAATATCAGCTTCCCCGAATAGACCGACTGGTCGATTCCATCTCAGGTTTTGAAGTTTTAAGCTTTCTGGACGCATACTCAGGGTATCATCAGGTGCGGATGGCTGAATCCGACAAAGAAAAAATGGCCTTCAGAGCTGTTGGGGGTTTATACTACTACGAAATGATGCCATTCGGGCTGAAAAACGCGGGTTCAACGTACCAGCGGATGGTTAACAAGGTTTTCAGCTCGCAAATAGGAAAAAATATGGAAGTTTACATAGATGACATGGTTGTCAAGTCTAAAGGTGATGGTCACGTTGTTGACCTACAAGAAACCTTTTGTAACGTTCGCAAACATTAAATGAAACTCAATCCGGCCAAGTGTACATTTGGTGTCCAGACGGGCAAATTTCTCTGGTTTATGGTTAGTCATCGTGGCATCGAGGCTAATCCGGAAAAAATACAAGCTCTGCTCGACATGCAAGAACCCGCGACCATCAAAGAGGTTCAGAGGCTCAATGGCCGCATCATCGCGCTTGGCCGCTTCATATCAAAATCAGCGGAGAAGTGTCTCCCCTTCTTCAAAATACTCAAAGGTGACAAGACCTTTTCATGGAATGCAGAATGTTCGCAGGCATTTCAAACTTTGAAGGAATATTTAGGGAAGCCATCTCTTCTGGTTAGCCCTGTAGAAGGAGATGTTTTGTTTTTGTACTTGGCGGCCTCGGACCGGGCTGTTGCCGCCGTTCTTGTCAAGGAGGCCAGAACCCTCCAAAACCCCGTTTATTATGTAAGCAAGGCTCTAGTCCGGTGTAGAGTCGCTATTTTAATATTAAAAAATTAGCCTACTCGCTTGTTATCACTGCCCGCAAACTCAGGGGCTACTTTATTTCGCACACTATAATTGTCTTGACAGATAGTCCAATGCGCCAAATACTACATAAACCCGATCTTTTAGGTCGCCTCCTCTGATGGGCTATCGAAATTACTGAGTTCGACATACGGTATCAAGCTAGAAAAGCAATCAAAGCTCAAGCATTGCCGGATTTTATTGTAGAGACAAGTTTCAGTTCGCCACAACCAAGTTCGCCGATACCGTTGGAGCCCGCTGCGGTCCCAAACAGACCCGACCAATGTTGGCAGTTATATGTCAATGGGGCATCTAGTCGAAATGCTTGTGGGGCCGGAGTTATTTTGATGGAACCTGGAACGACGGAGGAAATCGGAAAAGCTATAAGGTTTGAGTTCCCGGCCACGAATAATCAAGCAGAGTACGAAGCTGTTATTGCCGGACTTAAACTCGCAAAGGGGTTAAGAGTAGAAAATGTTGAAGTCTATTGTGATTCCCAACTCATCGTCAATCAAATCTCAGGAGACTATGGAATGCGTTGCGGCTTCCTCGAAAAGTATGGTGAGATTGTTCGACGATTAAGAGGCGATTTCATATATTGTGAATTCATCAGAGTTCGAAGAGAAGATAACGAGCGAGCAGATTATCTCTCTAAGCTATCTCTTGAGGAAGAAATTGCAGATCCTTCAATAATGATAGAATACCTTGCAACGCCGGCCGTTGAAGTAATGGAAATCATGGAGATCGATGCGCCCTCGTCAACACCGTGTTGGATTGACGAGGTTCAAGCCTATATGAGTCGGGCATCTTACCCGCTGAAGCGGATAAATCTCGAGCACTCAGGAAAAGAGCGGCCAGGTACATTATAAATAACGAAATACTCTACAGGAGATCAACCACGAAACCTTTGCTACGATGTGTCCGAGAGGAGGAGAGCAAGAAAATCCTGTTTGAGCTTCATCGGGGAGTGTGTGGGGGCCATCCCGCCAGTCGTTCTTTGGCTCAAAAGGTTATAATAGCGGGGTATTATTGGCTTACAATCCTTAAGGATTCGGAGAAGCTAGTCAGAGAATGTCCGGAGTGCCAAAAACATGCGGACATACCTAGGATACCATCGGTCGAGCAGAGCATCGTGGTCACACCATGGCCTTTCGACATGTGGGGACTCGACCTAATCGGACCATTCCCTCCGTGAAGAGGTGGATGCAAAGTTATTATAGTGGCCGTGGATTATTTCACCAAGTGGATTGAGGCCAAGCCTATGGTCAAGATAGGCGCTAAGGATGCGGGTTACTTCTTGCAGGATTAGATATTTTCTCGTTTCGGTATTCCGCGGGCGGTGGTGTCAGACCACGGCCCACGATTCAGAAAGGAATTCTCAAATCTTTGCAGAGAATTCAAGGTCAAACACTGGCAATCATCCGTGGCTTATCCGTAGGGTAACGGTCAAGCTGAGGCCGGCAACAAACAAATAATCAAGATGCTCAAAAAGAGCGTGGATGACAAAGTAAAAGTAGGAGGGTGAGTCGACGAGCTACCCGCCATACTTTGGGCACTCCGCACCACAATCAAAACACCCACTGGAGAAACACCTTTTGCTCTTACTTACGGTTCATAAGCCATGACTCCTATTGAAATGGCTCTTCCAAGTATTAGGGTTGCCCTACACGACCCAACGGACAATCTACTAAATAGACAAATCGACCTAGATCTAGCAGAGGAAAAGAGATTAGCGACATACCACCGGCTTGCAAATTACAAGGAACTCGCTAAACAACAACACGACAGGAGAATCCGCGATCACTCATTCAAGGTCGGGGATTTTGTTCTCCGGAATAGGAAGGCCACGGGTATGGAGCCCGATAAGGGTAAACTAACGGCGAACTGGGAAGGACCTTATCAAGTTGCCAGTGTAAATCAAAAAAGGGACTTATGTCCTCAGAAATCAAGAGGGTTTCGAACTCAACAGGCCATGGCACGCGGACAACCTCAAAAGGTACTACATGTGATCCATCGGTTAGGGTTATGGCTATCCTCTCGTTTACGACACGAGTGGTTAAGCTTTCTTATGTACTTGTAATCTTCACTCATCTAGCGGGACGAATCGAACTGAATAAAGACCGATTTTACATTTATCTTTTAGAGTACGTATTATCATGTGCGATGCGCGGGTAAAGAATGATTTTTCGAGGAAATTTTCAACAAAACCCTCGGACTCACCTCAGACTTTGTTAAAAATGGGGGCAATATTCGGAAAAATTTGAAACAAACGCAAGCGGTTACGTTCTCGACTCCGACCCTCATCTGGAACAGGGGGGTTCCTGGAAAAAAATTCGCCCAACAATCGAATAGTTATTTTAGAGATGTCCGTTCAACAATCGGCTCTGAATCTCATATCAAATAGGGGGCCACCCTCCAGAAAATTTAATTCTGCAAGCGAGCAGTTATTTGATATCAGATTCAAGGGGACAGACATATAGTTTCATCATGCAAACGAGCAGTTGTTTCAGATAGGTCCGGTCGCTATCAACTTCGAATCTTATCTAAAACAAGGGGGCCGGAGGACACTACAATCGGACTCGATTTATACAGTAAATTCGAGCAAAAAAATAATATATATATATATATATATATATATATATATATATATATATATATATATATATATATATATATATATATAAACATACATCAGGCGAACAGAAAGCAAACTTCATTCAGAAATGTTATTACAGAAATAAAGTGTGGAAAGAAAAAGAATTATGCATACGCGAAATCAAAATAATTTTTACAAAGCAAAGACTATAAATCTAAGAGTTTTCAGGCCGCATATCTTATTTATGAACATTCTCCTCGCGAAGGGAGTGGTGCAGCATCTGGTCGGCATTCGCTTCAGACTCAGTAGGCTCCACCGTTTCTTCGGTATGCTCGGCCTCTCCGCCAGCCTGCTCGGGCTCTTCTTCAGTTGTTGTGCCCTCTGGGTAGCTCGACGCACAAGCTCCCTTAGGTTTGCTTCTACAACAGCGGGCACCTTCCAATCCGGAGCATACTTTGGGATATACCGTTGTAGCTCGGCATCGGAGAAGGGTATGTGCGGATGGAAATCCCGTAGATGATCCGAAAAGGGATGGGTGAGAATCCAATCTTGCAAGGTATCGATGTCCGGAGTATCGCCACCGCGAGCCCAGATGCACCTTGCGATGTGATAAAACCCTTGGTCATATCCCATCAGAAAATTCTCTCCAGCAGCAGCCTTGCTTGCGGCCTCAATCTGACCCTGGACACTTGAGCTCAGATCCGCCAGCTTTTTCCTCAAACCCTCGCTCACTTTTTGCTCGGCTTTCCAATGAGCTTGGGCCTCTTTTACTTTCTGCTGCATGTCCTTCATAGATCGGGTAGCCTACCTATCCTGCTCCGCAAGTTCAGAGTTAATCTTCTCCAAGCGTTCGGAGTTCTTTTGAGCCTCAGCCAGCTGTAGTCTCAACTTCTCATTCTCAGCCTCAGCGGTGTCCAATCGGACACAGAGACCGTCACCAACTTCCTTTGCGGCGTTCAGAGCTTTGTTGGTGTCGGCCAGCTCCTTGTGGGGATCAGCACTCAACGATATGGTGTTCCTATAATCATTTATGAACTGCGCCAAGCCCGTGCGACCTGAAAAAGAACAACCACCGAAGTCAGTCTTAACTTTAAATCTGAAACAGAGGGATAAAGAAAGTAAACCAAGGACAGGAAAGATGTTTACCATGCTCACCGTGGTGCCATATAAACCCCACAAATCTTCTATGTTTTGGAGGAAGGTACGGCGAGGATCGGCTTGGTCGGCCATAACGATCCTATCCGCGATACCGCGACCAATTTCTAGTTGGACAGGGTTGGGGAGACTCCACCTCAAATACCTCAGCGGGGCCACATCAATGCCCCTTGAAATCACAATGGCTTTGGGTAGATCGAAAGAGCCTTGGCGCATAAACTCCTTGTCTAACCACACCGTAGGATTACCCGAGGGCCTAACGGGTACACCGGCAAAAGGCACCATCGATTTTGTGCCCAAAGCTTCATCGGCCACCGATTTGCCTTTGGATTTATCAGCGGCCTCTTTCCTCTAGGCCTCATCGACTTTGGATTTTTTGGGTGGGGGAGCATCATGCTCGCCACTACCACCCCCCGTGGGATTGACCTCGTCGACGGCAGCTCTCTTTTTCTTATCCCCGGCCGGCGGCTTTGTCAGGGTGGTCTGTTTGTAGGTCTTGCCCGCCGCGGCTTTCTCCACCGTTTGTTTGGCTAGCGGTTGGGTTGATTTTCCGGCCTGGGATTCAGAGGCACCGGCCGCAACCTTCTTTATATCGACCATAGGGAGCGAGGTCTTGACTCCCCTCAACGCGGCGGCCCTCTTTACTTCGCCAGTAGTCTTCCTGGTGGTCAACTGACTGCGCTGTTCGTGAGTATCCATAGTACCTGCGAGAAACAATACTCGTCAGCAACCAGCAAAATAATATGAAGACAAGTGAAATAAAGGAAGCAGGCTATCAAAAAAGTATCAAAAAGAAAATAAGTAAAAATCATACTCGGTGCCCGCATCGACGGATTTCCAAAACAAACTGTACAAGTAGATGGCATGCGTCTACCATGGTGACACTCTCCGTACCAATCGGGGTCAGTGGGCAACGGATCGACCACCACCCAGGGATCCCCGATGCTGGCTCCGTGAAGGCCGGCCCTTCTCAGATATGGTTCGCTATCATCTAAAATCAACCTCCAGTTAAAGGCATAGGCTTGCTCGACTCCTTTCTGGACATACCCCAGCAACCCCTTGAGCTCGTCTATGAACTCGCCATCATCTTCCTGAGTCCGGATATCTTTCAGCTGCTCGGTTTGCTCGGAGTTCACTGGGAATTTCAGAAATGGCCATCCCACTCAGGATTCGACCCTCATGCATCTCTTATCCCAGTCTTGGACCTTGTCAGGAAGGTCAAAAAGAAGTCGAGGCCTACTGTTAAGGCCATATTTATATGATTATTAAGGGTTTATGTCATTATTATTTTCCCCACATTTACGTAATTTACATGAGAATTAAGGGTTTAAGTGTAATTATTAGGTAAATGTCATTTTAATATGGTTATTTGCAAAATTGGTTATTTTAAGTGTTTAATTGATTTAAATATGATTATTTGGATTTCATTACATTTTGCAATGTTCATTTATCTTTTAGGAGACTTAATTTCGAGATGATCAATCAAAGATATGGGAAAATAAAAGAGATAGGGAAAGAAATCAATCAAGATAAAGATGGAAATATCAAGGAATCCGTTCTGCATCAATCCAGACGAGCGTCCATGCAGCGTCCAATATGGACGGGCGTCTTGTAATTCGGACGAGCGTCTGTAGAGAAGAAAAGTTGAACGAGAGAGTTTGGACGGAATCCGGACGAGCGTCTTGATAGCGTCTAAGGCATCTTGAACGGGCGTCCATATAAGCGAACGAGCGTCCGGTGCCGACTTAACCCTAACCGACTTAGAGCTCTATAAATACGACGGCGGCCCCAACCCTAATTACATACTTTTTTACGCAACATTGAGATCGCAAATTCACCAAAAGTTGCGGCCGAGAGAACCCTAATTTCACGAGAGATGAACTTCTCCAACCCAACAATCATCTTCAACATGATTGTTGGCTAGAAAACTGCTTGCGGTGAGTCGACGGAGGAAGCCTATCAACAACACAAACCAACTAGAGAGTTCGATGCTTTATGTTAGTGAGTTTAATTTATAGTTTTTCATCACTTTGGATCTTTGTTTTGTATTGATCATGTTTTGTTGGAATTAACGATTTGATGAAACGATTTATCTATATCTATATGCTTGGATCTATGTATGAAAATATATTGGTTTAAGTTTTATTTCGTTCAAGTGATGCAATTAATTGTGTTTTAAGAGATTATGCATGATTAGTTGAGTAAGAGCTTGGAAACGATCTCGTGATTTCGTGTTGATTGCATGTTTAGTTTGTTTGAAAAGATAAACGAAACCCTAGAATTTGATTGAAGATATTTAATTGAATTCGTGAATAAATCACTACTAAAAACTATGTCTTTTTAATCACCATCTAGTTGGGATTGTTGGTTGATAGGTGGAATCTAGTCGCCTTCTTTGTGTTTTCCTTTAATTGTTTTAATTAAATCGTTTAGATTAAGTTTAGTTAAGTTCTAGTTTTATAAACCCTAGTTTCTGCAAGTTTTACGCACGTTTCGTTTCGGTTCGTAGTTGGACGCTCGTCCGCAATAGCGAACGCCCGTCCGTTAGATTCCGTTTTCGGACGCTCGTTCACTTTAGTGAACGCTCGTCCGCCTTTTCTGTTTTCTTATTTTTCGGCTTGTTTTATTTGTTTTTATTTCTTGTTTTAGTTTTAATTCTTAGGTTTAGGTTTTAGTTAGTTTCGACTTTAGTTTAGATAGATAATTGTGACATAATTGCTATAGATTTATATTTGAATCCGATAAACATTCCACTCCCTTAGGACGACCCGTTAACACCCTATACTACGATCCTTATACTTGGGGTGTTTCGGTTATAAATTGTAAAACTCGTTTTTACCGAACAAGTTTTTGGCGCCGTTGCCGGGGAGTCGGTAACGGTTGTCGGATTCTATTTAGGATAATTTTCGAGTCAAAGGGTCGTTTTTAGCACGCAGTAGTATTTTGGCCGTAACTTTCGGCTCGAGTGTCCGTTTGGAACGCAGGACCCCAATTCGGAAAGCTCGTTCCGACGCCGACGACGTGGTGAACGCCGTAGGCCGTTCAGTGCGTTTTCGAGGTCAAAATCCACTGTTTTCCCCTCCATTTTGACCCTAGAAGGTTTCAACACGTTTTTTTTTCCCGTCTTAGTGTTTTTCTAGTTTTTTTAGGTTTTCGTAGCTGAACGAGCGTTCGATAACTTGAACGCCCGTCCACCTCAATTCTGTCTTCTGAACGAACGTTCATTCATCTGAACGAGCGTTCAGTTCTGAACGAACGTCCATTCATACTGGACGCCAGTTCAGTCTCTCAAATCATCACTTCTTTTCTATCTTCTCTTCTCCTCTCTTTTCTTTTCTCCCTCTAAACCATCAAACCTTTTCTAAACCTGTTCTAATCAACCCCAAAGGGTTGATTTCTTCCTTTTCCTTTCTTCTGGTTTATGCAAACGAGAAGTAAGAAGGGACTTCTGATCTTTGATCCTGAGCCTGAACGATCTATCCTTAGAAGAAGGCTTCTCCCTGATTTGGACAAAATGGCGGATCAAGATCCACCAATTCCAAATCCTGACCCCCAAGCTCAGTTAAATTTACTCCTTCAACAAATGCAAGCTCGCAAAGAACGAGCGAGAATCGCAAGCCGGCATAAATCAACAACTTCAACAATTCCGCCAAAACCGGCTTAATCGGTTGAACCGGGACCCCTACACTCCATATCTTAATCAAGATTTTCTCGAGGGACATAGACCTATTCGTCCACCCGATATGGGGGAGTAAATTTCGACCTTAAAAATGGAGTAGTTGCACTAGTCCAAAATAGCTCTTTCCATGGCATCGCTTGCTCAAGAAGACCCGCACGACTTCTTGTCCACATTCGTACAAATCTGTGAAGCAGGCCATTATCCTGGTGTTGATTCTGAGATCGTAAAGTTGAAGCTATTTCCTTTTGCTTTAAAAGGTGAAGCAAGCAGATGGTTTAAGTCGTTAGCACATCATTCCCTCCATACATGGAATGATGTCAAAAGAGCCTTCGCTCTTAAGTGGGTTTCACCAGGCAAGATTATGGAGATGAAACGGGAAATAGCTACTTTCGAGCAGTTGGAGGATGAAACTGTTGGCAAAGCTTGGGAAAGATTGAATCTTTTGATGAGGAAATGCCCCAATCACGGATATGACGAGACATGAGTTGTTGGGGCTGTTTTACGAGAGGTGTCTCTCAACCTAATAGAGACTATCTTGACTCCACACGACTCATGGATCCTTCTTAGGGGAGGTGATGAGGCCGCTACTGAGTAGCCGAGACAATTGCCAAGAACAACATGTGGTCGACTCTAAGAAGACCAACATTGTCAAGAAAGAAGGTACGCAAGCAATCCGATACACGGTTGTTGGTTGCTCGGATGGAATCGATAAGCAAGCGGTGGCCAATCTTCGGATGCGGCCTTTCGAGGTGAATTATCTTGGAACACTAGAAAGTTAGAAAGTAGTTTGTTTTGCGTATTGTAAGGAAAAACCGAGATGACTTGGGAAGAAGTGAATTTAATGGAAAATCAAAACCAACCCTTCCGAAACTTCAACCAAAACCATAACTACTCGGGATTTCAAAGACAAAACTTCAATCAAGCCAAGTTACCACCGGCCCTTCAAATTCAAATTCTTTCAACTCGAACTATCAAAGGCCGATTCGGAACTCCCAAAGGCCTCAAGGTGGCCGGAATCAAACTCGAACAACAATCATACCACCTCATGTGTCCCTCAACACAAATTCGATGAGTGGTAGACATGGTGAAGACTCGTCTACTAGTGTTAAAGCAATTGAGAGACAAGTTGGTCAAATGGCAGACCGGCAAGCAAGCGAGACCTCACGGTAAACTTCCGAGTTATACCGAGAGAAATCCGAAAGCCGATGTGAATGTTTGCACCGCCATTACACCTCGGTGGGAGTATGGGCAAGAAGAGGAGTTGAATGAAGTAACTTTGAGAAGTGGTAAGAAATTTGGACCCGGCAAGGTGTCGGGAAACGAGTAGCCCCTCCCGACGCCATGAGTTCGGGAGGGGAAATCGAAACCACATGCCGAAGAAAGCAACGATGAGGAGCTTAGTGACAATTCTTCGGAGGACGAAAATAATTCGATGATGAGGAAAGGAAGGAGAGTCGGAGGCCGTACCCACGACTAAGAAAAAGAAAGAAAAGTTTGTGAGATGGAAGGATAAGGAGGATGAGGCGATAAAGAATCAGGCCACGATGAATGATAAAGCCCTTCCTTATCCCCCAAAAAGGAAAGAGAAAGCCCTCACTAATGACAAGCAAGTATCTTTGGAGTGAGGAGGATGCTTAGAGACACTCAAGTTAGTATGCCCTTAGCCGAGGTATTAACCGAAATGCCTAAATGCTCTAAGTATCTTAAAGAATTTCGTGGGAGTAAGAGAAAGCTTCGGGGATGGTCGAAGAAGTGCTTCGCGAGGATTGCGCGATGGTTTCACGAAAATTCCGTTAAGCGAGGTGACCACGGCGGAC
Organism: Gentiana straminea; assembly: GCA_036785695.1. Taxonomy (NCBI): domain Eukaryota; kingdom Viridiplantae; phylum Streptophyta; class Magnoliopsida; order Gentianales; family Gentianaceae; genus Gentiana; species Gentiana straminea. The sequence continues at coordinate 9,718,502 of JAVUPR010000265.1, forward strand.
CTTCAATCTCCTGTGAGATCGAAGGCCATTTATTCGAAAATGTATTATGCGACTCAGGGGCCTCTATTAATGTGATGCCATTAAACGTATGCAAAAAGCTCGGGTTAGATAAAAGGATGCGGGAACGCCCGATTTCTCTTCAGATGGTAGATAAATCTAGCCGGACTGCAGCCGGTTGTGTAGCTAATGTGCTCCTTCAAGTTGAGCATTTAGTCTTCCCTACCGACTGGGTTATTCTAGACTATCCACCTGATAAGGAGATGCCTCTAATTCTAGGCCGAACCTTTTTAGACACTTCTAACGCTCTCATCGACTTCGCAAAGGACGATTACTCTTAGAGTCGGTGACACATCCGTCACCTTCACACGAGGGACACATCCCGAAAGAGCCGTAATTGATGAAATATCGTTTGTCGAAGCTATCTATGAGGACGAAAAAGATGCCTACTTTGAAGAAGCGAGAGGAGTTGACAGAGATAGGTGTTTTTGAAGTCTTGGACATTGAGGATCCGGCCGATCGCGGACCACCTTCTAATTCATTTCAAGCCGTAGGCATTGACGAGTCATCTTCACTCGCTCATACCGGGCCTATTATTGAGTTAGAAGCATGGAGATGCCCAAAGCAACAAACGATGATTTCAAAGAGCCGAGTCGGAAGACTTCATCCCCGGTGAAGAAGAAGCTCGATGGGTAGTTGGGACGAGGTAGAGTTTTGGAGAGAAGCTACTCATTGGGAAGTAGATGATTGGGAAAGAGTGGCGAGAAGAGCTTAAAGATGAAGAGTTAAGAAAAATGATCGATCACAAGAAAAAGGAAACAAGTGTTGACCGGAGGATTCCGATGGATGATTTGATCCAGTACCTTTCTGGGGTTGAGCCTCGGGAAGATGAGGTGTTCTACTGTCAACCACTTCAAGCTCATAAAGAGAAAGGTGGCCCGTTAAAGTCTAGTATTGAGCAACCACCTACTGATTTAGAGCTCAAACCGCTTCCAAAACACCTTAAGTATATCTTTCTTAAGGATGGAGATAAATTGCCTTTGATCATTTCTTCGAAACTCGACCAAGAGCAAGAAGCACACGGTGATAGAAGTGCTTAAGAAAAACATCCTCGCGTTCGGTTGGCAAGTGGGTGATATCCGAGGGATCGGCCCGGACATATGCATGCATAAAATCCGAACGGAGGAAGGAGCTAAAAGGTAAGACAACCTCGGCGAAGGCCGAATCCGCATATGCAAGAGGTTGTCAAGAAAGAAGTGATAAAGTGGCTTGACATGGGCATCATCTATGCAATCGCCGATAGCGAGTGGGTCGCCCCTACTCAAGTTGTGCCAAAGAAGGGTGGAATCACGGTCGAAAAGAATGAAAAAGGGGAGGAAGTTGCCTTACGTCTCGTGATCGGCTACGAGTCCGTATAGACTATCGTAGACCGAATGAAGTCACCGCAAAAGATCACTTCCCCTTACCCTTCATTGACCAACTAATTGAAAGGCGAGTGGTCACAAGTATTATTGTTTTCTCGATGGATACTCCGGTTACTTCCGGATAGCCATCGACCCCAATGACCAAGAGAAGACAACGTTTACGTGTCCATCCGGTACTTTTGCTTTTCGTAGAATGCCATTCGGTCTATGCAATGCACCCGCGACTTTTCAACGGTGTATGTTGGCCATTTTCGATGGACTTGTTGAGAAATGCATGGAGGTCTTCATGGATGACTTCTCGCCTACGGCGATAGTTTTGATGAAATTTTAGAAAACCTAGATATGGTACTCCAACGTTGCGTTGAGAAGAATCGGTGCTTAAGCGGGAGAAATGCCATTTTCTAGTAGACGAAGGAATCGTTTTGGGACATAAGGTGTCCAATGCTGGTATTCAAGTTGATAAGGCTAAGGTCGAAGCCATTGAACGGATGACGTACCCAAAAACAGTGAAAGAGGTACGAGGTTTTCTAGGACATGTTGGCTTCTACAGGCGTTTCATTAGAGACTTTTCTACGATTGCCAAGCCTTTATCAAATCTCTTGAAGGAAGATGTCGATTTCTTGTTCGATGCAAAGTGCAAAGAAGCTTTCAATTGTTTGAAAGATAAGCTTATCAGTGCCCCTATTTTAGTTGCACCTGACTGGACCAAGCCTTTCGAGTTGATGTGCGATGCCTCTAATTACGCCGTAGGCGCAGTTTTGGGTCAAAGAGTTGATAAAAGGTTCGAGGCCCATCTATTATGCGAGTCGTACCTTGAACCCGGCTCAATGCAATTATACTACGACTGAGAAGGAATTCTTAGCCGTCGTCTTTGCCATTGACAAGTTTAGAAGTTATCTTCTCGGGTCTCAAGTGATTGTATGGACAGATCATGCGGCCTTTACGCTACCTTATGGATAAAGCGAGATGCCAAACCAAGGTTACTTAGATGGATTTTAATTCTACAAGAGTTTGACCTTGTGATTAAAGATAAGAAAGGTAGTGAGAATATTGTGGCCGATCATTTATCTCGCTTAGTAAATGAGGGTGCGAGAGAATCACAATGATATAGGCATTGATTTTCCGACCGAGCAATTGATGAAGCTTGAAACGGTTAGGCCGTGGTATGCGACTACGTCAACTATTTAGCGAGTGGTCATTTAGAGGATATGACGTATCGGGAGAAGAAAAAGTTCTTTTCGATCTTAAATATCTCGTATGGGAAGATCCTTATTTGTTCGAGTCCGTAAAGATGGGTTGCTTCGAAGGTGTGTTCCCGAGCATGATCGTGGGATATCCTAGAACAATGCCATAGCGGTCCTACCGGAGGTCATTATGGAACACCGAAGACGGTTGCGAAGATCCTTCAAGCTGGATTCTACCGGCCGACTCGTTTAAAGATGCGAAGCCTTTTGTAAAGGTTGTGATAGGTGCCGCAGAACCGGACGGCGAGTAGTCGGATGGAAATGCCACTTAAGCCCATTCTTGAGTGTGAAGTTTTCGATGTATGGGGCATAGATTTTATGGGACCCTTCCCATCCTCATGTGGTAATAAGTATATCCTCGTCCGTGTGGATTATGTTTCAAAGTGGGTCGAGGCCATAGCTACTCAAACTAATGATCATAAAGTCGTGAAGAAATTCTTGCAAAAGAATATCTTTACTAGATTCGGTCGTCCGAGAGCACTCATTAGTGATGAAGGTACTCACTTTTGCAATGCGCCGCTTGACAAGATCCTTGAGAAGTATGGTGTCAAACACAAAGTTGGTACACCATATCATCCTCGACCGGTGGCCAAGTCGAGGTAAGCAACCGAGCTTGAAAAGAATTTTAGAGAAGACCGTGAACAATAATCGATCTAATTGGAGTCTTAAGTTGGATGACGCGTTGTGGGCTTATCGTACCGCATTCAAGACCCCGATGGGCACGTCACCCTTCCAAATGGTTTATGGCAAAGCTTGTCATTTACCTGTCGAACTTGAACACGAGCTTTTCGGGCAATTAAATTCTTAAATTTTGATAGCCAACTCGTGGGGAGAAAAGGTTGTTACGGTTGAACGAGCTCGACGAATTCAGACTCCGTGCATACGAGAATGCTAAGCTCAGCAAGGAGAGAACTAAGATACTCCATGACGCTAAGATCAAGGACCGAGAATTCAAAGTTGGTGAAATGGCTTTACTCTATAATACTAGACTTCATTTGTTTCCTGGTAAACTCAAGTCTAGATGGTCTGGTCCCTTTGAGATTCTCGAGGTTAATCCCAGTGGCGTAATTACTTTGAACGGGTATGGTAATCAAGCTTTTAAAGTGAATGGTCATCGACTTAAGAAATATTTTGGGCAACCAAAGGAAAAGCCTGAGATTCTTTATTTCCAAAGAAGAGATGAGAGTACAGATGTCCTGATTTGTGAAGAGATTCCATCTTATTTCTTTGAGTCAGATGATGATGACGTTCCTATATCCACCCGTAAGGTACCTTCTGTTGAGACTTCTGATCATACCACTATGCCTATGCCGATCATCCGCAAGAACAAGAAGAAGAGAGTCAGTGTAGTTTGGAGAGAAAAGTTTAATGATCTTATAGCACACTTGACTTGTTGTTGTGGTGAAAATCATTTCCGCCCCAGTGCTCCTGAGTCCGATATGCGAGGTGGCGGTAGTCAAACCAAAGTGGCCCGATCCGGGTTGATCTTTTGGAATCGTGTCAAGCTATTGACATTAAAAGAGCGCTCCTGTGAGGCAACCTAGTTTTCTTTGTTTGTTTCCTTTTCTTAGGTTGTTTTGTTTTATTGTTTTCGAAATATTACTTTAGTTGATTTTGTGTTGATGGTTATTCCTCTTACGTTCATTGTAAGTGTTTTGTGTTATGTGTTGCTTATATACCCCGTGTACCCCGAGATTATATGGTATGTCGAGTGTTGCGGATACTTTTGAGCAGGTTTTCGTCACTATCGTCCGGTGTTGTCTATTCGAGTTGCGGCGGTACATCCATGCTCCGGCCCGACCTCTCGCCAACTTTCATCCGACAACCACCGTTGAAACCGCCTAAGTTTTCTTTTTTTTTTTATTTCGCACATTCGAGGACATAATGTGATTTAAGTGTGGGGGGGTAAATTGGGTATGTTTTTATGCTATATCCTTTGAAATATGAGTAAAAAGTGAATGTTAAATTTTCCACTAAATTTAAAATTTTTTGTGAGTCTCGAGCATATAATTGGAACTAGATGCTTACTAGTTGTAGTTTTCTAACGATGATAGTATGTGACTTAGTGAGATAATTATAGCATGTTTTACTTTTATGGAGATAGTTTCGTTTTTCACTCACGAAAGCCTTTGATTTTGAAGCATGACTTTTGAATTATATCCTTTCATTATTTTTAATGATTTATCTTAGGAAGGTCAGTATAGTTACACCTGAGTTAGACCGTGTACTGTGAATATCATAAAGTTTGAATGTGATAGGTGAGATGTAACTTATGACTTTGAAAAGTGAATAAAGTGAGTGAGCAATTATTAATAAATACGTTTGTCGGAAGTCGGTTTATGATTGGAGTGAGGTAGGGCATTATCTCGAAATGTCCTATACCACTATGATGACCGAAGCTCACGACGATCGTCAGAGAAGCTACCTTATGATTTGAGTAAGGTAGGGTGTTATCACGAAACATCCTATTCTACTATGATGGGTAAAAGCTTATTCTGATATGCGTCAAATTTGAAAATTTTGGAAATGATGAGTAAAAATAAAGTGAAGTCTTTGTTATCATGGATCTTATACCCAGTAGAACCGCATGATATGCTGTAGGGATTATCCTACTGAGTGTGTGGGAAGGCTTTGAGTGGAGCTATTACTGTTTGTACCTAGGATAGTCATTGGAATTTTTGAGAGGATATTTCTTTGAAGGGCTTGTTAGATTGAGAATGGCTTGTCACACTTACACCGAATCTATCTCTGTGTTGGTATCATTTGCTATAGTTGTTGTATCTTTTGTTACGTGAGTTAGAGACCTATGTGGATTATTTATAAAGTTGAGCTATAGTTTTGATTGTTTTGTCCGAGGACGTACAAAAAGCTAAGTGTGGGGGTGTTGTTAAGGCCATATTTATATGATTATTAAGGGTTTATGTCATTATTATTTTCCCCACATTTGCGTAATTTACATGAGAATTAAGGGTTTAAGTGTAATTATTAGGTAAATGTCATTTTAATATGGTTATTTGCAAAATTGGTTATTTTAAGTGTTTAATTGATTTAATTATGATTATTTGGATTTCATTACATTTTGCAATGTTCATTTATCTTTTAGGAGACTTAATTTCGAGATGATCAATCAAAGATATGGGAAAATAAAAGAGATAGGGAAAGAAATCAATCAAGATAAAGATGGAAATATCAAGGAATCCGTTCTGCATCAATCCGGACGAGCGTCCATGCGGCGTCCATATGGACGGGCGTCTTGTAATTCGGACGAGCGTCTAGAGAAGAAAAGTTGAACGAGAGAGTTTGGACGGAATCCGGACGAGCGTCTTGATAGCGTCTAAGGCATCTTGAACGGGCGTCCATATAAGCGAACGAGCGTCCGGTGCCGACTTAACCCTAACCGACTTAGAGCTCTATAAATACAGCAGCAGCCCCAACCCTAATTACATACTTTTTTACGCAACATTGAGATCGCAAATTCACCAAAAGCTGCGGCCAGAGAACCCTAATTTCACAGAGATGAACTTCTCCAACCCAACAATCATCTTCAACATGATTGTTGGCTAGAAACCTTGCAGTGAGTCGACGGAGGAAGCCTATCAACAACACAAACCAACTAGAGAGTTCGATGCTTTATGTTAGTGAGTTTAATTTATAGTTTTTCATCACTTTGGATGCCGTTTTGTATTGATCATGTTTTGTTGGAATTAACGATTTGATGAAACGATTTATCTATATCTATATGCTTGGATCTATGTATGAAAATATATTGGTTTAAGTTTTATTTCGTTCAAGTGATGCAATTAATTGTGTTTTAAGAGATTATGCATGATTAGTTGAGTAAGAGCTTGGAAACGATCTCGTGATTTCGTGTTGATTGCATGTTTAGTTTGTTTGAAAAGATAAACGAAACCCTAGAATTTGATTGAAGATATTTAATTGAATTCGTGAATAAATCACTACTAAAAACTATGTCTTTTTAATCACCATCTAGTTGGGATTGTTGGTTGATAGGTGGAATCTAGTCGCCTTGCTGTGTTTTCCTTTAATTGTTTTAATTAAATCGTTTAGATTAAGTTTAGTTAAGTTCTAGTTTTATAAACCCTAGTTTCCTGCAAGTTTTCTGCACGTTTCTGTTTCAGTTCGTAGTTGGACGCTCGTCCGCAATAGCGTACGCCCGTCCGTTAGATTCCGTTTTCGGACGCTCGTTCACTTTAGTGAACGCTCGTCCGCCTTCGTTTTCTTATTTTTCGGCTTGTTTTATTTTCGTTTTTATTTCTTGTTTTAGTTTTAATTCTTAGGTTTAGGTTTTAGTTAGTTTCAAACTTTAGTTTAGATAGATAATTGTGACATAATTGCTATAGATTTATATTTGAATCCGATAAACATTCCACTCCCTTAGGACGACCCGTTAACACCCTATACTACGATCCTTATACTTGGGGTGTTTCGGTTATAAATTGTAAAACTCGTTTTTACCGAACAATTTACGTTTGGTGTTTCATTGATATTATTGCGGGATCGATGTTTACCAAGATCCCAAAATATGACATACTTTGAAGTATAAATCATGAGTTTTTGTGGGATAAAAGATTATGCCAAAATCTAACAACTTTGAACAGATCAACTCGTCTTTAATGTTTCTACCGTAACTCATCTTCAACGGACATTTGATCTAACTTAGAGGCATTTTCAGAGAAAAAGTCCTTGATGAAAGTTGTAGGCCTTCAAAAGAGCTTTCCAACGAATATCAAATCATGTCAATCTGAGGTCTACAGCTCGAGATAGGTTTTTACGAACATCAAATATGTTGATGTCCGGCACGCGCCGGAGAAGGCCGAATATTGCCAGAAAAATCTCTGAAACTGGGCCCACAAATCTCTGACAAAGGAATATATACTGTGTAGCCGGCACGCGCCGGTGGTGGTCCGGCACGCGCCGGCCTTGTGATATGGTCTATAAATAGACCTCAAATGCAACCATTTTGAAGTGTACCAATGCATATATCTCTTCTCTATATCTATATATAGTTTCGTTTTGTTGTTTTTAGTTAAATAAAAGCGTAAACGGCACTCGCCGGAATAATGCCGTAGTATAAAGTATCGTTATAATGCTTAGAAGATGTATCAAGGCTCATTGATGTAAAGGAGTTGCTATTTCCGGAGGATACAACTCGAAGCTTCGATTGTAATCCGGTAACTTTTCTAATGTATTTATGTTGTTATTAGTATCTTACTTATAATGATATTAGGCTAACTTAGTATCTAGCCAAGATATGAAATTGGATTAGTATTATCTTTTTAGGGAAATGGATGATGACTATACTAAAATTGGATAAAAATCGGTTATAATGAATCTCTTTCTATATTCGTATTGAATTAGCTACTTGATATGAAAGAATTCATAATCTAATTATGAATTGACGCCTCGTAGTTAGGTTATGAACTCGTTAATAGAAAGACCGGAGGGTAAAATTGGCCGAGTGAAAACGTGACAACGGAATCCGATTTCCTAAACCGGGGGTAGATTTGTTTCGGGAGAAACAAACTCTTATTGAAATATGTACTCGAGAGATTATTACGTTTAATTCATTTGTTTAATTGACATACCTTAAAATTGGCCGAATGACAAAACGGGAGTGACCCATGCTTCGAGGATGACCTTGGACAAATGATTGGACATATGACAAATTCGGATGCTCGTGTGAGAATGAATTGTTTAGTTTAGGAGTGCACCGTTTCGTATAATTGATTTAACTTAAAATAAAGATCAAGCACATCCAATTTCACTAAAAAGATATAAGGATTCAATAACATATTCTTGGCTAGTCTATAATTATAATATCTATCTCCCTCCCTTAGATATTGTTTTGGTACCTATATATACTTATATCTATATATATATATGTATTGCTATATATCTATATATATATTTTTATACTTATATATATCTGTTTTAGTTTGATGCTTTGTTAGTTTAGAGTTTGGTTGGATGATAAAATTGCGACTTAGATTGAGATAATAACAGTTTCTTGGTGTTTAATCACACGGTGAATTACCAAGTTTTCCCTGAGGATCGACACCTGACTCATCACTCTATCACTACAATTTGAGCCGGTACACTGCCGGTAAGGATTGATAGCATAGAAAAGGTCCGTCAGCTTTTTGGCGCCGTTGCCGGGGAAAACAACGCTAATTCATTGTGTTCGAATGGTTACTACTTGTATTAGCTCAAAATTCTCGAGAATAAGTCAACTCTCTTCTTTATCTCAATTCTATTTTCTTTTTTCGTTGATACTTACCTTATAGGTAAGTTATCAATTTTTTGTTACTACTATCTTTTTCGAGTTATTTTCTGTGTTCGTTAACTGATGACCAGATCATCTTCGAATCGAAATACGGAAATGGCCGAATTCAGTGATGAAACACCGGAACGAGGGCTTGATCATGCCCGAGGGAATGGAAATAATCAGAATCGGAATCAGAATAATCGTAATAATCACCCACCAAACCCGAGACCGATCCGTGATCGACCGTAAGAAGGTACCCATTAATAATCCAATTCGTTTACCCAATAAAGGAGCAAATAATTTCGAAATAAAATCTCATCTTTTTGGTTTAATTGACACAAGAGCCCAATTTCTAGGAGAAGATGATGAGGATCCACATCATCACCTCTATCTTTTCGAAGAATTGTGTAATACAGCCAAAAGTCAAGGTGCTCATCGTGAATTAACAAGGATGTCTATGTTTCCTTTTTCTTTAAAAGGAAGAGCACGAGATTGGTTTCTGTCACTTCCACATCATTCATTGACAAGTTGGGAGGAGATTCAAACCGAGTTCTTAAAGCAATATTTTACTCATGGAAAAAAATTGGAATTAATAGTCGAAATTGCTAATTTTAAACAAGGATCTGAAGAAACACTCGGGAATGCTTGGGAAAGATTTAAAAAGTTATTACGAGCTTGTCCCGATCATGGTTATTCCTTAGAAATGCAAATCCAACTTTTCTGTCGTAAATTAAGGAAAGACTCACGTGCAGATGTAGATCATGCATGTGGTGGTTCGTTAATGATGAGTGAAGCCCAAATAGTTTACGATGCTATAGAAAAGATTTCCAAAAATAATCGTATGTGGGAAACCGGTTCTAGCACAAGAAAAGTAGCTTTTGCAGGAGAATGTACACCGAATACAGAAGTCCTAGCACACTTGGAGAATTTGAGTAGGAAATTTGACGGCTTTTTAGCCAGTAAAAATGTAAACTCAGAAAATATCATACCGAATTACTACTCAAATCATGATAATGTGTCATTAGGGATGGAAGAACCAAAAGGATATTCAAGGGAAAAGGTGAATTTTTTACAAAGATAGGAATTTGAACAACGCGTATTCAAACTCGTTTAATGCTATTAGAAGAGATCACCTTATTTTTCGTTGGTATGAAATCCCTAGTAAGCAAGGACAACCACCGTATCCAATCCAGTATAAGAATCCATATCAAGTTTATCAAGGAGATACCTCGAATCAGAATCTACAGTCATTACCTAGACCATATCCACAATATACCACTCAAAGCATACCAGTCACCCAAAGTTCAACTCAACCTGAAGGAGTTAATAAATGGAAGAAATTAATGGAAAATATGATGGGTGTAGTATCTACTCAAGCTCAGAATATAGAAACTATGATAACTTCTATAGGTTCAGTCTCTAAGGATATGACTATGTTGAAAACATCTATGGGTGGACATGATACGAGAATGAGAACTATAGAAGCATCGTTAAGGAATATGGAAGATCATTTGAGTAGAGAAGGAGAACGTAACAACAGTAGACCTCCAGGAGGATTACCAAGTAATACTGAAAGAAACCCGAGAGAGGTAAAAGCTGTGATTACGAGAAGTAGGAAATATTGTGAAGATACTAGAGCAGAGAACGCAGGAAACAATGAGGTAGAAAAAGATTTAAACGGTAATATCGTAAAGGAAAAGGACGAACTTGAATTTACTGATGAAGAGGAAGAAATTATCAAAGAATTCTTAAAACAGAATAATGTTGAACCCGAAATTGAAGGTGAAAAATGGGTAAAAGTCCCTAGAATTCTGAAAGATCCTATGGATAAGGACCTGAGAACCCTATTTATGGAACATGTCAGAGAAAATCAGGGAGAAAAACAAGAAGATTTAAAAGTAACTCGAGAAGGATAAAGTTGATACAAGGGGATGTTTTAAAGGAAAAGTCTCAAGATAATGAAACTTGGAGATCAAGTAATGATCAAGGATTCAAGGAGAAAGGAAAAGAGAAAATGACTTCGAACCAAAGGTTATAGATTTAGAATCTTTGCCTTATCCACCGAAAGATCAAATTAAAAAGATAAAAGCGATAAGAAATATGCTCGTTTCCTTGACACTTTTCGTCATATTCATGTCAATATCCCCGTTATAGAAGCTTTAGTCAACATGCCCGCCTATGGAAAGTTTCTTAAAGATATCCTATCTAATAAAAAGCGATTAGAAGAATATGAGAATATATGCCTTAATGAAGAATGTTCGCAATACTTCGGCATCGACTACCTCCTAAACTTAAAGATCCCGGTAGTTTCACTATCCCATGTGAAATTGGAGGATTTCGTTTAAGAAAGTATTGTGTGATCTAGAGCAAGTATCAATCTCATGTCTTATGAGGATTATAAGAAACTAGGAATAGGAGAGTTTACGAATACCGAAATGACCCTTCGGATGGCGAGATAGATCAATTAAACATCCTAAGGGAATAATCGAGGACGTGTTGGTTAAAATTGATAAATTTTACTTCCCGATAGACTTTGTAATAATGGAAATGGAAGAAGGATATTCAGCGCCAATTATTCTAGGTCGACCATTTCTAGCTACAGGAAGAACTTTGATAGATGTTCAAAAAGGTGAACTAATACTGAGAGTTAATGAGGATAAAGTTTCATTCAATATCTTCAAAGCTATAAACCATCCATATAAAGAACCAAAATCATGTTCTTTTATAGATGAATATTCTACTATCTGGGATGCCAAATCTAAAGATTATGAAAATACATTAGAAGAATGTTTGGCATTTTCCATCTATAAAGAAGATGAAGATGATACTGAAATGAAAGAAGTAATCCTTTATTTAGATAAAGGAGGGTTTGTTAAACATCCATGGCATCAAAATTTGAAATTGGAAATGGAAGGACCAGTTTTAAAACCGTCAGTAGAAGATCCACCAAGGAATCTAGAGTTGAAACCACTTCCTTCGAATTTGAAATATGCTTTTCTTGAAAATGATAATCGTTACCTATTATCATTTCATCAACCTTAACAAAAGAACAAGAGGATCAATTACTAAGAATGTTAAGAGAACATAAGAAAGCATTTGGATGGACAAAGTGGCGGATATCAAAGGAATTAGCCCCGAAATTTGTGTTCACAAGATTATTTTGAATGAAGAAGCTAAACCTTGTATTCAGCCACAACGCCGCCTCAATCCGAATTTGCAAACAATCGTTAAGAAAGAGGTCATTAAGCTATTAGAAATGGGAATAATCTTTCCCATATCGATAGTGAATGGGTAAGTCCAACTCAAGTAGTTCCAAAGAAAGGAGGTTTCACGGTAAAAGAAAATGATAAAAATGAATGGATTCCGACAAGGGAAATTACGGGATATCGAATGTGTATTGACTTTCGGAAACCGAATGATCATACTAAAAAGGATCATCATCCACTTCCATTCATCGTGCGGATGTTGGAAAGATTGAGTGGACATAAGTATTACCGCTTTTTAGATGGTTATTCAAAGTTATTTACGATATTCATTGCAGCTAGAGATAGAGAAAAAACTACCTTCACTTGTCCATATGGAACTTTTGCTTATAAAAGAATGCCGTTTGGATTATGTAATGCACCTGCTACATTTCAGCGATGTATGATGGCAATATTTTCGATATGGTTGAGAAATTCTTAGAAATCTTTATGGATGACTTTAGTGTTTATGGAGATTCTTTTGATAAATGCTTATCACACTTAGAACGTGTTTTACAACGCCGTGAAGATACCAACTTGGTTCTAAGCGGGAAAAATGTCATTTGATGGTATCTCGAAGGAATTGTACTAGGTCATAGAATCTCTCGAAGAAGGAATTGAAGTTGATAAAGCTAAAGTCGAAGTAATTGAAAAATTACCTCCACCAATTAATTTGAAAACGTTAAGAGGATTTCTTGGACATGCGGGATTTTATAGAAGGTTTATTGCGTATTTCTCAAAAATAGCAAAACCCTTGAGTCATTTGCTAGAAAAAGAAGTGCCTTTTAACTTTGATGATAAATGTATGGAAGCCTTTAAGACCCTAAAAGCGAAATTAACTACGCACCAAGCACTAGTAGCACCAGATTGGGATTTGCCGTTTGAAATTATGTGTGATGCAAGTGATTTAGTTGTAGGAGCCGTTTTAGGTCAACGGTATAACAAAATTCTCAAAGCTATCTACTATGCTTCTCACACATTAAACGCAGCTCGGCTTAATTATGCAACTACCGAGAAAGAACTCGTTGGTTCGTAATATTTGCCTTAGATAAGTTTCGATCATATATTGTTGGTTCTAAGGTAATAATCTACACGAGACCATTCGGCTCGAAGTATCTTTTAAGTAAGAAAGATGCCAAACCGCGTCTTCTTAGGTGGATTCGTTACTTCAGAATTCGATATTGAAATTAAGGATAAAAAAGGAAGTGAAAATGTAGTAGCAGATCATCTAAGCGGGGATGGATAATGATGAAGGAAAAGGAAAAGAAATTCGGGATTCGTTTCCGGATGAGAAACCGTTTAAGATAGATACTCCTTCAACCATGCGATTATTAAAAACTAGAATACCATCAAAGGAAGATTCGCCATGGTTTGGGGATATTGTTAACTACATTACCTGTAAGTACATCCCACCTCATTGGACTTGGCAACAGAAAAAGAAGTTCTTTTACGACTTAAAGTTTTATTATTGGGATAAACCGGATCTTTTCCGAAGATGCTCAGATGGAATAATTAGGAAATGTATTCCTGATAGTGAAATTTTAAGTGTATTATCATTTTGTCATGATCGTGAGGCAGAGGTCATCATGGAGGATGGAAAACTCGCTTTCAAAGTTTTACAATGTGGTTTCTATTGGCCTACACTATATAGAGATGCATATAAATATGCAAAATCTTGTGAATCATGTCAAAAATGGGGAAATATATCGAAAAAACATGAAATGCCTATGCAACCGATTTTAGAATGTGAACTATTTGATGTGTGGGGTATAGATTTCATGGGACCTTTCCCCGTATCTTTTGGAAAAAGATTTATTCTAGTAATGGTTGATTATGTTTCTAAATGGGTAGAAGCCGAAGCTCTCCCTACTAATGATACCGAGTAGTGCTAAGGTTCCTTAAAAAGAATATATTCACACGATATGGCATTCCGAGGGCTATCATTAGTGATAGAGGTTCACATTTTTGTAACCGACCATTTACTAAGGTAATTGAGAAATATGGTGTAACTCATAAACTTGGAACACCCTATCATCCACAAACTAGTGGACGGGTAGAGGTGTCTAATAGAGAAATTAAAAGAATTGTGGAGAAGACAAGTGGACTCGAATCGTAAAACCGGCGTAAAGACTTGATGATGCATTATGGGCATACGTAATGCCTTTAAAACACCGATTGGTCGTTCTCCTTACAAATTAGTATTCGGAAAATCTTGTCATCTCCCCGTTGAATTAGAACACCGAGCTTTATGGGCTATTAAATTTCTAAACTTTGATCCTAAAGTCGTCGGTGATCATAGATTACTTCAGTTAACAGAACTAGAAGAATTTCGACTCGATTCTTATGAAAATGCTCGAATCTACAAGGAACGCACGAAAGCTTTTCATGATAAGAAAATCTATAGTCGTGAGTTCCATATAGGTGATCGAGTACTTTTATATAATTCACGTTTGAAGTTGTTTCCAGGAAAGCTTAAATCTAGATGGACAGGTCCATATGACGTAACAAAAATCTATAAGTCTGGAGCTGTTGAACTAACTGATGGAAAAACAACTTTTATAGCCAATGGACACAGGGTGAAATTGTTCGTGGAAGCTGAAGGGATACCTCAAACAGAAGAAGTATTATTACTTATCGACCCTCCAACGAATTGAGGAAGCAGAATTTTAAACTCAGCTGATTACAGGTACTATCTTTCTAATTCACCTTTTAATATGCATTTTAAAGTAGTTTCGTCTTTTACCGGATAGACGTAAAAGAACTGGATGCCTTTCATAGATAGAATAAGAGTTTTTATTTTACTTTTAAGATTAGGTCTAAATAAGGATGTCGCCTTTAAGATAGAAGCCTTAGTTTCTAAATTAAATAAGGAATTATTAATCGAAGTCGAGAAAGAGAACTTTGTAATGGAAATTCAAGGAGTGCAATAAAAAGAAGAGCAAGGTTTTTAATGAAGTGTAGAATCCGTGGGAAAATGGAACATGCCGGGACGTTGTGGAAGAAATACAACCATATCCCGGGATGAGTGTTTGAATGTTATTAAGAAGGAACGATTAGGTGGTTATCCGAAAATCCCGAGGGAATACAAAGAGATAATTCAAACGCATCACTCCTAGGAGAAAGGTTAAGGGACCGTTATGATAACAATCTTGAGGATCTGAGATTGAGGGAGTTAGCAAAAAATCCTAAGAATTTCAGTGTGTGTTTTAATTTTTCAAATTTTAATTAAATTTCGTATTTTTAAAGTTATTTTTCTAAACTTAAAAAGAAAAATATTTTTATGAAAAATTTATAATAAACCTATTTTATCATGTAAAGTAGGTATATTATATCAAAAAATATGTGATTTCAATATTATATTAGTTTTTATATTTTATCAAGTTTTATATAGAAAAATTGTATTAAACTTAGATTATATAACATAAATCATAGGATTAACATCAAATGATTTTTATGTGATATAATTAGAGCTTATTACACAAAAAATGATAAAAATTCCGTTTTTTGGGGACTATGTGACCGGCACGCGCCGGTACACTACCGGCACGCGCCGGTGTGTACACACTTAAACCTAAAAAATGCGCCCCTTTCCTCATTTCTCACACCCTAAATTCGAATTGAAGAACAAACCCGACTTCTCCCTCTCTTCTCCTCAAAAATCAACAATTTTCAATCAATTTTCTTCACTCAAACATCACATAAGTGTTAATCTCTCTTCTTCTCTTCAACTTAATCATAAAAAAAAAAAGATACCCATTGGAAAAAGTTGAAGCTTGGCAAGCTCAAGGCTCTCTTTTCTCTCATTCCGGCGACCCCATTAATTCCGGCGACCTAAGCTTTTCATTCTAGCTTCTTAAGGTAATAATATATATATATTTCAAATATTTCAAATTTTAGTTAATTTTCTGAATTTATTTTGAATTTATTTTGATTTTATAGCCTAAGTAATTGTTTGTTCTTGTTGTTGGTGTTGTTTGTTTGTGTTGTTGTTTTGTCATACCACTATCGTAGATGGCCTCATCATCTAGAAGTAATCCTAAGAGGAAAAAGACCGAAGTACCAATCGTAGTACCGGTAGTTCAAACTAGACCTTTAACCAAAAAGGAGAAAAGTTTAACCTTTGAGAAAACCGCTAGTGCAGAAGCTAAGCGGGCACATGATGAGTACTTTAGTAAAAGTAAGGTTTGGTTAGAACGAGGGATTGATTTTTCGAAGATTGGGAAAGAAGTGAAAGAAATTTTCAAGGATAGAGGATGGTTGGATGTAGCTATGGATAGAAAAGATAAGATTAACGTTTCTATGGTATCGAGTTTTATTCAAAGTATTATCTACTTATGATGTCGATACGGTTGAGGAGATGACTTATATCCCTCTAAGAAGTGTTAATGTTACTTTTTACCCCGCTATGATTAATGTATTCTATGGCTTAACCGATATACCGAGAGGAGGAGGATTATCATAATGTATGGGGTTTAGAACATCCTATGGCTCTACAAACCAAAGCTTATGAAGCCCAACAAGCCTTTGACCCTACCGCCGAATGGATAGAAAATAGGTTTGCTTATGGGAATTGTATTAGGGACATACGGGCAATAAAACAGTTCTTAGGCCATAATGTATGTCCTTCCACACATGTTTGTGCATTTGGTCGAGAGGAAGTAGTTATTGCTTGGGCCATGGTGAATGATATTCCTATAAATCTCGGGGAAATTGATCTTTTCTAAGGCATGTGAGTTTGCAAGGACTCGTTATCGAGGGGGACGTCTCCCGTTCCCTAGTCTCATTTCTCGCCTTGTGTGAGCTTGCGAAGTCCCCGTCTTACCCTCGGATAGAAACCGTGTCTCCCTACATTCCTCCCATTGGTCTTAAACCGAGAGCCTTACCTACTGGAGTAATAAATTACAATAATCCTATTCGTCATCCACCTCCTATTCACACTCCAAGCACCTAGACCACCTAGACAAATCACATCGACCACAAGCAGAGTCAAGTTGAGGCTATGTTTCAAAGCATTTAGTTCAAGCTCGAGGCTAGAACCGATGCTAATATAGCTTTAGCCTGTGAGCGAGTAATAGACATTGGGCCGAGGACATTAGAATTGGTCGAGAGGATTTCGAGATGCTATGAGTGAGTTTGATCCTAGATTTGCCGAGATTTCTCGCTAGACACCCCTATAGTCACCTTACCCGTATACTATGCCGCATTGGATTCCGCCGATTCCGCCACCTCGTTATTTATCGGGACTATACGCCGTCATCCATAGGACAGGGGTGGTATGTTTACGGGTACACCAGGGACATCTTTGGGCATGGGAGGAGTGACTTCTATAGCAGATGTGTGACAACAGGATTGGGTTCATTTGGACTTCGGGGATCGTTTCTATTTCGACGACGAGGACCGAGACATCATTTCGAACTTCGTATCGGATCCACAAAGCAATTCGAGTTATGGTATTCATACGACACGGTCGCAAGCGGTACCGATTTTACTTCGTTTTTATCTACATTTGGATCATCATCATCTCGCACGATCCTACCGGTGACATCGATCTTAACTATGATGAGGACGAGTGATTTCTTTTCTTTGTTGTTTAACTATCTACTTTTTGGTTTGACTTCGTTTTTGTTATGTTTGTTTTGTACGTTAAACGTTTGATGCACTCTCGGGGTAGTGCACATTGTTATTCTGTATCTTTTTCGTAGTTTTCGGATGTTTTTAGATCTTTTTCCTACATTTCAGAAATATGCAGAATCATTTGTCAGAAAATAAATCCTGGATCAAGCTAGAAATTGGAATATCTACGGCGACCGAGCACTATTTGACCGGCACGCGCCGGTTGGTGTTCGGCACGCGCCGGTGTAGTAGGTCGCGGGATCTTCTCAGGATATTTCCATTTCAGTCCAAGCTTTGGCTATAAAAGGAAACAGATGCAGCATTCCTAAAATGCTCATTCCCTTCCTTTACTTTAATTCTCTTGCTACAAAAAGTTTAAAATGTCCGATCGTTCATCCGTAAACAGTTATTCACCTCCACATACACCAAATTTCGTCATTCCAAATCCATTCTTTCATCCAATCCCTTACGAGCCTATGTATGCTTCGGTTCACAACCCTTATATAAGTAATTTCAATCAATCACCGGTGTTGATTGAGAGAGGTTTAAATTTCGAAAGGTTGACAACCGGGCATTTACGAGGATGGATATAGATGGGTGGGACTATTTTTGTCGTATGCCGAGAGGTAGGATTAATGTTACCGTGGTAAGAGAATTCTATTCGATCGTCGAAGCTAATACCGTGTCGTTAACACGATCACATTACTGATGAGAGGAGTTGTTGTTCCTTTCACCTCCACCAACATAAATCAAATTTTCTTGATTCCACCAAATTCAAACTTCACCCGGTCATTTTGAGTACCAATGGAGATTGGATACCGCTAACGGTTTTATTACAAAATATTCGGAAGCTTGTCCACTCTTGTTCTACAATTATGATATTGATCAAAATGTCTCTACGATCGCTTTGCTTCCCCATCTTAGAACGTGGAAGCGATTCATCAATTCACGTGTTTATCCAACTCGTTAATTTCTCGGAAGTTAGTGATGATGAATTGATGCTTCTATATGCGATTACTACGGGAGCCGTTATAGATTGGGGTGCCGATTCGAAATCGTTGTGAGTTTTGCGTTCGGGAGAAGACCGAATTATCATCCTTTACCATTTGGATGGTTGATTTCTAGGTTATGTGTTCGTTTGGCAAGGGTTCCGGAAAGAGCGACAGATGAATATTTTCCGGCTCGTATTCCTCGTGTTGGGCTTTTACCGCCGATATTCCGGGAGGATCGTCAAGTGGTGAAAATTAGATAACTGTGTTGGTAGAAAAGAAGGAATAAAAAATAATAAGAGTAGTACGGTACGTTAGTATAAGTCACAATAAATTAAAATAACTTAGTTTAAAAAAAAAAAAATTTAGTTTAAATTAGTTTAACTTAATTTATGGTTTTCTAGTTTAACACTCCTAGTAGTTTTAAGTTGTGTTTTAGTATTGTAATATATTTGCATGTTTTTAATTTATGTTTTTAAATGTTTTTCTTTTATATTATATAAACGCTCGTCTATTTGACACCTAAAATAATCTACCATGATAGAATTCATTTTATTTTCTAATCCAAATTTTTACTACTCATTAGCCATCGGGACGATGCCAATTCATAAGTGGGGAGTAGAGATTGGTTAGTAAATAAATTGAATTTAATACATCAAATACTTACACACTTAGTTTAATAAGCAATAATATATAATTATTTGATAAAAATGATATATTTGGATAGAATAAATTTTTAATTAAGTAAAGTAATCTTGATATAATTCTTATATTAATTATGTCTATTTTAGATTTTTAATAAGATTTTAAGTATATATATCTTGATAAATATTATGAAATATTTTTTTATGAAATTAGACAAAAGTTACTTATAATTATAATAAAATTTTAGAATAATTTTCTTTTCAAGACAAAGTATGAAATTGGAATCGGATTAGGGATGATGAGATTTTTGGCATAACTTTGATAAACCGAGCCAAATAAGCCTACCCGAACATAATTTCCAATTTTTGTCCCCACCTCACCAGAGTGATCAAGACCTCACTCGAAATAGCCATTATTATTAACTAGAAATTACAACCCTAACTTAATAATGGTCTACATTTCTTTGAAAATCCCGCAAGTTTAGTATGTATTTATGGATAGCGGTGATGACATCGAAATTTGGTATATCTTTGAGATTGAAATGAATGTTATTCGGAAGGCAGTTTATTATCAAATATGGTTATTCTTAAAAAAAAAAAAAAAAAAAAAAAAAAAAAAAAAAAATCTAAGAACAGAGTATTATAGGTATCTTTTCTGTTTTTGATCGACAACCCAAAAATAAAATATCAGATAAAGCTGCCTGATGATAGTAGTCCAGCTAGGGTATTATCACGAAATGTCCTATTGCTGGGAATGAAGGTATATGCTATAAATCTGATGAAAAAGAAAAAGTTGAATCAAAACTATCAAGAATTATCACGAGTTTAAGGAAACCGGATTCGTGATTTTCGATCGAAAGAGTATTACTCCGATCAATCTTGATAAAGCAATGCCTATGTTCTTAAGTTCTTATTTATGTTGTTATTAAAAAAAAAAAAAAAAAAAAAAAAAAAAGAAAACCATATTTTGGAAGTTATTAAAGTTAAAAATTGAAAACAGTGTCGGGAGTGTTACTGATTGAGAAATTTTTTATCAGAAGATGAAGGTGTAAGTACGTACGACTTGCTTCTATCTCTTTTGATTTCCTTTTGTTATCCTTTTCGATTAGCCAACTACCCTGAGCCTGAACGTTACAAGCCAATTTGCCAACTACTTGACTTAGTCATTGATTCCGATAAATCATACAGTGGAGATTAAAAAGTTGTTCTAAATATTTTATTTATACTTATAAAGTGATTCATGAAAAATTTCATTTAAATAATATTTTATAACTAGTTTATTAAGTTATATACACTTTTTATCTTCTAAAAAATCTTAGATAGATGAAATTAATATAATTATAATATTGACAGCATACGTTACTAAGTTAGGAATTTAATCTAGAAGAATTATATTATCGCTTATTTTGCTCGAGGACGATCAAAAGCTAAGTGGGGAGTTGTGATGTATGAAAAATATATGATCAAATTATAAGACTTTTTATTATTATATTTATGATATTTTAGTATAATTTCATATAAATGCATTAAAAACTTATAAAAATCATAGTTAGTTATAATTAGATGCATAAGTTATAAAAACGATAAAAATGATGGTTTTTTGTCAGATTTACGTTTGGTGTTTCATTGATATTATTGCAGGATCAGATGTTTACCAAGATCCCAAAATATGACATACTTTGAAGTATAAATCATGAGTTTTTGTGGGATAAAAGATTATGCCAAAATCTAACAACTTTGAACAGATCAACTGTCTTTAATGTTTCTACCGTAACTCATCTTCAACGGACATTTGATCTAACTTAGAGGCATTTTCAGAGAAAAAGTCCTTGATGAAAGTTGTAGGCCTTCAAAAGAGCTTTCCAACGAATATCAAATCATGTCAATCTGAGGTCTACAGCTCGAGATAGGTTTTTACGAACATCAGATATGTTGTATGTCCGGCACGCGCCGGAGAAGGCCGAATATTGCGTAAAAATCTCCGAAACCGGGCCCACAAATCTCCGACAAAGGAATATATATCGTGTAGCCGGCACGCGCCGGTGGTGGTCCGGCACGCGCCGGCCTTGTGATATGGTCTATAAATAGACCTCAAATGCAACCATTTTGAAGTGTACCAATGCATATATCTCTTCTCTATATCTATATATAGTTTCGTTTTGTTGTTTTTAGTTAAATAAAAGCCGTAAACGGCACTCGCCGGAATAATGCTGTAGTATAAAGTATCGTTATAATGCTTAGAAGATGTATCAAGGCTCATTGATGTAAAGGAGTTGCTATTTCCGGAGGATACAACTCGAAGCTTCGATTGTAACTGCGGTAACTTTTCTAATGTATTTATGTTGTTATTAGTATCTTACTTATAATGATATTAGGCTAACTTAGTATCTAGCCAAGATATGAAATTGGATTAGTATTATCTTTTTAGGGAAATGGATGATGACTATACTAAAATTGGATAAAAATCGGTTATAATGAATCTCTTTCTATATTCGTATTGAATTAGCTACTTGATATGAAAGAATTCATAATCTAATTATGAATTGACGCCTCGTAGTTAGGTTATGAACTCGTTAATAGAAAGACCGGAGGGTAAAATTGGCCGAGTGAAAACGTGACAACGGAATCCGATTTCCTAAACCGGGGGTAGATTTGTTTCGGGAGAAACAAACTCTTATTGAAATATGTACTCGAGAGATTATTACGTTTAATTCATTTGTTTAATTGACATACCTTAAAATTGGCCGAATGACAAAACGGGAGTGACCCATGCTTGAGGATGACCTTGGACAAATGATTGGACATATGACAAATTCGGATGCTCGTGTGAGAATGAATTGTTTAGTTTAGAGTGCACCGTTTCGTATAATTGATTTAACTTAAAATAAAGATCAAGCACATCCAATTTCACTAAAAAGATATAAGGATTCAATAACATATTCTTGGCTAGTCTATAATTATAATATCTATCTCCCTCCCTTAGATATTGTTTTGGTACCTATATATACTTATATCTATATATATATATGTATTGCTATATATCTATATATATATTTTTATACTTATATATATCTGTTTTAGTTTGATGCTTTGTTAGTTTAGAGTTTGGTTGGATGATAAAATTGCGACTTAGATTGAGATAATAACAGTTTCTTGGTGTTTAAATCACACGGTGAATTACCAAGTTTTCCCTGAGGATCGACACCTGACTCATCACTCTATCACTACAATTTGACCCGGTACACTGCCGGTAAGGATTGATAGCATAGAAAAGGTCCGTCAACTACCCCCAAGGTAAGGTCGCAAGGCATGACCTTTAATTCATTCATAAAAGTAATGAAGAACTGGTCAAAAGGTGGTCTGAGTCCGGCCACCAAATGATCATAATGTAGCCACACATAGTCATCTTCATCCCGAACACACGTCCGCGACACATTCGTAGCACCCATAGTGGAAAATCGGTAGTCGGTCGAGATATCGAATGCGGTCATTGCCGAGGTATAGTCCAGACGATCTTGGAACTCCCTCCTTCGAGCTATAAGGTTAATGTCAGCCCGCTTCTGCTCCGCCAACTCCATCTCGACGGCAATGGACCTCTTTTTTGCCGGTCTTTTCTTTTTCTCGGGCTCATCAGATACGACCAAATCCCTAGCCGCTCTAGCTTTCCTCGACGCCGACGGTCTCTTTGACACACCGGTCTTTTCGACACTGGTGCGATTTCCACGGCTTCCTTGAGCATTGCGATGCGGCTAGCAGCACCGGGGGTTATTACTTTTTCAATCCGATGAATGAGGTCGCTCATCGACGTCTGGTCCTCATCCTCGACCTCACCCCCAGTAGCGCCCTCACCAACTACTCGAACATCCACATCCTCTAATACGGATTCGACGATTATTGGCCCTTGTTCCTCCCCGGCCACCTCATCTATGTCACTTGAGCTAGCCTCCTCCATACTAACCTCCTCGGAACCATATCCCGCAGCGGCCCTAGCTTCTTCGTCCGATTGTGTGTGTTCTGAAGACATTCTGGAAAAGGAAAAGGGCAAGGTGGATCAGTTTAGTCACCCGGGTATGAAAATCGGGTCGAGGTGAAAGCAATCACACCCCGACACCTCGTCCTTCCGCTTCCTTTAGCAAAAAACTACCTAGAAAAACCCCAAACAAGCACAAACACTCAAGCATTTACAGCGGCCACAATCAAAACATCTGCATACAAAGGGATTTCTGGGAAAAAAGAGGCACAAACGCAGGGAAGCATAAAGGATGAACTTATGGTGTTCTTCCGACAAAAACCTAAAACTACAAAGGCGAATCTGCAAAGCTAAGGTTTTTTAACAGAGGAAACAGATGGAATTAAGGCAAAATCGAATGAAAAAAGCAATGGAAATGAGCAATTTCGTACCTGATTGATGAAAGTAGAAGAAGAAATATCGATCTTGTCGGAAATACGCTTGCCGAATCTGCTTGCACTTGCCGGAATTCCCTCTCGCTATTGGCGGAAAATTTTCAGAAAAAAGAAGGTGGAAGGGTTGGGGTGGAGGCCACTATTTATAGGCAAGAATTGGGAGGGAACAACGTTTGGGATTCGAAATTCAAACGTAATTATGGCTAGGAACGGTTACCGATTCCCCTCAGCCATTCCGAGTAAATGACGGTTCAGTTCAAACGTCGTGTCAGTATACGTAACTGACATGACGTTTCGTGAACCCATACATCCATTACTCTCCATCCGCTCTGATCCCCGCCAGTGGCCATCAATCTATCTAAGCCTCCGCGGTCTACGCCATCAATATTTGCGACTTCTTGCCCGGCATTCCAAGCCCGATAGAGCGTTATCGGCTACTATGCCCGACAGAGCGTTGTCGGCAACTAAGCCTGTTCTCTATAATGTGCAGCACATAATCGGTAATTCGCTACGCGATACAAACACTGATTCAAGTCCGATAGAGCGTTATCGGCGATCAAACCCGTTCGCTCCATAGCGCGGTACCTAAGCCCGATAGAGCATTATCGGCAACTAAGCCTGTTCGCTGTGATGTACAGCATATTGTCAGCATATTAAGCCCGATAGAGCGTTATCGGCGAGTAAGCCTGTTCACGGCAATGCACAGCATATGGTCTGTAATTTGCAACGCTATGTCAACACTGATTTAAGCCCGATAGCTATTATCGGCATCTTTGTCACAAACGGCAACGTCAGGGTAAATTCATCCTTAGGAACTCTACTCTTCGCCTTGGCGGGCACGCCCCGGCATTTAGTAGGGGGCCATTGATATACCCAAACCGGAATGGGGCCCTGTTCATCTAGATTGAGCCCATTATCATATCCCATAAACGAAGATACGGGTTCTCTATCCCCTCTGTCCGCATTCATAAGCCGGATCTTGCCCGCCGTTCGTAAGCCGGGTCCAAACCGCCAACAGTAAGCGGGTCCTGTCCGCTGGTCATAAGCCGGACTCATCCTCTCCATGTGATTTCTACCCATATGGTCAAACTGATAACAAGACAAGGCAAATACGAGTCCGTTGTTCGCTGCTCGCATAGTTATCGCTCCAGCTGGCTAGCCCAGACAGCTGACTAGTCCACTTGTATTGCATGCATGATTATCTTTAATTATGTACTCTTAATTGTCTTGTCATGAGCAGTAAACCGACATAGTCTTAGCCTATATATATGGGATCACAATGTAATAGAAAAGAATCCAAAAACTAATACAAGCAGAGCTACTCTGCCAATTTGTCGATTCTCTTGTGTTCACTTTCATAAGTATTATCCGACAGCCTTGTTCTTGTGCACCACCGCACTCTCTCCGGAGAAATCACTCATATATAGCCTTATATCCTCAGGATAAACACTGTTACCGCAAACCTGATATCCAACGCCATATCAGTAATCTTAAAAACGGTGGAAATTGCTGATCGTAATGTATTTGGCTAATCCTTTATTAATTTGAATAAACTAATTTTAATCATCGCAAAACATCACATTCACTTTATTCTACACACAAAACAATGCAATCCAAACACAAAAAATAAATTTTTTTCAATAAATGTCAACAAAAAACAATTCATACCGAAACGGAACAATATCATCCAAAACATTGCGAAAGTAATTGTAACGTGGAGATTACCTTCTATGAAGACTCCTTAATTACATTAAAAACACTCGTGTTTTAATATTTATATTAGTACTAAAATTTAAAAATACGGGTTTTATTCATTTAAAATAAGAGGATCGAGGGAAAATAACAAAAATATTTACAAAATGAATAAATAGGATACAGTCATTTTTTTAGTTGTAAAAAAGACAAAAATATTTCAGACGGACAAAAATACCACTTTTAATAAAAGGGACGGCGCCGCACACATTATATACATATGCTTCAGGTTGGAACACTGTTTGACTTGCTTCAGCTTTGTTTTGTTTTTTTTTTTTATTCAAACACTCGTAACTTTTAATTTATAACTCCGATCATGAAAATTTTTTCACCAAAATTCATATTTTTTTTTGCTCTTCAATTTGAGCCCAAACACGATACCCTTCCGACGTATATTTTGAAAGACGAAAAAATATTTATATTAACCGTAGCGTTTTTTTTTATAAACGACCGTAACTTTTGATTTATAACACCGATCATCAAAATTGTTGCACCAAAGTTCAGAATTTTTTTTTATCTTCATTTTGAGAGCTCATTTGATACCTTTACGACGTAGTATTTGAAAACCGAATTTTATCGCAGCGTTTACACAGTAACACAGTAACATAGTAACAGTGACACAATAACAGTGACACAACAAAAGT
This sequence comes from Gentiana straminea, assembly GCA_036785695.1. NCBI lineage: Eukaryota > Viridiplantae > Streptophyta > Magnoliopsida > Gentianales > Gentianaceae > Gentiana > Gentiana straminea. The sequence continues at coordinate 9,744,741 of JAVUPR010000265.1, forward strand.
AACACGTTTTATTAACATCCAAAATATCACCATTAACATTGCGTAATACAACAATCTATCAAAACAATGCTTCATATCCTAATGAAACAATCTATCAAAGCATTATGGAGATGCAACTCCGGGGGAATCAAGAGAATAAAAGCCTAATACTATTGGATGTAATCAAAAAGCATATTAATGAAACTAAAACATTCTTCAAGTTCTTGAAGACGAAAGCAATCTGTTTTACCATCCGTGGACCTTCATCCTTCAAACCCGCACCACATCAAACTCCATGAAAGATGTATGAAGCAGAAAATGCATCAAATAGCATCGGCTCGGCCTCATCAATAGAGAATCCACGCTCCTCCAATTTTCTAAAGACAAAAAAACACAAACACAACCATTTAAATCAACAACCTTCTACCACCTAGGCCAAAACCACACCACAACAAATAGTGCAATGCAAAGAAAGATTAAAACCAAATAAAGACATCATGTGCCTGCAATAACACAACCAATTCTGTTTTCCTCTTCAACTTCTCAAAACACTTTTCAGTACTAATAACCAAATAAAACAAATATCCATTGCATTTCTTATCCATTAATGACTGAAATATCATCTTTAGTATGCTTTCCAATGTAAGGGAAGGGGTTTGAATCACAATACTATCGATTCTTTTTTGAAAAAAAAATTGCAACATTGTATCTTTAAAGGTATATTTGAAGAAAGTAGAAGAAGGCAACAACATAAAGTCAACAAAAGTATTTCAAGTTTTTCAACCCTTAAACACTTTATTTTTTGCTCCAAAATCCAATTTTCAGCCTTATATTTGGCTTATATATGGCTGAAAATGACAAGTAACAGTAACAAGTAACACACCAACAAAGTAACACACTAGTCTATTTTTGTTCCCAACAAAGTAACACACCAATAAAGTAACACACCAACCAAGTAACACACAAACAAAGTAACACACCAACAAAGTAACACACTAGTCTATTTTTATTTTCAACAAAGTAACACACCAACAAAGTAACACACTAGTCTATTTTTGTTCTCAACAAAGTAACACACCAACAAAGTAACACAACTAATCTATTTTTATTCTCAACAAAGTAACACACCAACAAAGTAACACACTAACAAAGTAACACATCAACAAAGTAACACACTAACAAAGTAACACTAGTCTATTAGAAAGCTTAATGATATGAACCAAATAAAAAACACAATCAATCTTCTTGAAAACATCATAGATGCATCCTTAAACCATACCTTAAACTGTGGGATCACCAATATGATCAACCACAACAGACCTACCGTTATTTCTGTTCTCAACAGAACTATTAATCCTCTAAAAAAACAGAACTATTAGTTTCAGCTCCATGGTTATCAAAAGAGTTGACAATGGTAGCTTCAATATCTACCATAGCAGTTTCAATACCTGCCTTGGGATTCCTCTCAACCCCGGTTGCCAGAGGAACAGTCCCCAGGATCGAATACGCGAATTATCAGACTCAATACGCAAATTTCCATAATTTTCAGAACTTGAAATGCTAGGAACAGTAACATTAACAGAAGTAGATACCTTCAAATTAGTCGAATTTGCAAGAATGACGAGTTATTACTTGATAATTCCATTCTCAGATTCAATTATTAGTGGAACGGTCCCAGAATGTTTGACCTAAAGGATGGCAATTCTAAATTTGTGTCTCCAAAAACAGCTGCATCATTGAATACTGCATATCCATCAAAAAGCTATAATCAGCCTGAAACAAATGCAATGAAATTTCATTAAAACAAATATATAAATGAAATCTAGTGCATATGAAAATGGATGGAGTGGATTGACACCAGATTCAATAACCAAGTAATTCAATCGGGCTCTTAGTTCGATCAAAAACAAGATAAAAGAGGCAAACAATTTGGATTAAATTTATCGCAATGATGCTCCGATCTCGAGAATTATAAGAACTATGTTCCTAATATTTCAACATTAAGAACACATGACATGAATTCGGCTTATAAGAAGCTCAATTTTAGCTAATGTTGGAGCCGCTATTGAGTGAAAGTGAGATAGAAAACGAGCCGAACATTAGAGAAAAAGATGAGCTACAACCGAGCCAAGAATGAGTGAAGCAAGCTAATTTGAAAAACCGAAAAATGGAGCAGCTTTTTCGCCGAATTAAAGGTCGAAGCGGGGTTGAATTGAATGTGCTTCGAGCCGCAAAACTTGAGTGTTATAAGTCTGCATATTCGAGAAATCGAACGAAAGAAACAGAGACAAGTTTCGGATAATTAATATCAACGGAAAAATCACTCACTAGATTGGCTGCGCTTTCCTATAGATAATGCGACAAAGACAATTCCAGCAACGGAATCTGGGCCTTAGAGAAGATTGGAGAAGAACACATATCATTTTATTTTTGAAATCGATTCACCCCTGATGTTGTTCGAATATTACAATCGGATAATTGGGTAATTCTAATTAGGAAAACAATATACGAACAAAGAGATTTGTGTATAATTTTGGATTGAACTCCTCGAGAGAGCTGCCTACGTATCCAATTTAGAGAATAAACTGGAATCAAGTCCCCCTCGTAGTTCAGGGGGTTCCTTTTATATCAACAGATCGTGGTTCTCTTCCTTGCATGATGAGAGGTTATCACCGGTTATCTTCTGGACGTGGGGTCTACCCACGTCTGTAAGTAGTTCGAGGCGTTGTTGACTCGGTCTTCACCACGTTCGCCCTATTATTCGTCGAAACCCTTCGGTCGAACACGCGAGTCCTCGCTCCTCCGACTATTCGTCGTCCAAACATCTTGATCTGGCCGCGCTTGGTGGTCCATCTTGACTGGCTCATTTATCTTTATTATCTAACTTTCATACTGGGCCCGGCCCAATTACGAATAATCCGACCCGGTGGGCCTACATATCATCATAAGTCCCCTCAGACTAGGGTGGTTTACTCCAAGGCTGCCCTAGTCTGAATCTCTTTAACTTCCGTTGTTATTATACCGTGAATCGAGGCCAAATTACAACCAGTCATTATTATATCTGTGAATTGAACCCTTACGTCGCTTCCACTTCTTGTCAAACAACTCGTGTATCTCGAACCTTTGGAATCGCACCCCGGCAGTTACAAGTAAGGCTCTGCCCTTATGTCATTTTGCTATTTCTTTTGAATCTTCATTCCATTCATGAATCTGAGAGCCGATACCGCCTCTAGCGATTCTATAGAAAAATTGTTTCAATCTCCGGAAAAAAATTCGATTGCCTTAGACGGCGAGGAAGTTGAGAACCCTGTCCTGACCCTGAAATTGCAATACCGGCCGATCATCCTTCCTCTCTGATTGATTTAGAGAATACTTCCACTTTTGGGGATAACCCTCTGTGCCTGTTACCTTCTCATCTTCTCCCTCCTAGGATTTTTACTCCCACTTCCATCGTCCATCAATATCCAGAAGATCACACTGCCTTCTTAAACACTTTAAAGAGAGAAATCAATCGATTTGATAAAACCAAGGCAATAATGGCTTGCCATGGTGTCTCTAGTAAAATGACCAAAACCGAAATGGCTAGTCTATTGAAAACCTATCAGATTCGTACCGACCCTTTTGCAGTTGTTCTTCCCAAACCTACTGAATATGCTTACAATCCCCCAGCAGGTTTCTGCACAGTATATGCTGATCAGCTTCATAGTGGTTTAAGGTTCCCCCTCTCTCCTGGATATATTGAGGTGATGAAGTACTACAAATTGGGGGTCGGTCAAATACACCCAAATAGCGTTAAATTTCTTGTAGGTTTTATGATTTGATGTCGCCTGAACACCACTCCTTTCTCTGTAAAACTGTTTAGGAACTTTTATCAGTGTAAATTGACACAGGGTAGTGGAGGATGGTACCATTTTTGTCGTAGATCCGGTAAGTTAGCCCATATCATCCCTCTGTCCAACAAAGATAAGACCAAGAAGAAATGGTCAGAGCGTTTCTTCTTTGTAAAGCACAACACTGGGGTGGATTTTGGTCGTTGGAATACATCTTCCATGAAAGATAAACTGGAAGACCATATAGATGCAACTTTGGTTAAATAACTTTCCAGCAATAACATCACTTTGACTTTGAGCACTATTAGCTCAGCACTGGTGGATGCTGCCCAGCTTCTTACTGCGGGACCTAGTGGTTATGTAGAATTTACCAAGAAACAATACCGAAAATGTATGTTTGTCTTTACTTCTGCTTTTGCTTTATGAATATATTTTGACTATTCTTCCTCTTTGTAGTGGCCAATGTGGATGATTTGATAAACATTGATGTTGACGAGGAGGAGGAAACGGAACAAGGGCCAGAAGATTCCGAACGGACCTTGTCTGTTATCCCTGAAGGTGGTGAGGCTTCTGGCCAGCAAGAAGCTGTGGAGGTTAGCCTTGACTCTGGCAATGTTGTTCAGGAAACTATTCCTACCACCATTACTTCTGACCAGAATATTCTGAGCACTACCAACCCTGTGGCCCTGTCTGGTGAAGAGGATCTCCCCAGTGGTCATATTACTGGCTTGAATGTTGTGCCTCTCAGGACCGTTTCCCAAAGACAGAAAAAGAGGCACAGGTCCATCTCCTCTGGTAGTTCTGCAAGTGGTACTTCCTTCAACTTTGAGGACATGTCTGCTGATGACTTCGCTGATTCTGTAAGTGGTTTTTTGAAGGCTTTCATTTTTCTTTTAATTTTTGTCTTCTAAGACTTCTCTTTTTTGTAGTGCTACCGCATGGGTAAAGCGTTGCATAAGAAAACCGCTAGCATGGCTGGGGACATTTCTGTGCTGCAACAGAAAGTTGCTATCCTGGATGAGGCTAATGCTAAGGTGGCTAGTTTGGAGTCCTCAGAGGCTGCTGCTCGCCAGAGAATGAACAATGGAAAGCCAGTCTTGCTAAAGCCGAGGGTCTGATTTTTACCCAAGAAGAACAAATAAAACTCAGAGATGAGCAGCTGAAGAAAATGACTGAGGAGCATCAACAGCATCTTGCCACAGTGAGGAAGATGAAGAATGATTTTGATGAGACTGTGAAGCAGATGGAAGAGGCTCCTGCTCAGAATGTCATCCAGAAAGTCGTTGCGGGATATAAAGTCGCTTCCCGAGACTTATGAGGAAATCCGGATCATATTGGCTCCCGCTCTGCGCAGAGGGTACACACTTGGTGTTGATGAAGCCAAACCTGCAGACTTGGTGATTAGCAGTCTGCCTAATCACAGGTTATATGATAAGAAAGCGGGCGAAATCTTCACTATGCGGTATGATGAATATAAGAGTGGAGAAGACATTATCCGCAAGTATGCCAAGAAGAAATCTGCTCAGCCTTCTACTACTACTTCTGCCTAGCCTTCTGTTACTCCATCCTCTTAATTTATGCCTTCTTGAAAACTTTGGATTTTTGCTGCCTTTTCGAGCAGCTTTTGATGTAAAAACTTTGTCTGTTATTTTCTGTCGATGATACTTCTTTTTTTTGAACCTTTGAATCTGCACCTTTGAATTTGATATTCTCTGGGTTTAGAATTTGATATTCTCTGGGTTTAGAGCATTATCTTCTTGTTGTGCTGCAAATAAGTTAGGATTTTTTATCCTTAGCTTCTTTATTCTTATTGTATATGCTGCACAGAATTTACTTAATTATAGAACATTAATGTTTTCTGCCCAGGATATTCTTGCTCTGCAAGTTCGATGTTTATATTTTTTTTAATTGTGTGCTCTTCACAGAATTTTCTTGCGCTGCAAGTTTAACACTCTCGTGTTTTTTATTTGGGTCCTCTGCCCAGAATGCCCCCGCACTGCAAGTTTGGCATTTATATATATTTTTAATTGTGTGCTCTGCACAGAATTTTCTTGCGCTGCAAGTTTAACACTTGTGTGTTTTTTAATTGGGTCCTCTGCCTAGAATGCTCCCGCACTGCAAGTTTGGCATTGTTATACTTTTAATTGTGTGCTCTGCACAGAATTTCTTGCGCTGCAAGTTTAACACTTGTGTGTTTTTTAATTGGGTCCTCTGCCCAGAATCACTTTGTGCTGCAGGGTTACTGATAATCAAAACATCTTGTCTTTAATTCCTTGTTTCAGCACAAGTTAAAATATTCACACATATAATCACAAAATTAAAGCTAAAAAGAAAAAGAATAATAATTCAATGTAATTATCTTAAGGAAAATATTTCCTTAAATGAACAGCATTCCAGCTTCTAGGAATGGTTTTTCCAGAAGCATTAGCTAGTTGATAGGATCCTTTTCCATGTACTTTGATAACTTTATAAGGACCTTCCCAATTTGGGTCTAGCTTTCCAGTGGGACCTTGCTTGCTAGCATCATTTCGTCTCAGAACTAAATCGCCTTCTTTAAAATACGTACCTCTAACCCTGGTGTTGTAATACTGAGCGATTCTCTGCTTGTATGTGGCCATCTGTATCAATGCTATGTCCCTTTTGTGTTCTAACTCATCTTTAATGTGCAGCATATCTACCTCTTGTGTTTCTGGACAGTATAATTCCGTCCGGGAGATTTGTGTCCAATCTCTACTGGTATTACCGCTTCACATCCGTATGTCAAGGAATATAGAGTTTCATGTGTAGCAGCATTTGGGGTAGTCCTGTATGCCCACAAGATCTTTGGAAGATGATCTACCCAATGTGATCCCTCCTGCTCCAACCTTTTCTTCAATCCCTGCTTTATTTGCATGTTGGTCTGCTCTACCTGTCCATTGGCTTGAGGATATGCCACTGATGTAAAATGTTGGGAAATTCCTAGGTTTGTGCACCAGGTCTGCACTCCTTGATCTTCAAATTGTGTGCCATTATCAGAGATGAGAACTTTAGGAATTCCATATCTGCATAGAATATTTCTCCATAGGAACTTTTGTATTTGGTTGGCTGTGATGGTGGTTAAAGGTTCAGCTTCCACCAATTTGGTGAAATAATCCACTGCCACCACTAGAAATTTGAAATTTCCCGGTGCTCGGGGTAATGGACCCACTAAGTCTACCCTCCATTGATCAAAAGGCCATGGAGATACGATTGGTATCATTTCCTGTATAGGATTATGTGATAAATTTCTATGCACCTGGCATGTCCTGCAAGTTCTGACCAGATTCCCTGTGTTTTCTTGCATTTTTGGCCAGTAATACCCGTAAAGCCTACATTTCCTGGCCAGAGCTCATGCTCCCAAATGATTTCCACAAATTCCGAGATGGATTTCTCTCAGTACATAATCTCCCTCATCTGGAGTAACGCCTCTCAACCAAGGTGCTGCATAAGATTTTCTGTACAGAACATCATTGAAGAGAGCATACCTGGCTGAGAGCCTTATCAGTTTTCTAGCGCGTACTTTATCTTCAGGAAGTCTTCCATCTCTCAGATACATTATAATTGGATCCATCCAGGTTTCTGCCTGTGTTATTGGTTGTACTTCAATTTCATCACAACTCTTCTGCTTTAACTGCTCAACTAATACCTTTTTGTTGGATAAGAAATTCGATCCTAGCTTTGATAAAGCATCTGCTCTGGTATTTTGGGCCCGAGTTATTTGTTCCACTTCTACCATTAAAAAATTCTGCAATTTCCTTTGTGCCACTGCAAGGTACTTTTTCATGAGGCCTTCTTTTGCCTCGTATTCTCCCTTGATATGATTTGTTACCAGCTGTGAGTCCGTGTAGACCTTCAGATTTTGCACACCTAACTTCTGTGCCAGGTTTAATCCAGTTATCAAAACTTCATAATCTGCCTCATTGTTAGTAGCTTGAAAGTCAAAATGAAGAGCATATGGGAATTCTTCACCTTTTGGGCTAATGAGTAGGAGCCCTGCTCTTGCTCCTTCTTTGTTAGAAGCTCCATCCACATAAAGCTGCCATCGTTCGTTTTGTTCTTCTCAGCCTTGTTCTGCTCAGCCTTTTGCTCTATAGCCAAGGCTTTTTTTCTTCGCCAAGAAATCGGCTAATGCGAGCTTTAATTGCGCTGTTCTTGGTTTGTATTCGATATCAAATCCTGCCAATTCAACTACCCACTTTGCCAATCTTCCAGACTTGTTTGGTTTATCCAAGATTTGTTTCAAAGGTTGATTGGTCAACACAATCACTGGATGACTTTGGAAGTATGGTCTTAACTTCCTTGTGGCATGTACTAGGGCTAAGACCAAATTTTCCACCTCCGAATATCTGACCTCAGGTCCTTGTAGAGCTTTGCTTACAAAATAGACAGGCCTTTGCATCATGCCCTGCTGTTTCACCAACACAGCGCTTACTACTTCGTTGCAAAAAGATAAGTATAGAAATAGTACCTCACCTTCCTGAGGAGGAGTTAAAGTTGGTAAGTGACTGATATGATTCTTTAACTCCTGGAAAGCCTGTTTACATTCTTCATTCCACTCAAATGGGTGGCCTTCCTGAGAATTTTAAAAAATGGTAATGACTTCTGTGCAGATTTTGATAGGAAGCGGTTTAGCGCTGCTAATCTTCCTGTCAATCGTTGGACTTCTTTAATATTCTTCGGTTCGGGCATTGTTTTCAGAGCCTCCAATTTATCAGGGTTGGCCCTGACACCTTCTTTAGATATCATATAACCCAGGAATTTGCCTGATCTAACCCCAAAAGTGCATTTTTTGGGGTTCAACTTCATCCTAGTTTGTCTTAATACTTGAAAACTTCTTCCACATCTTTCAAATATTGACCAAGAGTCCTGCTCTTGATCAATAGATCATCTACATAAACTTCCATGGACTTGCCAATTTGTTGTTTGAAAATGGTGTTGACTGCCCTTTGATAGGTAGCCCCTACATTCTTTAATCCGAAAGGCATAGACACATAGTAGTAAGAACCAAATTCAGTAATAAAAGCAGTTTTTACAGCATCTACAGGGTCCATCATAATCTGATGATATCCCTTATAAGCATCTAAGAAAGCAAAGATTTCATAACCAACTGTAGAGTCTACTAGCCTGTCAATTCTAGGGGAAGTATAACTATCTTTAGGACAAGCTTTGTTCAGATCTATAAAATCCACACACATTCTCCAACTGCCATCTGACTTCTTTACTAGACCGGATTTGATATCCACTCTGGATAGATAACTTCTTTAATCATGTTGGCCTGCAACAACTTTTCAACTTCTTTGCTGGACAGCCTGTATCCTTTCTGGGGCAAACGATCTTTTCTTTTGCTTTTTTTGGTTTCCCTGGTTGGGTCAATGTTGAGCTTATGGACGACCAACTCGTTGATTACCCGGTGCATGTCACTTGCTTTCCATGCAAAAACATCTTTGTAATCTTTCAAGATTCTGACCAGCATCTGTTTCTGTTCAGCTGGTATCCAAGATCCTATGCTGACTGTGGACTCAGGATCCGATTCATCTAGCATTATTGATTCCACAGGATCGTTGGATTGCCAGCTCTTTTCTTCATCTGGAACAAGATCTTCCATTGTCACCTGTTGCACCTTCATTTTTTCACTGATTGTGGCTGTGTAGCAATTCTTGGCAGCATCCACATCCCTTTTAACGGTAGTTTCTCCTTCAAAAGTTGGGAATTTCATTTTGTTATGTGCCGGTGAAACCACTGCCCTCAGATCAATCAATGCTGGTCTTCCCAGAATCACATTATAAGCTGATGGAGCTTTTACCACCATATAATTGACCATCAGAGTCCTGCTATGTGGTCCTTTGCCAAAAGTTGTCTACAGCTTTAACATACCCACAGGATGTATGAGGGGCCCGGTAAATCCAAAAAGAGGAGTTGACACAGGAGTCAGATCGGAGTCCGTTAGCTTCATTGCTTGGAACGCACTGTAATACAACACGTTTACTGCGCTGCCGGTGTCTACGCAGATTCTTTTGACCAGATTTTTCTGAATAACAACTTCTATTACCAGTCCTTCGTTGCTCACGACGGCTGGTAGTGCATCTCTTGGGCCGTACTGAACGGTTCCCATCACCTTCTGTTTCTTGGCCTCTCCGTCTTTTTCTGAGCTGCCACTTTTTTCTTTCTGGGCAGCTTTATTAACTTCTCCTGGTCCCCCAACGATCGTATTCACTGTATTGATTAGAGCATTTTCTCTATGCCCATCAGCATCGGAGACGGATCTCTGTGTCTCCTTTGATTGTACCTGTCATGACCGCCGTGCCGTTTTTTAAATTCTCTCATTCCTCTGGGATTATCTCCCTGTGCTCGATCGATGCATTCATCGATCTTTCCTTCCATTGCTGCTGCGTCTATATCTCTGATAAGGTCCCTGCACTCTTCAGAGTCATGTCCAATATCTTTTTGGTACTTGCACCACCTGGTGTGGTCTCTCTTCTCCCTTGGACCCCTCAATGGAGGAGGAGTCTTGGTGATTCCTTTCTTTTCCATAATCGCCAGAACTTGGTCACGAGATATGTTCAAAGGAATAAGGTCTCTGTCCTGCAAAGCACCTTTCTTCCCTAACCTTTCAGAAATAGGAGCGGTTACCCTATCCCAAACAGATTTCCTCTTCTTATCAGACCTATCCTCACTTTTTACTTTTTGGAATCCCTGTGGGATTTCTCTTTTGGCTCTGTTAGCCTCTTCTCCCTGACAATGTTTGTATGCAATTTCCTAACATTCTTCCATTGTACTCGGATTCTTGCTGCTCAGCTTCGCATGTAACCGTCCTTCTCTGAGACCTGCCACGAAAGATGCTACCAAGAATTTATCATCTAGGTCCGCTATCTGGGACGATTCTCCATTGAATCTCTTGATAAACTGCAACACTGTTTCATCACTTTTTTGCCTAATTGTCAGCAAATATGTCCGGTTTCTCTGGAAAGGTCTTGCTGCGATGAATGCATGCATGAACTTTCTGGTCAGGGTGGGGAAATCTGGTATGGATCCGGGGTTCAACTTGTTGAACCAATCTCTTGCTTTTCCTGTTAGAAGAGTTGCAAATGCCCTGCATTTCATCTCTTCTGGAGCGTTATACAAATTCATGTGCTGGATGTACTGGTGCATATGGTCATATGGATCATTAGTTCCATCATATGCTTGAATCTTTGGGATTTTAAATCCCGGAGGACACGGAAATGCATCGATGTCTTCAGTGAAATGAGACACCAGCCTAAATTCATCTTGCTTAGGCTCAAGCATAGCGTCTAACTCTGCTCTGGCGTTATCACCACCTGGGTGAGTAACTACCACTTGTATGCTAGACTCTGCTTCCTGCTTTTCTTTTTTAGCAGTTTGAAGCAGAGTATGTGCTTCAGAAACATCATTATCTTGATTTCTCGCTTTCAAAACTGCCTCAAATATGGCTTTTATCTCTTCAGCCTTGAGATTTGCAAGGATTTCTACCAAATCTGTTTAACTGCATCTGGGTTGCTTGTTTGTCCTTCTTCCATAACTCTCTTCCCGGTCTCTTGATCATTCCGACTTGGGCTTTTGTCTCCGGTTTGATTTTTTTCTTTTTCTGGTTGATTTTGTTGCTTCTTTGAATTTCCTTGATTTCTTGCTTTTTTTTTTATAACAATTACTCACTAACTAGAATTGGGCCCTCCTTCTAGCGCCAAATGATGTTGTTCGAATATTACAATCGGGTAATTGGGTAATTCTAATTAGGAAAACAATATAAGAACAAAGGGATTTGTGTATAATTTTGGACTGAACTCCTCGAGAGAGCTGCCTACGTATCCAATTTAGAGAATAATCTGGAATCAAGTCCCCCTCGTAGTTCAGGGGGTTCCTTTTATATCAACAGATCGTGGTTCTCTTCCTTGCATGATGGGAGGTTATCAACGGTTATCTTTTGGACGTGGGGTCTACCCACGTCTGTAAGTAGTTGAGGCGTTGTTGACTCGGTCTTCACCACGTTCAGCCTATTATTATGTCCAGAAACCCTTCTGGTCAGAACACGGTGGAGTCCTGCTCCTCTGACTATTCTGTCCAGCATCTTGATCGACCGCGCTTGGTGGTCCATTTTGACTGGCTCATTTATCTTTATTATCTAACTTTCATACTGGGCCCGGCCCAATTACGAATAATCCGACCCAGTGGGCCTACATATCATCAACCCCTGAATCGGCTTTTGGAATCTGGACCTTGGAGCTTCGATGGAACTCTGCTCATATTGAAATCCTAGAAAAATGATTGGAATGAAGACGAGAACTTCTTTGCTAATTGCAGTTTCTGGATTCAAAGTATTGGGATCCCTATCAAGCTTGATGCGGTGGATGTGGGAAGAAGAATTGCAAGTTCTTTCGCCGGAAGTAATATTGTGAAATTACGGCAAGAATCATGTACTGGATGTGGATCCTGAAAAGAGCGGTTGATTAGGGGTAATTTAGTTAAAATAGAATTATTTTGTCCTTATCGAAAAAAAAAAAAAAAACATAAATTTATATAAAGGAAGTAAAATGGACTAAAACCCAATATTCCCTTAAAACAAATAGTCTCCACGATAAAAAAAAAATTCTATATACTGTATCCGTACCCACAACGCCATGACAACTTATTCCTTACAAAACTTATGAATATAAATATAAACCATAAGAATAATTAAATAATAAAACCAAGGTAGAAAAGAACAAGAGTGGAGCCTTTACCTTTACCACTCAAGAATCTCAACCCATTTTTCTAATTAATAGTCAAACCTCTAGCTGCAAGTTGCAACATTAAACATACATCATACTCTGAATTAATCCAAAAAAACAAAATAAAAAAATAAAAAATAAAGGACATAATAATAATAATGGTGAATAAACAGGACAATTCAAAAACAGGACAATTAAAAAACATAAATAATATTAAAAAAAAAAAAATTTGTACAATTCACTCCTACCTGTACCTATTTTTTGTCCTACACAGCAGCAAGCTGAAAATAGAACATCCAGCGAATCAAAGTAGAAGAAAATGCACCCGTGTTTTTTTCTTGTCCCTTTGCTGCAGTGTTTTCTTCCTGTCTCTGCTGTCATCTTCTGTTAAAAATGTATGTAATCTTCTGTAAAAAAATTAAAAAAAAAAACAGTAGAGATCTCAATTATATATCATAAAGCTTCATCATCATCATGTAAACCAACTAACTTAATATAATATTTATATATATATATATATATATATATATATAAGAGCATCTTGTTAGAATGATTGCAACAAAGTTTTTTCAAAGAAAAAAAGGTTTTTTTTTTTTTTTTTTTTTTTTCTTTCTCCAAAAAATCCCATGAAATAAATAAAGCAGCAGAGCAAAGATAAGGGGGCTCTATTCAGTAGTACTAGATTATTATCTGGCATCCACTCTGTTTAAAATTGTCAGAATTGCTCTCAAAACCATATAGTAGTTTATGGTCCCAAATTAGATTCTTGAGGACAGACAATATTCTCACTTCTGGGCTTTTGCCAGTCAAAAAAAAAAAAAAAAAAAAAAACCATCCTAATTGAAATCAACAACATACACAGCATAAAAGAGTAGTGTAGTACAACTTTCTGGTTCTGGGGTCATTTTCTTACTTAAATTCTTCAACATTGGTGCAAAGGTAGAAAGTTTTGTTAATTTACTGATTTAGTCACAATTATGCAATATTCACAGTATTATTTCCAACTGTTTTTATTTTATTTTAATGGCAGATTCAATGTTCAGATCTATTGAAGGAGGTGTGATCCAAGATTCTTTGCTGCAACTGCATGACAACATCAATTTTAGCAATAGTTGGTGGTGTTGTAGGGGGAGTTATATTGTTGATAATCATCATAGTTATCTGTTGGTTTTGTTTTTCTCAATACCGAAAGTTGTCGAAACAACGCAATTCCGAAACAGGATCTTCAGCTCCATCTTTAGGTAATGTAAATTAATTCTGTTTTTTTCTTTTTTTTTTGATTTATAATGTTTTATCATGTATTGCTTTGCAGTAGAGATGAAAAGAGGTCGGTCATTGGCGGTTCAATCTCCGTTTAGGCAATACGGATTGGACGAGCTGGAGCAAGCTACTAGAAACTTCCATGAAAGTAATCTAATCGGATTCGGAAGTTTCGGTATGGTTTACAAAGGTTTGCTTTGTGATGGTACTGTTGTGGCTATCAAGAAACATATTGGCACTCCTTTTCAAGATTTCATTGAAGAGGTATGAGTTGTATGATCGTTTTTTAAGTTAAAAAGTTGTTAATGTGTTGCAAAATTGGGCTAAAATATATATACAGACTTCCTTTATCTCATAATCTAGGTTTTCAGAACGAAAAAAACCAAGTCTTTTTCTATCAAGATGAATTAATACTGTTTAATGTGTGCAAAAAATGGGCTAAAATGTAAAGTAAACAGGTGAAAAACCTGTCAAGGATTCAGCATCGACACGTCGTCAACCTCGTTGGCTTCTGTCAGGAAAATGGATTCCAGATTCTAATGTATGAGTACTTACCAAATGGCAGCATCTGCAATCATTTATATGGTAAAACTCATTTAATTCATGATACTAATTAAACAGACTTACATTACATACACTTACTATGTATGTATATATATATATATATATATATTCACGTGATCAATCACATGCTATTTATTGAACAGACACCGGGAAAGATGAAGCAACAAAGTTGGAATTCAAGCAGAGGCTGTCCATTAGTGTTGGGGCGGCGAAAGGTATATCTTTTTTTTTCTTCTCTCATATTTTAGGCAGTTTTCGAGATTTTTTTATTTTTTTTAAGGATTGTGTCCTGCTTTTGCTGTTGTTGCGGCATTAATTTCTCAGGTTTATGCTACTTACATGGAAGAAATCCCCCAGTAGTTCACGGAAATTTTAAGACTGCAAATGTGTTAGTAGATGAGAATTTCATTGCTAAAGTTGCAGATGCAGGAATTAGAAGGCTACTACAGAAAATTGAAGATGCAGGTCCTTCTTCCTCAAGTGGTTCTAATATCAACCCCTTTCGAGATCCCGAGTAATAATTAACTTAATTTCCTTTTTTTTTTATGCTTAATTATTATTACTACATGTTTAATTCTCAATTAATTAAATTTCCTTTTTTATGCAATTTTTATAGGTTGGTGCAGGCATCAGGTAGAGTTTATGAAACAAGTGATTTGTACAGCTTTGGGATATTCCTTTTGGAGCTAATAACTGGAAAGGATACATCAAACATTGAGGCGTTTCGATTAGACGACAGTATTGTCCAATATTGGGTATGTTAATTACATAATCTTTGGTCATTAATTAATTAACCACTAAAATGTCAACTAATTAATTAGGATTTTTGTTTGAAAAAAAGAGAGCTTTACTTTTCATAAACAAGTGTAAATTAAGAAAAGAAAAGGTGAACCAATCCTGTTGAAATTTTTGGACCACATTAATTGCCTTTTTCCCTTTTTTTCTTCTTAAAGTTGGATTGAAATAATTCCCAAATTAAAAACAGTATCATTTTCGCTCGTGTTTGTTTATTAATTTATTGCCTAAAAGACGCGATTTTCAGGACAATTGACAGATTAACATGCTATTTTGAATATATCTCTGATGAATGAATAGGTTAAAGAACATGTTGAATCAAATGAATTAGTAGACGAACGGCTGGATGGAAGCTTTACAGAAGAGGGAATGACAGATTTTGTGAAGCTGATATTACAGTGCATAGTTTTACCTGGAAGATTAAGGCCAACCATGGAAATGGTAGTGACAGAGCTCGAACGGATACTCGAGAAAGAAATCATGCTAACAACAATTACAGTTGAAGGTACTGGTACTGTTACATTGGGGAGCCAACTTTTCACTAAGTGATGAAAAAAATTGAATGCAGCATTGGAATATGTTTGTTTTGAATCTCAGGCATATATATATATATATCTGTGTGGTTCTTGAATATATAAAAATTGATTTATTATATATATTGATTTGATTAAATATTGATATTCCCCTTTTAAAAGGGTTTGAATTAGAATATTGTTGAGGTTAGTAATTTAATTAATTGTATATCTGCCAAGTTCAAACTGTAAAGATTAATCTTGAAACATTAGTCTTAATGAAATTGTTTTCAAGTACTTAGCTTGTAATGGAATTTCCATAATGCTGCTTCTGATTTACTGATGCTTTTGTACTGGGAAATGGACACGTGGGACAAGATGAGAAGTGTAATACTATCTCCGTTTCAAAATGTAAGTCTATTTAGTTTTTTGGTTTTGTTTTAAAATATAAGTTTATTTAAAAAACCAATAAAACATTTACTCTCTCCATTCTAAATTATCTGAGGCATTCGTCAAAATCACACATGTTAAAAAAATAAGTTAATGCATTGATTTTAAAATAAAATGACTAAAAAGTCGTTGGATATAATTAGGGAGTCTTTATTCGCACTACAGTAAACTTACCGTTGCACCATTATATATTTCACACCACACCTAAAACTAAAATTTACTTTTACACTACATCGATTTTTAAACATTTTTCATTTATTATTTACACCACATTATCTACCTTTACACCACATTTTATACTATTTTCAAACCAATTTTTATAACACAATATAGTCCAACACTTCCAAAATAATAAATCAATCCATCCCCACTTCTCCACCCACTACCTCCCATTTCCACCATCTCCACCACCCATCTCCACCATCTTACATCTTAAACCATTTGATCTCCCACTACAATTCTCTCCCCTCACCTGAAACCAACCTCTCCCTGCTCCTCCCCTGATCTGAAACTCCCTCCCCCCCCCCTCCCCCGGCCTGCAATCTGAACGCCGCCCCTCCCCGGTCTGAAACCATGCTCCTCCTTCCCGATTTGAGCCCTGCTCCCCCGACCCCGATTTGAACACACAAAAAAAAAACAAAAAAAATATTTAACCTATTTAAATTAGGAAAAACAAAAAAAATAAAAATTAAATCCTAAAATATGTCTTCGTTGCATTGCAGCATCTTGGATTGATGCCTTTTCCCTTTTTTCCTCTCTGTACAGCAGCCGTGTGTTTTTTTTTTTTTTTTTTTTTTTTCCCGTCGTTCAGTGCCTGGAAGTGTCGATGCGCCCCTTTTTCTTTTCCATTGAAGCTTTTGGCCGACGGTTCGACAAAAAAAAACTACTACTATGAAATTTAAATTGCAAGAATAAATTACATAAATTGCAAAATAAATTACATATATCCTATACTCGTATAATACTAATTATACGAGCTTACAATAGATCTAACGGTAAACAAGTACCAACATCAATTCATCTCGTCAACCAAATCATCCAATCGCATATATATATATAAATATATTAAAGATGCAATATTTATTCAATTTCACTCCTAATTTAATTAATTATGCTTTCGATATCGTAAAATTTAACCTTTCTTTGATACCACATGCTAAGATGTAGTAGCATCGATCGAGACACTCGATCTTAGCACAACGGAAGCTTATGCGATTTACGATATGAGACATAACTAATTAACCCTACGAGAAGATTGAAGATTTACCTTTAAGAGGAATAGTAAATCGACATAGAGGGAGAAGTCGTGATCTTCCGGATTGTATCTCCAAGCGACGACAGGTGGACGTCGATCCTCGCCGTAGAACCTCCTCGAATATGCATAAAAAAAACCCTAGGTTTTTCTCTTCTAAATGACTAAGGCAAGAAAATAAATTTTTTTTTCCTTTTGATTTATTTGTGAAGCAAATTGTGATTAAAATTGTGTTGGGAGGAACTCTCTTTATATAGGAAAATAACTAGTCAAAAGAGTTATCATTTTCACACCACAAAAACCTATTCCCATAAGGAAAATATATTTTTGCTACAAAATAAGAGATAATTTCCAAAAATCAATCTCTTAATTTTTCCATTAATTATCCAACAAATAGATAATTAATTAATTACACATGTGAGATAATCTAGGAAAATTTCTTCTCCTAAATATCCACAAAATAGGCGCCACCTTTGTCAAACTTTTAATAGAAAAATGTCTTTTCTATTTTACATATTATTTACCAAATAAATAATATTGCATATTCATTAAATAGACCAACTATTTAATTTATTCTCTAGGTTCCATAAAACGAGAAAACACTCGCATGTTAGGAGCCAAACCGGAGACCATGGACCTATAATCAGTAGCTATAATAAATTAAATAAAATATTCATCGAACAGAATATTTCTACTTAATTCATTAATTCCGGAATTATGCCACCATAAATCCGAAACTGAACTCTATCGAGTATATATATAACTTATTCTCAAAACGTCGAGTCGAGACGATAAGTGTCCATTGATATAATCATTACATATAAACTAACCCTCAATAGACTATCCGTAATGAGGCAGGATTATTTCCGTAAACCCTCTTCAAAACATCTTATCCTTATTTACCATTAACCCACTAGTGATCAATTAGTTCATAACCAATACGAACTCGCGGGATCGATCAGTTTCTAGGATCAACAAATAAGGGGATTGTCTTTCTACTTCCCGCAAAAAGGAATGAATTCCATATCTCTGAGACACACACTTCTCACTCATTCCAGGATAGTGCCAACGTGAAAGTGATTCGGACCGCGCCTCTTAGCTGTCCTTAACGAACACATAAACCCTATCCTGAAACAAGTAGGAGTCTGTAATCACTTCAGGATTAATGTTAATCCATATATGATCATCTTGTGATTTAATACGATTTCTCAATCACGGAATTATATGAGAAATACAGATTAAATCGGTCCAGTCCTGTATGATTATCATCATATATAAATGCCCCACTTAGACAACCAATGTCGACGGTCCGGATAAGATGGTCACACCATAAAGTGTTCTGGCGCATTAATGGTGGTTTAATCAACAGACCCCATACTTTGGTTAACTTCACCACGCACTAACATTTCAAGTGTATCACCATAAACTTAATCATCATGTGTGACACAGACTAAGTTATATGGCTACATATGATACGACTTGGGGTTTTCAGTAGTGTATGTCTTATAAGCACAAAGCAAATAATAAGATGAGAATAAATCTGTCATTTATTAATTCTAATTTTTTTTACATAAATTGTCTTTCGGGAGTTACTTCCAACACACACAACCCCCCCCCCCCCCCATTTGAATCCCAGTCCTCCCTTCCCCTCCCTCGTCAAGACTAAAACCCAACCTGACTCCATAAAATCCGACAACCTGTGAAATTGTTTTTGTGGATTTTGACATTGTACTTGTTATCTTAGATTGTTGTTCTTTTGGGGTACAATGGTTCTAATTTCTGATTTGTAAAAAAAAAAACACGGTGTTAATGAATATGAATAATGTGTTTCCAGTTGTTGAAAAAAAAACATGGCAGAAAAGTAACGAGGAAGAAGATAAAAAAGGGGTCTGGGGAGGGGCACGGTTGAAAGGGGAGGGGGAGTTTGTTTATTTTAAAAGTGTGGAGGAGATAATAAAAATAATAAAATCTGGAGGTAATAAAAAATGTTTGGTAAATTTATTTTTCTTTTTAAAATGGGGTGTAGAGGTAGATTTAGTAATTCTAAATTAACATCTGTGGTGCAACAAGTAAATGACATATTTTTTCAGTATACTGTGGTGCAGTGGTAGATTTGTTGTGGTGCGAATAAAGGGTCCCTATAATTAATGTGACATTCTTTTTTATCTATCCTATTACAATAAGTAAAGGTAAACCAAGGAAATATACCATAAATATTGCATTGAAAATGTAACTGCATCAAATAAAATGAAACAAATTATTTTGGCAACTGCCTCAGATAAATTGGAACGGATGAAGTATTACATTTTTCTCCTTCTATCCCTCATTTATTATATACTCAATTACTTTTCACTACTTTGCATTAATACCAATAAAAGGTAATTTTAGTCTTTTTAATCAAAATTAATGACACATAACAAATTTAACTAACTTTCTTAATATGTGTGAAAAACCCAAACGCAATTACATTTTGGGACGGAGGTAGTATATATTTATATCAAATACACCCCATTGCGTGAGCTTATCAACACGTGAATAAGAGTAGACATGTGGTAACGAAAGGGGGAAAAAAGTAATTTATATAATTTTATATAACACGTCTCTCGTGTGTGAGCTTACTAACACGTGTAAGAGAATATATATAATTTACATTTATATCTTACCTGACAAACGTTTGAACACAAAAATGGATGATAATTTCAATCTAAGTGAGGTGGTGATGATACCGGAGTGCCATCGTGTTTGTTTCGGATTGATTTCGTGTCAGAAATATTATACTCTTGGGTGGGGTTGATCATTCCATCAAATCTTTGAGAAGGGGCCTCTCTTATTTAATGGTCGGCGTGGCGATAGGGTTACAATACGCGTACATAAGAGAGTGTGTACCTGTTAAGATCAAACGCTTACCGTTGTACTAAAACCAATTGATACTAATAAATGTGCTACTTTATTTCCTTATCATTTAAGAGTGTGAGCAATCTGTCCCAACACTCCCTATTTTTCTTTTCATTCAAGAGTGTGGAAATTTCTCCCAACATCCCCCTCAAGTGTGAGCAATCTGTCCCAACACTTGAACAATTTTTCAATAATGTTCCAACCAGGGTTTGATCTCATGACATCTGGCTCCGGTACCATGTTAGGATCAAGCGCCCTATCATTTAAGAGTGTGAGCAATCTGTCCCAACAAATGCACAATTTTTTTAAATAATGTTCCAACCATGGTTCGATCTCATTACCTCTGGCTCCGATACCATGTTATCATTGTGCTAAAACCAATTGGTGGTACTAAAGGTGCTATTATATTTCCTTATACATTCAAGAGTGTTGGTAATCTCTCCCAACACCCCTCGAGTGTGGATAATCTGTCCCAACACTTGCCCTTTTTTTTAATGTTAAAATAATGTTCCAACCATGGTTCGATCTCTTGACCTATTGTTTTGTTTTTAAAGATCAAGCGACCACTAGTGAGAAGCAAGAATAAAATTGTTGGAAGCCATAAAATGAAGCTAAACCATAGTACCATCAGATCTAGGCTCGGGTCCCCCGGGTCAGTGCCACAATCAAATTTTTTTAGCTAGGATTTCATTCCAAATAATCACAACTTCAATCGAAATTAAAAGCACGGCGTCTAGTAATACGAATCTAGTAATCATGTAGGGCTCTGGATCCTCTTTTATCCATATCTATATAAGAATATTTAATCTAATTAAGTATACTTTGTACATTGAAAGAGTCACATTCTCTAATTGTAATACATATTGTCACACCTCTAAGTGTTATCATTAAATTAGGAAACAATTTTCTTTATTTATATATTATTGATCTTGGACATCAAAAAATATATTATTGATCTTATAAATAATCTGTGACACGTAATATTAAATAGAAATATTATTTTCCATTTAAAAATTATTTCGCACATTCAATTACACTGAAAAACAGTTTTTCTATGTGCAAATTAGTTATAAGGCCGTCGTTAGAGAATTAATGATCATTTAGGACACTCTGAAATCTTATTTAGTTATAAGGACATTCTAATTTTAAGAAGGAAACTTATTTAGTTATAAGGACATTCTAATTTCAAGTGGATAAAGAAGAAAAAGGAAGGAAGGAAAAAAAAAGATGAAGCGCTGGAAGAAAAAAAAAAAAAAAGCAAAGCAAAGCGCTGGTGACATTGATGTTTTTTATTTTTTATTTTTTATTTTAAGATGCAGTGACATTGATGTCTGAAGCAGTGACATTGATGACTTATGCAGTGACATTGATTTCTGAAGCAGTGACATTGATGACTTATGCAGTGACATTGATGTCCGATGCAGTGACATTGATGAATAATGCAGGGACATTAAGCTAAACATTCAAGATCGTGTTAAAGAATTGAGGGATTCCACAATGAATCCAATTATCAGGAGGGCACAAACAACGTGTGGCCATTACAAGAGTCATAGTGAAGAGTCTTTGTAGTTTCACCAAACATGTACTTCTATCCATATTAAAAGCTCCACATTTGGAGAAATGCAAAACAAGAGCAGAGCTGACTGATGTAGTTGTTAAGTTTTATGCAGTGACATTGACGACTTATGCAGTGACATTGACGACTTTTGCAAAGTGACATTGATGTACGAAGCGGTGGACATTGATGACTTATGCAAAGTGACATTGATGTCCGAGCGGTGACATTGATGATTGTATTTACAATTAGATAAGCGATGCAATGATATTGATGTCACCGCATATACAACTTGATACACACATTTGATAACTTTGTAAAGTAACTTTATTTCTTTGTTATCTTTAAATATTTGATTGATGTTGGTTTATTTGATTAGTGTTGGTTTAAATTTTCGATAACTTTGTAAAATAACTGTATTTCTTTTGTTTTTTTTGGTTTAAATGCATATTTTTACAACCAAAGGTATGCATAAATTGTTACAATAACACGTCACTGCATAAATCGTTACAATAATACGTCAGTGCATAATTCGATACAATAAGACATCACTGCATAGATCGCTACAATAAGAAGTCACCTGCATAAATCGCTACAATGAGACGTCATTGCATAAATCGCTACAATGAGATGTCACTGATCAAGGTTACCAATGGATCGCGGCGGTCAATACATCATGGTAGCCAATGAATCGCGGCGGTGAATACATCGGGGTGGTTAATGGATCCCGGTGGCCAATGCATCCGGGTAGGTGGTCAATGCATGACGGTGATCAATACGTCACGTCGATTTTTATGAAGAAAAAAATTGATTTTATGAAATTTACTCGGAAAAATATCAAATTTGATTTCAGAATAAAGAAGACGAAAAAATATGAATTTTAGTGAAAAATTATGATGATCCGAGTTTTAGATCAAAATATATGACATTTAGAATATAGTGAATTTAAAATAAAAAAAACAACGTTCATTTCAGTTTTTTTTTTTTTTTTCCCCCGCTTCTTTTTTTTATTTTTCCCTTGCTTCTTTTTTTTTCCTTCTTCCTCTTTATCCACTTGAAATTAAATGTCCTTATAACTAAATAAGATTTCGGAGTGTCCTATTACCCCTAATAAGTTGAAAATCAGTCCATTTAAATAATTGACCCTTTTTCTATTTAGTTATACTATATCCCATCCATTCTGAAATAGTAAAGGCTTGTCAAAAAGATTTGTTCCAAAATAACTGAGACCGTTATATTGGAAATGCGGCATTTATTGTGTTTTTTATACATCACATAGATAACGAATGGATGATTCATCCATTAAACGGAGAAACACTTTTCTTGTGTGATTAGTACGTTATCAAGAATATGAATGGATCTATAATCAAGTGGCCAACCAAATTCTTTAATTGAATCACTTGAATTATTAATCATAGTGTCATATCATCATATATCCGAGATTGCACTCTTCCGCATATTTTTGATTGCTTCAAAATAACTCTTATACACTTTCATATAAACATTTTTACATCTTGCAACGACTCAAATGCATGTTCTAAGTATTGAAAATTTTCCTTTCTCAGATCTTCATTCCCATGTGCATCTAACCCAAAGAAACAACGTTTTTTTAATCCCCCCCCCCCCCCCCCCCCCCCTTTTTTTTTTTTATATTTTATTTTCCTGATTTACAAAGGAAGCCCAAAAGAACGCCCACAGAAATACACATTATAATTCTCCATTTGTTTCAAAAATCCATCTCCAAGACAATGCTTTAAAAACTTGAGCTTCATCACATACCCCCATGAATTCGTCTGCAGATACGACTAGCTCCTTTGCAATCTTTCTTGAAGTCTCTCCAATATATACGGGAAGCTTAATTTCTTGGGGTTTGGTCCACAATGCTCCGAAATCGGGGGAGTGAGGGAGGGAAGGGAGAGTCGGGAGAGGGAAGCAGCATGAAGGAGGAGGTGGCGGCGGGGACAAAGAGATAGCGGTTGTGATGGTTTAGTTTTTGAGAAAATAGATAAAAAAGAAAAGTGGGATGTGGTGCCTTGAGTTGGGGTCAATTTGTAAAATTTTAAAAATTTAAGTATCATATTGTACTCCCTCCGTCTTATTTTATTTGTCATGTTTGACTTTTCACACAGATTAAGAAAGATGTAGTTAATGCTTTGAATCACATTAAATGATCCAATATTTTTACACTTATGCCCTTTAAGTTGTTGTCGGAGCATTTAATGCTACACACTTTTTATTGTAAATATTGTAAAGAGAAAAGAGTATTTAAATAAATTTAACAATTAATACACAAAGTTGACATTTATTTTGGAACAAACCAAAAAGGAAATATGAACAAATAAAATGAAACGGAGGGAGTAGTTATTTTATGAGAAGTGGAACATTTTGACAGAAGTGGTGTAACTGGTAAAAAGAGTTGTGTAGTAATTACAGTGTGGTGTACTAAGTATACGGGAAAATCAATGTTGTGCGAAAGGCAGAACAACAAATAAAAATTGGTGTCCCTTAACAACAAAAATTACGTTTCTAACTTCTTGATTTTCTTCACCTTTTCCAGCTGCTATTTCTGCAACGAATCTATTGAATGACGATTGAACTCTATCTCCTCATTCCGGATATCCACGTCCTTCTGCAACATCCGAATCTCATACCTTAAAAACCCGTTTTCCTTCTCGAGAAGATCCAATCGAGATATTAGTGCTTCGAATTCCGTTTCCACCAGAGCCTGTTGATTGCTTGCATCATTTGGCAAATTCACATTAGCCATTAATGCCTTAGTAAGATGGTCATTTTCATCCATTAAATCCGCACATTTTTTCTCGTTTCAATCCGTGATTCTCCAATTCCATTGATGCATTCTTCAAAGATTCATGTTCATTCTTCGTAAAAACAAGTTGCCGCACATTCATGTTCGTTCTTCGTAAAAACAAGTTACAGAATTGGATTTGTCCCCTTATTCTTTACAGGTGGGTGGTTGGGGAAAACTACTTTCGGCGGCGATGGAAGTTGTGTGAAGTAAGATGAACGAAGGAGAGCAATAAAAGATAAACGAGGGTAATTTTGTCCGGTCATTTTTATTTTGTCTTTATAATCATTGGTTTTTTTTTTTTGGTGTCCTAAATGTCTAATTAAGTCCCAAAACACGTCCTTATAAAACAAATAACACCATAAAGAAATATAGTAGCGCATTTACTAACAACAATTGGTTTTAGCACAACGGTAAGCGCTTGATCTTGACATTGTAGCAGACTGATGGCCAAATTATAGTAAACCAACATTAACCGGCAGAGTACCGGGTCGGTTGTAATACAACGGCGAGCAATGTCGTATCCCACGAGGAATCAATGAAGTATCACATCATTTTTGTATCTAGTTTAGGCTCACAATATGGGTGAAAATAATAATTATAACTAGAAAACGAAATAAAAAAAACTATAACTTTAAAATATATGATTAAATGAATAGCTAAACTATGATCAAGAACACTACTCTTAACACATTTACCGAATCACTACGAATGAGCCTTAACCTACCAACCTACCAATACCTCTAATGAATGTGTTGTGGGTGTAATCTCCTAAACTGGTCCCTAGGCGCTAATACCACAACCTAGTTACCTTATATTCGGTTCAACAGTCCCCTCTATGAGATTTAATTGACCTAATATAATGAAGAACAATGAGACGCTCCGCATCCACCGAGTTCACGGCTTAGCTAGAAAGACCTTACCAAGGAACAGGTTGTGAAAAACTCGACTAGTTCGTGCATGACAATCCTAAAACCCTATTTCGCACACTCCCTCGCAAAATACATCTATAGAGTTCGTGTGTATGATCAATTAATGGTTAGCTACTCCGCTAATAGCATTAGGTTCAAGTTTTAGGACAGAACAATTCAAAAGATTCAAATTTTAAGCACTGCTCATCCTTAGATCATCGTTTAGGTATTAATTTCGTTATTCCATCACATAATTTAGCTATAGAAAAAATTTAGCTACTCATACTAATAATAAAATCGCCGAAATTAATCAAGAAATACATAATAGGCATCAGAAAAAGATGAAGAAAATTACCAATAAAAATGTTGAAGCAATTGCGTCACTTCGTTGGTTACATAATATAGCTTCTCAATCATCAATCGAATCGTCACTTCGTTGTCTTCCAATCACAAAATAAACGAGTAATAAAGTGCTGTTGTTTTCCAAGAAAAATTACAGAAAAAGTAAAAATAAGCTGTTCTAATGGAAGGAAAAAAATTTATGCAAAGAAATAAACTTATGGTGTGAAAAACTGTATGTTTAAATTTGACCTAGGTGGTATTTTATTTAAACCAATTGCCGACCGAATTTATTCCGGAAATTCCCCAAGCACGTCCGCCTCAGTCTTTCTCCTTTTCATCCACTTTAATAAAATGCAAATAGGGTGTGGACCCTTTCCTTGACCAATAAGGAGTTTTTTTATTTTTTTTATTTTTTTTTATATCTTATTTTCCTGATTTTGATAAAAACATTTTGGTTTGAAGGAAATCATACCGAGACCTCCTCTCCCACTAAACACCATTTTTGGGATCCCACTGATACACCAGAAATTGCCCCGCTCTTATTATAATATTTTATCTTCCCAGCGAGATCAGTCAACGGCCGGTCAAGTATGTCACCGCCTCGCCATCGATTAAACCAGTGATTATCGAGCCCCTCCGCGACATGTATCAGCGAAGTGGACCCCAGACCAGGGGGCCCGCCCAACGAGTTTATCAGTGACCTCGCCTATTTCGGCGAGCTTATCTATTGTGAAGATCACCGGGCTCGGCCTCTCGACCTCGATTCGTCTACCTCGGCTCGAGGCCTCGATCATCCGCTAAGCCTCGTATCCGAGCCCATTATCTTAGCCACGTGTCTTATCCTACTCGTTTGGCCTTAACCGTAAATACACACTAAGCCCTAAATGGGCTCATACCTATAAATAGGAGGTCTCCCTCCACCATAACAAATGATTCTCAATATGCCTAATACAACACTTGGCTCCACACTAAATAAGCCAACTCTTCCAATACCGAGAACTACGCGTGGCTTGATCCCTCTCTACAGGGTACGTAGGCAGCCTCCACGGCTCAGCTCACAACCACCCCAAACACCATCCATTTGGCCGGAGAGCCACCACTGTACACCGAGAAATGATATCCTTCCGTTTGATAACACTGATGTACCATTTTTGGCATCATCATTTGGTTCCGTTGCCGGGAAAGAATTGAAATAGCCAGCTGCACCGCCGTGTTCTTGAGCAGATCTGCATCGCCGGTCATCTTCTCCGGCGACCTGTTTCGTCAAACTCACGGCTTTGGAGAGGTGCATCGAGTTTCTCACCGAGATCGTCCCATTCAGCACCAAAAATGGTAAGTTCTTCAATCGGTCTTTTAAAATACATAGTTCTATATCACCCTTTGCGTTCGAAGATTCACCATCGGAGTGATATTCAACCGTGTACGGCCGTGAAGAGCTCCGTTTGCTTTCAAATTTGTCAATTTCGGTGATTGCATGTTGGTTAAAGGATAGGAGAGAAGCCCAGAATCGTGTCAAAGATCAACGTTTAAAATTTTGGCTGATTTGGGTATCAAACTATTGGTCTAAATCAAAATTACCAAATCAAATAGTTACCATTTACGGAAATATTTGGGTACATTATTGTGTCTCGGTCTGTTGTTGGGTTCACACCTCAAATTGGATTGAGTTGCATGTCGGATTAACAACACTGGGAAAACGGGATTACGCCGAATATTTCGCCCGGTTATCTCACACCACGTGTCCGCCATTTGTAACCCACTACGAAATCTCCCCGCAAGCTTTCGAATTTGTTGATAAAATGGTTGAAGACAACCCGCTAGATAGCGAGGTCATAATCACGCGGGGGTAAGCAAGACGCCGCGGCCTGCGAGGGACGGCGTCGCCGGGGGCCGGCGAATCAACTTAGTGACCTCGAGAAAGGGGCGAGGATCAAGGACTTGGAATTAGAATTGGCCAATCTAAAGAAAACCGAGCTCGCGAGGCACCATTGGCGACGCCGAGCAAACGTTACCACGCCAAAACTCGGCGAGGGCGATCTCGCAAAGCTAAAAGAGTGGGGAATATGTCGCGCGAATGAAGATAGTAAATGACATACTTGTCGCGACAAAGCATCCCCCTTGCTAATACAGCCTCCGCCTATCTTCGGTCCCATCCCCGCCAAAGCTCCGATCGCCATCGACTTGGCTGGGTTAGGAGAGCCAGAAGACAATGAGCGAACTAATCAGGAGGAGGAAAATCTCCGCGCCAAGCCAGGGGGCCTCGCATTGGATTTTCTGGATTTTATGGTTTTCTTATCGGGCTCGGCGGAACAAGTAAGCTAATCGATTCATTTATTTTTAAGCTTTACGCTTTAGCTTATTTTGGCATCGCGCGTTACATTTATAAACGAGCCGCCATTTAGTCAAAACACACGGGTCACACCAACGAGATAAGACCCTTAAACCTCTAACACTATAAGCGACTCCGTGCAACCCACGCGTTTTTGCCTTATCTTTTAGAATTGCTCGAGGATAGGTTGTGTTTTCTTTCGTACCTAACTTGCAGGTGGTGGTACGGGGCAGCTCGCCTCGCGACCTTTCTGGAACCGCGGGCTAAATCGCCCCCTGCGGTGTTCTAGAGACGGCCCTTATAGGCCCATCTTTACATGTAAACTCGGCGGCCACGGCCCGGCCTCGCTATATTTTACCTGCGCGGCCTCTATCGGCCCGGCTATGTTATTTCAGCGGCCCCAGTCTGGCCTCGTTATATTATCTCAGCGGCCACAGTCTGGCCTCGCTATATTTTACCTGCGGCCTCTATCGGCCGGCTATGTTATTTCGGCGGCCCCGGTGCGGCCTCGTTATATTATCTCGGCGGCCACGGTGCGGCCTCGCTATATATTTTACTGCGGCCTCTATCGGCCTGGCTATGTTATTTCGGCGGCCCCCGGTCGGCCTCGTTATATTATCTCGGCGGCCACGGTCCGGCCTCGCTATATTTTTACTGCGGCCTCTATCGGCTTGGTTATGTTATTTTCAGATCGGCCCTCAGTCGGCCTCGACTTAGCTTGGGCCTCGGATCGGCCTCGCTCACCAATGGCCTCGTTCTGGCCTCGCCATAGCTTCGGCCTCCGAAGGCCTCGACTTAGCTTTGGCTTTAGTTCGTCCTCGACATCAACGGCCTCGTTTTGGCCTCGCCATAGCTTCGGCCTCCGAAGGCCTCGACTTAGCTTTGGCCTCGATCGATCTCGACACCTCGCCACTCGCGATCTTGAGAGGTTCTACACGTCATAGCTACTCGCACAAAAAAAAAAAAAAAAAAAAAAAAAAAAAAAAAAGGGGAGTAGGGGTGTACCCCCTCGTCTTAGTACTTGTGTTTTAATTGGGAAAATTAAAACTTTTCAGAGATCAAATGAAATTGTTTTTACAAAGTTTGGAATCGGGAGTATGTGTACATACTCTTTCGGTGCTTGCATTTTTATTGCGAAAATAGACATACTTGTTGAACGAGTCTAGCGCACGGCCTCAAGTTGTTTAGAGTCCGCCTCGACGGTTCGGTGCACCGCGCCAACTACATGGAGCACCGCCTCCCGTTAACCATTGGGGTGCGCTTCAACGGTTCGGTGCATCGCTCCGTAGTTTTCTTCGACCATAGATATACTTTCCCATCTAGTCTCGCCGAAAAGGGTAATCGAATGATACCGCACCGATCTTGCTTCGCCACCAAGCGGCTTTTTACAGTCGATAGACTTCTAGTATTCTTCGAGAATCATCGCGGCTCGACCGTCATTGACTTCAGTTTCTGCGACCGTCAGCAACAATTCACTTTTGCGACCTCAACAACAACTCGCGTTTGCAATCTCAATGACTTCTTCGATAAAGATACATTTCTCAAAGGTCCTCAGCGCCGCTTCAGTTCTAACGCACGACGTCTCGACTTTCGAAGCAAGTTTTATTATCTGCAGATGGCTTTGACTTCCGTTTAGTGATTTGGATTCGAGCTTCGCCATCGATACCTCTTTTATCAACGGCGAAGCCCCCGAGTTTTTGGAGTGCTCGATATTTGCGCGGGAAAACGAAAAGTTTCAAGAATCGACACGACGCTTTGAAATTCGAAATTTGCGCTACAAACGAAGTGTCATCATTACCAGCCGTCACGACCTATCGACGAAGCGTCACCTTGTCAGACTGAAAGGACGCCACATTTTATGAGACGCGCGTCGCAGCCCATTTATATCTCTTCACGTGGCATACCACCTATAGCGACTCGTCGGTACGGTTTGAGCTCGCGCCAAAGCAAATGGCTTCGCCATCTCGGGCGTGATCGTAGAAAATGATAAATCCCGGAATGACACTGTCGACTTCGGTCGACCAACGAGCATGGACGATTCACATCGCAAGCTCTTAAGCCGCGATCGCGGTGACGAAACGACTCCTCGCGGCATATCCGGATCGCTCTATGCCGTGCACTGTCGACTTCGGTCGGACCAACGAGCACGGACGATTCACATCGCAAGCTCTCAAGCCGCGCCGTCGCGGTGACCGAACGGCTCCTCGCGGCATATCCGGATCGCTCTATCTTGCGTGCACCTGTCGACTTCGGTCAGACCAACGAGCACGGACGATTCACATCGCAAGCTCTCAAGCCACAGTCGCAGTGACCGAACGGCTCCTCGCGGCATATCCGGATCGCTCTATATCGTGCATCTCAAGCGCGCGGTGCGATCGAACGACCTTTGCGGCATATCGACGTTCTATCCGTGCATTTCAAACCGCTTGCTACTAGCGTATATCGAGAAACGACTCCTTATAGCACATCTCTTATAAGTCCGATCTATCTCGGCATCATTATTTTGGAACTCGCCATTCGGCGAGCCTTCTCTTATAAGCCCGATCTATCTCGGCATTATTATTTCGGAGTTCGCCATTCGGCGAACATCTCTTATAAGTCCGATCTATCTCGGCATCATTATTTTGGAACTCGCCATTCGGCGAGCCTTCTCTTATAAGCCCGATCTACCTCGGCATTATTATTTCGGAGTTCGCCATTCGGCGAACATCTCTTATAAGCCCGATCTATCTCGGCATCATTATTTTGGAACTCGCCATTCGGCGAGCCTTCTCTTATAAGCCCGATCTATCTCGGCATTATTATTTCGGAGTTCGCCATTCGGCGAGCCTTCTCTTATAAGCCCGATCTATCTCGGCATCATTATTTTGGAACTCGCCATTCGGCGAACATCTCTTATAAGTCCGATCTATCTCGGCATCATTGTTTTGGAACTCGCCATTCGGCGAACATCTCTTATAAGCCCGATCTATCTCGGCATCATTATTTTGGAACTCGCCATTCGGCGAGCCTTCTCTTATAAGCCCGATCTATCTCGGCATCATTATTTTGGAACTCGCCATTCGGCGAGCCTTCTCTTATAAGTCCGATCCATCTCGGCATTATTATTGTGGAACTCGCCAATCAGTGGGCACTTCTTGCAAACCCGACTTCAGTCGACATTGCATTTGCACGGGGGCCTTTACATGCAAAGACAATGCATTATATTATTATATGGCCTACTCTTCTACAACAAGGCAAAGAGGAAAGACGACGCGCCGCGACAGTCAACTCGCAGAACAATTTCCTTGTATATAATCCAGAATTATTTGCTCTATCCCTTTCGCTTCAAGAGAATCGCTCAAGGCACAGAGCAGGGGGCCTTTGATACACCAGAAATTGCCCCGCTCCTATTATAATATTTTATCTTCCCAGCGAGATCAGTCAACGGCCGGTCAAGTATGTCACCGCCTCGCCATCGATTAAACCAGTGATTATCGAGCCCCTCCGCGACATGTATCAGCGAAGTGGACCCCAGACCAGGGGGCCCGTCCAACGAGTTTATCAGTGACCTCGCCTATTTCGGCGAGCTTATCTATTGTGAAGATCACCGGGCTCGGCCTCTCGACCTCGATTCGTCTACCTCGGCTCGAGGCCTCGATCATCCGCTAAGCCTCGTATCCGAGCCCATTATCTTAGCCACGTGTCTTATCCTACTCGTTTGGCCTTAACCGTAAATACTAAGCCCTAAATGGGCTCATACCTATAAATAGGAGGTCTCCCTCCACCATAACAAATGATTCTCAATATGCCTAATACAACACTTGGCTCCACACTAAATAAGCCAACTCTTCCAATACCGAGAACTACGCGTGGCTTGATCCCTCTCTACAGGGTACGTAGGCAGCCTCCACGGCTCAGCTCACAACCACCCCAAACACCATCCATTTGGCCGGAGAGCCACCACTGTACACCGAGAAATGATATCCTTCCGTTTGATAACATTGATGTACCATTTTTGGCATCGTCACCCACAAAAATACTACATTATTAATTAATTTAAATTTTCTTTTCTTTTTCTCGATCGCCTAAATTGAATCTCGCGCCATATCCTTATCTGAACTCTGTTTTGGACGATTTTCATACCGTTGTCCTCGTCACCACTCTATCACGCCGCACCTATAACAAATAAAGCAAGAATACCCTAGCATGACAAATGCCAATAAAACACACACAAATCACCTGAAAATATCGAGATTTTCGACATAAACGTCTTTTGTCTCGTGATTCAACCCATGATGAAATGTGCCTATAAAAACCACTTAACTACCCAGAATCACATCGAATAGGCTACAAATAGGAGGTAAAATGCACGCAAAATTATAGCAAAGTTGACTCTCATCAACTACCCCCCACTTAGCGTTTGCTCGCCCTCGAGCAAATCAAGCGATTTAAAAATGAATCATGAGATCAACGTTGCGATCATATGGGAAACCAAAATATCCAGTGAGTAAAAACTAGTCAACAAGCGAATAAACACGAGCCAACACATATCTTATCATGGAAACGCAATGTGTGTGTGTGTATAGCTTCTCAATCATTAATCACGGTCAACCGGCTCAGATTATAAATGCATGACTAATGGCGTTACACCATAGGTTTATACTTCATAATCATCTCCACTAATCGAGGTGAAATCAAGGATACCTAAGGTCAGGCAGGATTTGCACAGTTGTAACGTTAGGCTAGGGACGGGGGCTAAACGAAAGGATAAAATGATTATCAAAAGAGAAAAACGAGTGAGCCTAATCAGAGCGTCTTGAATTTACTTCATAGCTCACCTCCTTTCAACACCATATCATAAACAGGAGTAAGATGCAAAAACGGTTGCCACCAATATGAACTCCAAGACTGCTTGCAAAAATAGTCGTCACCAAGAACAAGCTCACCAAGAATTCAAGAACACTCACTCCAATTTACTTCATCCCATCGCCATGTATTACATTGGAAATATTAACTCGAAAACTTTCATCCACATTTCTTGACTCAACTTTATTCATTTTGTCCAATTTTTTCATTCTGATTGATCTTTTTTTTTGATAAATTTTTTTTGGTAAGTCAAACACCAACACTTCACTACCCCTTCTCATTCGTAAAGCAAAAGATCCACCAACACCATACTTGGATACACATCTCCACCAACCCCACACTTGTGCTAGCAAGTGTGCCAAAAAAATAAGATTAAAACTCACTCGTAGGGTGCCAAAGGAATGTAGACCACAATAAAGGCTAAGGGTTGGTAATTATAGGCTAATCAACGAATGGCTAAGTTCGGGTGGGGGTCTAACCACCCTACAAAGGCTAGAGGGGTTTATGTGGAAATTATGTATAGGGTTGGCTATTTGGCTCAGGTCGGGTCAATGAAATATCAGGACCGTCATCCATTAATCTACCAAGATTGACCTTTCTATTTCACCTCGAAGTTAATGGTATAAGTTCTAAGTAACAGATTAATGTCTATGGCATCTATAATCATTCACTAACCAACCACAATCATGAAAGAAAAGCTATTACGTGCATAAAAATTCCATTCACACAACAAGATGAAGGTTTGACTCGCATGCATTCAACTCATGACTAATAATTAACCAAAGAAAATTAACCAAAGAATACTATGACTCACATAGGATTTGAAACATCAAAGTCATGATTTTTTTTTAAAATAGCTCAATTTTCACTCAATTGGACCAAACACCAAGCATGTAGCGTATTCGATGCATAAAATTAAAGCACATAGTCAAGTGAAGCTAAGTCTACCACCCCCACTTAAAACGGAACACCGTCCTTGGTGTGTGAGTGATAAAGTAAAGCAAGAAGGACTTAGCTGAACTGCCAAGAGGGCGCAACAATGCAACTGATAACCGCCAATGTATCTCCCAGTGTACCTGTGAAATCACAACATAGAAAACCAATAATCCACTACGAAGAAAGGCCATAACCTTAAGTGTAGGTAAGCACAAGTATGGAGATGTATAGAACAAATACAATACGGTTTATCACAAAGCATGCAACAAAAATCAAGTGGCGTGGTCGAATTTTCACCTTTTATTTTTCTAATCGAGGAAACAAAATCTTAACAACCTAAAGAAGGTGGGTTGCTTCCCATAAGCGCTTTTGTTTATTGTCGTTAGCTCGACTTATTGAATTAAAAAAACTGGATAGGTTGCCGAGTTTATAGTCTTCGGCAAGACTCGTATCCCCCAAATTTTACATTCGACTCTACACTTATCCTAGGGACACTCTCACTACTCACTACTCACTACTCACTCCCCCGTTGGGTGCCTCATAACTCATAGGATTCTCCTCAAAAACTTCCAGCCTCTGCACTTCCTCACGGGTACCTCAATCATCACCCGGGTGCATAATGCTCTTGTAGACATTGAAGGTGACGATCTCATCTCCTGCCCTCATAGTGATCTCTCTTTTCTGGACATCTAGTAGAGTCCTACCCGTCGCTAAGAAAGGTCTACCTAATAAAATAGGGGTTTGACTATCCTTCTCCATGTCCAACACTACAAAATCTACTGGAAAGACAAGTTTCTCGACTTGAACCAACACATCTTCCACAACTCCCGTGGGGCGCCTAATCGACCTATCCGCCATTTGCAAGGTCATGCTTGTACGTTTGAGCTCACCTATCCTTAAACTCTCATATATCTTCGTAGGCATTAAACTTACACTTGCACCTAAGTCACACAACACCTTAGGGAATAACGCCCGGCCTATAGAGCAAGGAATGGAAAAACTACCCAGAGCTTTCAACTTAGGGGGTAACTTATTCTGGAACACGGCAGAACACTCCTCATTCAAGCAAACAATTTTCTCCATTTTAGCTTTATTAGACAAAATTCCTTTTAAAAATTTAACATAAGATGGCATATTCACTAGCGCATCCACAAGCAGGATATTTATCTCTACCTTCCTTAAAATATCAAGAAACTTGTTTTGCTTCTTAGAAATAGTTGGCTTAGTAGGTCCACGAGGGGAGTAATGTAACTTAGATAAGTCATAATGTTTTTTCAATGAATTCACACCTGAGTCGTTCATACCTTCCCGTGTCATGTCTGCTTACTTCTCCGGTGCCGCACTAGGCTTCTTCAACTCTTCCTCTATCTCTCCTCTTCTTGCTCCTCGTCGATCACCACCTAATCTTCATCTTTCTCTTTATTCTTCTCCAGCGTTTCCTTATTCTGAACTTCAGGAACCTCAACATCGCTACCATAGCTTTTCCACTTCTAGTAAAAATGGCATTCACTTGCTTGGGATTCACTTGCCCCATTTACGTCTCCAAGTTTCTTACCACAACTTGTAGGTTTACATGAGCGTTTCTCATCTCTTTCAATTCCTTGTTCACATCCATATTATTTTCCTTCATGTCTTTGCTAATCTGCTCCAGTAAGATGTCCGTGGAACTTTTAGTTTGTACGGGCTCCAAGGGCGGTGGTGCTGACTGCGAGGGTGGGGCATACTATAGATGTGCATTAGGATGCATATAAACCCCTTGCTGAAGCTGCCTCGGGTTTTCAAAAGTATTCAGTGGTTGAGGTGCATATTGATTTTGTTGAGGCTGTGTGATTGGATGTTGAGTGGCTTGCCCGACCACTGGATTTCTACCCCAAGTGAGATTGGGATTGTCCCGCCAATTTTGAGAATTTTGCCCCCTGTTCTGATTGGCTAAATAGTTCACATCCATGGGTTGCCAATTTGATGTCAAATTCGGATCTGTAGTTTGGTAGACCACGGGATTCGAGCACAATGGGTGCATATCCCTGGGGTTTATGCGAAAAGGGTTCTCAAGAGATCGATCATTCAATATTTGAGTCATGGTTAACTGACTAACCTGCTTATGGGGCAATTCGTGGCCCAATGTTCACCACCGCAAATAGTAAACCCTTTGAATTCCTTCTACCATGCCAACATGTCACTCATTTGCTTCTTTAGTTCCGCCATTTCAGCTTGCATCTTTATAAATTCCTCACTTGGCGCGACTTGGTCAACAGAGCCAATTGGCTTTCTTGACATTCTTCTCCCAGTTTTCTGTTGTCGGTTGCTTTCTGCAACTCTTTCTATAGTCGCCAATGCCACATTCGGTTCCACACTCATCATATCACCTCCATATGCAGCATTCAAGTTCGACTGGTCAGTTCTCGCAATCCACCATAAAAAAGATGTACCTGATTCCATGCCTCTAATCCATGATGCGGACACTTTCTCAACATCGCTTTAAATCTATCTCATGCCTCATGCATACTCTCCATATCTATCTGCTCGAAATTGGCGATATCGGCCTTTATGTCCAAGGTTCTGGAGAGGGGACAATAATTTAGTAAAAACTTCGAAGTCACTTGATCCCAAGTGTGTAGGGAATCATGGGGAAATGACTCGAACCATGCTCCGGTGGCCTCTTTTAATGTAAAAGGGAACAACAACATCCGTACCGCTTCCTTGGATACTCCATTCATCTTCACCGTTCTGCACACTTGCATGAAATGGTTTAGAAATTGATTCGGGTCTTTAGTTGATTTACCCGAAAACTGCGCACTATCGTTCAGAAAGTACCACACATGCTGTTTAATTTCCAGATTGTTTGCCGGAATAGGTGGCAAACGGATGGGGTTATGCCCCTCACCAATAGTCGGTGCCGTATAGTCTCTCAAAATTCTTCCCTGATTACCTTGATTCTGTGCCCTAGGTGGTGCATAAAAATTTTGTGCATAAACAGGGGCAGCCGGTGGTGGATTCACATTCTGAGCTTGATTCTGCATCATCAATTGCGCCATCATCTGCGTCATCTGGTTCTGGTCAAAAGGCATTTGCCCAAATAGATTTCCCTGATTGTTGTTGTTCTGATTCTATAGGCCTAGCTTTTGTTGTCGGACTTGGTTCTGCCGACCTCCTTGATTTTGGACCACAGTTGGTCCCAGATTAATTGCCCTCTGATTAGGTGGGGGCTCTCTGTTAAGGCCTTGTATTTCCCGATCCTCGGGACTAAGCGTTGGGTCTAATTACAACCCATCTTGAGTCTCATCTCCAGCAATTAAATTCGTTAAATGTCCACTTCCCGAAGTCATTTCTGATACTTCTGATTCGGTTTCTAATTCAGTAACTGGTGTCGTTGCTTTCCAAACCGATCTCTTCTTCCTCACACTATTCTGATGCCTTGCAAATGCTTTAATTTCTGAAATCAAAGGCATTAGAGGTTCCTTGAAACTTCGTGTCATACACTGCAATCACCAAAACAACAAGAAAATAGTAAAATAAAAATGACCTAATCCTAAATACTCAAATGACTTTCTGATATCGACCGATTCCCCGGCAACGGCACCAGAAAACTTGATGGCCAAATTATAGTAAACCAACTTTAACCGACAGAGTACCGGGTTGGTTGTACTACAACGGCGAGCAAAGTCATATCCCACAAGGAATCAATCAAGTATCACAATCACTTTTGTATCTAGTTCAGGCTAACAATATGGATGAAAATAATAATTATAACTAGAAAACGAAATAAAAAAACTATAACTTTAAAATATATGATGAAATGAATAGCTAAACTATGATCGAGAACACTACTCTTAACACCTTTACCGAATCACTAAGGATGAGCCTTAAACTACCAACCAACCAATAGCCTCTAATGAATGTGTTGTGGGTGCAATCTCCTAAACTAGTCCCTAGGCGCTAATACCACAACCTAGTACCCTATATTCGGTTCAACAGTCCCCTCTATGGGATTTAATTGACCTAATATGATGAAGAACAATAAGACGCTCCGCATCCACCGAGTTCACGTCTTAGCTAAAAAGACCTTACCAAGGAACAGGTTGCGAAAAACTCGACTAGTTCGTGCATGACAATCCTAAAATGCTATTTCGCACACTCCCTCGCAAAATACATCTATAGAGTTCGTGTGTATGATCAGTTAATGGTTAGCTACTCCACTAATAACATAAGGTTCAAGTTTTAGGACACAACAATTCAAAAGATTCAACTTTTAAGCACTGCTCATCCCTAGATCATCGTTTTGGTATTAATTTCGTTATTCCATCACATAATTTTGCTATAAAAAATTTTAGCTACTCATACTAATAATAAAATCGCCGAAATTAATCAAAAAATACATAATAGGCGTCCGAAAAATATGAAGAAAATTACCAATAAAAAAGTTGAAGCAATTCATCAATCGAATCGTCACTTCGTTGTGTTCCAATCTCAAAATAAACGAGTAATAATGTGCTGTTGTTCTCCAAGAAAAATTGCAGAAAAAATTAAAATAAGTTGTTCTAATGGAAGGAAAAAAATTTTCTGCAGAGAAATAAAATTCTGGTGTGAAAAACTGTATGTTCAAATTTGACCTAGGTGGTATTTTATTTAAACCAATTGCCGACCTAATTTATTCCGGAAATTCCCAAAGCACGTCCGCCTCAGTCTTTCTCCTTTTCGTCCACTTTAATAAAATGCAAATAGGGTGTGGACCCTTCCCTTGACCAATATGGAGTTTCCTTTTTTTTTTTTTTTTTTTATCTTATTTACCTTATTTTGATAAAAAAAATTTGGTTTGAAGGAAATTCATATTGAGACCTCCTCTCCCATAACACCATTTTTGGGATCCCACAAAAATACTACACTATTAAATGTTTTTTTTCTCGATCGCCTAAATTGAATCTCGCGTCATATCTTTATATGAACTCTGTTTTGGATGATTTTCGTACCGTTGTGATCCTCGTCACGAACTCTATCTCGCCGCACCTATAACTAATAAAACAAGAAAACCCAAGCGTGACAAATGCCAATAAAACACACACAAAGCACCCGAAAATATCGAGATTTTCGATATAAACGTCTTTTGTCTCGTGATTCAACCCATGATGAAATGTACCCATAAAAACCACTTAACTACCCCAGAATCACATCGAATAGGCTACAAATAGGAGGTAAAATGCACACGAAATTGTAGAAAAGTTGACTCTCATCACAGAGCCAGTGGTCATGAGATCGAACCCTGGTTGGAACATTATTTAAAACAATTGTGCAAGTGTTGGGATAAATTGCCACACTTGAGGGGGTGTTGGGACAGATTGCCCACACACGAGGGGGTGCTGGGAGATATTCCCACACTCAGGTTGTTATAAACACACAAACGAGAAGCTTAAAGATTAACAGACGAGAAGCTTACAGATTAAGGAAGATAAAATTATAGCAATGCAAATATAAAGTATGGTGGAATTGATAAAACACAAAAACAAAGAGAACACAGTGATTTAACGTGGTTTCCGGCATTGTGCCGACTACTCAACGGACAGAAAAAGAGATATTTTATTATGCACAAAGTTACAAGGTATTCTCACAAAGTGAAAGACACACTCTTGAAAGACACACATTGCATTGATTACAACATTGGTATTTATAGGCATAATTCCCAAACCCTAACCGCCAAAAAAGATATTTGTTGGAATTGTCATAAATATCCCCAGATGTGGATCCTAGCTCCAGCTTTTATCCACCAGATGAAACTCAGTTCAAAACTGACTCTCCCATATTTGTAATCAACTGCTCAGATGCGGAACTCAGCTATACTCAGCAAAACTCAGCAGACCAAAACTGCGCGACTTCGAAGAAACTTAGTTGCACTTCATCAAACTGACTTTCACGGAACTGAATATACTTCACTAAAACTGACCATCATTCTCAGTTTGCCAGATTAGTTCCACCAGTTTATTCATCAATTTAGAAATCAAGTCACCAAAACTAACAAATCTCCACCTTGACTTGAACTCTCATTCAACGTCACCAGATTGAATAATCAGATGTACTTGTACCAGATGCATTCGTCAATGGCAGGATGTACAGTACCAGACTTTTCCACAGAATCCACTTAAGCTGATCTGTCCTCAGCTGCGTATCCAGTTTCCAGTTTATAAGCTTCGAATATTCAGCAAGTCCGTCCGACACAACTGAAACTTGCTCTGCTGAACTGGTTTAGTGAACATATCAGCAGGATTAGCCTTAGTGCTGATTTTCTTCAATACAACCCTCTTCTCATTTATCATAAAATGATACCTCACATCAATATGCTTGGTTCTCTCATGATGAACCTGATCCATAGCTAGACAAATTGCACTTAGACTGTCACAATAAATCTCATCTTGATCTTGATGTAGCCTCAAATCACTGACTAGTCCCTTCAACCAGATACCCTCCTTGGCTGCTTCAGTAAGAGCCATATACTCAACTTCAGTAGTTGATAAAGCCACTGTTTCCTGAAGAGTTTCTTTCCAGCTGACAACTGAATTCCACAATATGAAAACATAACCCCATTCGATTTTCTTCGTCCACATCTCCCGCATAATCGCATCACGGCACTCGTGATCGGTTTCGAGTATCACCTCCATAAATGAGACCAACATCAGCTTTACCCCTAAGGTACCTGAACATTCTTTTCACAGCTTTCCAGTGTTCCTTTCCAGGTTGAACCATAAACCTGCTGACAACACTGACTGACTGAGCCAGATCAGGCCTAGTGCACACCATGACATACATCAGACTGCCAACTGCACTAGCATAAGGAACTCTTGACATGTACTCCTTCTCCTCAGCTCATTGTGAAGTAAAAATTGACAAATGAACATTTGATGCCATATGAGTATCTATTGGCTTAGCAGCTGACATGCCCAACTTTGACAAAATCTTATGTATATAGCCCTACTGAGATAAAAACAGTTTCTTTTGACTTCTATCTCACCAGATCTCCATTCCCAAAATTTTCTTGGCTGCACCCAAATCTTTCATTTCAAACTCAGCACTGGGATGGTCTTTCAATATTGAACATCAGACTTCTTCTTTGTAGCTATCATCATGTCACGACATATAACACAAGATATATGTATGATCCATCTTTCAACTGACTATTGTAAACACAACAATCATAAGGACTTCTGTTGTAATCCAACTGGAACATGTAACTATCAAACATTTTATACCATTGTCTAGGAGCTTGCTTCAATCCATACAAGGACTTCTTCAACTTACACACAAAATCTTCCTTTCCAGGAACTTGGAAACCCTCTGGCTGAGTCATGTATAACTCTTTGTCTACCTCCTTATGTAGATTAGTCGTCTTCACATCTAACTGCTCAAGTTCTAAGTCCTGCTATGCCACCATTGCTAGTAACACCCTGATTGAAGTATTTCTGACTACTGGTGAGAATATCTCATTAAAGTCCACCGCTTCTTTCTGACTGAACCCTCTAGCAACCAAACGTGCCTTATACTTAACTCCTTCTGCCTCCGTTATCCCTTTCTTCTTCTTGAAGATCCATTTGTAAGTAACAACTCTCCTTTTAGCTGGATGTTTAACTAGATCCCAAGTCGGATTCTTCAGTAATGACTCAATTTCATCTCCCATGAAAGCAAGCCATTGAGATGCTTCAGAACATGTCACTGCTTTCCTGTAAGTAGAAGGTTCAAAACAATCCACTTATTCTGCAACTTGAAGTGCGTAGCCAACAATATCATCAAACCCATACCTTTATGGAGGTACCCCAACATTGGATCTTCTAGCTCTGCTGACAGCTATACTCTGTTGACCCATGTTCTCAATTTGATGATCAACTATCATTTGTTCAGCTGATTGGCTTGGACCCAGTTCTGGTTCAACAACCAGATTAGATGAAAACTGACTTGGATCTGTTGATTATTGCAGTTCAACTGACTCCACCTAAAGCTCCACCTTACTGTCAGTTTTCTCAGTTTCAGTACTTGTTTCAGATTCAGTTGCCCCTCTCACTAATGAACTGAGCATAGAATTTTCATAAAAAACTGTATCCTTGCTGAGAATAACTCTATTTTCTGCTGATGACCAAATTCTATAACCCTTAACTCCATCACCATACCTCACAAACACTCATTTCTTGGCCCATGGTTCCAGTTTCCCTTCACTGACATGATAGTAAACTGTGCTTCCAAATACCCTTAGAACTGAATAATCTACATGTTTGCCTGACCACATCTCAATTGGTGTTTTGAGACTGATCCCTATGTGAGGACTCCTGTTGATTAATTAGCAAGCTGTACTTACGGCCTCTACCCAAAATCTTCTTGATAAACCAGCATGAGAGAGCATGCATCTTGCTCTCCCGAAGAGTTTGATTTAGCCTCTCAGCTACCCCATTCTGCTGAGGAGTATTCCGGACTGTATGATCTGGCAATACCCTCATTTCTACACAACTCATCAAACTCAGTCCAGTAGAATTCCAAACCATTATCTGTACGAAGCCTCTTGATCTTCTTCCCCAACTGATTTTCAACAAGAGCCTTCCATTGCATGAAGCTCTTCAATGCCTCAATTTTGTGTTTCATCATCACCACCCTAGTCATCCTTGAATAGTCATCAATAAAGGACACAAAATATCTGTGACCACCCAATGACTCCACCTTTGATGGCCCCCAACAATCATAATGAATGTAATCAAGTGATGACTTTGTGTTGTGTATCCCTTTTGAGAACTTGCCACTATAAAGCTTCCCAAACACACAATGCTCACAAAAGTCCAAATGCTTGACCTTACACTCCCCAAGAAGATCTTTTCGAGAAAGAACCTGCATCCTCTTTTCACCCATGTGACCCAGCCTCATGTCCCCAGTTTTGTAAGCTGTGACTGATGAATCTCAACAGATGCCACAACAGCAGAACCAACAACAACTGACCCTTGTAGTATAGAGGGTCCCTTTCTTGACTCATTTGAGAACCAAAACCACCACTTTCCCTCTTGAAACTGAATCCCATGCTGTCCAAAGAACCGAGAGATACCAAGTTTTTAGTCATTTGTGGAACATGTCTAACTTCACTCAGTTTACAAAATCTTCCATCCTCTGTCCTCAACTGAACTGATCCAATTCCAACTACCTTGCAGACCTTGCTGTTTGCCATAGATATATGACCACCACCTATCTGCTGATAACCCCAGAGTCTAGAATCCACACATCAGTTTGATGTGCTGAATCTCTTGCCACTAGGACCATATCCACATCTGAGTCATGCTCAGCTGCCACAGTAGCTGTGCCAGAACTATTCTACTGCCGTTTCTTCCTCTTTGGATAATTGGACTTCCAATGTCCCTGCTACTTACAGTAATTGCAAACATCTGTGGATTTAGGGCCTTTGGACCTTGTCTTCTTGGAAATTTTCTTCTAGACGGCCATGCTCTTTTCCACTGCTGCTTCTGACTACTAG
This sequence comes from Gentiana straminea, assembly GCA_036785695.1. Classification (NCBI taxonomy): domain Eukaryota; kingdom Viridiplantae; phylum Streptophyta; class Magnoliopsida; order Gentianales; family Gentianaceae; genus Gentiana; species Gentiana straminea. Next base: position 9,788,233 of record JAVUPR010000265.1, read on the forward strand.
TCCAGCAGCCTGATTGTCTGCCCCAACTTCCTTATGTCTCAGCTCCCTGGCATGTAAAGCTGACCTTACATCCTCCAAAGAAACTGTATCCTTCCCAACTATGAAGGACTGCACAAAGTTCTCATAGGAAGCTGGTAATAAAACCAGCAAAATCAAAGCAGCATCTTCATCCTCAATCTTAACATCAATATTCCTGAGATCAAGTAATATTGTGTTCAGCTGATCAAGATGTTCTCTTAACTGAGTCCCCTCATGCATCATCAGGCTGAATAGCCTCTGCTTCAGCAGCAACTTGTTGGTCAATGACTTAGTCATATACCGGCTTTCAAGGTGTTCAACCATAACTTGGAAGCGGTGTCTTCCTCAGCAACATCTATGATAATATCATCAGACAAGCACAACAAGATGGTTGAATGTGCTTTCTCCTCCAGACTGGCATAATCTGTAGAACTTGCATCCCTTCTATCAGATAAAGAAGTCCATAATCCTTGTTGCTTTAACAAAGCCCGCATCTTGATTTGCCACAAACTGAAACTGTTCCTCCCTGTAAATTTATCAATCTTTATGTTCATTGCTAACATCCTCCTAAATAAAGAACAAACCTCCGATCACAAAATCCTAGCACCGGTCACCGGTCTTGGTGAAGATCAACTCTGTTCAACCTGCAAATTCTCTCTGAATCTTGAACCTGACGCTCCGATACCAGTTTGTTATAAACACACAGACGAGAAGCTTACAGATTAAGGAAGATAAAATTATAGCAATGCAAACATAAAGTATGGAGGAATTGATAAAACACAGAAACAAAGAGAACACAATGATTTAACGTGGTTTCCGGCGTTGACTTCTCCACGGACAGAAAAGGAGATATTCTATTATGCACAAAGTTACAAGGAATTTCTCACAAAGTGAAAGACACACTCTTGAAAGAAACACATTGTATTGATTACAACATTGGTATTTATAGGCACAAATCTCAAACCCTATCCGCCAAAAAAGATATTTGTCGGAATTGTCATAAATACCCCAGATGTGGATCCTAGCTCCAGCTGTTATCCACAGATGAAACTCAGTTCAAAACTGACTCTCCTAGACTTGTAATCAAGTGCTCAGATACGGAACTCAGCTATACTCAGCAAAACTCAGCAGACCAAAACTGACTGCTGACTTCAGAAGAAACTTAGTTGCACTTCATCAAACTGACTTTAACAGAACTGAATATACTTCACTAAAACTGACCATCATTCTCAGTCTCAGTTTTCCAGATTAGTTCCATCAGTTTATTCATCAGTTTAAAGATCAAGTCACCAAAATTGACACGGGTGTTGGGACAGATTGCCCACACTTGAGGGGGGGGGGGGGGTGTTGGGAAAGATTCCCACACTCTTGAATGTATAAAGAAATATAGTAGCGCCTTTACGAACACCAATTGATTTTAGTACAACGGTAAGTGCTTGATCTTAACATCATTACATATTTCATAACCTTCTTCGTATCCTCCGGGACCGACTGTGAAAGAAAGGAGCCCGATAACACACGGGCCGCTAAAGATACCTCTATAGGGGTGCCCTTTTCGATTAAGTCTAGACAACACGGTAAGAAAATTTCTTGCTACAAATTAAGTTGTTTAGTGATTGTAGATCATGTTCAAGAGCATTGATAATCCCATGTAAGGCCTTTTCATATATATATATATATATATATATATATATATATATATATATATATATATATATATATATATATATATATACTAGTTTGAAACCCGTGCATTGTACGGTGATGTATGTTTATATAAAATGATGTAGCAATGAAACGATTTATCAAAAAATGTAATCAATTATTGCTTCATTTGTTTCAAACGATGGGTTTATTTGATCCATTGACACAAATTAAAAAAAAATTATACGGTAATCCGAATTGTTAGTTATTTTGAATCATTGAACGTAAATTTAAAATTTTTGGCTTAACACAAATATATAAATAAAACTACCAAATGACTATAAATAGTAGATGATATATATTGAATAATATCTTTTGTATTCTTTATTGTATGAACTTTATTTATTATAAGATTGCTAATAAAAGTAATGCATCATTTAATTTATTTCTCAATTTTATCTGTGTCATAACGATCATGCAACAATATAACCAATTTCTCTTAAGAAGCAAACAAAAATAATCTCTTCATCGCCTTTATATAACCTAAAACTGGATCAACTTGTGTATTACTACCCCTCAAATTTTTTACTGAAATAGTAATGTGCATGCAACAAATAAAAAGTAAATGCCAATGAAAAATATCCTTGCAAATAAATCTAAGGAAACTATATATAGGGGTAACCTTGGAACGATGCCAAATCATTGAATGCTACTAAAATCAACATAATTGATAGAGTAAAAAAAAAAAAAATATCAAATTTTAAGCCATAATTCTTGTTAGTATATTACGTTTCCAAAATCCAAAGCATATATCTTCTGCACAAATCTGCAAAGACATTTGCAACACTCCGCCCAATCTTCAATAATCACGACACTTCTTTCGCCAAAGTTGATTACCTGAAGAATGAGATGAAGAATGAAAATCTAAACTTATCTCTACCAAAAAAATATGATGAAGAATGAAGAATGAAAAAAAATCATTAGTCATAATGAAGGAAACAATCCATTTTCCGGATTGAAGCACACAAAAAAAGTGGACGATCAGGAAAAAGAAAAAGAACCTACCGAGTGTATGCATGTATTAAACGAATCCCTGTAAACGATTTGTAAAACAAATGGAAAAAAAGAATGAAAATGAAGGGTTGATAATCTAGAAGTAAAAAATATCAAACTGAAATACAAATTAAAATTCTACTACATACTACCGCATCAAAAGGAGAAGCAAAGCATAGTACCTGTAAAACTGAAACCAAGTTTTACCCACCAAGAAGAAAGAAGCAGCAAAATTTGCTATCAGCAGAGAAATACTAAAGAGACAAAGTAACGTTACATATATAATGGAAAAAGTCCTCAATTTATTTAGGGACAAAATAAAAGATGATTTGAATACAAAACAAAATAAAATTTTGATTTTACATAACGTGTGAACATAATTAATGAATAAAATTGTAACATAAAAAAAGATTATGGGTAGTGATTGTCCAGTTAGAAATCTTAATTGATTATTTCATTCTAATATACAAAAAATCAATCATCATTAAACACGTAATCATTTCTGATAAAAATTATAATAATAGAAGAAAAAAGAAAACATAATATGGGTAATAACGTGTAAACATAATTAATGAATAAAATTCAAACATAAAAACAATTACGGGTGTAAAAAATTATTACGGTTAAATAAAACATAATTCGGGCAATAAAGTAAACATAATTAATGAATATCATTCTAATATACAAAAAAAAAAAACAATCACCATTAACATGCAATCAATTCTGATAAAAAATTACAAAGGAAAAAAAAGAAAATATAATATGAGTAATAACGTGCGAGCATAATTAATGATTAAAATTCTAACAATACAAAAAAAGATTACGGTTAAAAAAATTTATAATTTGGGTAATAACGTGTAAACTTAATTAATGAATAACATTCTAATATACAAAAAAATCATTCACCATTAACAGGCAATCAATTCTGATAAAAATTATAAAAAAAAAAAAAGAAAACAAAATATAGGTAATAATATGTGAACATAATTAATAATTAAAATTCTAACCAAGAAGAAATAAACAGCGAAATTTGCTATCAGCATGGAAATACTTAAGAGATAAATAAACAGTAACGTTACATATATAATAGAAAAAGGTCCTAAATTTATTAAGGAGGAAAATAAAAGGGAGATAAATACAAAACAAAATAAAATTTTGATTTTACATAATGTGTGAAGATAATTAATGAATAAGTTGTACATAAAAAAATCAATGTTAGTGATTGTCCACTTAGAAATCTTAATTGATTAACCCATTCTAATATACAAAAAAATCAATCACCATTAAACATATAATCAATTCTGATAAGAATTATTTAAAAAACAAACATAATATGGGTATGAACGTGTAAACATAATTAATGAATAATATTCTAACAAAAAAAATTTATAGGTAAAAAATGATTATGGTTAAAAAAGAAAATAAAAACATATATTGTGTAATGATGTGTAAACATAATTAATGAATAACTTTCTAATATACAAAAAAATAAATCACCATTAACCGACAATCAATTCTGATAAAAAACATGAAGAAAAAAAATATATGGGTAATAACGTGTGAACATTATTATGATTAAAATTATAAAATTTACAACAAAAAAAGATTACGGATAAAAAATATAATTTAGGTAATAACGTGTAAGCATAATTACTGACTAAAATTCTAATATATAAAAACAATCAATCACCATTAATAGACATCAAATCTGATAAAAATTATAAAGAAAAAAAGACAGCAAACGTAGCAGGAGTAATAGAGTGAAGATCGTTACTTTCGGTGCCATAAAGTTGAATTTTCTCTCTTAATATATCAGCCTCATATAAAACCTAGCAAAAATGACAACAAACCACCTAAGACCAAGCAACAATATGTCAATCTAAACCTGGCCAAATGATGCAACCGAACAGGAACCGGACTGAACCGCCGGTTTTTTTTTTTTTTCCTGGTTCATGCCGGTTTTGGAACCGGTGGTTCTTCAACGGTTCACTCGGTTTCTTTCCGGTTCAGATCACGGTTCTAAAAATTAATAATAATTTTTTTCCATTTCAGAAAATACTTATTCTTTTCACTATAATGACAAATTACTATTAATTAAATTTGAATGTAATATAAAATAACCAAAGCAAATGTAATATATAGTATTTTTTGAATGACGTAATATATAGTTTTTTATAAATAGTTTTTTATTCGGTTTTAAATGTAAGTTGATTATAAATGTTGTTTTATTAAATATAATATTAATAATGTGTTATTTTTTATATGTAAATTATGTTATTTTTTCAACGCTTGTACTGGAAATTCGGTTGCCTACGTATCTTTTTTAGTAATCGTGTCGGAGGCACGACACATATAAAAAATCAAACCGAACGTAGTTTTTTTTATAGGTTTTTATAGTTTTTTTTAGTTTTTTTTATAGTTATATACTTTTTTCATAGTTTGTTATAGTTTTTGTTTTTTTTGTTTTTGACACATGTTATAGTTTTTTTTAGTCGGTTTTAAGTATAAATGTTGTTTTATTAAATATTAGTGAGATATATTGTGTTATTTTTTCTTATATGTAAATTATGTTATTAACGCTTGTACCAGAAATTCGGTTGCCTACGTATCTTTTATATGTAATCGTGTCGGAGGCACGACACATATAAAAAAAATCAAAGCGAACGTAGATCTTATAGTTTTTTTTTTAGTCTTTTATAGTTTTTATAGGTTTTTTTTATAGTTTATATACCTTTTTCATAGTTTTTTGTATAGTTTCTTATAGTTTTTTTAGTCGGTTTTAAGTATAAGTTGATTAAAAAATGTTGTTTTATTAAATATTACGTGAGATATATTATGTTATTTTCTTATATGTAAATCATGTTATTAACGCTTGTACCGGAAATTCGGTTGCTTACGTATCTTTTATATGTAATCATGTCGAAGGCACGACATATATAAAAAAAATCAAAGCGAACGTAGTTATTATAGTTTTTTTTATATAGGTTTTTATTGTTTTTTTATATTTTATATACCTATTTCATAGTTTTTATAGTTTCTTATAGTTTTTTTTTTATACTTTTTTTAGGTTTGTATACTGTTTTTATGTTTTTTTTTTATTTATTTATAGTTTTAATAGTTCTTTTTATAGTTTTTTTGTAGTCTTTTCTAGTCTTTTTATAGGTTTTTTTTTATTGTTTTTTTTTTGTAGTCTTTTATAGTATTTTTAGGTTTTTTTTTAGGTTTTTATAGTTTTTTTTATTATAGTTTTTATAGTTTTTTCATAGTATTTTATAGTTTCTTATAGTTTTTAATTTTTTTTAGGTTTGTATAGTGTTTTTATAGCTTTTTTTGTTATAGTTTTTTTTATATAGGTTTTTATAGTTTTTTTTGTAGTCTTTTATAGTCTTTTTTATAGGTTTTGTTTATTGTTTTTTTATTGGTAGTCTTTTATAGTTTTTTTTAATGGCTTTTTTTTAATATAGTTTTTAATAGTTTCTTATAGTTTTTTTAGTCTTTTATAGTTTTTTTATACATTGTAACAATATATAAGTAAGATATAAATTGCGTACCTTTAATCTTCAAAATTATCGATGTCGGTATTTCGAGCGTTTGCTCCTCCTAAAGTTTCAGTGTCACCGACTTCGAACCGTGACTCATCTTCTGATTCAATGTCTTGCATCCTCTTCTCGGCTCTTACCCAATCTTGACAACACATTTGCTTCTCTAAAGCGGTGGGATGAAGCGAACATCTTCTATCTGTATGCACATTTCCTGCCATGCTGAAAGCTCGTTCAACAGTGACGGTCGAAACATGGCAACTTAAAACTCGGCTGCCATCATTGCTAGCACTGGAAAATCTTTAGCATGTCCTTCCACCACTTCAATAAGTCGAAGTCATAATCATAGGTACCCGTTTGACAGACTTCAAATGTTGTGTTTAAATATTTGGTTATCTCTGTACGTTGATCGGATGAAGCTGCCGCTCCCTTCTGTCGTTTCGAATTCATTTTATCCAGAACTTTTTGAATTCCCCGTAGGACACCTGCAGGGTTAGTAGAAGCACTTGCTGATGGATTGGGAACCGCGTCTTTCTTATTCCATACATACTCTCATATTCAACATACAAAGTGTTTAATAATTTTTCAAGTCTATCTACTTCAACTGTATAATCTACCGGGGGCATATCATGATCATCAGACAAAGCATCATAGTAAGCACTTAACATAGGAGATACTCTTACTAGTATTAAACGAGGGTCGAGAATAGAACAAATGAGATAAGTGTCAGGATTACACAACATGTACTTATTCCATTTCTCCTTCATCGACCCTAAACATTGAAATAATACAGGGTCATGTTCCAAGGTTTGAAACTCGTCAGTTATTTCTACACTAGCAGGCAAGACTAAATATGATGTGGCTTGATAACATCTTGAAAACAATTCAGTAAATTTCTTGAATACTTCAAAAACATCCATCAGTTTCTTGCATCCAGTCCAAACATGGGGAAACAAACGATATTCGCTCGCACAGTGTTCATCTAAAAAAGCACAAAAAGTATTTTTAATTTTGTTTGATTTTTCCCAAAGATCATAAGTGGTGTTCCACCTTTGCGGTACATCTTCCGGTAGTTTGACAGGGCGATGAGCTTTCTCTTTAAGATATTTATACCACTTATGAGTAAGAGTATTTCTACCTAACACATGCGCAATCGAAGATTTTATCGCATTAATATTATGGTAAAAAACTTTTAGACCATCTTTTACACATAAATTAAAAATATGGCATAAACATCTAACATGAAAAAATTTACCGCTACAAAGAGGTTCACAATTGGGAATAGAAACAGTGTTATTTGAAGCATTGTCAAACGCAATAGAAAAAACTTTATCTCTTAAATCGTATTCGTTAAAAATATCAACTAATAAATATGCAATGTTAGAAGCATTATGAGCTTCGTTAAATAAACGAAAAGCAATTAACCTTTTTTTGGACAACCCAATTGTTGTCAATCCAGTGACACGACACGCCCAAATAATAATTGTTGGTCCTCCTATCCTCCCAAATATCGGCACATACACATACTCGGAATTTATTTGTCTTCAAACTTTCTTTTATAATATTATGTCGTTTAAATTTTATTTTTTTGAAATCCCTAGTCAACTTTGCACGAGGGATACGAGTAAAATCCGGTTGCAAATCCCCTTGTACGTAACTTTCGAGAAGAGGATTCTCGGGAAAGCTAAAAGGAAGACCCTATCCCCGCAACAAGATCCGTGGTTAGATCTTTACAATTATCACGAGTGTAAATAAAAAGTGGAGAAGTGTTACCTCCACTGGAGCTCGGCATGTTTAGCTGGGTTTGAGACGCGCGGTCTTCCAATTTTTCCGGGTGTTTACTTATCATGTGATTCCACATCGATCCGTAACCACCACCCGCTTTAATTTGTATTTAATGCCATAAATTTCGCACACCCCGTAGAAAAAATTTCCGGAGTTAGCTAATGCTAATGCATCAGTCCGATGAACCTTTGTGAAAAATTCCGTAAATTTTTTTGATTTTAACCTTTTTTCTTGTGCTCCGTCTGGGTACTTTCATCACCCTCTAAATCGGCTGACTCAAGAGTAGGACCTGCACCTACACCGGATGCAAGACCCCGATTTGGTGTTCTTACAGTCCCACGACTCCCACCACGTCCTTGTCTATGACGGGAAGTAGTTGGAAATACATCATCATCATCATCAACGTCAGCGTCATCATTACGAGGCTCATTATTTTCATCTTCGTTAAGTTTGATGTTAAAATTTTCAGTTTGAGACATTATATCATCGTAATGACTATCAAAATAATGAGGATTGAAATCTAAAGGTGTTTCGAATTGAGGAATTGAAATGTGACTACCGTTGACAGGGTTTGTAAAATGTTGTACCACGGGTCTATAACCAACATCATCCGATTCCGGCACAACCGTGTGAGCACGGAAAGTAACATTTCAATTGCCTTGTGATGATTCACCTCTTCTTGACATTTTACAAAATTTAAATAAAATTTAACGGTTATAAAAAAAAGTTGAAAAAAACTAACCAATTTTACTTATAACTAAAACCGAATTGAAGTAAACGATTAAATCAGAACAACTTCAAATGTCGGCATAGTAAAGTAAATTTGATTGTTGTTTTTAACTTTTAAACAAATTTGATTATAGAATGGAACAAAAAAAATTACACTTGTAAAATAAAATGTTGAATAAAAGAATATATATATGACAACGGAAAAGTCATTTAATATATGTATAAACACAAAGAAATAGTAGAAATGATCCGACCCGGTCGGATCCGGTCCAACCCGATTGGGTTCAGGACACTATTTCAACACATACCAGTAGCCCTTTCAGGCTTGTGGTTATTTGTCGACTCATAGAATACTTGTGTGCCCCGAGCAGTGTCTTACACCTCATCGCTCTGCGGCGCCTGCTCACGTTCCGACGGTTGAATATCTCATTGTGGTTCTCAAACTACTTTTGAGATTTACTCCCACTGTTTGTTTTGGAAGAAACACTTCCTTTAAAAGACAACATGTTTGGATACAATCACTTTTGCTCCACGGGTATGCAAATAATATCTAGCGTTCTTGCTAAGATATCCCACAAAGTTGCACATGTCATACTAGGCTCCAAGCCTTTCAGACACTGCTTGTTTGCTAGAGGCATGACAACCTTAAATCATCAGTTAAGATGGATTTGATGTCATCGCCTTCCATATCTGGTATGGAATTTATCCAACCTTTATTCTTCGGAACTCGGTTAAGTATATGTATTGTATAAGGGCACTATCCCAAAACAGGTAAGGGATACTTTGCGTGGCTTACTTCACATCTTTATCGTATATAGTGCTATTTCCATTTAAGAAACACAATCTAATTGCGAGTCCCAAAATGGTATCCTTCAAGGGAGAATCTGATTCCATTTCAGACAACTTCTGCAACACCCTTCAGGTATTAATTACTTCAATCCACTTGAAGATTAATTCCTAAATTGTTTACCAATCTCATATTTGTACTAGTCCGAACCTTTCAGACTTTCTGAAATTCGTACTTCACTAAGTAATTTCAACTATTTCTAAAATAGTCAAAGAGAGTAATAAACAATAATATCATTCGTGGCATTAATCGTCATAAGCCAACAAACATTATCGGTATGTTTAGGCTTTAGGCAAATTTCAAGACTTTATAACCTTTTCATAAAAGGGTTTTATAGTCATCTTTAGATAAAATACGTATTATCCACATGATTCGTAATCATATGGTTCAGACATCATCAGAATGACGTTTGATTACACGTTTCTCTTCGAGAGAGACTACGTCTAGAACAACCACAAAATATCAAGGATAATAGCCATATAAATATTTGGTTGATATTTATCACCTATATCAACTATATGGTGACAAAAATCTAGTATGTTAGATTTAGTGATTATCCAACTTTATTGGAATAATATTTATTCATTACAATTGAATTTATCCATTAAATCAGAACGGATAACTGAAAGTCATGTTCTTCATAAGAACCGGAATACAATAACATTTATTTAGTTCCTTAATCAGTTTACTAGATTCAGAACACAATATGGCAAATGTTGCAACGTTTGCTTCACTTTCCATATCTTAAGATATTATGTATTTAATATTTCTAATTCAATCATTCTCGTAAGATGTCATATATCTTAGAATCAACTTGAGCTTTGATAGATTCACCTCAACTTACTTTCTTAGAATAGAGACTTCGATAAGTTCTCTTATTTAAGCACATGCCCTAACTTTCCTTTTAATCCTTTAAGCACTTGTAAATATTTCTTAGTTTAGTCTTCATAAGACTTAAGAAAAATCACAAGAGCTACTTTTTAAATTTTCTTTCATAAAGAAATCCAAAGTTTATTAGATATTTTATTTAACCTTTTGAATCATGTTCAAAACATGAACTATTTAATTAAATTTCAAGCAATGGTTATAGAATTAAGTCGATACTTAAATCTTTCAATATTGAAAACAACCTTTCCAAAATTCATTGTGGTCATTTGCATTCGTCACATCTAATGTTCTAATTGATTGTCATCGTATGACAAAATGACCTATTGGATATCGACATATCCAATATATGATTAATTTGTTGAAACTCATTTCAAGAGATTTAATCACATCATGAGCTTCCGTTTTGGTTAATAATTAAAGTCTTAGAGCACTACATCAAATATGCAGTCTCGTTGCCTTTAACTATTATAACATAGTTGCTCGTGTCATTGCTTATTTTAAAAGGATTAAAATTACTTAACCTTATTTGAGAACCTTTCTCAAAAGGTAACAGTCATTTATTTTTTCATTTTAACGATTGAGAAATAAAAACACGGAATAAAAGTTTGCTACAAAACTACAACATAAAATAAAGATAAAAAGAGTGTTGTTGTCTATACATGCAAAATCAAAATTGGTCTTTTGGTTTATGATTTTGCTCCCACTAGTCAACTACTCCCAATTGAGTTTCAAGAATTTTTCAAAATTCTTTAGTGGATGGAATCCAATCTATGACTCGATTTTTGTTGTGGGAGTAATTTTAAATTAATTCACTTAATTAATTTCAATTAATTACGGCCTCATCAAATATATCTATCTCTATAGATATACATCCTACACATTCATCTAGATCATGCCTAATCATGCATCTATCGTATCATATAAAATAAATACAAGCACAAAATAAATAAATGCGTAAATTAACCGGTATGATCATGGATTTTTCCTATGTGCGGTTTCGAATACAAACTGACGAAATCGCGGGTCACAATCTAAGGGTAGCTGCAACCACCAACAGGATCTCTATGTCGTCTTATTTGGCCTTCGTCTTCTGCTCCATTTATGTTACATAAAATTCTATCTAATAAAATAAATACACCCGCCGCACACGAAGGGAAGCTAAAGGGAATGGGATAATGCAGAAAATAAACTAGGTCACGTTCTTCATAACGGCCTAGGACAATTTCAAACCAACAGAAAATTAAATCATTCACATCTATCCTATTGGTCGAGTCAATGATCAATCGGGGTCCATATAATCATATTATATCAATCACAATATCTATTCAATACAATAAAATCTTATGAAAAAGATAAAATCTAAAATTATCAACTTGCATCTTAATTAATCGATTAACGTTTAATCAATTAAATAATTTCATCTAATCAATTAACTAATTAACATTTAATTAATTAATGATTTTTAATCGAAATAAAATTAACGATTAATTTCAAAACAATTTCTATTTTAATTTTAATCAATTAGAACTATTCCAAAATAAATCAAAATTTAAATCAAGTCTCTTTTGTTTCTTTCCGTTTTGATTCTTAATCAAAACATATGTCTTTGTTTTCCAAAACAAAAAGGCACTCACCTAGGCCCTTTCCAAAATCAAATATTTTGAAAATACCCTAGGCCTGAGCTTTTTCCAAAATCAAATATTTTGAAAAGGGCCTAGGCCTATTCCAAACAAAATTTGAAAAGGCCTAGGTTAATCGTAGGTCTATAATTGTGAACCATAAAACAACCCAATTATACTATAGTGCCATGTGGCCTATCAATAGTCCAAACTATTTGAACCATTGGTTAGCCACATTACAGTAACTAAACAAAGAGATATTACCAATCACTACTATAAACTATATTATACACAAAACAAAACGGGAACCTCCGCATCACGCCAGCAGCTGCCGCCGCCGCCGGCGATCAGACGGTGGTGGTGCCGCCGCCGATCGGCCGAGCACCACCATGGCCGAATATTATATATTTTTTCTTTTCGTGTATACCTTTTGCGAATAAAAAATCTTTCATCTTTTAATTACGTGATTTAAACGATGCAATTAACTACGCATATTAATTAATGCTTATTGCTTAAGCACGAAGTTCGCTCTAATACCACTGTTACTACGCGGGAAAGCAGCGGAATTTAACATTTTATTTCCTTTTTAACCAGGATCGAATTCCTTTGAGCAACAAGAATAAAAGTAGACTAAAAGAATACCTTGGATGATCTAAAATAGATCGTCGCTTTGTCTACGGTTGTAGTTTCTGCATGAAGCCGCCCAAGCGTTCGGTCTCTACCGTTGATCCACATGAACAACCCGCCGGAATCCATTATTGGATTGCTACTAGAAAAACTCGGTTGCTAGACCGACCTTTTTTTTTCCTCTCTCTCTCTCTCTCTCTTAAAACCCCCCTAGGAAGCTCTCTTATTTTTCACAAGAATTATTAACTCTTGGAATTGTGTTGTTCAAAAGAGCCCCAATGCCCCCAAAACTGATTGTGAGAGGCTTCCTAAATGACTGAGGAGAAAGAAAACATTTTACTAGTAAAATAAGGAAAATATATTTGATTGATTTATGTCATGAAGTACTTTCCTTAATCTTATTAAGGATATTCCTTAAATCATATTTGACAAATATTCAATATCTCATATTAAATACTTTCCAAGATATATATTTTCAATGTTGAATATATCTTTAATATTTTACCATAAATCAATTTGCACATGTGTGTAAATCTATATATATTAATATCTAATATTCATATATGATAATACTATTAATTAATTTGCAAAATCCATGTGTATCATATACACAATAACTTGCGCCCCACATAGCCATAAATTGGCATCCGGAATATTCTTAATTAATTAATATAATTAACATCTTGTATTATATTTATTCATAATTAATAAATACCATCATATTAATTTATCACTATAACACTTTATAGTCGAGATAAACTTTTCTTATTTGGTTATCACTATAACTGCATTTTAATCCGGCTAGAAGTTCTTATGTGTGTGACCCGATAGGCTTCCGAATATGTTGGCCGTAGGCACAAAGTGCAATTACAAAAATGCCCTTCATACCTAACGATCATGGATAGCGTTTAGCAACACGTCCACGACCCCCAATCATCGGAAGAGTCAAATGCAATGACTACTACCTTTCATGTGAAACGGTTACCATGTAAATAGAATCCTATCGCTGTTACAATATCCATACGGTCGTATCTCGAGTGTCAAACATCAACGACCGTATCTCATAATCTGGATATCCTACTCTCTCGAAGTAACATATTACTTCCGCTTTGCAAAGACTTTCGAGAATAAGACATTCCTTATAAGAAGGCCATTTCGGATATTTACTCATATTCATAAGATACGCGAATTCCGGACGAGCAACATGAATCCTACACATGCTTTAGTATCACATCTAATCACTACCAGATCGCCCCATGGTGTCAAAGTATTACAATCCACACCGTGATGTCATGAAGACTCCGATTTTAGGATAATTACACAACCGCCACATAGTGCGACACTTAATAAAGTAAGCGGGTCAGTCTAACGTACACATTCTCTAATACACGTCCACGTACAATCCAAGTGTCTCCACACTTTGATAGACGAGATCTATCCCTATCTTCATAAGATAGAAGACATCTAATACATGCTAGTCTAATCGTACTATTAATGTCCTATTTAATAGAACATGCGACTAGAGACATTTAAGTATCAAACCTTTTAAAGTGAGTCGAGATCTCATCAACCATAATCACTGTCATGGTTTCTTTTTCACAGTTTGACACTAAGGACGTTATGATATATACAATAACATAATTGATCCGTTAGACGAACAAATATATAATAACAGAAAAGCCATTTATTATATGTATAAACATAAAAAAAAATAGTAGAAATGATCCCACCTGGTCGGATCTGGTCCAACCTGATTGGGTTTAGAACACTATTTCAACACATACAACTATATTCTTGACTATATTTTTGAAGACGTTATCTAGTTGAAAGATCAAATCCCTCTCCAAGGCAGGTATAATGATTCTTATCAAGAGCTCTTTGGCCACCCACCTATACTATGTTATGCAAGCTACCAAAGTTCCTACATGTGTTCTGAATGAGATAAACAAGGTGTGCAAAAAGTTCTTCTAGGTTGATGAATAGCAGGAGCGGAAGATGCATTGTATCTCTTGGAAGAATTTATGTCTCACCAAAGAACTTGGAGGGTTAGGCTTCAAAAACCCCCCACCACATGGACTTGGCTCTACTAGGTAAAGTGGTGTGGAAAATCCTCCTAGATGATCATTCACTCTGGTCAGCCATTGTAATGAAGTATGGCAGCCCCTTCACCCAGCCTAAAGATAGTGCTTCTTATGCCTGGAAATGCATTTGCCTTACTGTAAATGCTCTGAAAGCTGGTTTTTCTATTAGTGATGAATCCATTAATTGGAAGCCTGGCAAGGAGTATACTGTTGTGCAAGGCTATTTGTTCTTCCAAAATGAAACCCAACTGAATGTGGACCAGATTTGGAGTGACATATGGAAACTAAAGCGTCCAGCTAGACTAAAATCCTTCTATGGCAAGCCGACCATTAATCTTTTCCAGCCTTGGCTCTTCTCAGTAGAAGACATGTATCCAGCACGCCCACTTGCCCTCTTTGCCAACAAGATGATGAGACCAATTTACATGCTCTTCTGGATTGTAAATAGGCCAGGAACGTTTGGCGGAATCTCCTTCCTAGAACGAGCCAGTCTGATTTCTTTTTGACGCTGAACATCGGGGGGTAGATCAAGTCCAACATTCGCTGCTCTGCTCAAGTTGAATATTGGCCTTATATTTTTAGGGAAACAATCCAAGCAATTTGGTTTTGGAGAAATCACGTGCATCACCAACATTGTGAGGATAGACCCCCAATCCACATCATTATATCGAAAATTCTTATTAAATTGCGAAATCCAAAAATAGCTTGGGTTTCTAGTCACTTTGATTGTTTAGTGCTAACCACCTCGTCTGTTCTAGTTTTGCTTTTTTGCAACTTTTGATACATTATTGTACTCCCTATGTCAATGAATAAAATTCGACATTTCAAAAAAAAAATTGAATGATACGGGTGAATTGGTTTTGTTATAGAAAATAGAAACATACCGGGTGAAATGTTTTAGTTTTAGTGAAATAGAAGAATGCAGAGTGAACTGGACCAAACACCCTGCGGAGTATCACCGACTTTTAAAAGAAAACGAGTACAACCATATAATTTTGTTTACAGCACTTGCAGTAGATATATACCGTAAATCCTTGAAAAACTCTATTTTAGAGATTTCAACGGGAAAAATAACACTGCGGCAGATACTTTATTTTTTACTTTGAAATACAAATTCTGGGAAATTTCCTTTACATCTACCGCGTTCATCCAAATTCTGAAAATTTTCTTTTATATGTATCACATTATGTAAAATAGAAATTTGATGCATTTAAAAAAAAACGTATATTTAAAATTGTAAAATAAAGTATTCGTTAAGATGAACTTATGTGAGTGCTCTTATGGAAGGCTAGAAATTTTATTACATAAAACATAAAGAAAATTACAATAATAGCTTCACTAAGCAAATTCGGAGAGTTAACTCCACATAGGAGATACTAGTGATACTACTTTCCGTGCAAAGCACGGCATGCCCACTACAGAACGTGGATTTTTTAATAGATGGCTAAAAGCATTGGGTTAATGTAGAAGGGAACATGTAGGCAAAAACACCACATAATAACACATAGATAGCTACATAGATTAACCAACCTGATGACTACCATATCTATGATATGGCATAGTTTACAGGAATACACAACATTACAAGCTTGTTGAGGGTTCGATAACAGAACAAACAAGGTTTTTCACTATGTAGGCCCGAAGTTGTGTATATTACTAAACCATTATGTACTATATGGTACAAGTACTAATGGCTATAATATACCAACTGGACTATTAAGCAAAACATGATACAAAACAACAACATTATTTATAGTCATACATGGCAGAACTTGAATTAGGCATCCTTGTCTTGTTCCTTATTCTTGCTTTTCTTGACTGGACTTTCTCCAACAGAACCGCCAGCACCATGTTCTTGACTTAGTGGAATTGGTACACTGTCCACAGCATCAGTAATTTTCTTGCCTGAATTGTCACCAAACAGCAAGGTCCTCTTTGTGGCTGGAAGTTGTACATCAAGCACTGTTTTGGCAGTAGATTCAGCCTCAATTTCTTGAAGAATTTCTTTTGTTGTTGGGCTGAAAAGCTGCTTATCACTTGAGCCTTCTCCAACACTTGAATTACCACACTGAGAAACAACACCAGGCTCAGTGAATGTAGCAGCTGCAACCTGTCTTGCTTTAATGACTTCATCTTGGGTGTAGAGCTTTAGTATGGGATATTTCCTCACAGCATTGCCTCTGAATTCAGTGTCAAAGTACTTGACAAAGCAGAAAACTTGTTTCCTATGCAAGAGAGCTTCAATTTGTTGGGTCAACGGAGCACCCTGAAAGAAAAGGGAAAAAGTTGACATAAAAGAGTTTTTTTTTCTTCTTTAAACACCAAAGTGAGGAGCAAACTACAGGCACATGCTGGGGAAATATAATTTGTACATAAGAAGGGAAAAAATTCTGGTAAACAATAAGACTACAACAGAATGCTTGAAATCAATTTGGTTCATGCAATAAGAAATTCATGCACTACAGAAACTGTGTAACATGACAAATTGGTTCAAAATGTCAAAAATCTACTAATAAAGAGATCCCTAATGATATTGTATGATCTGTGATCTCCTGACCATGGTAAACTGGATTTTGGGACAGTAAAGTAAAAAAGACTTAAAAATAAGAGAGTAGGAGAACAAGGCAACAATTTTTTCATGCACAACAATAAATGTTTATAGTCACATAATTTAATTACCTCATCTTGTGCTGCTTTGATCTGGACTGCTGTAAAATTCGTCATTTTCTCAGCATCCGGTGAGAACAACGTGGCACCAAGTGTCCCAGTATCATCAGTTAAGAAAACCTCCATGTGACATCTTTATAGTATCAGAAAAGGACAGCATCAGTAATTTCAATGTAACTATTAAAAATGTGAGTGTGTAACAGATACAACAATTTAACATCCTTACCGCGGTATAACTTCTTTCTCTTCACCGCAAGAATTGCAGTAAAGATTCTCACCAACTACTGCTGTAATCGATTTATTACAGCCGCTACAAACACTGTACCACAACGATTCATGTGCTGGCATTAGTTCTATCCTTGCAGAAACCCAAGCAGTCTTAAGCTGTACGGGAAGAGGAACAAAAATTAATGACAATGAATGCTGATTTAAAGTACGCATATCATAAGTTAAATGTTGCTTACTACTTCAATAGAAGAAAGCACACTGCCTACACCGACAATGGCAGCCTCATCAATTGGCGGCGGAATATGGGCATTTTTATAAGCCTTGGAATGAATCAGCTGTTCAATTTCCTTTTGATTATCAGTATACCTGCAATAGGTCCAGGCCGGGATGAAAGCCGAGCATCAAAAACTCTGTTCATGAGCTACATATGAGTGGTGGGGAAAAAAAACGACATTTATACTAACCACTGAAGGAGAGCTTGATTTTCCGCCAAAGGTGGATTCACCATAATGTAGCCATTCCAACTCGTTGTCAGCGATAGACCTTAAAAAACCATAAAAACATTCTTATTTTTTCCCCCTGTTTATTCCCTTTTTTCAAACTAAATTTTACACTGTAGGCATTATAAAAAGAATATTGCACATCAATTACCATTATGAGTAGTCGCCTTCATATTCAGGCCAACAATTATTGTTGGTTCAGGATACTTTGAAGAAACTTGTATTGCATCATTGTCCAACCAATCAGTCCATAACCTCATCATCATTGGTATTTTCCTGCAACATTGGAAAAATCAAACACAAAAGACCGCTGAATTTTTCTTCGAACAACCTACTTGATAAACTAATATTTCGTAAATAAATTGCAATACATACTCTTCATTAATGACGACATAATCTCTTGTCGCTGACTCTCCAGATCCTATAACAGCATGTGTGTGAATAACCAATGCCTTAAATGCTGTATATGTTAAAAAGGACATGAAGCATTAGTGTCACAATGGCATCGAACACCAAATATATCAAATCAGCAATAACAGTTGTAGTACATGAAAAAAGGCGACAAAACAAGTTTTATTGCTGGGACCAAAAAACAGTGTTGTGCAAGTACTAAAGTATTATATTCTGTTACTTTTTGTGGTGCAAACTTTGCACAAGTGTTGTGTTTCCTATACATGTGGATGTTTTATGTCTGCTACAATTACACCACAATTGAAGCATACGCATTGGGTGATGTTTCTAAATCAACCGTATACACTACAAAGCTTCAAGAAATTGTAAATAGTCGTTCTAATTAGCCAGAACCACAGCAGCACGCAACAGTAAAAAAGATACTAAAACCGACAACCATGAACTGAATGAGTTGTTTGTAGCGTATTAAATATATGCAGGAAATATGTAGCATGACAGTATTATACTCTGCATTATGCATAGCATAGATGACGTTTTTATGTTTTTCAGCATGTTTTATTATATACTATACACCATCAACAACAAATAAAGTTTCTGTGGCTTTAAAGAAAGTTTAAAAACAAGGAATGCTCTTATAAAAGAAGAAGAGGAATACCCATCGATAAGTCTTTATCAGCAAATCTGGACATATCCGAAAACCTTGTGAATTCAAAAGTGCATGGCAAAGTGTAAGGAACTGTTTCCTGCACTGGTTGCATCGGGGTGCGGTGAGTCAACGTCCAGGTATAATTATATTCCCCAACCCTGTATCTCTCATCCACTGGCCTTAAACCAGCATTAGACACATAATAACGTCTAAATGGGACCAAGATCTTTCCAACAGCAGCAACATTTGCACCAAAAGTGACAGCTCCAATTCTAGTACCCTATTTGCATATAAGAGCAGGGACAAAAAAACAAGATTAAGTTCATTCTTATTACTCCACAACAAGAACACATTTCATGCATTACCTTCATGTCAACCAGCACATAGTTACGGTACGGCAAATTGTTGTTTTGGGATTCCTTTGCCTTACGTTTTTCAATCACTTGAACCAAAACCTTCCAGGGAGGTCTTGTAGACATGTTCACAGCTAGAGCATCAAGCAACGGTGTTTCATTTTTTTTCTGCATAAAGAGAACAGTTTTTTTTGCTATAATTGGGCTTGTAAATTTCAATTTAAAACATATCATTTAGGTCACAACAACAACGCTAAAATCGTGCACCCAAACAAGAAAGCAAGGCAAGGAAGAAAAGCACTAAAGAAAGCAGTTAGCATGACTATGGACTTGTTAAAATTTCTCTGTATACAACATTTCTTGTGAAGTTTTTCTGAGCATTACTATCCTGTAAAAGATCAATTAGGACTTTCAGCGATGCCGAAGTCCTTGCTCGAGACAACGCAACATACAATTGACCATGCGAGAAAACAGGTTCTTTCAAGTATACCCCTACGAAATCTAAAGTTTGCCCCTGTGCCTTATTAATAGTCATTGCAAAACACAACTTTACTGGAAACTGTATTCTTTTGTAAGGAATTGGGTAGAATTCATCATTTGATGGTTGCATTGGTAATCTATGTATGAAGACACTTTTTCCAGCATGATCCCCAATCGCTATTTCAGCTTGTATTACGTTCTTGTCTAATACTTTACATATCATTCGTGTGCCATTGCATAAACCTTCTGAAGGGTCCAGGTTCCTTAATAAAATTATTGGCGCATTTGGTTTGAGGATTAGTTTGTGAGGAGGCAGACCGTTTGGAGACAAGCTGTTCAACATATATTCGTATTGGCCTTGATCACTTGGGTTTAGTGTTTTATCAAAACTAATATATTCTGTTTCAAGGCCCGGCAAAGTTTTAATCAATAAATCATTTATTTCATCAACAAAAACATTTTTTGTAGTAAGAATCGCTCTATTAATAGTATGCTGATTATCATTGCTCTCAGAATGTGATTGTGAAAAAACAAGCTTTATTAGATTTTCTAAACCATCTTTAGCACTAACACATGGCATAATAATATTTTCGGGTAATTGGATATTTGCAATATCGTGATCTTGATTAAGGCCTCCACCAACACCTAAAAGGAACGAAGTAAATTCAGGGTCAAGTCGTGCTCGCATGTTTTGCACTAAATTAATCTTCTTAAGTTGTGGCCACAAATAAGATCTAATTAACGCCACATTTATTGTTTCAGATTTTGTGCCTCTTCGTACAACCGGCATTGTTTGCCTAAAATCTCCTCCTAGAACAACAACCTTTCCCCCAAACAGCTGCTCATTTCCTGTTATATCTTTTAGCAAAAGGTCCAATGCCTCAATGCCTGTTCTCTTACACATGGGAGCCTCATCCCATAGTATCAATTTAGCTTCTTTAATAAGGGTTGCCAATGAACTTTGCTTACTTATTCTGCATGCCGGTCCTTCACTTAAGTCTATAGGGATTTTAAACCTAGAATGCGCCGTTCTCCCCCCCGGTAAAAGAGAAGCAGCTATTCCTGATGTAGCGGTAGCAAGTGCAATATGACCTTTAGATCTTACGTCTGCTAATAATGCTCGATATAAGAAGGTTTTTCCTGTCCCTCCTGGACCGTCTATGAAAAAACATTCTGCTTTATTGTTAAAAACAGCAGCAGTAATGTTTTCAAATGCTAATAATTGTTCTTTATTTAAAAGAGCTATAGAATTCAAATCTTCCTTAGACACAATAATATTTTGTTCAATACGCAGTTCTTTAGTTGGATCATCGAATTGAGAAGTGTCCATGCTAGGAGGTACCAAGCCGTACGAAGCAAGGTCTTTTCCCATAGACTGTAGAAATCCATTTATTTGTTGGAGAACAATTTTTTGAACTTCAGCCTTGGATAAATGAGGTTGCCTAGAAATATCTTCAGACAATTGCGGTTCAAACTGTCTCCACAAGTTTATAGGATCAGAAGGGCATGAATAAACCAAGAGCGTAGAAAACAGTTGTCTTAATTGACAAGGCATTCCATAGGTTGCTGCTTCACTTAAACACTGTTCTTGGCTATTATTTTGTTCAAGAAATCCTCGAGCTAAGGCAGATTCATGGTAAGAAGGAAATGTCTGGCCACTGAATATTTTGAGATCCATAAAAGACGAAGGGCATCTAACCTTGGACAATAAGAGTTTTAAGTAGTATCTTTCCCCTTCAATCGGATTAACCGATACAATTCTACCAACAGAATCTCCTTTCACTCTATTTTTCCAACGTTTTTTATCGTTTTCCCATACAAAGTAGTCAGGAAAGTCTCCATATGTGCATTGATATTCCTGTGCATTAGGGTCAGTCCTATTCATAAAAAAGTATTCTGTGAGCATTGTTTTTCGGTTAAATGGGTTGGTCATAACATTTTTCAGCTTATGTTTCTGATTAAAAGTTATTGGCTGAAAATTTTCTAGGTGAACTTGAAGCTATATCACAGCTGGACGCATGTCCCCTAAAGCAAACTTATATATTCTCCACAATGCCTCCGGAGGAGAAACCCATCGAGCTGATTGATATTGGTTTATTTCATTTAGTTCATGAGAAGAGTCGTGGTCTGTGACAGTAAACATGACCCTATCATTCCCTTTACATATATACTTATATATATACTTCACAGCCTTAACTGTAGAACATATTTCTACATTTATATGGCTGTCAAATTTTGCAAGTAGGTATGGATTATACGGTACAACCCATCTGTTATCTAGAAAAGAACCACGCACTTTGGCTTTTGCGCCATTATTTCGGCGTCTATAGGTTGGATATGCATCAGTTGTTACGAAAGTTTCTTCACAGAAATCCCTAGGGTAAGAGTCTTTGCATGAACTATTCTTTTGCATACAGACATTACTTGGGTTTAGACGACCACACGGTCCATGTAGCATATGTTTGACAACCAACCTATACAAGTGAGGGTTAAGATTTTTATCTGGCAACTCAGCACATACTATTTTGTCAAAATCTTCAGGCCTGTAAATTTTATAATGAGGTTTTAGGACTAATAAAAAATGAGCATGAGGCAAACCACGTTTCTGGAACTCAATAACGTATGTGTAAGCAGCAACCTTACCAAAAATATTGCGTTTGAATAATTCTATTTTCAGTTCTTCAAGTTTTGCCCTAAACACTCTGTCTAATAAATCAGGTCTATCCTGAGCTAACTCTCCATGTTTAAGACATTCTTTAACCTCAGGCCAGTTTGGATTACAAGTGATTGTTAAGAAAATGTCGGGTTTTCCAAATTTTCTCACTAAAGTCATTGCGTCTAAGTATTTTTTCCGCATGTGCCTTGGACCTCCTGTAAAAGCAGCAGGCAGAATTGTACGTTGTCCAACATTGGAAGCATTGGTCTCACCACTATCAACAGCATCAACAATGCCTTGCATAAATTCTTGCCTAATATTTTTTTGTTGCAGCCTGAAATAATCTAATCTCTGCGTTTCTAATTTAACAAACATATCCACAGCATACTGTTGAAACAATCTACCAAAGTGCAGTAAATAAGATGCATCGTTTTCTCTAATTTGAAACTTATAGCAATAATACTCTCTTATAGACACATACGCTGGATCATCTGACAAGGCGTTTAATGTAGCATCCTCTTTTTGTAATAAATCAGAAGCAGATCCAGAATTATTTGGTTGAATAAGGAAACAATTTTCATCCATTCTCTTTCTTTTCCTACTTTTTTCCTTAACACCTTGCTTACCTATGCCTTGGTGCCACCCAAGTTGACCATAAGGAAACATGAGAGGGTATTGGAGAGGGTCATAACACCCATAATAATATTGGATAGAATGTGGTTGCCCACTATGTGCATAGACCTTTATACTTCTTTGTTGGTTTTCTAAACAATCACTTAGTATACCAGCAACCTGTGGTACTGTAGGCTTGTTATAAACTCTTTGATCAATAGTTGGGTTACAAAACAACACTATATCTAATTCCTCAATATTTGGAGTGCAACTCAAGTCTCTAAAAAACGAGCATATGGGTTCTCACTAAGCACTGTTAAGATTTTGTCCACGGTCATCTCAAACAGTCGCGGACAACGCTCTAGACGGTTTGTTTTTTCATATTGGGTATCATGAAAGTAGAATTGTAGGTTATTGCACTGATCATCAGTTCCAATTAGATCATTCATGAAATGGTATACTTGACCTTGCACTCTAAAAGTGTAAACCCCTTTATTTCGCTTAGCTAGTTCTTTATCATATGTAGCTCCTAAAGATGTAAACGCAAAATGGTTATTATATGTTCGAATAGAAGCCCTAAAATCTGTAGACTCAGAATGTTGGGCTGTAATAAGATCCACAAGAATGGAAGGTAACCTAGTACTGGCTAAAACCACATCACCAGACGAGCAGCAAAAAATTTTAGTTTCATGAACAAACTTTTTGGCACAACAATAAGGACAATTAGGGGCTGGTTCCAACACGTCACTCTTATCCGCAATTACTGAAAGAAGGTTTCTACATTCATTATTAGTTGAAGTAATTAGGAGAGCTGGAGCTGTTGTACAAGCAAGTTGGTTTATCGGACCTGAAGCTATTGGGGTTCGAGTAGAACGCTTTTCCTTCCATTTATTCATTTTTCTTGCCCTTTCAATGTTTGCATCACACAAAGGCATCATTCCAGAATTTGAACAGCCTAGTAGTGGTCTAATTCCTACATGAACAGGCAATTGTTGGCCTAAAGAAGTGTCAACATAGTTGTGCAAATGGTATGATGAGGTGGGAGATTCTAAAGTAATGCTTCTATTCAATGGAGCGATCACATCAAGGTACGATTGTAAAGCATTTATGGGTGGGCCTTAGTTTATTAGACTTGGGAATGTTTGGATTGACGAGAATCGGCAAGACTACAAACATTTTGTCCGGTCAGGCGACCGGACGGTTTTTTTATTAGCAAGCATGCTTGAAAGTTTAAAGCATAAATTTTGTTTGCGTTTTTTAATCTTCCATCTAAGGATTGCATCATGCCTATATGCCTTAGAAGGGGATACATACTTTTCACCTATCATGGACTGAAACAAAGACCCTACTTTACCCATGTAACAAGTATTTTATTCCTTATATAATATTTCCAAGTGGTGTAGCCTGATCTAGAAACAACTCTAGAACGAGAACACAACGTAAAAAAAAGAAACAAGCAACTAACACTCTCTAACAAATGAAGCGAGGCTTATAGCGTAGCTACTAAGATAAAGGGTTAATACATCAATACATTACATGTGAAGCAGCCATACTCAGCAGATTTCAGGTACAAAGTCCACTGTCCTAGCTTGCAGCACTCCTGTAGATGCAAACGAACCACAACAAAAGAAATCAGAAACAATACACAAAGGCATAGGTGGCAGCTTATAACCAAAGGATCAGAAGGGTGGACAAATACTGTGAAAAACAGGAAGAAACAGCTAAAAACACACACTGTAATTTGATTTTGTTCAAAGAAACCAAGACCATGATATAACCACAAAAACCATGCTGTAACCACAAAAACCAGAACCACATAACAGCAAATAAAGCTACAACCACATAACAAAAGTGAATATCCAACCATATGAGCTACATGCTATTAAGAAAAACACGACAACCATAAGAAGAAGAATGCAAGACTTGACCAAAAAATTGTAGCCTTTAACAAAGGTAACAAAGCCCTGCAGAAACATGTATGTAACATTTAAAGAAGACTTTAGTACATGTATATGAACCAATAAAATCAGGATGCAACCTAAAGACTTAGAAAAGGGTCTAAAAACGCAGAACATGCTTTGCTCTGTAGTACAGATCCTGAATACAGTAAATGGCAAGAACATAACACTAACTTAACATGTTAAACATGCAGAAATTACAGATCATACTATATAGTTAAGTTTCATGCACCGTTTACAGTTGCTCTTCTTAACATCAAGTCATGAGCTTTAACAACATAGGAAACATACATGCAAAGCAGTAATAAATGACAAAAGGCAAGAATAATACCTTTAGATAATGAAAGAGTAAATAGCTTGCTCAAAGACGAAGTTATTCTTTGTGGGTATTTCTTGGGCATATTGTCCGCAAAAAAAAAAGCAATGGGTAGTTTTGTCGGTAGTTGTTTATAAAGCAAAGAGAATATAAAGAAGTGAAAGAGCTAAAGACAAATCAACAACCCAAAAACCAACTTTAAATAATTTATAGGACATGCATAGAATGACGAGCAACCATTAAACATAAGCAGAAAACATAAATGCATGGAATAAATTTTCTAGGCATCAAGGAGAGGAAATGTTGAAAACCTGAAGATGTAGTGAATTTGTGAGGAGGTTGATACGTATAAGGGGTATTTATGGTGATTTCAGATCTGCAAAGTTGTTAGAAAGACTATCAGACAATTTTACTCTTAACCAACAGATAACAAAGTGAATAATAGTAATGAAAGCTACCTATTTAGGTCTAACCCAGAGTAAATTGCTTTCTCTACTATTACACGGTAGGAACATAGCACCGAATTTGTTTTATCCAATCAATCGGGTAGACCAATGGTTCTTGCTCCTCCTCTTCGTCATTGACATCACCATGAGCCCAAAAGTCTTGCCGGCGGCATTTTTGAAAAAGAAATTGCAGATCTTCTTTGATAGATTTTGAATGAGACTAAGAATGGACGGATACATCCGTATTGACAAGTAGACGGACGAAAAACCGAAATCAAAAGGGAAAACCGCCGGATAATAGCATGAAATTCCAATTTCCGGTGTGCAAAGCGGTCGCCCTACCGTTTCTTTTCCCTTTGAACGAGAGGCAGGAGGTTTCAGATGATTTTTTTTTTTTTTAACTCTGGACAAAAAAAAAACAATACATTATCACCCCCTCTAGCCCCAAGGTCCCATGTGACATGTGGCAGGTAAGAAAAAACGTGGCAACTTCTTGTAATTCTGGAATAATTATTATATATCTTAATAATAACTTATCTTATCACTAAGAGTAAGTATATTATTACTATATTATACTATAAGATCTTACTCTTATAATAAAACGGGAAAATGAAAAACGAAAAAAGCATTTTGAAATAACTGTACAGTGTAAGAGGCATCTCTGTATTTGTATCTGTCTACGAAACACCGACACTTTAATCGGGTCGACGTGCGTCTTGCCCAACGTAAGACACGACACAACACGTCCCGACACCGTGTCCAACAGATGTCGCATGATTAAATGATTATTATTTAAAACTTAAAAATCTGACACGCCTCAAAAACACTGTCGACACTCAACGACACTCAGTGAAACTATTTTTAAATTTATTTTCTTTATTTAAGTTTTTCTCAATGAAACCGTTAATAGACACAATTTTCTTATCAAATGTATATTTTTCTTGTTGATAAACAGTAATTCGTAGTCGTTGAAATTTTTTGAAGGGCAACAACATTTTTTTAGCATTATATAAAGGTCGAATATTTATTTTACATACTCATAGAGCTGATCTAACATGTCGGTGACGTGGCGTGTTTCTAAACTTTGCAATCAGCCATATCACCGTGTCCGTATCGTGTCGTGCAACGTGTTTGTGGAACATAGATCTGTGTATTAAACCACTATTTCTTGGTCTTACCAATAATAAAAACAAAAAAAAACAAAAAACAAAAAAAAAAACAACAGCTGTCGAGCAAACAACTGAGGAGCAAATTTTCACCAAAGAAGAAAACACTATCGTGGCCCATTGTGGGGGCTCCTTTTTTTGCTCTTACTAAGAGTAAGAAAATCACGGGAATGCGTAAACTCCAAAACAGGGGAACAAACACTCCACTAAAAGAAAATCAACTCCATTAGGGAAATGATATGCTTTTCAAGGGAGGACAATAACTCCATAAAAGAGAACGAAAGTCCAAATAGGGACACTTATATAGACTTTAAAAAAAATGACTCCATATGTCTCTAAATATTTAAGCAGTTGTCAAAGACATGTTTATTAAAAATATGATTTAATATTATAACTTTAAGGATGCAATGTCTAAAAAAACCCTAATATATAATTAATGAAATCTTCCTTTCAACTTCCTACCTAGTATTAAATAAGGGCAAAGTAGGAAAAATGAGCATTAAATGTTGTTTTGGAAAATGTTCTACATCAGATAAAGTGGAACAATTTTTTAGCAACTGCATCAGTTAATTTGGAATGGATGTAGTAGAAATAAAAACTAGTAATCAACAAACTAAAATACGAATTATTTTTTCCGAACGAGTCGTATCTTAAAGGACTTAAAGCCGGTGGAGAAAGACAAAACTAACTACAACCGTAACCACCGCCGTTATCTGCCACCGGTCCTATGAGGAATGAAGTGTAAAGTTCCACATCTGTAAAGTAATAGAATGCTCACCCTCATATAAGTGTGAGACATAAATGTCTTGTCAATTCGGGGTAGCTCTTTTAGTCAAACCAAGGACGACGGTCTACGCATTTGACCAGATCATTTATGACATATTTAGCGCTACCAGACCCGGAGTCTAAGGGCGTTACAGAATGGTATTCAAAGTCGACTATTAGACCGATCTAAGTGCCATACCTTGAGAGACAGTGGGGTCACCTCTAGAAATCCTCTAGTTGGGACGAGACTGGGACAAGTCCTAGCGAGGATGCCAGTCCCTTATAAGGGGGGAGATTGTAAAGTCTCACATTTGTAAAGTAATAGAATGCTCAGCCCCATATAATTGTGTGACATAAATGTCTTGTCAACTCGGGTTAGCCTTTTAGATCAAACGAGGACGACGGTCTAAGCAATACGTTCACCGGATCATTTATGACGATTGTAAAGTCTCACATCTGTAAACTAATAGAATGCTCACCCCCATATAATTGTGTGACATAAATGTCTTGTCAACTCGGGTTAGCCTTTTA
Organism: Gentiana straminea; assembly: GCA_036785695.1. Classification (NCBI taxonomy): domain Eukaryota; kingdom Viridiplantae; phylum Streptophyta; class Magnoliopsida; order Gentianales; family Gentianaceae; genus Gentiana; species Gentiana straminea. The sequence goes on from JAVUPR010000265.1 coordinate 9,816,798, forward strand.
GATCCAACGAGGACGACGGTCTAAGCAGTTCACCGGATCATTTATGACTTATTTAGTGCTAACATGCCCGGGACCTAGGGGCGATGGAGTCAGATGATCTTCGATCTGGATCTTAGAATCTTGTAAGGATGAAAACCAGTGGTTGAATGTTGATTATGTTAGGAAATGTGACTTGACCTCTTATTTAGAGCTGGGTACTAAAATGAGTTTAGTACTAAGTTGAGCAAAGTCGGCTGAGCAAAGTCAGCTTTGGCCAGAAGTCAGCTTTGGGCAGAAGTCAGATTTGCCAGAAGTCAGCTTTAGCAGAAGTCAGCTTTGGGAAATTCAGTTTTGGGCAAATCTCAGTTTGGGCAAATGTCAGCATGGTTACATTCTGGTCGATAACAGCTGGAGCTGGTGTCCACCTCTGTGGTATTTTAGTCATTCTGCTAGTATGTCTTTATGGCGGCTAGGTCTAGTTTTTTTGTGGCTATAAATACACATCTGTTGTAACCTAGAACATTTGCAGTAGAAGAAGCAGTAGCTTTGAGAAATTGCCTTAGGAAATTTCCAAGAGTCTGTAAAATCTCCAGTGATAATATATATTCTGCTCTTTTTGCCCATGGAGTAGTCAGCATTTGCCGGAAACCACGTTAAATCCTGTGTTATTTTTCTTGTGTGATTTATGCTTTCTCGTTTATTCTTGATTATTGCAATCCATTTGGATCCCTGACGGTCCTAATTCTAACAAGTTGGTATCAGAGCGTCCGTGTTATCATCAGGGAATTTGAGGTTCTGTTTGGGAATCATCTCTTTGAAAAAAATTTATCTTCACCAATACCTTCACCAGTGCTAGGATTATGTGATAAAAGTTCTATTTTTTGGCAAGATCAAGATGTCTGGGTTAAATATTGAGATTGATAAATTCACAGGAAGGAACAATTTCAATCTATGGCAAATCAAGATGCGTGTTCTATTGAAGAAACTGGGGCTCTGGGCTCCGTTGTCAAAGGCGGTGGATGCCGGAAACGCTGAGATTTCCAATCTGGAGGAGAAAGAACATTCAATGATTTTGTTGTGCTTGTCTGATGATGTTATCAATGAAGTTGTTGAAGAGGATTCAACAGCATGGCTGTGGCTAAAGCTTGAGAATCTGTATATGATAAAGTCGTTGACCAACAAGTTGCTTATGAAGCAACTTCTGTTCAGTTTATAGATGCATGAAGGAATGCCTCTCAGAGATCATCTAGAAAAGCTGGACATAATATTGCTTGATTTAAGGAGTATTGGTGTTAAGATCGAAGATGAGGATGCAGCTCTAATTTTGTTGGTATCACTACCAGCATCATATGAGAATTTTGTGCAGTCTTTTATTGTTGGAAGAGACACATTTTCATTGGAGGATGTTAGAGCATCTCTCCATAATCGAGAGCTAAGGCATAATTCAGCTTGCACAGGTACAGACAATCGGGCTGATGGTTTAATTGCTAGTAGCAGTTGCAGAGGGAATGGAAATCCTGGAAAGAAGACATTCAAGAAGGGTGATTCCAAATACCCTAATCCAAATATGGTCTGAATCTGAATCTGGAGTGTTGACAAGCAGGTGGAGCTTTAGGTCCATAATCAACTGAGTTTGCAGAACTCAGTTGAGAACAATCAACACTAATCTGGCACTTAGTTGTGCATCTGAACCTGAAGAATCAATAGCTGAATATGAGTGGAACCAAAATTTGGGATTGGCTGAGTTTGGCTAAGCTGATTTAGTACAAGCTGAGTAAAAGTCAGATTTGTATAGTAGAGTGTTCAAGTATGGGAAGTAAGCTGAATGAAGAGTCAACTGAGTTCATCTGTCAGTGGAGTGGCGTCTGCTGAGTCTGTTGAACATGTCTGCGCTGGTTCTGCATCTGTGTCTAGAAGCCTCAACTGAGTGAAGTTAGTTGAGTAAGATAAATCTGATATGTTTGGCTGAGTGAAGTCAGCTAAGCATCTGGTGAACATGTCTGAGGTGGAGTTCTCATCTGGGGTTAAGTCTCGTCTGGAGAAGTCTTACTTGGAGTATATTGTGTTCACATCTGGTCAGCTCAGAATCAGAAATTGAATATGCAATCTGTTTGGTTGAAGTTGAATCTGAAGAACTCAACTGAGAGTGCTCAACTGAGGTGATTACATTTGAACTGGTAGTCACATCTTGTCTGGTGATCAAGTTGATCACATCTATTATCAACTCAATCAACTCTGAAGAAGAGGAGGAATGTGGTACAATACATATGGCATTGACAAATGCATCTGGTACAGTACATCTGGTTATACATTTGTTTGAACGAGATTTCGAGTTAAGGTGGAGATTTGTTAGGAAATGTGACTTGACCTCTTATTTAGAGTTGAGTACTAAACTGAGTTTAGTAATAAGATGAGCAAAGTCAGCTGAGTAAAGTCAGCTTTGGGCAGAAGTCAGCTTTGCCAGAAGTCAGCTTTAGCAGAAGTCAGCTTTGGGAAAGTCAGTTTTGGGAAAATCTTAGTTTGGGCAAATGTCAGCATGGTTACGTTCTGGTGGATAACTGCTGAAGCTGGGGTTCACATCTGTGGTATTTTAGTCATTCTACTAGTATGTCTTTATGGCGGCTAGGTCTAGATTTTTGTGGCTATAAATACACATCTGTTGTAACCTAGAATATTTGCAGTAGAAGTAGCAGTAGCTTTGAGCAATTGCCTTAGACAATTACCAAGAGTCTGTAAAATTTTCAGTGATAATATATTTTCTTCTTTCTGGCTGTGGAGTAGTCGGCATTTGTCGGAAACCACGTTAAATCCTGTGTTATTGTTTTTGTGTGATAAAATACTTTCTCGTTTATTCTTGATTATTGCAATCCATTTTTTGATACCTGACGGTCCTAATTCAAACAAATTAAGAGCATGCTAAATTCCTCCTTTGCTTGTGCAGATCAAACCAAAACTTACAAGAAAATGGAGGATAGAGAGTGAGATTAATTGGGGGAGATGAGTGGATGATTCCTTCTTGATCCGTTTGGTTAGAATTTACAATTCAAGCGGTTCAACGATTGATGCGGAATTGAAGATTCAGAGCAAATGCCTTCTATGTAAACTAAATAGATGAGTCTATTAATTAAAATCCACAGAGATTGGGATTGAACTTAGAAATATTCTAAGATCAAGATACTTAAATCTGGTCAAATATATTCTAAATGACAATTAACTATTTCTTTTATTGATAAGAATGTGAGCAAGAGAATAACATGGAAACATCTTGCACCACACGGTACACAAATAAAGGAAAAAGAAAAAAAAAATTATAGAGTAATGATATGAACATTACCGTTATGTCACAAACAGCAACACAATGGTAATTTGTACCGTTGATAATGATGAGTTTATATCATAATCAATTTAGACTAATCATTATCAACCGTGCAGATTTATGTCCGTATCATTTGCTCGGTATTAAAACGCAAGTAACACCAAGTCAACAGGAGCATTGATTATAAATTACTGCACCATGGAAAGTGCCTTTTCAAACTGGCTCCATTTTTGCTCAAGTGTCCCAATGTAGCCAATGGACATCCTGATTAGTCCAGGAGATATGCCGGCGAGGGCCTTTTCTTCTGCACTGAGTTCACTGCTGGTGCTGCTTCCGGAGCAAGACATAAGCGTCTCGTAGTAACCTAAGCTAACAGCCATGAGCCCAAAGTGTGTGACATTCTGTAAATGACACATCAAACGGTTAGCCCTTTCCTCGGTTTCCATGTCCACGCATACTATCCCACCGAATCCATAGTCTTTGTTGCCAATAGACTTGAGAAGAGAATGGTCTGGATGTTCTTCGAGACCTGGGTAGATTACTTTAAGCCCAAGTTTCTTCATCCGGATAGCATACTCGAGTGCACGACGACAATGCTCTTTCATTCTCAGACCTAGGTGGGGAATCCTCTCAGAAAGTTCAAAAGCAACCTTGGGATTCATTGTTGGCCCCAGTAACAACAGAGTGCCTTGATGCAGATCCATCATTGAGTTTATGAGGCTTTTCTGACCACACACAACACCTTCATTTCCAATTACCAGCCGAAAAAGAAAATTCCTTAATTAGAGAAAGTATTCCCATGATCCAACACACACACAAAAAAAAAAAAACAAAACAAAATGAAAAAAAAAAAGTATGCCCTAGCTGATTCCACACCAGAAAAACACAATTTATGGTTGTTAAGTAGATGTAGATCATTATTTTACTTCCGTTTATACGATGGAAAGTTAAAATGGTATAGATTCTAGGGGAAAAGACAATGTGCCCCTTGAAGTTTGGCATATGAAGCGTTTAACCCCTGTGATTTTTCATACGAAAATTTTTACCTCTTGTGGTTACACATAAATTTTGTTTTATGATTCGCAACAAACACTAGAAAGACAAACCTATAATAAAAAACCACAGTGGTATATCACTACAAAAGAAACTGCTTTAAAGGGACGACAAAGTCGTCCCTGTCAATATCTTTATTGGGACGACAAAGTCGTCCCTTTAAATGAAATAAAAAATAGTCAAAGTTTTGGGCAGATTTTTTGGTGGGAAACTTTAAAGGGACGACAATGTTGTCCCAATAAATAAAATATCGATTTTACCCGCGCGCATTTGCGATTTCCACGCGCGAACTCTTTATAGGGACGATATTGTGGTCTCATTAAAGTTTTTTCAGAAAATAAAATGTTATAAGGAAAAATATATAAGATTTTTGGTTTATAGGGACGACAATTGTCGTCCCTTTAATGGACATTAATTTTTTTAAATAATATTATGTTATATGAAACAATCATATTTTTTTTTTGTTCGTAGGGACGACATTTGTCGTCCCTTTAAAGGAAATTAAACTTTTTTCGAAAAATAATATTTTATATGAAACAATTATAAATTTTTGGGTTTGTAGAGAGGACATGTGTCGTCCCTTTAAAAAAAATTAAATGTTTTTTTAATATAAAACGTTGTGTTAATAAATAATGGACATTAATTTTTTTAAATAATATTATGTTATATGAAACAATAATAATTTTTTTTTGTTTGTAGGGACGACATTTGCCGTCCCTTTAAAGGAAATTAAACTTTTTTCGGAAAATAATATGTTATATGAAACATTTATAAATTTTTGGGTTTGTAGAGAGGACATGTGTCGTCCCTTTAAAGAAAATTAAATGTTTTTTTAATATAAAACGTTGTGTTAATAAATAAGATTCAGTTTTTTATAAAATTCTCATTTGAAGGGACGATAATGTCATCCCAATTATTTTTTTTTGAGGTAAAAAACAATTTTTTTAATATACATATTATAATAAACATTGCGTTAAAATATAAAATACATTATTTTTTATAAAAATTCATTTATCGAACGGTAATACATGTGATTCTAATAGTACTATCAACTATAGATCGTCAGTTTGTTTTCCAATGATTGATTTGAATCTCGGGGTTTGTCACCGAGCGATTGATCTCAATCCCGAGATCCGTTATCGATTAAGTGATTTCAAATCGATATCTTTCTTTACAGATCATTCGTATAGTACTCTCTACTATAGATCGTCAGTTCGTTATCGAGCGATTGATTTGAATCTCGGGGTTCGTTAACGAGCGATTGATCTCAATCCCGAGATCCGATATCGATTAAGCGATTTCAAACCGAAATCTTTCCTTATAGATCATTCTAATAGTACTATCTACTATACATCGTCATGTCGTTATCGAGCGATTGATTTGAATCTCGGGGTTCTTTAACGAGCGATTGAACTGAATCCCGAGATCCGTTATCGATTAAGTGATTTCAAATCGATATATTTCTTTACAGATCATCCTGATAGTACTCTCTATAGATCGTCAGTTTGTTATCGAGCGATTGATTTGAATCTCGAGGTTCGTTAACGAGTGATTGATCTCAATCCCGAGATCCGATATCGATTAAGCGATTTCAAACTGATATCTTTCCTTACAGATCAATCTAATAGTACTATCTACTATAGATCGTCATGTCATTATCGAGCGATTGATTTGAATCTCGGGGTTCGTTAATGAGCGATTGAACTCAATCCCGAGAGCCGTTATCGATTAAGTGATTTCAAATCGATATCTTTTTTACAGATCATTCTGATAGTACTCTCTACTATAGATCGTCAATTCATTATTGAGCGATTGATTTGAATCTCGGGGTTCGTTAACGAGCGATTGATCTCAATCCCGAGATCCGATATCGATTAAGCGATTTCAAACCGATATCTTTCTTTACAGATCATTCTAATAGTACTATCTACTATAGATCGTCATGTCGTTATCGAGTGATTGATTTGAATCTCGGGGTTCGTTAACGAGCGATTGAACTCAATCCCGAGATCCGTTATCGATTAAGTGATTTCAAATCGGTATCTTTCTTTACAGATCATCCTGATAGTACTTTCTACTATAGATCTTCAGTTCGTTATCGAACGATTGTTTGAATCTCGGGGTTCGTTAACGAGCGATTGATCTCAATCCCAAAATCCGATATCGATTAAGCGATTTCAAACCGATATCTTTCTTTATAGATCATTCTAATAGTACTATTTACTATAGATCGTCTTGTCGTTATCGAGCGTTTGATTTGAATCACGGGGTTCGTTAACGAGCGATTGAACTCAATCCCGAGATCCGTTATCGATTAAGTGATTTCAAATCGATATCTTTTTTACAGATCATTTTGATAGTACTATCTAATATAGATCGTCACTTCGCTATCGAGCGATTGATTTGAATCTTGAGGTGCGTGAACGAGCGATTGATCTCAATCCCGAGATGCGATATCAATTAAGCGATTTCAAACCGATATCTTTCTTTACAGATCATTCTAATAGTACTATCTACTATAGATCGTCATGTCGTTATCGAGCGATTGATTTGAATCTCGGGGTTCGTTAACGAGCGATTGAACTCAATCCCGAGATCCGTTATCGATTAAGTGATTTCAAATCGATATCTTTTTTTACAGATCATTTTGATAGTACTATCTAATATAGATCGTCAGTTCATTATCGAGCGATTGTCTGAATCTCGGGGGTGCGTTAACGAGCGATTGATCTCAATCCCGAGATCCGTTATCGATTAAGCGATTTCAAACCTTTTTATATAATTTTATTAATTTATATAATATGTAATTTATATAATTATATTGTGTAGTGATTTCGAACCCGGGGCTCGTTAATTAGTCGATTAATGATTTCAAACCTGAGGATCGTTAGTTATCAAAAAAAAATCCTTTAATGGGACGACAATGTTGTCCTAAAAAAGTCCTGTCGTCTCATTAAGCATTCAACCTAAACTAAATCGGGCAGCCTCTTCTTCTTCTTCATTTCGCCCCCCTCCTACATTTTTCCGAATTTCAGAAAATCCGCCCCCCCTCCTTCAACCACCCGCCCCTCTCCTCCTCCGGTCACCACCCCTACCCCCACTCTTCCTCCGGTCACCACTCTTTCAACCACCCGTCCCCTCCTTCTTCCGGCAAGCAGCAGCCGCAACAACAACATCTCCAGCCGCAGCAACAAGACAGCTCCGCCACAGCTCCGGTAAGCCTTTTTTTTGTCAAATTAGTTGCTTTTAACTTTATTTTTGTCAAATTAGTTCAATAAAAGTGGTATGTATATGTAATTTAATTTATTGTGTCAAATTAGTTTAATTTAATTTAATTTATTTATACTTTATTATTATACTATGTTGTATTATGTATATGTAATCAATAAAAGTGATTGGTGAATGGTGTGTAGTGAGTGTAGTGTAGTGATAATTTTGTAGTGTGTGTGTAGTGAATGGTGAATGGTGTGTAGTGAGTGTAGTATGAAACTTGTCTACTTAGAGTTATGAAACTATAGCGCACAAGAGTTATGAAACTAAGGCTTGCTTTTTTTTGGTAGTAGATGTACTATATAGTTGATTTACTTCACAATGCTAGTGTATAAAGGGTGTGATTGACTAGTATATGTGTGTGATTGACTAGCATTTTTTCATGTATATGTTCATGTTGAGATTGATTGAGGCTTGATGGTGAGATTGATGCTTATGGTGAGATTTATTGGTGTAGAAGGACTTGGTTATAAATTTGGTATTGTAGTAAACTTTGGTATTGTTGATTTGGTATTGTAGTTTTGAGAAGTTGGGAAATTTGTTGTTGGTAGTAATGAAATTGCCTATATTGATGGTTTGATCGTGCATAAGGGTGCTGTTCCTACATATGGTTTTTGCCCGTTTGGTACTACGAGTCAAACATACAGCATGTGGCCTATTCTAACACAAGTATTGAATCCAGCACCATGGGTTTGCAACAATGAACTGTATAAACACATGTGTTTACTTATTCCAGGACAAGAATACCCATGCAAGGACTTGGATGTTTATTTGAGGCCATTGATTGATGAGTTGGAAGAATTGTGGTCACAAGGGGTAGTTGTGCTTGATGCTCTATAAATACTACCTTCAGAATGCGAGTTGCAGTTATGTTTATGGTGAACGATTTTCCCGCTCGTAGTTATCTCTCAGGTTGGACTGGTCAAGGATATAAATCATGTCTAACTTGCAACGAAAAAACACATTCGGTATGGTTAGAGAGTAAGACTGGATACGTCGGACATCGTAGATGGCTGCAGACGGACCACCCGATGCGAAAGAATAAGGGGTTAACGGTAAAATTGAAACATTAAGCCCTCCAGTTGAGAAACCATAGAGGAAATTCTTCAACAAATAGTAACCTACCCGAATGTTTTCCGGGGAAACACAAAGAGTACGGTGGTAAAACTCATAAGCGTCCAGAATCTTGTTTGAGTTGGACGAAAGACACCATACTAAATACATTGCCTTATTGGATGCCGAAAAAACTCAAGTACAATCTTGATGTTATGCACATTGACAAGAAGGTGTGTGATAGCTTATTGTCTACGGTATTGAATATTGATGGTAAGACCAAAGACACTGTCAGGCACGTAAGGATCTAGAAATCATGAAAGTGAGAAAGGAACTACATATGATTAAACAAGGCAATAAGACCTTAAAACCCCGTGCTTTGTTCATGTTGTCACCAGAAGATCGGACAAAATTCTACGGTTTCTTAACAAATGTTCGGTTTCCTGATGGTTTTGCAGGAAACCTAAGAAAGAATTTGAATGGTAAAGACAAATTTAGCGGGCTAAAATCTCATGATTTTCATATCATACTACATAGACTTTTACCAGTTGGGGTACGAAAATTCTTGAAAAAGGAAATTTCTGATACTATCATTGATTTAAGCGATTTTTTCAGATTGATTTGCACGCGCACGTTGAGGGTTAGTGATTTAGAGAATGCAAAAGAGAAGGTTTTGGAAATCTTGTGTAAACTAGAAACGATATTCCCACCGGCATTCTTTGATATTTTGATACATTTGATAATGCACTTGCCTGAAGAAGCGATTAGGGGTGGACCTTTTCATTTGAGATGGATGTATCCGATTGAACGTTTTCTAGGTAAGTTAAAGTGGGATATTAGAAATCGGGCCAGGCCAGAAGGATCCATCGCAGAGGCATCCGTGGCTAATGAGACCTTGATGTTTTCCTCATTGTATTTTTCAGGAAATGAGACAAAGTTCAATAGGCCCGAAAGGAACTGGGTTGAGAACGAAGATACAATCAAGAACTGTATATCAGTATTCAAGACTCCTTTTCGATCAATGGGATCGATGAAATGCTTGACATTCAATACTACTTTGAGAGAAAAGGTTCAGTGGTATTGAAGGATGTAGGAGCTCAGATCTAAACGAATTAGATCTATACGCAGCGGATGGATCACGATTCATATATTATAACACATAAACAAAGGATTTAATTACTACAATGGGGTTAAGAAAAACGTACCAATGGTAAGGAAGAAAAGCTTTAATCTTAGGATGAGAAGCCTTGATCTTCCAATGTGTTCTCCAAACGGTGGTTGGTGGACACCGATTCTTGGAACTGGAACCTCCTTGACATGCGACCGAGAAAAACCCTAAGTTTTTCTCCAACCGGGTGGAGCTAAGGATCGAAATCCTTAGCCTTTTTTCTTTATGAATTTCGTGGCTCTCACCTCTCTTAGGGCTCGGGGAGAACTCTATTTTTATAGGCAAAATCCAAGAGAGAAAACATATACCCAATCGGTTTAACAAAATAAAAGAGATAATTCTAATTATTATTATCCAATAAAAATAAGAGATAATTATAATCTTATAATAATAAAATACAATTATCCTTATAGTTAAGAGATAAATAATAAATAAATTATTTTCTTTTATTTATCCAATTAATTATTTAACAAATAAATAACTAATTACACAATATGTCATTATCCAAGAAAACTAATTTCTTGGAAAATCCAAGACATATTGGCGCCACACTAAGCCCACTAGGCCACAGAAAATGTCTTTTCTGTGTATTATATTATTTAGCCCAACTAAATAATATCCATGAATATCAATTAATTAGCCCAACCAATTAATTATCACTGAGGCCCAAATAAACAAGAATATCAGCCCGAATTACAGGAGCCATATTGGAGACCATGGACCTATAACCAGTAGCTCCAATAATGAAGTAAAGTATTCATCGAACAGAATATGCATACTTAAATTATTAATTCCGGGATTACGCCACCATAAACCCGAAACTGAACTCTACCAATTACAGATATATACTTACACTCAACCCATAGAGTGGATAAGCGTCCATTGATATAATCATTACATACGGATTAACCCTCCATAGACTGTCCACTCTGTGTGGGATGTCTCCGTAAACCCGACACAGAATATCTTATCCTTACTTACCATTAACCCCCTGATAATCAATTAGTTCACATATCTGACTAGTGATACCATCACCTCCATCCCCGAAAAAGAAGCTGGGTGAACGTGGACCTGCCAAAGGTTTCACCGTCCAAGCCCTCAAGAGAAAGTTAGGGGGCTTGATTCCTCTTATATGGGATCCTATATTTCCCAAAGTTCAAAAGGTATTGGGAAGATACGCGAAGGATTTTGTGTCCGAGACTGGGAAAGAAGTGAGGTCCCATGTTCCCTGTTGCGTCCCGACCTGGCGAAATGTGGAAGACCGACTTAAACAATTAATTTGGGAAGAACTTTGGGTACTTAGCTAATCAAATTGTTAACACTTTCAAATTGTAAGTTTCATTATATTAATTTAGATACCAATCGTTTCATTTCTTGTGTTTTCAGGCATCGTTCCAACCCCTTGAGCCTATTCACCGCGATGCCGTGCTGAAATTTCCGGTACTTCATTTAGAAAATGGAAGGCTAGACTAAGGGAGGATGTAGATGAACACAAGAACAAGGGGTTGCCAGGGCCTTGTCCCCAACCCAGGGACGTGTTTTCATAGCCAGATTGGGAAGTGTTTCTCCACCACCTTAGTAGTGCTGCTTTTAAGGTAAAGCTTTTATTCCATTACTGATATACCCGAATCGGAATGGGGCCCTATTCATCTAGATTGGGCCTATTATCACGGCCCAATAACGATGATATGGGGCCTCTTTCCCCTCTGTCCGTGCACATAAGCCGGATCCTACCCGCCGTTCGTAAGCCGGGTCCTATCCGCCAACAGTAAGCCGGATCCTGTCCGCTGGTCATAAGTCGGACTCCTCCTCTCCGTGTGATTTCTACCCATATGGTCAAGCTGATTTCAAGACAAGGCATCTATGAGTCCGCTGTTCGCTGCTCGCCATACTTATCACTCCAGCTGGCTAATTCTGACAGCTGGCTAGGCCACTTGTATTGCATGCATGATTATCTTCAATTATGCATTCTTTATTGTCTTGTCATGAACAGTAAACCGACATAGTCTTAGCCTATATATATGGGATCACAATGTAATAGAAAGCATCCAAGAACTAATATACAAGCAGATACACTCTGCCAATTTGTCGATTCATTCGATTGTTCTTCACCAAACACTTATCCGACAACCTTATTCTTGTTCACCGCCATACTCTCCCCAGAGAAATAATACATATAAAACCTTATATCCTTAAGATAAACGTTGTTACCGCAAATTTGGTGTTCAACGCAACATCTGTTGGCTCCGTTACTGGGAACATCAACATCATTCAGCTCCAAGGTGTCATTTGCTCCACCGCAAAGACGATTCCACGGTGTCTCCAAAGAGGACACCACCTCCGATCAACTAACCTTGATCTCCTGGGATAATCCAGTCCAACCATTGTTTTTTCTTCACCTCAGCAACAAACACAAGGCTGGGATCACCAAACTCCGTGCAGACCGCCTCATTCTTAAAGAAACATCCGCAAACTCGCACACGAGTCCATCTTTAAATACCCAGGTTGGTTTGTATGCCTTTTTCGCAGTTTCAGATCTTCAAGTAATAAGAAATCTGAGCACTTGGCAATACCACTTAGAAAATAACCCTCAATAAACACCCCTTGTTTTTCGATATTTTGAGTTGGAAAAAATATCTAGCCAAAATATCTCACCAAAATATATATCTCCAAAAAATCTTGGTCAGAAATGGCGGGTTCAAAACACTTTAACCTCGTCACTCCGAGTAAGGGGGGTAACCAGGGTAACTCGTGGCATGCGAACACGCAGCGCGGGGAGCTGAGTAGAAAAGTACTATCTGCAGGGGCTGATGTCGGGCAGGACATCATGCCCGATATGCGAGCATACATAAGAGAAAAGACTAGAGTCCGGGAAATACATGAGGCGGTCAGAAAGAGCTGTGGGAAAGGCGTCACAGGAAATATCTTACTAAATAATAAACAAGAGGTTGTTTCAGCAGGGGGAGGGTCCCCACAACAAGACACGTATAAGATAGCTCTACAAGCACACATGGAATATGTAGAGGAAATTCGAGTAGGAAATACGCTGCTAATTGCGGAGGGACTACCACCTCAACCTATCCGCAAGTTCAACCCTCCACAACCCGCACCAACAGAGGTACAGTGTACTCACATTCCCCCAAAGACAGTCCAACCTCAACGGTCAGAAACTGAGGGAAGCAGCCATGCAACTTCGCATCCAAGGGGGGATAGGAAATCAGCCCTAGGTCGACTGGGGCCCGTGGACGACGATCGCGGTGCATCCCCGGGGTGACCTAGGAATCCTCGACAAGTCCATACTCACACGTATAAGATAGCTCTACAAGCACACATGGAATATGTAGAGGAAATTCGAGTAGGAAATACGCTGCTAATTGCGGAGGGACTACCACCTCAACCTATCCGCAAGTTCAACCCTCCACAACCCGCACCAATAGAGGTACAGCACACTCACATTCCCCCAAAGAAAGTCCAACCTCAACGGTCATAAACTGAGGGAAGCAGCCATGCAACTTCGCATCCAAGGGGGGATAGGAAATCAGCCCTAGGTCGACTGGGGCCCATGGTCGACGATCGCGGTGCAGCCCCGTGGCGACCTAGGAATCCTCGACAAGTCCGTACTCACACGGAAGGACAGAGGGACTCACAAGTGGAAGGAGGCTACGTCGCACTCCCACCTGTCCCCCAAAACCAGGTGGAAATGGGCATAATGAAAAAGTAGATAGAGGAGTTGTAGAAAGGTACGGTGGGTGTTAAAGTTGTTCCGACTTGGGGAACCAGTGTACTTCATCCCAGCATTTTGAAAGCGGCCCCAAGAGAGGGAACTCACTACCCAAATTTCATCAATTACCATGGAGCCATAGACCCTCTGGATTGGCTATCCGCATTTCAAAGCAGAATCAGCTTATGCATATCTAGCGACGAGGCCTGGTGCATAGCTTTTGTGGGATCGATGCATGACAGGGCCGCATCATGGATCCGCGGTCTTCCTCTGGGTTCAATCTTATCGTGGGATGATCTGATCAATAAATTTATAGCGGAGTTCAGATCAGTAGGAGGACCCAAAAAGACACACATCGACTTGCATGAAGTCCGACATGGCGAGAATGAGGGTACCCGCAGCTACTATGAGCGGTTTTATAAAGTGTATGAGCTAACCAGGGGCTTGGCAGACAACGTCGTTATGAGCAGTTTTGAAACATGGCTGAATCCCGGTTACTTGAAATCTTATTTTGCTTTAACTCCCCCGGCGAACTTACAAGAAATGTTAAGTTCAACCAGAAATAACATCGCCACTACGGGCAACGAAGGAACGTCTTCGTCCAATAAAGGTAAACAGAGGGCTGAGCGCAGTCCACCTTGAGATAGCCGCAGGAATACTGATCGGGATGTCAAAAAGCCCGAGAGATTTAAGGAAGAACACTTCTCGCCGCTCAGAATATCCTATACTCAAATGTTGAACGAAGTGAGAGACGAACTACCTGAGCCCTACCCTATGGTTCCGGATACACGCCGTGATGCGTCCAAATATTGCGGGCTATCATAGAGACAAGGGTCATACAACGGACGAGTGTATTCAGTTCAAACGAGCAATAGAAAAATTTCTCACTCGCGGACATCATGATCACTACAAGCTAGATGTCGGTGGGCCAGACAGGAGGAATCAGCAAGCTCACCAGTTCGACAGGAACATCAGAATAATAACCGAGCCTCCTCCAAGTAACAATCAGATCAAGAGCCGCATCGGCTCCATTAACAAGCATGTGGAAAATCCTATAGTCCTGTGAGGGAACGATCAATCTCTCACTTTTACGCGAAGCAAGCTAGTAACTTCGATCAATACGGAAGATATGTGTTTATGCTTTTCGGTAGTTATCAATCGGGCTTGTGTCAATAGGGTAATGATCGACACAAGAGCATGCCGCGACATCTTATACTACATCTGCTTCAAAGAATTGGGGTTCGGGGACTCTAATTTGAGAGCGCATAATGGCACCCTTGAGGGCTTCACTAACCAAAAGATACAAGTCAAGGGGGCCATTGATTTGGATGTGTAAATGGGAGATTATGCACCTTTTCGGACAGAAAAGGTTGTCTTCCTCGTGGTCGATCTTCAATCCAATTATAACATGATAATTGGGACACCGGCTTTGAAGCAATTCCAGATGGTAACTTCCATCCCGCACCAGTTGGCAAAATTTTATGTTAGGGACATGATCGGAACATCGATCAACGAACCTACAGCTGTCCTCACATACATACAGTAAATGATAACCGAGAACAAAAGAGAACGAATCGAACAACCTGAAAACGTGGAAAATATCAACATGATCGGGGTAATGGGGGAGACTGTACCCGTGAAGGTGGAATGTGAAACTTTGCAAGTCAGGGATGAGCCTGACTTTACGGCAGAAGATGAGGTGGTCGAGGTTGTTATCAACGATGAATACCCCGATCAGAAGGTCAAAATAGGAGCTCTCCCGAGTCCTTGCGAGAAAGAAACCCTGGTCGCACTTCTTAAGGAAAATTTGGATGCGTTTGCCTGGGTAGTAACATATATGAGAGGGGTTGAGGCCGAAATCGCCCTTCATCATCTCAATGTCGACTTTACTTTCAAACCGATACAGCAACGAGCACGCCAATTTTCGACCGAAAAGGAAGCGGCGGTGAAAATAGAGGTCGGGAAACTCCCGCAAGCGGGGATCATAAAAGAGCTCACCTATCCTACCTGGATGGCAAATGCAGTGATGGTGAAGAAGCACAATGGCAAGTGGAGGATGTGTGTCGACTTCACAGACATTAACAATGCTTGTCCGAAAGATCCTTATCAGCTTCCGCGAATTGATGGGTTAGTAGATTCCATCTCTGGTTTTGAAGTTCTTAGTTTTTGGACGCATATTCGGGGTATCATCAAATGCGGATGGCTGAGTCCGACAAGGAAAAAACGGCCTTCGGAGCTGCTGGGGGTTTGTACTACAACGAAATGATGCCCTTCGGACTGAAAAACGCGGGCTCAACTTATCAGGGAATGGTCAACAAATTTTTCAGCTCGCAAATAGGAAAAAACATGGAAGCTTACATTGACGATATGGTTGTCAAGTCCACTGTGGACGGTCACGCCGCTGACCTTCAAGAAACTTTCAGCAATGTCCGAAAACACTCAATGAAACTCAATCCGGCAAAATGTACTTTTGGTGTCCAGGCAGGCAAGTTTCTGGGGTTTATGGTTAGCCGTCGTGGCATCGAGGCTAATCCAGAAAAAATACAAGCTTTGCTCGACATGCAGGAACCCACGACCATCAAGGAAGTCCAGAGGCTCAATGGCCGCATCATTGCGTTGGGTCGCTTCATATCAAAATCAGCGGAGAAGTGTCTTCCTTTCTTCAAAATTCTCAAAGGTGACAAGACTTTTTCATGGAGCGCAGAGTGTTAGCAGGCGTTTCAAGCTTTAATGGAATATCTTGGGAAGCCACCTCTTTTGGTTAGCCCTGTAGAAGGAGATATTTTGTTTTTGTACCTGGTGGCTTTGGATCGGGTTGTTGCCGCCGTTCTTGTCAAGGAGGCCGGAACCCTCCAAAATCCCGTCTATTATGTAAGCAAGGCTCTCAGTCCGGTGGAGAGTCGCTATTTGAATATTGAAAAATTAGCCTACTCGCTTGTTATCGCTTCCCGCAAACTCAGGGACTACTTTAGTTCGCACACAATAATTGTCTTAACGGATAGTCCAATGCGACAAATACTGCATAAACCCGATCTTTCAAGTCGACTCCTCAGATGGGCTATCGAAATCACTGAATTCGACATACAATATCAACCTAGAAAAGCTATCAAGGGTCAAACGTTGCCGGATTTTATTGTAGAGACAAGTTTCAGTTCGCTGCAACCAAGCTCACCGGTACCACTAGAGCCCGCTGCGGTCAGGAGTAAGCCCGATCAATGTTGGCAGTTGTATGTTGACGGAGCGTCTAATCGAAATGGTTGCGGGGCCGGGGTAATTCTGATGGAACCCGGAACGACGGAGGAAATCGAAAAGGCTCTAAGGTTTGAATTTTCGGCTACGAACAATCAGACCGAGTATGAAGCAGTTATAGCTGGGCTCAAGCTAGCAAAGGAACTAAGCGTGGAGAATGTTGAAGTCTACTGTGACTCCCAACTTATCGTCAACCGAATCTCAGGGGACTATGACACGCATTGTGGTATTCTCGAGAAATATGGTGAGATTGTTCGACGACTGAAAGCTGGCTTCCACTATTACGAGTTCATCAGAATTCGGAGAGAGGACAACGAGCGGGAAGACTATCTGTCTAAGCTATCTCTCAAACAAGAGCTCGCAGACCCCTCCATAATGATAGAGTACATAGCGGTACCCGCTATCAAGGCAACACAAATCATGGAAATCGACACACCCGCACCGACTACATGCTGGATCGACGAGGTCCAGGCTTATATAGAGTCAGGCGTCTTACCTGACGGAGCGGATAAATCTCACGCGCTAAAGAAAAGAGCGGCCCGGTACATTATAAATAACGGAATACTCTACAGGAGATCCACAACAAAACCTCTACTACGATGTGTTCGAGAAGAAGAAAGAAAGATAATCCTTATCGAGCTTCACCAAGGAGTGTGTGGGGGCCATCCCGCTAGTCGCTCTTTGGCCTAGAAGGTTATAACCGCGAGGTATTACTGGCCGACGACGCTTAAGGACTCAGAAAAGCTAGTCAGAGAATGTCCGGAGTGTCAAAAGCATGCAGACATTCCCCGGATACCGTCTGTCGAACAAAGCATCATGGTCGCACCTTAGCCTTTCGACATGTGGGGACTCGATCTCATCGGACCTTTTCCATCAGGAAGAGGTGGGTGCAAGGTTATCATAGTGGCTGTGGATTACTTTACAAAGTGGATTGAATCCAAGCCTATGGTCAAGATAAGCACGAAGGTTGCGGGTTATTTCTTACACGATCAGATTTGTTCACGTTTTGGTATCCCGCGGGCCGTAGTATCAGACCACGGCCCATAATTCAGGAAGGACTTCTCAAATCTTTGTGAAGAATTCAAAGTCAAACATTGGCAGTCATCCATGGCTTATCCTCAAGGAAACGGCCAAACTGAGGCCGGCAACAAGCAAATAATCAAAATGCTCAAAAAGAGTGTGGATGACAAAGTGAAAGCAGGAGGATAGGTCGACGAGCTACCCGCTATACTCTAGGCACTCCGCACCACAATCAAAACACCCACAGGAGAAACACCTTTTGCTCTTACTTACGGATCGGAGGCCATGACTTCAGTCGAAATGGCCCTACCCAGCATCAGGGTCGCCTTACACGACCCGACGGACAATTTATTAAACAGACGGATCGACCTAGATCTAGCGGAGGAGAAAAGGCTAGCAACATACTATCGACTCGCGAATTACAAGGAACTTGCTAAACAACAACACGACAAACGAATCCGTGATCATTTATTTAGGGTCGGAGATTTGGTTCTTCGAAACAGAAAGGCCACTGGTATGGAGCCTGATAAGGGTAAGCTGACAGCAAATTGGGAAGGTCCTTACCAAGTCGTAAAAGAGATCAAAAAAGGAACTTATGTCCTCAAAAATCAGCAAGATTTCGAACTCAATAGACCATGGCACGCGGACAATCTCAAAAGGTACTACATATAATAAATCGGTTAGGGTTATGGCTATCCTCTCGTTTACGATGTGAGTGGTTAGGCTTTCTTACTTGCTTGTAATCTTCACTCATCTAGCGGGATGAGTCGAAATTAATAAAGCCCGATTTTACATTTCTCTTTTAGAATGCGTATTATTGTATGCTTTAGCTGTGCCCGGTGTACGGGTAAAAGATGGTTTTTTCGAAATTTTTTCAACAAAAGCTCGAACTCACCTTTGTCAAAAATGGGGGCCATATTCGGAAAAATTTAAAGCAAACGCGAGCAAGCAGGTTCATCAGAGGTCGTATCGTGCACGACTCCGAATCTCATCTCAAATAGGGGGCCGCCCTCCAGAAAATTCAATTTTCCAAGCGAGCAGATATTTGAGATTAAATTCAAGAGGGGGCAGACATGAAGTTTCGTACATTTTCATCGAGCGGTTATTTCAGATAAGATTCAAGAGGGGCATATGTCAGGGATAAATTCATTCGCTATTAACTTATAATCTTATCTAAAACAAGAGGGCCGGATGCTATTACAATCGGACTCAATTTATGCAATAAATTCGAGCAAAAAAATAAAGCATACATCAGGCGAACAGAAAGCAGACTTCATTCAGAAATGTTATTACAAAAATAAAGTGCGGAAATAAAGAGAGTTATACATACGCAAATTCAAAATAGTTTTTCAGAACAGAGACTGCAAATCTAAGAATCTTCAGGCCGCATTTCTTCATTATGGACATTCTCCTAGCGGAGGGAGTGGTGCAGCATTTGGTCGGCATTCGTCTCAGACTCGGTAGGCTCTATAGTTTCTTCGGCTGTCTGCGCGGCCTCTTCTCCGGTCTGCGCATCCTCTCCTTCAGTTATGGTGTTCGCCTGTGTTTCTCGGCGAACAAGCTCCCTTAGATTCTCTTCTACAACTACAGGCACCTCCCAATCCGGAGCATATTTTGGGATGTACCGTTCAAGTTCAACATTAGAGAAGGGAATGTGCGGATGGAAATCCCTTAGATGATCAGAGAAGGGTTGGGTGATTATCCAGTCCCGCAAAGTCTCAATATCCGGAGTCTCACCACCGCGAGCCCAGATACACCTAGCGATATGATAAAAGCCTTGATCATATCCCATCAGGAAATTCTCACCCGCAGCAGCCTGTAGCCGAGCTTCAATTCCACAGTTCAGATCGGAGAGATGTTGGTTCAAGGCATCATTTGCTTTCTGAGCCCCCTCGATCTGAGTCTGCATGTCCTTCATGGTTCTGCGGCCTCGACATCTTTAGTAGCCAGCTCACGACTAAGTTTCTCCAGACGCTCAGAGTTTGCTTGGGCCTCAATCCATGCCTTCTTCTCGCTAATGGCCAGCTTCTTCAGTTTGTCATTTTCAGCTTCAGCAGCACTTAAACGAGCACGCAGTCCAGCCCTCACCTCATTTGCGGCATCGAGCGCTTTCTTAGTATCGGCCAACTCTTTACCGACATCAACGCTTGCAGATATGGTGCTTCTATAGTCGTTAATGAACTGCGCCAAGCCTGTGCCTACCTAAAAAAGGAGATACCAGTGAGGTCAATACTGGCTTCAAAAATATAGCAGTAAGAAAAACAAAGCAAAGACATGAAAGATGTTTACCATGCTCACCGTGGCGCCATACAAACCCCACAAGTCCTCAATGTTTTGAAGGAAGGTGCGGTGGGGATCGGTCTGATCCGCCATTACAACTCTGCTCATAATCCCGCGGCCTATCTCCAGCTGGACGGGGTTGGGAAGACCCCATCGGAAATGTTTCAGGGGGGGCACGTCAATAATTCCCCTCGAGATCGTCGTCGCCTTGGACATATCGAGAGGCTGTTGGCGCATAAACTCCTTGTCCAACCATGCGGCCGGACACCCTCCAGGCCCGATAAGGACTCCGACAAAAGGCACCATCGTCCATGTGCCCACCGAAACTGTCTCGTCAACTACATATTTGCCTTTATCATAGGGTTTGGCTTTATCGGTGGCCTCTTTCCTCTGGGAATCATCAATTTTGGATTTTTTGGGCGGGGAGTATCCTGCTCGCCGCTACCACCTCCTGCAGGGTCAATCTCTTCTACAAAAACTCTCTTTTTCTTATCTCCGGCCGGCGGATTTGTCGGGGTGGTTTGCTTGAGGGTTCTGCCCGCCGTGGCTTTATCCCCTGCTTGTTTAACTGACAGCTGGGTTGACTTCCCGACTTGAGATCTAGAGGCTCCAACCGCCCCTTTCCTTATATCGACCATAGGCATCGGGGTCTTAATCCCCTTCAGTTCAGCGGCTCTCTTCACCTCGCCGCGGTAGTCTTCTTTCGGGTCAGCTGGCTGCGCCGATCGAGAGCATCCATGGTACCTGCGGAGAACAACACTTATTAGCAACCTGAAAAATAACACGAAGAAAAGTGAAACGAAACAGGCTAAAAGAATATCAAAAAGAATACAAGTGAAAATCCTACTCGGTGCCCGCATAGAGGGGTTGCCGCCACAGATAACGCATTGAGAAGGCATGCGCCTGCCATGATGACACTCCCCATACCAATCAGGGTCGGTCGGCAACGGATCAACTACCACTAGGGGCTCGCCAACACCAGCTCCAAAAAGCCCGGCCTGTCTAAGATAAGGCTGACTAACATCTAGTAACAGCCTGCAGTTGAACGTGCGGGCTTGTTCTTCACCTTTGCGGGTATATCCGAGGTCATCTTTCAAATCGGCTATAAACCCATCATCATCAAACTGAGGTTTAATGTTCTTCAGGTGGTCGGTCTTAACAGAATTCACCGGGAGTTTCTCAAACGGCCATCCTATTCGGGATTCCAGCTTCATGCATCTTTTATCCCAGTCAACCACCTTGTCGGGAAGGTCAAATAGTAACCGGGGCCTACCACTACTTGACCTACTACGCGGCTGAATCTGACCGGCACCGCCTTTCTGGGAAAAAACCATAAAAATACAATAGCTCCGCCATCAATGGTTCACGCCCGTTTAATCTGCTGATTATAATGAAGGACATAACCACCCGAACTACCCCCAAGCTGAGGTCGTAGGGCATCACCTTCAGTTCATCCATGAACTCAACAAAAAAAGGGGTCAAAGAGAGGTCTGAGCCCAGCAACGAGATGGTCATAATGCAACCACATATAATCTTCGTGTTCCCGACCACAAGTCCATGATACATTGGTCACGTCCATACTAGCAAAGCGATAATCCGCTGGAATATCATACGCACCCAGTGCTAGGGTATAATCCTCACGATCTCAAAATTCCCTCCATCAGATCACGAGATCGCTATCTGCTCGCTTTTGCTCTGCGAGCTCCCTTTCTACGGCAACAGACCTCTTCTCTGGTGGCCTCTTCTTTTTTCCGGGTTCATCTGATACGGCTTTTCTCTTGGAAACTACGACCTTTTGAGACTTCTTGGGCCTCTCTGATGCCTCGGTGGCTTCCACGGCTTCCTTGATCATAGCGCTGCATTTAGCAGCTCTGGGGTTATGACTTTTTCCATCCGGTTAATAAGGTCGCTCAGCGCCGTCTAATCGTCATCATCAACCTCAGCCCCAGTGATACCCTCGCCAATCACCGCGACTTCCTCATCCTCCTGGTCGGAGTCGACATTTATCGGCCCTTGCTCTTTTCTTCGACAATCTCCTCATCAACGTCGCTGGAGCTAGCCTCTTCCATGCTAACCTCCTCTGAGCCATAACCCGCAGCGGCCCAACCCTCTTCGTCCGATTGAGATAAGGTACGCTCTGAAGACATTCTAGAAAAGAAAAAGGGCAAGGTGGATCAGTTTAATCACCCGAATATGGAAATCGGGCCGAGGTGAAAGTAATCACACCCCGACACCTCGCCCCTCCATTTTCCTTAGCAAAAATCTACCCAGAAAAACCCCAAATATAACCTAGAAAAAACTCCAAATAAACACAAGCATTCAAGCCTCTACAAATATCAACAATCAGAGTATATGCATACGAAGAAATTTCTGAGGAAAAAAGGTCAGAAACACAAAGAAAAATGTAAAGGATGAATCATTGGTGTTCATCCGAAAAACCTAAACTACAAACACGAATCCACAGACTTATTTCTAGCATGAGGAGTAGAAGAGATTAAGGCAAAATCAAATCAAAAAGCGATAGAAACAAGCAACGTCATACCTGATTAGTAAGAGGGTAAGGGAAAGTGTTGATCTTTGTCTGAAATTACGCTTGCCGGAACCTGCTTGCACTCACCGGAATTCTCTGATGCTATCGCCGGAAAAATTCTCAGAAAGAGGAAAGTGGAAGAGTGGGGATGGAAGCCTCTATTTATAGGAGAAAATCGGGAGGAAAACGACGTTTGAATTTTCAAAATTCAAACGTCATAATGACTGAAATGGTTACCGATTTTCCTTAGCCAATCAGAGCGAAGGACGGTTCAGTTCAAACATCGTGTCAGTGTACGTGATTGAAATGACGTTTCGTGATCCAATACATCCGTTTGTCATCTCCAACCGATCAAATCCCCGCTGGCGGCCATCAACCTGTCCGAACACACGGCCTCATAATATCACGGTCTACAAATACTTCTTCAAGCGGCCAACATCTATCAATGCCCGCAGGTGCCTATTCAATAATCCATGCCCGATATAGTGTTATCGGTGACTAAGTCCGACAGAGCGTTGTCGGCAATTAAGCCTGTCCGCTACAATACGCAGCATATAATCGGTAATTCGCTACGCGATACAAACACTGATTCAAGCCCGATAGAGCACTATCGGCAGCAAGCCTGTCCGCTAGAATGCACAGCATATGGCTAGTTGTTTTCACCAACACTGGTTTAAGCCCGATAGAACGTTATCGGCACGCCTCTGTCACGAGCAACAATACAAGGGTGCGGCTCTCAATTTCTTCTTCAAGATTCTACTCTCTGCCTCGGCGGACTCGCCAGGCACAGTGTAGGGGGCCATTGATATACCCGAATCAGAATGGGGCCCTGTTCATCTAGATTGGGCCTATTATCACGGCCCAATAACGATGATATGGGGCCTCTTTCCCCTCTGTCCGTGCACATAAGCCGGATCCTACCCGCCGTTCGTAAGCCGGGTCCTATCCGCCAACAGTAAGCCGGATCCTGTCCGCTGGTCATAAGTCGGACTCCTCCTCTCCATGTGATTTCTACCCATATGGTCAAACTGATTTCAAGACAAGGCATATATGAGTCCGCTGTTCGCTGCTCGCCATACTTATCACTCCAGCTGGCTAATTCTGACAGCTGGCTAGGCCACTTGTATTGCATGCATGATTATCTTCAATTATGCATTCTTTATTGTCTTGACATGAACAGTAAACCGACATAGTCTTATCCTATATATATGGGATCACAATGTAATAGAAAGCATCCAAGAACTAATATACAAGCAGATACACTCTGCCACTTTATCGACTCATTCGATTGTTCTTCACCAAACACTTATCCGGCAACCTTATTCTTGTTCACCGCCATACTCTCCCCTAGAAATCATACATATAAAGCCTTATATCCTCAGATAAACACTGTTACCGCAAATATGGTGTTCAACGCAACATCAGTTACATGTGTTACGTAGATTCGATTATTATTACTTGTTACTGCTTTTATGTAATACAAAAGTACCATTTTTTGCAGAAAAGATCTGATCAGAATAAGAAGAATCACGCCGGGAGTAAATATGTAGGCCGCCATGGACGAACGCCTATGGCCGTAGTTCGATGGGATAGGTTAAGAAAGGTAAGTATTAGGAAATAAATCCCTATCACTTCATTTTTTTGAATTTTCATAACTAATACTTTTGTTTTTTTCAAGGGTAATGTGAGTCTGAGTGAAGATCCTTTGGGGCAGGATCCTATCCATGTATGGGCGAGCAAGTATAAAAATGCTGACGGTTCGTTTCTCAACAGTGATGCGGAGGCTGCTTACGTAAGTGATATACGTTTTATATATTTCAATTCAATACGTTCACATTTTCCTTTTCCTTATCTTAACTGCCAACGATATATGTTGTGTGTAGAGGAGGCTGGAGGAATGGCGTGTTATGATTGCACTAGGTCGACCGATGACTCTTGAAGATGAGGAGGCAATCTTTCAGGGCGCCTTAGGAACTAGGCGAGATTATTTGATTGGCCTTGGCCCTACGCAATCTCCCGTATCCAATTCATCACAATCGTCCCAGTCTTTAACATCGTCATCTTCTTACCACCAAGAATGCAATATGCAGATTGACCAACTTAGAAAGTCTCATGATCGGTTGGTGAAGTTAACCAAAAAGCAGACCAAAAGAATCAAAAAACAAGGGGCTCTTCTCAAATTGTTGCTGAATAATCTTAAGGATAAGCAACCGGATATGCAAATAGAGGTTAGCTCATCATCTTCCGATGAAGATGAAGACGATTCTGAAGATGATTCTCAAGTTGATCTTGACGATGATGCGTAGACATTCTAGAGGAAACTATTCTTACTTTTGGAAAAATTGCACAACTTTGTATTTTACATAACATATTTTGTTTATGCATTTTTTTTGTTATGAATCCCCTCATATAAACACATCTGTTATTGATTTTGGAAAAAAGCTGGATTGATTTGATGTAAGTAGCATGGGAGGCCATGCGAAGACAAAAGAAATATTTAAGAAAAAAATATTTAAAGGGACGACATGTCGTCCCTTTAAATGTATTTCTGGAAATTTTATAAAATTATTTTTTTCCCCAAATATATTTTAAAGGATGACCTGGGTCGTCCCTTCAAATGTTTTCTATAAAAAATTTTGTTTTTTCGTATTAAATTTTGTTATGAAAATTAAATGTAAAATCTTTTAAGGGACGATATTGTCTTCCCAAAAAACATTTTTATAAAAAAATAATTTTTTTTCATAATAATTAATATTTTTGTGAAAATAAATGAATAATGTTGTCGTCCCTTCAAATAATGCCATGTCAGGAATTTTCTTAGAAAAGTTCGTGCCACGTCAGCATTCTTTTAAAGGGACGATTTTGTCGTCCCTTCAAATATGTCAGTTGTTTAAAAGGACAAAGTAGAAGGGACGGATTTATAGGGATGACGTGTTGTCCCTTTAAACATTTATTGGGACGATAATGGTTTTAAAGAGACGGTTTTCTTGTAGTGTATACCCAACCACAGGGGCAGATCTATGTTTGTTGGGGTGAGATTCGGAGATATATATATTTTTTTTGTATTAAATCGATGTAGTTTTGTTGTTAAAAAATTTCTTTTTTTCTTTAAAAGAATGCAATTTTAAGTGTATTTCCCTCTGGATTCTAACCATCCAAACACAAGCTATGTTCACTTTTTTCATTTTATTTTTTTGACGGATAGGAAAGTAAGCTATGTTCACTTTATTTATTTTAATTTTTTGACGGATACGAAAGAAACACAAGTACTCATTTGCAGTTTTAAGTGTATTTTCCCCTGGATTCTAACCATCCAAACACAAGCTATGTTCACTTAACACATATATATATACACACTTTTGTCTTCACTAGAACTCGAATCTGGAACCTCCGAGTTAGCAATCTCAGTGATTACCACTGGACTAATGCCTTATTGGTTAGCCACCTCAGTGATTTCCAAATATACAAGCTATGTTCACTTCATTACGATCAAGTTTTCGTAATAAAGAACCCAACGACCCATTATTACGAACCCAACGACCCAGTGGGCGGATGTACCTTGTATATAATGGGTCCGCAGACCCCGTTAAAACAATTATAATCTAAATTTTATCTATAAAAAAATATTTCAGAATCCGTAATATTTCGGATTTATTTTGAAAAATAATTACTCCTCAATAAATTTTCTGAATCTGCCCCTGAAACGGCCTATCCTTTTCTATACTTGTTTTCCAAGAAAAGCGAGGAAAGTAGCTAGGTACGTACCAGCAATTATGTCGGCAGCACCGCTCATGTATTTGGAAACGCTATGAATAACAACGTCAGCACCAAACCTCGCCGGAGATATAATCATCGGAGCAAATGTGTTGTCCACCACCACTATCACTCCCTTTTCATGTGCTATCTTAGACAGCTTCGACACGTCTGCCACCGTCAACGTCGGATTGGCTATGGACTCGAAATACAACACACGAGTCTTCTCCTCGACGATAGCCTCCTCAACCATCTTTTCATCGCTGATATCCACGAATGTCGTGGTTATGTTACAAACCCTCGGGAAAAACTCCGACAGTAGAGCGTGGGTCCCACCGTAGAGGCTCCTGGAAGCCACCACGTGCCCACCGGTGCTGCATAACTGGAGCAGCACCGATGAAATAGCCGACATCCCGGAGGACGTGCAGTAGGCAGCTTCGGTGCCTTCAAGGGCGGCGATCTGCTTGCTCAGATTGAGGACGGTGGGGTTAAATAGACGGCTGTAGATGAAATGATCACGTTCGGGGCCTAATTCACCGTCGAACATCTTGCGCATGATTTCCGGCTCCATAACGGTAAACGTGGTGGAGGCCTCGATTGACATGTTAACGCCTCCATGCTCCCCGAATTCATGGCGTGCATTGGCTATCGCGGTGGCTGGGTCATGGTCAGGCCCGGTATCCGCCATTTCTGCAGTCAAGTAAAGTTGTGCAAGTAAGAAAGAGTTGTTTGAAGTGGAGGGGATGAGGACAAATAGAGGAAGGAACAAATGTATTTATAGAGAAATTTGCAGTGGTAATTGGTAATTGATTAATATTATCCTTTTAAGAAAACCGATTTAATTTGCAAGATAATGGTGCTGTGCTGTATCTCAGATTTTATTCTTTTTCCATGTTATGCAAAGAAAATAGAAATGCCAAGAACAAAATGACACAATATGAATTCACACTATTGATTATTGTATAGATATATTGATTGATTTAGGTCTTACTACGATTAATTGTATAAAAGTAGGTTGTGTCTCTTGTAACGCAAGTAAGAAAAAAATAATTTAATAATTTGGAAAGTTGTAAAGACTTCTAGATTAATAAAAGAATACCGAGAATTGTTAACGTAACAAAGTTTATAAGATGTAGACACTACGCTTACAAATACCCATTGTATTTTGTCATTTGATTGAAGTAAGTGAATAAGAAATTCAAGTGTTCTCTTCCAAAATATTCTTCATTCCTCTCATTTTTATACCAAAGTGGTACCATAACCATTGTTTTCTAGAGTGGAAAATGGCAAACAATGGTTTGGCAGCTTTCCAATTTCCCCGTTTAACGAAAGAAAATTATGAGAAGTTGTGTCTAAGCATTACTTGGCTCACAAGATGTTTCGGATATTATCGAGTAAGGATATACAAGACCTGAAAATGAAGCCTCACTATCTCCAAATGAAAGGGAGGCATTGTTGAGGACAAAGGAGAAAGATCAACAAGCTCTCACCCACACCCGTCAGTGTTTAGACGGTACAATGTTCGAGAAAGTGGCCGATGCCTCAATTTCAAGGAAAGCTTGGGAGATTTTGGCCAAAACTTATTGAGGCGTTGATAAAGTGATGAAAGTAAGGCTTCAATAACTAATGGGTGGTTTTGAACCTTTGAAGATGAATGAATCCAAATCTATTACGGATTATTGCTCGAGGGCTGAAGGCCGTGGTGAATTAATTGAAGAGATATGTAGACAATATTGAAGATGTATGTGTGGTGGAAAAAAATACTACGTTCTTTGACACCAAAATTTGTCTATCTTGTATGTGTTAAAAGAGACAAAAGAGCTAAGCTCCATGAGTATTGAAGAATTGGAAGACTCTCTTCAATATTATGAAGAAAAATCAAGAGGATAAATGAAGAGCTATTGGAGCACGTTCTCAAGGCTAAGGCTACTTTGACAACCGACGGAGAAAAAATGTTACTTTAAAGGACAAGGACGAGGATATGAATGAGGAATAGGATGTGGTGGCCAAAATAATACCCAAAAGAATGAATGGAGAAAATGCCAATAATGAAGAGAGGAGCCAACCATCACAAAGAGGTCGAGGGAGAGCAAGAGAAAAAGGACGAGGTAATTTTCAGACTACAAGTGAAAGGAGATACGATAAATCTAAAGTTGAGTGTTACTTTTGCCATAAACTTGGTCTTTATGCTTGGCATTGTTGAGACACTAATGTAAATGTTAAAGAGGAGGCTAATCTTGTTGAAGATAATAAACAGATGGAAGAGTCAATTTCGTTGCTAACTGTTATAAAGGATTGAAATGGATTGGAATCCTAATTGCAATAATCAAGAATAGACAGTAAAGAATAAATCACACAAAATCAAGAACACAAATTTAACATGGTTTCCGGCAATGTATCGACTAGTACACGGGTAGAACCAAGGAGATTACATTATCACCGGAGTTTTTACAAACTTCTGCAATTGAACTAGGTTACAACATATGCATATTAATTTATAGTCATGGGATCTTAACCCTAGCCATCATAATGGAACACTAGCAGATTGACTAAAATACCCCAAATATAGTCTTTACAACATTCAGCTGAGAACTACCAGATTCATACTCAAAGCTGATTCATACGTGATCACCAGACTTCAGATGTGCTCACCAGATTCTAGCTGAGACCAACTCAGCTAAACACAGAACTAAGTTGAACACCACTTCAGTTGAACTTCCCAGACTTGAATACCTCAGTTGATCACCACTTCAACGCTGAGCCTTACAGATTTCAGCTTTGACAGATTCAGACGCAGAGAACAAGTCACCCCTGACTAACATATCTCCACTTTGACTTGAAATCTCATTCAAACATATGCATAACCAGATGTAATGTACCATATGCACTCGTCTGTGCCAGATGTACAAAACAAGATCTCTTCTTTCATTAGACTTGTCTTGCCAGACAACTAACAGCTTCGGATGCGATCCTCGAGATGAGAGCCAACTCCAGATGAGAAACCAACTTCAGATGAGAACCTCCCAGATTTGCATTAAGTCCTATGATGTCTTCAGATTCAGAATTGAGTGAGTGCAAAACAAATGTGATCAACGGATCCAGACATGATCACCAGAACAAATGTGATTACAAGATTCAGACGTAATCACCTCAACTGATTACATTTCAGCTAAGTTATTCAGATTCAGCTTCAATCAAACAGATTCAGATTTCCAAATTTAGATTCAGAGATGTTCATATGTGAACACATCATACTTCATGTGAGATTTCTCCAGACGAGACTTAACTCCAGGTGAGAACTCCACCTCAGACAAGAACCTCCCAGTTCATATGAGATTCATAGTCAGATGTGATCACCAGAAATCAACTAAGTGTTATGAAATCAACTCGTTTACGCAGCGGAATTTAAAATTTTGATTTTCTTTTACCCAAGATCGAATTAGTTTAAACAATAAACATAAAGATAATAGACAAGAATCATACCAGATTTTGATCTCAGAATAGATCAACGCTTCATCTACGGCGTAGATGTGCAAGGAGCCGCCCTAGTGTTCAGCCTTTATCGTTGATCCACACGAACCTACTGCCGGAATCCTTGCTCGGATTGCTATTGGAGAATTTTGGTTGCTAGTCCGACTTTTCACTCTCTCTCTAGAAATCTGTATTATTTTCTAGTAAAATTATATTTGTGTAATTGTGTTACAAAAGAGCTTGACACCCCTTCCTACTTATAGTAGTAGGTGGTGCCTCATATGCCTCCTAGAAGCCATATGAGAAGCTTCCTACGTGGAGTGAGGAGAAAGAAAATTATTTCCTAATAAAATAAGGAATTAAATCTCTTTTATTGATTTACCCAATTTATTTAATATCATATATTAAATAATCATTAATTAAAGTACAAAATACATATATATCTTATACACATATATATGCGCTCCATATATATATATAATTATATATTTAATTAATCTACATAATTAATATATCATATTATTTATTCATAATAAATAAATATTACTCTATTAATTTATCACTATAACACATTATATTCGGGATATATAATTCCATATTTTGTTATCACTATAACCACATTTTAATTTCGGCTAGATGTTCATGTGTGTATGACCCGATAGGTTTCCGAATACGTGGGCCGTAAGTGTAAAGTACATTTACCAAAATGCCCTTCACACCTAACGATTATGATCAGCGAAGCAACACGTCATGACCTCCAATCATCGGAAGAGTCAAGTGCATTGACTACTACCTTTTGTGTGAAACGGTTACCGTGTAAATAGAATCCTATCGCTGACATAATATACATACGGTCATAGCTTGAGTGTCAAAACATTAACGACCGTATCTTATAATCTAGATATACCAATCTCTCGAAGTAACTCATTACTCCCACTTTGCAAAGATTTTCGAGAGCAAGACAATCCTTATTTGAAAGCCATTTAGGATATTTACTCATACCATTAGGATACACGATTTCCGGACAAGCAACATAATTCATACGCATGCTTCAATATCATACCCAAGGACAACCGCACGATCGCCCCATGATTAGAGGAAAGATCAATAGCATCAAAGCATGACAATCCTCACTGTGATGTTATGAAGACATAATTACACAAACGTCACGTAGTGTGACACCAAATAAGTAAGTGAGGCAATATAACGTACGCATTATTTAATACACGTCCACGTACAGTCAAAGTGTCCATACACTTAGTTAGATGAAATATATCCCTAACTTCTTAAGATAGAAGAAATCTAATACGTGCTAGTCTAACCGTACCACTAATGTCCTGCTTAATAGTACACACGACTGGAGATATTTAAAGTGAATCGAGATCTCATCAACCATAATTACTATTATGGTTTATCTATCATAGTTTAATAATAAGGTCGTTACCATATATACAATAATAAGTTGGTTTATGCAATAAACAAATGTATACAAAAACAGAAGTGCTTTTATTATTCATAATAATACTATTACATGAACTAAATAGAGTGTTACTGACCCGACCCGGTCGGATCTGGTCCAACCCGATTGGGTTTAAGACACTAATTCAACACTAAGACCATCTCAGCTGAACATATCAAACGTGTATCACTCAGCTGAATCATTCACCTGAGTCTTCTAGGAACATATTTTACGTTTCTTCAATAGGTTCCAATGCACAACCAAGTGCCAGATCAGAGTAGTGTTGATTGTTTTTAGCTGAATGTTGTTGTTCAGTTGATTGAACCTGAAGCTCCATCTGTTTGCCAACACCCCAGATTCATATTCATAAAGAATTTGCATTATGGCCCTTGGAACTATCCTTCTTGCATGATTTCTTTCCAGGATTTCCATTCCATTTGCTGCTGCTATTGGCAACCAATCCAGCATCCTGATTGTCCTTACATGTACCATGTTCATTATGCCTGAGCTCTCGAGTATGGAGAGATGACCTAACATCCGTCAATGACATTGTGTCTTTTTGAACAGTAAAAGACTACACAATTCTCATATGATGCTGGCACTGATACCAACAAAATTAGAGCTGCATCCTCATCTTCGATCTTAACATCAATATTCCTCAAATCAATCAATATTGTGTTCAACTTGTCCAGATGATCTCTAAGACAAGTTCCTTCATGCATCCTTAAACTGAACAGGCGTTGCTTCAATAGCAACTTGTTGGTCAACGACTTTGTTATATACAAACTCTCAAGCTTCAGCCACATCTCTGATGCCAAAGTCTCTCCAACAACTTCAGTGATAATATCATCATAAAAGCAAAACAAAATCATTTAATGTGCTTTCTCCTCCAGATTGACCATCTCAGCGTTTCCGATATCCACTGCCTTTGTCAGTGGAGCCCTAGTCGCTTCAATAGGGCACGTATCTTGATTTGCCGCAGACTGAAACTATTCATTCCTGTGAATTTATCGATCTTTACGTTCAACCCAGACATCTTGATCTCGAAGGAAATCTAGCATTGATCCCAAAACCTAGCGTTAGTTACGACCTTGGTTACAATCAATCTAACTCAAATAGAATTCGGTGTCCATGAATTGAACCTCGTTCTGTTACCACTTGTTATAATGTATTGAAAACATATTGGAATCCTAATTTCAATAATCAAGAACATACAGTAAAGAATAAACCACACAGAAACAAGAATACATATTTAACATGGTTTCCGGAAATGTGTCGTCTAGTCGACAAGTGGAAACGATGAGATTATATTATCACCAGGGGTTTTACATACTTTTACAATTAAGCTAGGTTACAACATATGCGTATTTATAGTCATAGGATCCTAACTCTAGCTGTCATAATGATACATGCATTAGCAGATTGACTAAAATACCTCAGATGTAGTCTTCACCACATTCAGCTGAGGACTACCAGATGTAACCAAATTCAAATTCAAAGTTGATTCAGACATGATCACCAAACTTCATACGTGCTCACCATATACCACTTTAATGCTTTTTGTCCCCTTTTCACCGGTTTTTTGAACACATTAAGTTAAAAGGACGAATTTTACATTTTTTATTTTATTTTGCCAACTGTTCTTTTCATTTTAGGGTCTACATGGTCGGACGTAATGACTGAGCTAGGAATTTATCTTGGAGTGGGCTATTGGAGTATCTATGTATGATCGGGTGCTTTATTAAAATAATAGAATGTGTTGGACTGAATTATATATATTTTTTGTATACCAAAAATAGTAACAGTGTGAGTTTAGCCGTCCTAAGCCCACTTGATAGCTACGTGCGTGACTAGTACACTTTTCTACCGAAATTGAACATTTCCTCCCAAATCACTCAATGACTAACATTAAAATTTATTCAAAATGAACGTAAACTGAAATCAGTTGAAATTGAACAAAGTTAGAGTTAAATGGCGAATTTTAGGTTTTTACCATACTTACAAAATTATATAATTTAGGCTGAATAAGCTAGTGGGGCTAGTTGATGATCAAGCCAGGGGTCTCTTTCGAGAAACTCAACGCTTGCAAATCACATGGAATTTGTATAGTAATTATAAAACTTTCATTTTAACGTGAAAGAAAACTTATCAACGCCAGACATGCGGACTATTTTTTAATGAAACTAAGCAACGTGAATAAATCATTAATCTTTCTTGTAATTAGATAAAAAAAACAAACCAAACTTGTCAAATGAAATAAATTTATGGCAATGTTTTTTTTTTTTTTTTTGATATTTAAATTTATGGCAATGTTACGACCATAACATAATTGACACGACCAATGATATAACCTCTATCATCAATATATTAATTGACATAGAACATACATCTTTAATAATGTAAAAATATGTTGTGTTATTCGTTAGATCGATCTCATTTGCGGTTGAAACATTCTTATAAAGGAAAAATGCTATGTGTAAAAGAAACTTGTTATTAAGATCTTCAATCCAAGCGTGCATGTGACCTATTGAAATTAATCTTATTTTTATTAATTCTCTTTGTCTGCAATGAGTAGTTTAATTGAGACGAAATTAAAGATAACAATCTGAAAAGAAAATAGACAAGTGAGATTTGGTTTGCCACACAAGTAAGATTTGATTCAGGATCATTGCAAACTTTGTGAGATAACAAAACTAGAAAACATATATCGATCAACTGCCATAAACTGTATAGTAGTAAAGAACACGTAAACGATCCAAGCTAGAAGTTACAACAGTAGAACACATCGCCATCTAAGCAATGGTTCAGGGTACTAGTGATAAAGTTGGCAGAGAGTTACTAGACTGAAATGTATGTGTACTATATCGGGGCATCCTTGGGGGGCAACCAGGCCATGGCCTAAAGCCTCTTAAATGTCAAAATTTTAGGGCCTCCTCAACTTATGGCGCAGTAGTATATATGTTGTAATTTTCTTTAGCCTTGAATTGGGCTTACAAGTATCTATCACGCCAAATAAAAAATAGGGGGAAGGGGCTACAAGGACAAAAAAAAACATAAATGGGTCTGCAAGGACATTTTTCTTTTTCGGATGTTATAAAGGACAAAAACAAAATATTTGGACAAAAATACCCCTTGTTACTTTTTACCCTTCTACAAATAGTAACAGTCAAGAAACAAATAGTAACAGCCCATAAAATGTCGTAACATCCAATGAAAAAGTAGTAACGGTCTAAAAACAAGTAGTAACAACCCTTATTTGTTAAAAAATAAGTAGTAACAGTCTTAAAAGAAGTAGTAACAGCCCGTAAAATGTCGTAACGGAGAAACTGCCCGTAACATTAAAATGTCGTAACGTCCAATAAACAAGTGGTAACAGTCTAAAAAGAAGTAGTAACAACCCGTAAAATGTCGTAAAGTCCAATAAACGAGCAGTAACAGCCCATAAATTAGATAAAGTACATCAAAAAATGTAGTAACGTTACAAAATTAATAGTAACAACCCTAAACCCTAAACTTTTTCAACAAAAAAAAAATACAGCCAGTGATACTGGTGCGCCGTCACCGCTCCTTCTCCGCCGGAAATCTGCAACTTCAGCAGCACAGTCGTCACCTCTCCTCCTCCTCCCCAAATAATCCCCAATCAAATTGGACTTGTTTTGATTTTCGTCTTCCTTGTTCAATCCTCAATCAAATTGGAGCAGCATCAACAACAAAAAAGGACAAATTTGCAAATCCCCTTCTTGGCCGGCCATGGCTAATTCGCCCCAGTCCTTCCATGGCAGAAACTTCCCTGAAAATCAGAAATTCAGAGCTTCGATTTAGCATTACAGAAAGACCATGCCGTCCAGATTCAAGATGGCTGTGTACCTTTCCAACCGGTGGCATTAAAACCTTCCCTAAACGTAGCAAACGAAATCAAGGGCAGATTTCATAGTCAAATCGTTTTAATAAATGTGATATTAACAGAGAATCAAATCAGTAATTCGTCATATTGCCTCACATGGATTCATCGTTGTCGCTCCACAGGTTTGCAGCTCCCGCCGGAAATTGCAGCTCCGGCCCCATCGTTGTCCTTTCCGCCGGAAATTGCAGCAGCCGCCGCCCCCAACACTAATCGGATGTTAATGCTGTGATGCGCTTTAAACAGAAGTTATTTGAAAATCAGAGCATTTTTATCTATATAGGAAAAGGGTATATTGGTAAGTTTACACATGTTTTGTCCTTTCTAATATTCAGTTTCCTTGGATCCTAATAATCAAATTATTTTGTCCTTATCGGCAAAAACCTATAAAAAAATATGTTGCGTATAATACTTGTTTAATTTAATTTTTTCTCTACTTGGAAGTTGGAACACTGTTTTTTTTTTTTTAAACGAAAAATAAAATAATGTATATCTTTGACTTCAAATAAACAATATTTCCTCCATTTTTTTAACCATCACTCTTGAGAATTTGTTTTGTTTAGTTATATTTACCAATACATTATTTATTATTTTTTCGACTTATACCCTCATATTAATTATAAGATTTAAACAAAGTCTTAAACTTCAAATAATAAAAAGTACATTTTCAATGCACAAAAAACACCAAAGATCATTTTAGAACTCCAATAATCCTACTATCAAAGTATATTTACAATTCCAATATACTGTATTTAATGATTGCAAATATATTTAAAAGATTAAAGAAGTACAATCTAGTCATTTCATACTATATTTCAGATACATTAATCACTTTATTAGTCTGTGTGTCCATATCAAAAGTGACTAATTAAAAAAACTCCGGGAGTATTAAAAAGCTATTTATAATGTTTTTAGTTGATTTGACATTTCTTTTTTTTAACTGTTAAAAAATTATAGAAGGGCCCGAAAAAAATTCTGGCCCCAAAATGGACAGGGACGCCCCTGTAATATCTTATTAGAAAGTTAAGAAAAAAGATCATTACTAAAATATAAGGATGAGACAAGGACTTAGTATATACTAAGAAGTATGCAATGCTCCAACCCGGATTTACCTGATTACCGGATCCGATCTGCTCGGCTGACGATGCACTGAAATCGTCTATGTACATTTTTGGGTAAGTGGAACCTTTTGGGAGTATTCAAACGGGTAAAATGATGGTATTTATGATAATTTATGGTTGTGTCAACGAGACTGTCTACGTATCCAAAGTGTACGAGATCAAGCCAATTAATGTAGTTTTGATTGTGAGCATGAAAGCTCCATTATTTAAGAATCCCGATTGACGGAGTTGATTTATGAATCCTTGATTTCGTGGCATGTGATTGATGGGCCATTATGATGCTATCACGGAGCAGTCATGTCTCAGTTTGGCTAATATCGAGGGATGGGATCAATCATGGATCATGGAAGTTAATGAAGATCAATTGTGGATGGTGCTCTTTAATGAATCATAATCGCCCTTTGAGCTCGGAGACGATCTATTTTGTTCCTGGGCAACCTAAATGCGCCTTCATCAAGTTGGTAATGTGGACCGTAGACACCCTGTGTTATGCCGGCAGTTTGGAGCTGCGGCTAGCCTATACCGAGCTGAAATGATGTTCACTGAGTCTAAATTGAACTATGCTAACGACCTGAGTTCTAAGGAGTAAGGAAGACCAGAATGAGATTGGTAATGCCCCGACATAATCCTTTGACCGAGGGGCCCAATAGTGGCCTATGTCTGGGTTGGCCCATTAGCAATTACGGCCTGCTTAAAGCCCTAGGAATGCCACGTGTATGATATCTGGGTCATACCCATGCCGTAATCCCCCCGACCTAAGCTGGGATGGGTTAGTGTAGTGCTCTAAACTCAATCAGGTTGGACCAGATCCGACCGGGTCGGATCATTTCCACAATGCTTTTATTTTTATACAAATAATAATGGCGCTTATGTTATTACATAATTGTTTGTTAACCGAACAAATTTAATTGTGTATATAATAACGTCCTTAGGATTAAACCGTGATAAAGAAATTATAATGGTGATTATGGTTGATAAGATCCTGACTCACAGTAAATGGTTTGATTCTTAAATATCTCTGGTCGTATGAGACTCGCCCTGATGCTCCCCCCAGTCTTGCTCGTACATTCCGGGGGCCGGACTGATGTTCGACGCTCATTTCCCGTGCTGGTGTTACGACACGTTCGTCGCCCACTGGTCCTAGGTGCGCAAGAGCAGACTTTCTTTCGAGAGATCGCCCAATGGTTGAGTGGCTACTCTGTTCTCTGCCAGAGCGATGAGAACAGGTGCAATGTGGTTGGGCTGGAAGGCCAGCATATTTGTCGATGGGAGACCTCTCGGGTGGGACAAAGTCGCTTTATGGGAGGGTTGGCCTCCCTATATCCAAGAGTTCCTGGTTCACCTTATTTATTCTTTCCACATAGGAAGCATGGGCGAGCAATCCTTTCACGTAGAGCTCATCGTATACATCCACTTCCCCTTCTGGAAGTGCCTGATGCGAATAAGTCAGTAGGGATTTTACGGCTGCATATTTTCCCTTGTCATGTCTAGTGGCTGCGGCTAAGGCCTCTCTAGATCTGACCCTGCCGTCAAGAGAAAAGACCTGATATCAGTCTGGGCCGGATCCCTTACTGGCGGAGGTGAGGCGGTGCTCCGGTCACCGTGGTATTGGTGTGTGGTAACACGACCACCTTCTGCTCCAGTGGTGACCAGAGCAGCGTCATGACCGGATTTCTTGGCTGGAAGAAGGAGGTCGTCATACAATAGAGCTCTGGACGATCTGGTATAAGCCATAGTGTTCTTCGAAAAAATGAAGATTCCGATGAAGATTTGTAGATCAAGGAATTTTTCTCGCCGGAAAACCAAAAAGTGGTTATTTTCCTTCGACAGAAATCCAAAAAGTGGTGGTTTCCCTCCCCCGAAAACCAGAAAATGGTGGCTTTAGATTGCCGAAACCGTGAAAACCCTGTTTTTCGAAGAACGGAGCCAACTGATACGGTCGGACGTATCACGATCGGGTATGGAGGTATTTTACGGTGGATATCTGGAGGAAGTGTATGATTTTTCCGGTGAGTGGTGTTAAGGGTGATTTTATACGTTTTATAAGGATATATTTTATGTCAATATTCCCCATATTCTTAGGTTTTTCATAGAAATCGAGCTTATAATCGATTAATTGAGTAAATGGTGTTTTTAAGAGGTTAATTGCAAAACGTAACGAATTATGTGCTTAAATGATGATTTTATGTTATTTTGGAAATACGTTACGCTTTGGTATGTTTTCCTATTGTTGTAGATACTCATTGATGATGGAAGAGAGGATTTTAGAGAGCCAAATTCGTGCTTGGAAAGGATCAATCAAAGTTATGGAAGATTGAAAGATATAAGGAAAGAAATCAAGCAAGATAAATGTCGGAAAATCAGGATTCCGGGTAGTGACGACCTTGCAACGAAGTTCTTGATATGATAACAACCGATTTGACTCTGGGCCTCAAGAGAAGAGTTGTAGGGCTTGAAGGGAGGATTCTACAGGATTTTGAATCACTCCATTCCGACTTACGAGGCCCGAGATATGAGCGTTACAAGTTTGGATGATGTTGCTGGAAATAGTGGACGGGCGTCCGGATCTTCAAACGGGCGTCCAACGTTTTTACTGTAGCAACCGACCTGAAAATTCTATAAATACAGCAGCGAATTGAACCCTAAACATAACATTATTTTCAGCCGACTTTTG
Source organism: Gentiana straminea (assembly GCA_036785695.1). Lineage (NCBI taxonomy): Eukaryota > Viridiplantae > Streptophyta > Magnoliopsida > Gentianales > Gentianaceae > Gentiana > Gentiana straminea. The sequence goes on from JAVUPR010000265.1 coordinate 9,855,816, forward strand.
ACAGCAAAGGGCGGCCACTCTGAGCAGTTTTCAGGGCCGATCACCCGAGCCTTGTGCTCGGGTGATCGGGGTTAGATTAGGTTTTATTTTTCGTTTCTTTCATTCCTTTTGTTCGACCATGATGATCTTTTGAAACTTTGAAACATGGAGCAGCCATGGGAGACTGTTTGCAGCAGCTTTTATTTTCTTTCTATGGATGTTTTGTAAGTCTTTTTAATTAAAGTTCGTTTCTTTCCATGCGTTTATTTGTTAATGCAATTTATATCGAAAGATGTTGTTATTGATGTTTACCGTAGGACGAAAGTCGGTGTAAACGCGAGATCACCATAGGAAAGAATAGACGTTTTGATCTATATCAAACGAAAGTTGATAGGTTGAATGTCTAGGTTGTTAGATCTAGAAAATCTTGCACCTTGGTTTATTTTATGATGCGTTAATCTCCGTAAATCGAAAGATAGAGATTGATAGGCGAATTCATCTACGAAAGTAGGAATTCATACGTTTGATAGGTGAAACCACAACTTGAATTAAATCACTATAAGATAATCTAGGGAAGAAATTAAGGGTTGCGGGATGGTGGATTATGGTTCGTTCCATGTTTGATCGCTTCGATCATTATCATGTTCGTTAGATAGATTTATTGTTGTAGTTTAGATTTATTTTATGTTGATCGCAATTATCCTTCCCGGCTTTGGATTAACAATCCTCTCGTCCCGCTTTACTTTTCCGTTTTAGTTTAGGTTTAGGTTAATAAAGAAGAATTAATAAGTTAGATTCGATTGACCCAATTCCCCGAGGATCGATACCCGTACTTATCCAACTTTACTAGCAACTACCCGGTATTCGGCCGGTTAGGAGGTAGTTTTGCATGGTAGTATAGGTTTTATAAATTTTCTTTTGTTTTAATGATGCAAAATCTCCCCAACAAGTGGCGCTCAAGAACAATACGAGGATAATATGAAGACAATAAAGAAATAAATGGCGAGCTCGACTATCAACGAATTAGCAGAGGTTGTATGTGATTGTGTATTAATATGTGCCCTTTTCATGGTACAAATGCTGCTATTTATAGGGCTAAAGATCGGCGGTTACAAATGAATGCAATTAAGGCATAATTAAACATGATTAACTACGTGGCAGACGTGGCAACGTCTGATTGGGCGAGCTCCATAATAACCGTAGCAGGTTATTAGCCTGTAACCATCGTGCATTAACTCTTGTTGCCTGATTAAGCGGGCTTGGTATGACCTGGCGTACTGCGAGCTGGGGGGCGAGTAGGTGTCGGCCCCCAGTGCTTCGTGCCAGCCTGTAAAGGGTAGGTTGAAGGCTTTTCTAATCGACGCTCGTTGTCTATCCAATGATGAATATCGTTAAGACATGAGGCGAGCTGGATTGGAGCTCGACCTAGTCCGGCTTATGAATGAGCGGACTGATTGGGCCGATGATCCTATTCGTATTGGGCCTAGGTACATGCCCAATATGAATCCACGGACTTTTTTCCGGGCTTGGCGTATTAGTTGGTACCCCCGTATCTAATCTACTACAAACATTAAAAGAAAAACGAAACCATTCTTTGAGTCTTCGTCGTTGTATTCAACCAGCCGCACCAAAATTGAATCTGTTGGAACCTGTATCCCTTCGGCCAAAAAAAGATTTTTTTTTGACCCAATCCACAACCAGGACGACCTAGTTGCAGCCGGGATTTTTTTCGGTTCGTTCTTGCACTCTTGGAAATTCGTCTCCGCTTCGTTTTTCGTGCATAAACGCTTATTACATAAATTATTGCTAATCTATTCTATTTCTACTCTTAAAAATAAAATACAACAATAACTTACAAGGTGGTGCCCTACTACAAAAGATCTAGTCAACCAAAACATTCAACCACGCAATATATATATATATATATATATATATATATATATATATATATATATATATATATATATATATATATATATATATGCAACTTTATTCTAATGGAATTCCACTCCAAATTAATTATGCAATCGAAATCACAAGATCGTTGGATATACAAGACCCGAATCATGACAAAAGAACCTGGAAAAAACCCGATCTAGAAAAATTTCGGGTCCACCTGCGGCGAGAACGATCTATCCAAGGCTTGAGGTTTTCCATTTTTCTGAAACGTCTGAATTGGATCTGATTCACAGCACCGATCGAGAGACTCGATCATGCACAACGGAAACTACGAAATTGATATTCTTTTTCGATTTTACCACGATTAGACACATAATTAATTAATCTAATATACTAGAAGGTTAGGAGACATACCCAACCGAAGAGAATCCGTAGCCTTCCGTGTTGTATTTCCAAGCGACGACTTGTAGACATCGATCCCGTTTTGGAACCTCCTTGAATATGCAAAAGAAAAACCCTAGATTTTTCTCCTCACAATGGCTAGGACAAAAAAACTATTTTTTCTCTCCTTTTGTGATGAAATGAAAGTGGCGCCTCAATTATTGTGTGTGAGTTTGTTGAGAGAAACTCTCTTTATATATATAGGAAAATAACCATGGTTTGAGGGTTATCCCTTTCACAAGATAATTATCTTTTCCTTTTAAAAATAAGATACTATTATTTAATAAGAAAATATATTTTTTATTTATTCAATGAGAAAACTAATTTCTTATTTATCCATTAATTTTAACTAATAAATAATTAATTACATGTAACATAATTCAGAAAAATTTCTTTTCCCAAATGAATACATGTGTGGCGCCATTTATACCATTGGATAATATAAAATGTCTTTTCTAACTATCTTACATATTAATTTACCGAATAAATAATATTTCACCCATTCATTAAATATACCAACTATTTTATATATCATCGAGGTTCCACATTATGAGAATTCAATCGCGTGTTAAGAGCCAACCTAGAGACAATGGACCTATAACCAGCAGCTCCGATAAATTGAATAAAATATTTATTAGGCAAAATATTTCCATTCAATTTATTAATTCCGGAATCACGGCACCATAAATCATGAACTGAACTATATCGATTATAGATATTTCTTATTCTCAATACGTCGAGTCAGTAAGTGTCCATTGATATAATCATTACATACAGACTAGCCTCCATTGACTATCCGTAATGAAACGAGAAAGTTTTTTGTAAACCTTCTTCATTACATCTTATCCTTATTTACCATTTACCCACTAATGGTCAATAGTTCATAACCAATACGTACGAACTCAGTCGATCGATCAGTTTCTTGGATTAACAAATAAGGGGATTGTCTTTCTACTTCCCGCATAAAGGAATGGATTCCGTATATGTGAAACAAATTCCCAGCTACTCATTCCCGATAGTGTTAACATGAAAGTGATTCGGACTGTACCACTTAGCAATCCTTAAGAAACATATCAAACCCTATCTTGAGACAATCAGGAGTCTACAATCACTTCATGATTAAGATTAATCCATAAATGATCATTTTGTGATTTAATAAGATTTCTCAATCATGAAATTATATGAGAAATTAAGATTAAATCAATTCAATCCTATATGAATAGATCGTGTATATATATATATATATATATATATATATATATATATATATATATATATATATATATATATAAATGTCCTACTTAGATATCCAATATCGATGTTCCGGATAAGACGGTCAAACCATAACGTGTTACGGACGCATTATTGGTGGTTTAATCAATAGATCTCATACTTTGATTAAGTTCACCGCGGACTAACAATTAAGTATATCACCATAAATTTAATCCTCATATGTGACACACAGTAAGTTATATGGCTACATATGATACAACTTGGGGTTTTCAGTAATGTATTACTTATAAGCACAAAGCAAATAATAATTTAAACGAATCTGTTATTTATTAATAGGTAACACAATTACAAAAATTGTATTTCGAGCACTACACATAACAATCTCCCACTTGCCCATAAGGACAAGAAACACATGTTTTAGAGCACACCCTTATCTTATTCACAACACATTCATGCGCCCTTAGAAAATTTGAAACAGATCTTAAAGCCATAAAGGGGATCCATAATAATCAAAGTGGTTGGGCAAACTATGAGCTATCACGTATTAAAGACACGACTTGCTGACATGTGGACTACCGGTCAAAAGCTTGAGCTTACGGATTTGGAGTACGGTTATTATTTGGTATTTCTCTAAAGAAGACTATGAACACGTGTTGAACCTCGGAACATGGTTGATCCAAAACCAATATATCATAGTAGCCGAAATGGAGGCCATGCTTTCGTCCGACATAAAACTCAATATCTTCCACCATGGTGTGGATTAGAATTACCCCCCAACGGCCAACTGAATATTTTGAAACAAATATTGTCTTGAAGTTGGGCAATTGTACATGTGGGAAAATCTATTAAGGCGGATGAGACATCACTTCGTAGATTTAACGAAGGAATCGCGTCCAAACGTGGAGCTTGATGAGGTAACATTCAAAATCGAATACGAAGGCCTTTATTTAGTTTGTTTTCGATGTGGAGTCTGTTGTGAAATGATCTTTAATACATTGATCTGTATTGAATCTATGTGCGTTTGATTGTTTCCTACATAACACATGATCTGAAATGAGGTTATATGACAATTGAAATGATTTCCGATTGAATCAAAGTGCCTATGGTTTGATCTAAATAAGGTTAATACAAATGGTTTGGATCATTAATTTTATCAGGCCGAATTCATTATCAATACACCGCGTAAATGCTGATCAATATCAAATAGAAAACCAGGAACATAGTTTTTGTTGTTAATTTATCAGTTTATGATCATGCCTAATGATCATTTTGATGTTGTTGAACTATGTTACAACCTTTATTAAATGTTTATTATTAAAACTAACAGCTATGTGGATGGCCATTGGATTAAGACAACAATCAAGGGTGAGAGATTGAGCCAAAAGTCCAATTACAATGTCACTTCTCATCTTGTCCTTAATCTTTTGCAACGTTATAAGAGCATGTACAATAATCAACCACGTTTATCTTGTCCATTTACATTGAAAACACCAATTTCATCCTAGTTGGCATCAACATCTCATTAATCATCAATCACATTCTACAATAGCTAAAATGGAATATCACTTACGCATAATATTAAAATACTTTAATAACAAAAAAAAAGCTGCCTCTGACTAATATCAACTATCAAGGGTGTAAATAAATAATTAAAGTGAGAGAAATTTGTTAAATCAATTTTTTAATAAGCACAACTTGGAAAGAGAAGTGAGCAGAGCCACAATACTACTCCCATTCACATTCACTACGGAGAGAATATTTCACCTATTGTAGCCTTAAAAAAAAGGTCCCACCATCTCTTCTGACAAAAAGTGGGTTTAACATTGTGATAAATACCCTTATTGTACATGCTCTAAGCTTCATTACTGGATCAAACGAGCTAATAATGAGCTTGATTTAAAGAAGAAGGTATGAGGAAGCTTCCTAGCTCCACTAGCTTTCTTGAAAGATGAAATTGGTTCAAACAGCTATATTTTGAATCATACTGAAATATCTGTTGTGTCATCAGTTCCGCTTATAAAAAGAACTCAACTGAGTTTGGAGACTGTTGGAGATAATTGAGAGAAAAAGGAAAAAAAAATGATTTTAATCATTTTAAAATGGTTTTTGAATCATTTTTTACAACTACTTTACGAGCCGGTTTCGATTAGACGCTTGTATAATTTATCAAGAGTTTATGATGACTTTGAAAACTACGTGCGACGTAGATGAAGATAGGTCTTTGAATCATTTAATCCGGATATCGAGTGAATGAGAAATTAAGACTTGAAGTTGGTTAGTTAAACAAGTTTAAAAGTTGGAAGTTGAAGAATTTAATTTCCTTAATCCCACATTGGGAAATGTGCCAACATTTTCTTAATATATAAGTGGGAGAAGTTTGATAAAAGGTACAAGCTCCAAGTAAAAGGAGAGAATTCAGTATGGTTTTAGTTAGACAAAATTGCCACCCGCGTACGCCGCCGCCCGGCCCGTGCCCGTTGACCGTTGACCTTTGGGGGAATGGACCTGAGGCAAGCAATTTTTTTTTGAACAAAGTTACATTGAGTTTGTCAAATAATTAATCAATTATCTGTTGTGTCATTCGAGCTAAATCAGAAGCAACTCGATTCGATTCAAGACTGAGTCCTTTATCTGCTATTGATGCATTATTGCTGAGTTAAAGTTCTGATGCATATATAATTGCTTGAGTTAAAGTGGCGTTTTTCAACTGATGGAATTATTGCTGTTAGTGGAACTCCTTCAACTGATGGGCATCAATACACTTCAAAGTTGATGAAGTTACATGATGTTTTCCTTCCTATATAAATGGTCCTCTGCTGCAATGGAAAGACACAAGAAATACAACACAAATCATACTTCTGCATAAAATAGTCGAAGAGTTTCTGAAGCACAGTGAGAGTTCGTTGTTGTTCAGGAGTTGAAGTACCTCTCTCTTTAACAGGTAAACTGAGTAATCATCGCAGACAATTGCTTAACCGTGGGTATATGCCGGAGCAAATTTATCTTAAGTACAGAGTTCATATCGCCTCAGTTTCATATATCCTTTCCTGTTTCTTTTGTTTTTTCAATACAGTTCATTATTGTAATAGTTTCTTTCAGATACATAAATAAAATTGTTCTTCATCATTCTGTGTCTTTATTTCACTTTACATACGATACTACGGTTGTAACAGAGACAACAACTGTTGATCCAGCCAAAGCCCCTACTTTGTTGAATTCTCTCTAAACTTTGTTTGAGCTCATACACTCATCTCCTTCTGAGAAATTGAGACAAGACATTTGTTGAGTAAAATTGGGTTTTTACATCTACCGTGAAAGAAACGTCATCCTGACGGGATGATGGTGGACAACCTCAGTAACAATGATGTTCTTTCTTCGTATATAACGAGCTTCGGTGAAGGTGACGTGGCTAGAAATGTCAAGAGTATTAACGTTTGGGTAATGCTACCGTCGTAATCACTCAGACACAACATACTTTAACACCATCAATAATGATGTAGCATTGATCATGAAATGAATCCATGGTAATCAATAATATAAAAACATTATATATCACTTGTTGTGTCTAATTAATTATTACCTTATAAGTTCTCAAATACATATAGTGCTGCTTAAAAAAAACTACATATAGTGCCACTTTCAAAAAATAAAACTATAGTCAGAGGGGGGTGAATGACTATAGTGGAGTTTCAAAAACTTTTCTTGTATTTAAAAGCTTTTGGGCAGCGGATAAGTCCCTTCTTACTATGTTGTTTCAAAGTAGTTTAGGCAATCACAGATATAGGATATAATATAAGTAATTAAATGAATGCAGTAAGGTAAATTGCTGAAAGTAAATTGACACAAGGCTTATAGTGGTTCAGGGTGGTGTAATCCCTTAATCCACTCTTCTCTACGTGTGATGATAGGAGGAATTCACTATTGTTTTCACAGATACAATAGTACGATTGTCCTTGACTTCACAAGCTTCACAATCTACAAGACTATCACTCCTTGACTGCAACAGCTTCAGTGACTTAGTCTCTTTCACTGCTCCTTGGGATCAAATCCTTCAGCAGCTATCACAAACACAACTCCTTCTCAGATGGCTCTGATTTAGTTGCTTGTTTGATGTGAATTCACAAACTTATTGATCAATCTCAATGCTTGATGTTTGAATTGTAGCTCTCAGTTTTGAGTTGATCACTGGATATTCCTTTTTAAGCACAGATGAAGGCCTTTTTGATTTGACAGAGTTTCTGCTTGTTGATCGTTTTCTTCTTGTTTTTTTTTTGTCTGTCAGTGCCTTCTATTTATAGCCTTGATAATCCTTGATTTGAATTTCCGTTGGCTATATTGAAGAGGGGAATAATCCTTGATTTTATTTTTTATTCCCCCTTAATTGTATTCTCCTTGATTTCAGTGATCGGATTTTTCTTCAAACATTTATCAGAAATTCCGCCCTTGATTGTACATTTAATGCTTGATCTTCTGTATCTTCATCATATTTCAAAATCTGATTAAGTAAGGTTTACTTGGCTGTTCTCTGAACGGTCAAGTGACTTAACTGACTCGGCCGCTTAAATCTTTCTTCACTGCTTTGTCATTACTTAGCCGATAGTCGGTTTACTTTGCTGATTCACTGTTTTCTTCATTCTATTCCGTTCAGTAGAATCCTTGTACTTCACTGATCCTTGATTTGTGTGAGATCAGTGTACACCATATTTAAACATTGAGTTCCATCACTTGAAACATAACTTAGACTTATCCAAGGTTATCACAGACTTCCTTGGTTATAAGTCAGACCATAATGTCTTCATTGCTTCTCTGCTGGTACTTGGCTGACTTCACTCTGCCGAAAATCTGTTTCACTTTGCCGTCCTACCAACTAGTACAATACTTGTCTGACTCAACTTATACAACATGTCAAACTCTAAGTAAAGACTTATACATAGATTTCTAACTTATTTCAGGCTTGCTATAACAGCTAGTATGCCCATCATCAAAACATAATAAAATATTCCTAACAATTTTCCCCTTTTTGATGATGCCAAAACCCTCATAAGCCTGAACATAAGTGTAACAGATTTCATAATAAACAGTGGAATAAAACTCAAAAATTTTATTCATCCATTAAAGGCAATAAGAAAACATGAGCTCAAAGCATATTGAAGGTACAATAACTACATTTTACTTAATTCTTCTTTGTACCTCTTAAATTTTGTAGTCTGAACCTCCTCAATGTCTTTCCAGTCTATCTCTGGAAACTTACATTTCCAGTATGCCATAGCAGTGTATTCAGATACTCCTTGGAATACTCTCTTGGCAAAGAGTCTGTTAAATTCAGGAATAGTTTCATTTGCCCTGGGCTCTCCAAAATACTTCTCAAGTCTATCCCTAGCTTATGCAATGTGTGAGTCAGCAAATTTGAGATTTTTGTACAAACCCCATTGGTCTTGTTTATTCATTTTCCCCATAGGGTTGAAGAATTTTGCCATATAGTTGAAGTCTTCTTGTTGCTCAGTTGGTAAATCTTCTGGTCCTTTTACAGAAAGTGGTATGGATGTACTTGGTCTGCTGGTTCCACCACTTTGCTGGAGAGATGCATGTTGTCTTTTAATATCATTGTATATTTTGGCCATGTCAACTCTCCTCTGTTCATCCTGGTAGCTTAGCCAGTCTGCCCATGCTTGATCTTGTGTCTGATTTGGATACAACCCTTCTTGAACTCTGAAAAATTCTCTCACATGATCTAGGATCTCGCCTCATATTCTTGCCTTGTTTCTGTGAGTTGGGAAACTTCTTTTCTCTCTGCTTGTGCCAGTTCGTGTTCTTTTGCTGACCTCATTTGCTGACTTGATCTAGGTCTTTGCTGTCTAGGTCTTTGCTGTCCACCTGATCTATCTCTTTCATCATCCCTTCTTTGAATAGGATGAGGAAATCCTATACAGGGTTCATTTGAGGCATTTTCTCTTTCTTCTCTGGCCTTTCTTTGCTGTTCTTCAGCCTCATTTCTGATTCTTATTTCCCTATCCCTTACTCTCAGATGTTCTTCTGTGAAATTTGGGGGTCTAACTGTTGATCCTTCTGGCTTATCATTCTTTTCCCTTTTTTGGTAGCATCATCTCTTTGCTGTAGTAATATACTGTTTGTAGCTTCAGCTGTCCCAATCAGAGTGTCTAGTTTGGACTCAATGGAGGTGAACCTTGCGTCTTGATCAGTCAGTTTTTGGGTTACACTTTGGAATCTGGTGCCAAAAGCCAATGCCATCGAATCATTTTCCTGAGAGATGTGTTGTCTGAGGCCTGCAAGATTGTTGGTGATATTTATGTTGAACTGTCTCAGTAAGTTTCCTTGTTGTTGCACAACAATGTTTTGTGCATCAATATATTCAGCAACAGCCTGGAATTTTCTCTCAATGGAGTAACTTTTGTCATTAAACGCAGAACTCATGGATCTGAGGTACATGGCTTGGTGCTCCAATTCTTCGGCCAATAGGTCTGCTGCTTTTTCAAAGGCTTCTTGTGATACACCCATAGGGGATCAGGTACCTGAACACGAATATGAGTGTGGTCAGGGTTTGTCTGCTATCCTCTGGATTGATGTTGAGTGACATCTACATCGACTTCCAAATCTTCAAGTATTTGGGTGGATGTGTATGCTGGTGTAGCTTGGGCTGCTATTCCCCCTTGCTTGCTCGTGGCCGGGGGTTTTCTGGACTGGAGTAGCAGCGGCTGAGCCAGTGTCTAATACTTCTGCCGGCTGAACTATAGTATCCACAGGAGTTTGTGAAATTGGCTCAGGGTTGTTAGCTGGCAATGTTTGTGGTGTTGGTGAGGTTGCCTCAGCTGTGATTGACTTTGCTAGACCTTGTGGTTGTAGAAACAAACTTAGGAGAATATTATCATCAATTGCATCTGGTGTAAGAGTATTCTATTCTTCTTGGTTATCACCACCATCATTGTCATCATGATCATCATCATCATCCTGATAAGTATTATCATGATCATCTTCACCATCTTTCGAGTCATCACTGTTTTGGTCAGGGATCTGTGGCAGTTTTGCCTTTGCTGCATCAACCATGTCCCAGAGTGGAGATTCATCAAGTACACCAACCAGGGTTATGATTCCCAGAAAATTAAAGAGCCAGGCCTCCTCGGAAAGCATGCGTTCGGAATCTTGAAGCTGAATTCTGGAATCACCCTCTTTCCATTCAAGATATGCTGCAATTCGAGCATCAATATCGTTTGCTGATAGCTGTACCGGTTCTTCCTCATTTTCTTCATCATCTCCAGTGCCTGCCGCAACCTCCTCATTTTGAGGTTGGTCATCCTCACTTTCTTTTTCCTCTGCTGGTTGTTCTTCTTCAGCTTTAGAATCCTCTACTTCTTCTTCATCAATCAATTGACCAAAACTTTCTTTGTCTAAGTTTCTTTGCACTTTTTTGCTTCTTTCTTTGGCCAGAACTGTGTTTTGTGGTTTACTTTCTCTTTCCTCTTACTGTTTGCTTTTGCTGTTTGACATAGGTGAACATGGTTTTGGATTCATGCAGCTTATGTAGCTGTACAACAGGTACTTTCAAGCATTGTAAAAGGTAGTGTAGTTGAATCCCATAGGATTTCTTCACCCAGAAGATTCCTTTTTTCTTTTTACCTTCTGCTAATCCCTTTTTAGCAGCAGTTTCTTCTCCCTGGATTTGTTCTTTGATTTTTTGGAAGAAGTAAGTTGCCCAGTTGAACTCCAAATTGTTGTAGATGATTCCCATTAATCGCATTCTGGCCTCTGTCATGACATTATTTGCCCCTAGCTTTCCTTCAATGCTCTTTCCAATTAGGGCACTGAACTCACTAAACGGTTTCTTCAGGGCGGATCTAAGACAGTTGACCTTCTTAGATCCTGGGTTTTCCGTTTTGGCGATTGTTGTCCAGAAATCATCCAAGTTTTGTGGTATCAAGGTCACTTTTGCTTGACCCTTATTTGGAAGTTTAAGGTGTGTACGAATTACCTTTGCTGTAATAACCACTTCTGTGCCGTTGACAGATGCAACAATCTTATCTTCTTCCAGCAAGAACCACTATGTTGGTTTGGCTATGAATCACCTTGCATCCTTCCTTGTTGAAGTGTACATTGTAGTCTTTGTCACATAATTGACTGATGCTTAGCAGATTGAAGTTTAATCCCTTAACATATGCCACATTTTGAATCTTCAAATTGTTTTTGAGCATTGTGCCTTCCCCTTAATTTTTCCAGGGTTTTCTTTGCCTCCAAAGGTGACTTTGGGTCCATCAAAAGCTTTAAAGTCAGTGAGCCATCCCTTGTTCCATGTCATGTGTCTGGAACATCCACTGTCTATGTACCAGACATCCTACAAAACAAATTAATTATGTTTATGTACCCAACACTGTTTGGGTCCATACATGTTAGCAGTCATGCCTCCTACTCCAAGTGTATATCCAAATGATCTTCTTTTTGGATAATTAAAGTCATCAACTTCATATGTATAAGGCATGGCAGAATAGCTTCTGATATTTCAACTGAAGGTATCCTGAGACTTTTCTCTACTTTTTGGTGCATTTGCATCCTTTTTCACTTTCCAATATGCAGTGGGAAACCTGTGTTCATGTTGCTTCATATGTCTAGGAATATGCCTAGGTTGGCTTTTCTTAAACATATAATGCATGGCATGAACTGGCTTCTTCTTGTATTTTGGAGGTGCCACATTCCAATCAACCTCTGAAGGATAAAGTCTTCCTTTACCTTTCAGAAAGTCTTTGCTTTTGGTTGACTGGATTGATGTTTTAGTCTGCTGTTTCACTGCACTGGTTTTGACTTCACCGGAACAGGATGAGTGGTTGAAACTATGGTCTGTCCTTTTCTGAACTTTGGTCCATTGTTGGTCCTAGATTCAAAATTGTGTTGTCCATTTTTTCTATTCTCATCCTGACTATTGCGACCAAGACCGTATCCGGATCCAAACCTTTTTGAGGGTTTGTAAGCCGATGCATTTAAAGGTGCGGTGGTGTTCTTAATGGTAGGGGATTTTCTCAACCGGTCTGTCAACACCGGATGTATGATCATCTCCGTCGCTTGTTGATCATTTGAGTAAGTCTCCTTACTAGTTAGTTCAGCTTTTGCTTTATCCAGTTCTTTCTTTAGTCTTTTATTTTCCTTTCTTAGATTCTCACACTCCTGCTCCAGAATTTCATGATTCAAATTTGTTCAAATTTACTCATGATAGTTTGGATTAGGTTTGCAGAATCTAAGGGGAGAATAGAAGATTGTGCAGTGTTAGATGTGGATGCACTAGATGATGAGCATGAGCTAGATGTTACCTCAGTTTCATTTGACTCTTTAGCCATAAGACATAGATAGGCCTTTTCATTGTCTGTGATGTCATCCTCATCATCAGATTCATTTTCAGATGATTCTTCATTCTTTTCACTGCTAGATTCATCTTTGAGTGCCTTCTTGCCTTTTCTCTTTTCAGCTGTCTTGTACTTCTTATCCTCAGGTTTGTCTTTTTCTTCAGGGCAATCAGCCTTGAAGTACCCTTTCTTATTGCAGTTGAAGCATCTGTATTCATCATCTTTTCTCTTGGTGTCTTTGATTGTGCTTGACTTTTTGTTTGATGATGATCCTCCTTTGAATATCTTCTTTTTGCTAAACCTGTCAAAACGTTTTACTAATAAAGCTACATGTTCCTTCAGCTCCTGTGTCTCTTTGCTGTTTGCATCAGCTGCTTGACTTTGCTGGGGTGCAACTACTGTACTGACCTTATGTGCCTCTGCTAGTACAATGTCTTCGCCGTTCAACTCAAATTCATGAGCCTTTAGTTGGGACATCAGAGTCAGGGTGTCAGTGTTTGCAAGATTTGTTGTCCCTCTGATTACTAATGTGATGATCTTCCTTCTTTCAGGTAAGCCTCTTAGGATCTTCAAGCATACTTCTTTCTGAGGATATGTGTGTCCAAGTTGTTGCAGTTCACTGATGATGCTTGAGAGTCTGTTGTCCATTTGATCAATGGACTCACCTGAAGTTCTCAAATTTCTGTTTTGCAACAGATAATTTATTTTCTTTAACTGCTTCAGATCCTTCATTTATCAGTGCCAGCTTGTCCCACATCTCCTTTGCTGTTTTGCAATCTTTGATTCTCATGAACATGTTGCTATCCAGGGTCTTCAAAATCATATCTTTTGCAACAAAGTCTAGATTTGTTCTTCTCCTGTCATCCTTGGTCCAATCTTTCTTGGGTTTTCCACTTCTTTTCCTTGATCTGCTCCTGTGGCTACCAAAGTCATGATCATGATTGGGCCATCATTAATTACATCCAGCATCTCTTTATGAGTTGCTGCAAGATGAGATAACATTCTTATTTTATATTCATCAAAATTATTAACATTGAAAACAGGTACTTTGGACATAAAGTTTGAGGAATCCAAAAGTACAAATAAGAGATATTTATGTATATATGTAGAAAGCACATATTTGAAAACTACTTTGAAAATATGTGATCTCCTTGTTACCAGAAATTAGATCTGAACAGGTTCTGATACTAGGAACCTTGCTCTGATACCAATTGTCGGTCCCAGAGAAGGGTAAAACTATAGTCAGAGGGGGGGGTGAATGACTATAGTGGAGATTCAAAAACTTTTCTTGTATTTAAAAGCTTTTGGGTAGCGGATAAGTCCCTTCTTACTATGTTGTTTCAAAGTAGTTTAGGCAATCACAGATATATGATATAATATAAGTAATTAAATGAATGCAGTAAGGTAAATTGCTGAAAGTAAATTGACACAAGGCTTATAGTGGTTCAGGGTGGTGTAATCCCTTAATCCACTCTTCTCTTGTGATGATTGGAGGAATTCACTATTGTTTTCACAGATACAATAGTATGATTGTCCTTGACTTCACAATCTACAAGGCTATCACTCCTTGACTGCAACAGCTTCAGTGACTCAGTCTCTTTCACTGCTCCTTGGGATCAAATCCTTCAGCAGCTATCACAAACACAACTCCTTCTCAGATGGCTCTGATTCAGTTGCTTGTTTGATGTGAATTGAATTCACAAACTTATTGATCAATCCAATGCTTGATGTTTGAATTGTAGCTCTCAGTTTTGAGTTGATCACTGGATATTCCTTTTTAAGCACATATGAAGTCCTTTTTGATTTGACAGAGTTTCTGCTTGTTGATCGTTTTCTTCTTCTTCTTTTTTTGTCTGTCAGTGCCTTCTATTTATAGCCTTGATAATCCTTGATTTGAATTTCTGTCCGTTGGCTATATTGAAGAGGGGAATAATCCTTGATTTTATTCTTGATTCCCCCTTAATTGTATTCTCCTTGATTTCAGTGATCGGATTTTTCTTCAAACATTTATCAGAAATTCCGCCCTTGATTGATTCTCTATTGATTGTGCATTTAATGCTTGATCTTCTGTATCTTCATCATATTTCAAAATCTGATTAAGTAAGGTTTACTTGGCTGTTCTCTGAACGGTCAAGTGACTTAACTGACTCGGCCGCTTAAATCTTTCTTCACTGCTTAGTCTTTACTTAGCCGATAGTTAGTTTACTTTGCCAATTCACTGTTTTCTTCATTCTATTCAGTTCAGGAGAATCCTTGTACTTCACTAATCCTTGATTTGTGTGAGATCAGTGTACACCATATTTAAACATTGAGTTCCATCACTTGAAACATAACTTAGACTTATCCAAGGTCATCACAGACTTCCTTGGTTATAAGTCAGACCATAATGTCTTCATTGCTTCTCTGCTGGTACTTGGCTGGCTTTACTCTGCCGAAAATCTGTTTCACTTTGCCGTCCTACCAACTATTACAATACTTGTCTGACTCAACTTATACAACATGTCAGACTCTAAGTATATAAAGACTTATACAGAGACTTCTAACTTATTTCAGGCTTGATATAACAGCTAGTATGGCCATCATCAAAACATAATAAAATGTTCTTAACACTCCCTATGAAGTGTTCAAAGGGAAGAAACCAACACTAGGTTACATGAAACCTTGGGGATGTCCAGTTTATGTGAAAAGGACCATGCCTGATAAACTGGAACCTAGATCTGACAAATGTCTATTTGTGGGATATCCTAGGGAAATCAAAGGGTACCAATTTTACCACCCTGAGGAACAAAAGGTGTTTGTTGCCAGGACTGGCCACTTTCTGGGAGAAAGAGTTTATTCGGATAGGGTCAGTGGGAGTAAGATTGATCTTGAAGAAATTCGAGAACCACTTACGGATAACAGTCCGTTGATGGAAGTAGAGGAGACACCACATACAGATTTGGGGCCACCCTCTACCGTAGGCACACTAGCACCTCGAAGATCCACCAGGGAACGCCGTGAACCCAAAGGCTATGTTGGTGGCAAAAGGTTATAAGCAAAGACAAGGAGTTGACTATGATGAAACCTTTTCGCATGTTCCATGTTAAAATCCATTAGATTTTTGCTTGCTATTGCAGCATACCATGATTACGAAATCTGGCAGATGGATGTGAAAACAACTTTCCTTAACGGGAACCTGTCTGAGGAGGTGTATATGACACAGCCTGAGGGTTTCACAACCAATGACGCCTGGATGGTGTGTAAACTGCAAAGATCCATTTATGGATTAAAGCAAGCTTCTCGGAGTTGGAATCTTCACTTTGATGAGATAATCAAACAGTTTGATTTCATCAAGAACGAAGATGAGCCATGTGTTTACAAGAAGGTTAGTGGGAGTGCCATTGTGTTCTTAGTGCTTTATGTAGACGACATATTGCTCATAGGGAATGATGTGCCTATGTTACAATCGGTCAAAGCTTGGTTATCCAAGAACTTCTCAATGAAGACTTGGGTGAAGCAGCCTATATTCTAGGAATAAAGATCTATAGAGATAGATCTAAGAGGTTGCTTGGTCTGTCGTAATCTACCTATATAGACAAGATGCTAAAGAGATTCAGCATGGAGCAGTCCAAGAAAGGATTGCTGCCCATGTCACATGGGGTCTACTGTCAAAGGGAATGAGTCCTAAGACGAGAGGAGGAAATGGCACAAATGAGTAAGATCCCTTATGCTTCAGCAATCGGGTCTATCATGTATGCCATGTTGTGCACAAGACCAGATGTCTCGTACCCTCTTAGTATGACTAGTAGGTACCAGTCCAATCCAGGTGATGGTCACTGGATTGCTGTCAAGAATATCCTCAAGTACATGAGACGTACTAGGGATATGTTCCTAGTTTTCGGGAATGATGATTTAGTTGTACGAGGTTATACAGATGCCAGTTTCCAAACTGAGAAGGATGACTTTAAGTCACAATCCGGATTTTTTTTCACGCTTAACGGCGGAGTAGTGAGCTGGAAGAGTTCCAAGCAGGAGACTACTGCAGACTCTACAATGGAAGCCGAATACATAGCAGCCTCGGAGGTGGAAAATGAAGCAGTTTGGATGAAGAAGTTCATTACTGAACTTGGTGTGGTTCCCTCCATTGAAGGTCCAGTGCCTTTGTACTGCGATAATAATGGAGCGATATCTAAGTCAAATGAACCAAGGTCTCATCAGAAGTCCAAACATGTGCTACGGCGCTATCACTTGATTAGAGAGATAGTAGATAGAGAAGATGTAAATATAGAGAAAGTCCACACGGATGATAACATAGCTGACCCGTTAACCAAGACATTGTCTCAAGCAAAGCATGAGAAACATGTTCACTTGCATGGGCTTAGGCATATGGATGATTGGATTTAGGCCAAGTGGGAGATTGTTGGAAAGGTGTCCTAAACCCAATCGGGTTGGACCGGATCCGACCGGGTCGGGTCGTATACAGTCTATTTAGTTCATGTAATAACTTTATTATGATTAATAAAAGCACTTATGTTATTATATATTGTTTATCTTCATATTATTTGTTGTACATATATAGTAACGTCCCTAGTGTCAAACTGTGATAGAGAAACCATGATAGTGATTATGGTTGATGGGATCTCTTATCACTATAACAAGTTTGGTACTTAAATGTCTCTAGTCTTATGTGCTGTCAAATGGGACATTGATAGTATAATAAGACTAGCACGTATTGGATGTCTTCTATTTTATAGAAGGTAAGGATAGATCTCGTCTATCGAAGTGTAGAGACACTTGGACTGTACGTGGACGTGTATTAGAGAATGCGTACATTAGACTGACCCACTTACATTAAGTGTCACACTATGTGGTGGTTGTGTAATTATCCTTGACCGGAGTCTTCATGGAATCACGGTGTGGATTGTCATGCTTTGACACTATTGAGATTTACCCTAGCCACGGGGCGATCATGCGGTAGTGATTGGGTGTGATATTGAAGCATGCGGAGTATACATGATTGGTCGTCCGGGAATCACGTATCCTATGATTGGGATCGAATATCCTAAATGGCCTTCTTATAAAGAATGTCTAGCTCTCGAGAATCTTTGCAAAGTGGGTGTAAATGTGTTATCCCGAGAGAGCATGATATCTAGATTATAAGATACGATCGTTAATGTATTGACACTCGAGATATGATCGTATGGATATTATTACTGCGATAGGATTGTAAGTTACACGGTAACTGCTTCACATGAAAGGTATTTGTCATTGCTTTTGACTCTTCCGATGATTGGGGGTCACGGCGTGTTGCTAGACGCTATCCTGTGATCGTTAGGCATGAAGGGCATTTTAGTAAATTGTACTTTGTGTCTACGGCCAACATATTCGAAAGCCTATCGGGTCACACACATATGAACATCGAGTCGGATTAAAATGCAGTTATAGTTGATAACCAAATAAGGAAAGTTTATCTCTAGACTATAAAGGTTATAGTGGTAAATTAATATGGTGGTATTTATTTATTATGAATAAATAAAATACACAAAATTTATAATATACAAATTATATTAATTAAAGAATATTCCGGAAGTCAATTTGTTGACTAATGGGGCGCCACATCCTAGGGTATAAGATACACTTGGATTGTGTAATTTAATTAATAAGATTACCATAATATTAATATAAGATATTAATTGATTTTGGAAAAATAGATTTATGGTAATAAGATAATTATATTCAATATAAGAGATTGACAAAATTAATTATAATAAAAGAGATAAATCAATCTAATTGATTTTCCTTATTTTATTGGGAAAATATTTTCTTCTTCTCCACTCTAGGTTGGGACACCCCCTACACTATAAATAAGAGGTGGGTGTCAAGCTCTTTTGTACATCACAATTGCAAGAGCTCATAGTTCTTGTGTAAAATAGAGAGTATCCTATAGTGAGTTTGTCAGAGAGGAAAAAGGCCGGTCTAGCAACCGGAGTTTTTCCAATAGCAATCAAGGAGGATTCCGGCGAGGAGTTCGTGTGGATTAGCGATAGAGGCCGGACGCGTGGACGGCTTGCGCACTGTACTACTCTCCGATGACGGTCAAAGCGACGATCTTATAGATCATCTAAGGTATAACCATCAAACACTAGTGATTTCCTAACAATATTGCCCTGCTGACATTACCCTGCTAGTATTTCCCCTGCTGGCATACCTTGCTGACATTGCTCAGCTGACTTGCTCAGTTGACTTACCCTGCTGAGAGGTCAAGTCACTTTTTCTAACAATCTCCACCTTGACTTGAACTCTCGTTCAAACATATGTATATAACCAGATGTACTGTACTAGATGCATTCGTCAATACCAGATGTACTGTACCAGATTCCTCCTCTTTCTTCAGACTTAACAGCTTCGGGTGTGATTCCCCCAGATGAGAGTTAACTCCATATGAGAAACCAACTTCAGATGAGAACCTCCTAGATGTCCTTAACAGATTCAGATTTGATTGAGTTGAGAACAAATTTGATCAACAGATTCAAACTTGATCACCAGACAAGATATGATTACAGATTCAGATGTAATCACCTCAGCTAAGGACACTCAGCTGAGTTCTTCAGATTCAACTTCGACCGAACAGATTGTAGATTCAGATTCTAAGCTGACCAAATGTGAACAAAACAGAATTTAGGTTAGACTCCTCCAGATTAGACTTAACTTCATATGAGAACTCCACCTCAGACATGTTCACAGATGCTAAGCAGACTTTACTCTGCTGAGACTTCCAGACACAGATGCAAAACCAACACAGACATGTTCAATAGATTCAGCAGATGCCACTCTGCTGACAGATGGAATCAGCAGACTTCCTAGACTTGAACATTCCACTCACCGACCTTCACTCGGTACTAGATCGACAGACCTTCATTCGGCGACCCTCGCATTTTGGTTCCACCAGATTCGGCTCTTGATTCTTCTTCAGTTCGGATGCACAACCAAGTGCCAGATTAGTGTTGACTATTCTCAGCAGAGTTCTGCAAACTCAGCTGAGTATGGACCTGAAGCTCCACCTGCTTGTCAACACCCCAGATTCAGATTCACACTAGATTTGCATTCTCTTTGCAACTGCTACTAGCAACTAAACCAATAGCCCGATTGTCGTACATGTGCCAGCTACATTATGCCTTAGCTCTTGATTATGGAGAGATGCCCTCACATCCTCCAATGACACTGTGTCTCTCCCAACAATAAAAGATTGCACAAAATTCTCATATGATACTGACAATGATACCAACAAAATTAGAGCTGCATCATCATCTTAACACCAATACTCCTTAAATCATGCAATATTGTGTTCAACTTTTCCAGATGATCTCTGAGAGGCATCCCTTCATGCATCTTTAAACTGAACAGACGTTTCTTTATCAGCAACTTGTTGGTCAACGACTTTGTCATATACAGACTCTCAAGCTTTAGCCACAACCCTACTGCTGAATCATCTTCAACAACTTCAGTGATAACATCATCAGACAAGCACAACAAAATCATTGAATGTGCTTTCTCCTCCAGATTGGCCATCTCAACGTTTCCTGCATCCACCGATTTTGTCAATGGATCCTAAAGCCCTAGTTTCTTCAACATAGCACGCATCTTGATTTGCCACAGATTGAAATTGTTCCTTCCTGTGAATTTACCACTCTCTACGTTTAACCCAGACATCTTGATCTCGCCAAAGAACATAACTTTTATCACAAAATCCTAGCACCGGTGAAGGTCTTGGTGAAGATAAAATTTTGTTCAAACAGATGGTTCCCAAACAGAACCTCAGATTCCCTGATGATAACCTTGACGCTCTGATACCAGTTTGTTATGACAGGGCCGTCAAGGATAAAAACGGATTGCAATAACGAGAAAGCATAAATCACACAAGAAACAATAACACATGATTTAACGTGGTTTCCGGCAATATGCCGACTAGTCCACGGGCAGAAACGAGGATATTATATTATCACTGGAGATTTTACAGATTCTGCAATTACATCAGCAATTGCTCCTGACGCCACTGAAAATATTCTAGGTTACAACATATGAGTATTTATAGTCACCAAACCCTAGACCTAGCCGCCATAACTAAATACTAGCTGATTGACTAAAGTACCCCATATGTGAACTCTGCTGACTCCACCACATGTAACCTGCTGACATTTACCTTGGTGATACTGCCCTGCTGGCCTTGCCTTGTTGACATTACCTTGCTGGTATTGCCCCTGCTGGCATACCCTGCTGACATTGCTCAGCTGACTTGCTCAATTGACTTACCCTGCTGAGAGGTCAAGTCACTTTTTCTAACACATATGTTTTGAGTCCGTCTGAAAATCCTTAACCCGCTCAAAAGAAAGATACAAACTCATCTAAGACTATGGTAGTACTTCCTGGTGTGATGGATATTCGATCCTCCCTTACCGACGTTGCCATGGAGGAGATTTTCCGGAATTTTAATATCAACCTGGAAATATTTGGTCCTCACCTCTTGTCATCTGATGAGAGGGTTAATCAAACTTCCTGAATGTTTTATGACAGTTTACGAAGAACAAATGGTAGGAGGTCTGCGATTGTCTTTGAATCCAACACTAATACATGTCCAAAGATTTTTCCAGTATCCATTAATATATGCTTCAACTTGTTTATATTATGTTTTAACAATAGACATATTTATAACGTTATGTTGTTTGTTTAGTTTTTTTTACATCACATCACCAATCATTTCTTACAATTCTCTCACCAATCAAATCTTCAACTACAAATAAAAAATATTAAATCATCTCTCATCATTTCATTCAACTTTATTACATTTTTTACCATTATTTTATTCATTATTCTACTTTATTTCACCAATCATTTCATAATCTACACCAATCATTATTCTACTTTATTTTACCCATTCAACCATTCATCACTTTACTCTTTTTGTATTGATATTTATTCCACAATTGGAACCATAAACTCATACAATGTTATCATTATTCATTATACTATTATTTTATAAGTTATACACGTAATTAACAATGTATATCGTTGTTAAATTTTATTTAAATATATCGATTTAACCAACACGTGCAACTCACGTGTATTTTGCTAATATATAAAAAATAAGAACTCACAGAAATTTTCTTATTCGAGTGGGGCTGCTTTTATCCTACTTCGACATCTTTGTTATCGGTGATTGTCCACCACCTTATCGGAAATGGTTTTGGCTGCTTTACAGAGCAGGACTCCGCTGTGCTTCACACCTAACTTCATTGCCGGAAGCAAATCCACCCCGAAAAGGCATCTTTCTACTAAGCCAAAGAAATCCTCTGCTCGAAGCAGCAAGCTGAAGCTTGAAAAACCTGTTATAGGATCTTCTGGTGGTGGAGAAGCCACCACGTATACCTGCTTGCCTCCTAGAGATGATTTTTACATGCACATTTCAGGATCTTCCATCAGGGAAGTCAAATTATCTGAGTCCTCTCCTATAAACGCACCAAACGGCGATAAAAATGTTGGAAATGGATACGAATTTCAGGCTGAAGACGATGATGTTAGTGAAAAATTCGAGCTTTACGAAGTGGGTTCTGATTCAGATTACGAAACCGATGTTGATTTTGATGATGGGGTAGACGAAATTGTGGATTTTGGCGTCACAGGAAATGATGAGGATGATGGCGAGTTTGAAGAAAACGATGTGCTTGAAATGGAGGGAGTTAGAGAGAAAGAGAAAGGGGTGCCTGCAGTGATGAGGTGTTTTGATAGGGCGAAAATATATGTAAAAGCAGGTGATGGAGGAAATGGAGTGGTAGCATTTAGAAGAGAAAATTTGTTCCCCTCGGCGGTCCCTCTGGTGGTAGTGGAGGTAGAGGAGGGAATGTATATGTTGAAGTGAATGAAACAATGAATTCGTTGTTGCCATTTCGGAAGAGTATTCATTTCAGGGCAGGGAGAGGTGGACATGGACAAGGTAGTGAGAAAAATGGAGCAAAAGGCCATGATGTGGTTGTAAAAGTTCCACCAGGTACTGTTATTAGGGAATCTGTTGAAGAAGATGAAGGTTCTGGGGGTGTTCTTATGGAGTTGTTACATCCAGGGCAAAGGGCTTTGTTATTGCCTGGAGGAAGAGGTGGGAGAGGCAATGCTGCTTTTAAGAGTGGAATAAACAAGGCTCCCAAAATTGCTGAGAATGGAGAAGAAGGTATGGAAATGTGAGTCCTTTTCACTTTTGGGACATGAATTCTCATGTGCAAAGTGCAATTATGCTTTGACCAATATTTTTCTTTCCTTGAATGATATTTTGCTTAAGTGAATATAAGTTGATCTAAATTCTGGTACACTCAACCTGCCCAGTAGTGCTATGGATGCTATGGCATTTTCTATGTCATGATGAATTTAAATTGTTGTATTTGAAAGCACCTTGTTTAAAGAAGAAATAAGTGTCCCTTTTAAGTGAAAACAAGGTGAATGGGATCCTTTAGGGTCACTTCTTGATTGATATGCAGATAGACCTGAAGACTGTAGTTGCTATAGCAATCAAAGCTTATGCCTCAAGTAGAGAAATGTTTGTGTTTTTTTTGGGAGATAACTAAAATTTCCTTGGTGGAAATTGAATCATTGTATTATATTGCAGTCCTTGAATCATCAGTTTTTCCTAAACATCTAAATTTAACACTAATAAATGAAACTTTAGTATGACAATAATTGAAAATACTGAAACCGCATGGATTCCATTTGGGGTTGAATGGAGGGTGTGAATGATTGCAAATAAACATAATCTTTTTTCTTTTGCAACATCAATATTGAGTTTTCATGTACATGTGATATAGAATAGTATTGACCAAAAGCACATGGATTCCGTTTGGGCTGAATGGAGGGTGTGAATGATTGCAAATAAACGAAGTTTTGTGCTTGTGCAACATCAATATTAACTTTTCATGAACATGTGATGAGGCTAGTATTGACTGCTTTTTTGCATCTGTGAAACGAGTTGGTGAATATATCCCAAAATAGGGTAAACAATAGGTTCGATGGACATACAAGTGATGGTGTTTTTGGTTAGGTGGTTGGAGTTGGAGCTCAAGTTGGTTGCAGATGTTGGGATTGTAGGAGCTCCAAATGCAGGGAAAAGCACATTTCTCAGTGTTATTAGTGCTGCTCAACCAGAAATTGCAAATTACCCCTTCACAACTTTACTTCCGAATCTTGGCGTTGTTTCATTTGATTATGATGCTACAATGGTAGTAGCTGACTTGCCTGGGCTGCTGGAAGGAGCACATCGAGGTTTTGGATTAGGCCATGAGTTTCTTCGTCACACAGAACGGTGCTCAGTTTTGGTACACATCTTGATTACTGCTGCTTAATTAGAATTCATAAGGATTTTCGTGTCTTAAGTTTCAAAACTTTACATGCTCTAACAGCTGTTCCAGATTTCCATTGTGCAGCTTTTTAGATTTTCATTCATCTCTTTTTTGAAATGGTAGTTTCTATCATAGCTTCAATTCATGCGACTAAGGGTAGCACTTCGAAGATGTCTATAGAGGGTCCCTATTTCACATCGTACTGGTTCCTCCACATTTACTGATTGACAGTGCACTTCATTGCTTTTTTCCTTTATTAATATGTTAAATTCCTCCCACTGTTTACTACATGGTAATTCTACATGCCATCAGAGTGGGAGGTCCTGGATTCAATTCTAGCCAACATTGTCTCCCTATCTGTATTGTTTTACGTGTTGTGCCTATTTGTTTGGCTTTGTGTATAAAGTTTGCCCAGCCCTTTACATGTGTTCGTGTTCTTTGTTGACCATGCTTTTATTACTAGACCCCGCATATAAGGGGCCATTTTGAAGTTGGTAAATGTTTAAACTAAATACCTTCCTAAGCATTTAAGCTTTTGAGAGAGATGATGATTCAACATATTAAACCCCTGATCGTGAAATATCGATTCTTTGTTGAATAAATGCCTGTTCATTAGTGTCTCATTCATCCTGACTGTTGAAGTACACTAAAAACACTTTTTTTTTCACCTTCACAAATCTAGTTGTTGGCCTAATTCGGAAATAACTTGGAGAAATCAAAACTATTCCCTATCTGTTGTTGTTGATTGTGCTTGATATGTAAATTACCATCTCTCCCAAAAGTTGTTGGGAAAGTAGGTGATTACATATTAAACACAACCGACTTTAACAATATCTAACTGGTGAGTTCTTCTCTTTTTTATTGTGTCTATTCACTGCTACCTAGCTCTGTAGTATACATGTGAACTTTTAATGCTTTGCTATTACTGTTTTCAGCTTAAACAAGTCATACTTCTCATAGGTGCACGTGGTCGATGGCTCATCCCAACAACCTGAATACGAGTTTGATGCAGTTCGCCTTGAGCTGGAAATGTTTAGCCCTGAAATCGCTGAAAAGGATTATCTAGTAGCATATAACAAAATGGACCTTCCAGAGGCAAACGAGAATTGGATTTCATTTAAAGAGAAGCTTTCTGCTCGTGGGATCGATGTCTTTAGTATGAGTGCAGTGAAAGGGGAGGGTACACATGAAGTCATATGTGCTGCTCATAGATATGTTCAGAAATTAAAGGAGGCCAGTAAAGAAGGTTAGCAAATCAATTTCTCTCCCAAATTTCACACTATGTGCTGCTCATTCAGTTACGTTAAGGGCATGATTCCTTTGTCTTTATAAATATCTTATATCCACCTAAAGTTTCTGCCCTAAAAGAACATAAGAACATGATGCTTATGTGTGCACTTGTGTATATGTGGTTGTCTTTTGGCAGATATTCGATGTGCACATTCTTGGTTCAATGGGCTGTTCTTGTTTTTATCTATGATATATTACCATGTATCAACTTTTTAGGAAGATGTGTAATTATACATGTATATATTCTATCACGCAACAAAACGTATGAGCGTTTGGAAATAATGGCTTCCAGTGATGCCTCAACAAGTATCAGTTTTCAAAGTTGATCTTCGAACAAGTAGCAATCTTTGTAGTGGATCAATGATAATAACCAACCAACCAAAGTACTCTGAGTCGTGTTAAAAACATTGTTCTATAGGACTTATTTCAGGTGAATCCGTAATGTCCCACCAGGATAAAACAGAGTCTTCCTCTACATAGAGGGTCTCAGAAACATTAATACTGAAAACACGTGTTTATATCCAGCAAAGTCTTATAAAATTATCAAAATGAGCTTGCCAATATTATGTGGTGTTTGAGTCTGTACATTTTAGGACAATGCAAGAGCTCTTATACATAAGTGGTTTTGCTGTGTTAATAAATACACAACCATTCCTCCTTCTTTTGCAGGCGTGACTAGTTCTGTAAATTTAGATTATATGGCTGCCAAGATGCAAAAGCAGCGAGCTGCCCCCATCAACGAGTTTGAGATCTCTTATGACGACACTACTAATACATGGAATGTTACTGGATCGGGTTTGCAACGTTTCGTCCAAATGACAAATTGGAGGTATGAAAACGATATAAAGCTCGATTTCATTTGTTAAGGGTATTTTAAACTTTACCCACTTTCTTAATCTGTGTGAAGATCTGAAAAAGTGACACGGATTGAGGGATGGAGGTAGTAATATTGATAGTATTTCATTGCTCGGAAAATGATACCGCCACTACTTGTGCTACAACAATGTGACACTAATCACACTTGTAGACCATGTAGATTATTGATCAATGAGTGAGACTCACCATGATTAATGGGTCCCACCATACTTGACACTTTTGTTCCATTTTCTTTCTAAAATCTGTACAATTTCAGTACATTTAAGGGTTTACAAAAAATTTCAGTCAAAAATATGGTGACACATGTCACGACATCTCTTGTTCGGGGAGATCTATGAAGGACAAGGGGGATCACGTGACCCCATTGAGATCCGGAGAATTATTTTTAGTACTAAAACGATGTTTTTTTGTTAAAAAATGTAGTTTTAGGCTCCGGTGACCCACTAGAACAAATTTTTGGATAAAGAATGTAGTTTTACGGTCCGGTGACTTCACTGGAAAAAGTTCCTAGATCCGCCCTTGGTTCTAAGTAGTGCTTTTATTGATCCGTCTGTTATATCCACAGGTACCTAGATTCCGAGAGAAGGTTTCAACATGTACTGGAGGCATGTGGTGTGAATAAAACTCTCCAAAAACTTGGTGTAAAAGATGGTGATACCGTTGTTGTTGGCGAGGTAAACTGCAAATTATTTTGATTCTTAGTTTATCAAATAATATGTGATTTACCTTTTTCCCTTGGACATTTCCTGTTTCATTGCTCATTTGAATTATACCTTCCCTATTTTCATATTTCTCATTCTGAAAGTGAGTGTTGTTGTTGGACAATTTCAGATGGAGCTGGTGTGGCATGATGCTCCGACAATGCAGGACCAACGAGCAAGAAGAAGTGGGGCGGAGATTCTGTAAGATAGTTGATCTCAAGTCCATCAACGTTTCAATTTATTGGGGGTTGTTTCAGTGTATCCCGAGCCCTTTTCATGTTGATCATCCATGAATGCAACGATGTTTGGCTTCTCATTGTAGCTCTAGCCCTTTAATGACTTATTTGCCTATTGGGAAATTATGGTAAGTTTCTATATATGTACCATACGATTGAACGACTAACATGTGTGTGAAATATGACATTACATGTTTGTCGTTTTGTGCAAATTAAATCCTACAGTTTGATGCAATAATGACTACCGAAGAATCTTCTGTGTATTCTTCATCATGGGATGTTCATCATAGATGTACTGCATAGCACTTTTTTTTTCAATAGGGATATAAAAGAGAGATGGAAGCATTAAAGACACGTTTGGATTACATGAATGAGATGTAATAATGAAATGATTTTGATTGATTGAAATGGAATGATTTCATTCTTGTGTTTAACGTGCAGTGGAATGGAATGATACAGATCAATTGCATTGTTTGACATGCGACTGAATGAAATGATTGACTATGTAGTACGGTGGGTGATGATGACGTGTAGTGATTAACGATGGTTGTGACGGGGTTGTGGTGGGGAGTGGTGCATGGTTGTTGTGATAGTGGGTGGGTGGGTGGTGCTAGAATATGTGTGGCGGCAGGTGGGTGCTGCCAGAGTGTGAGGTGGTGGAGGCGGATGGAGTGACAAGGTATGTGTGGACGACGGGTAGTTACAAGGTGACGGCGGTTTTTTAATCCTTTGGTTGTGTCTTGAAATGAATATTGATTTTATTATTTTATTCTTTTTTAGGGGTAAAAGGTGTTTTATTCAAAATAAATCACAGTTCGTCATACAAACATGAATAAATAAGATGGAGGAGAATAACTTCATTCTGGACATCCAACACGATTGAAGTCTCGCCTATCAAGAAAATGAGTTGGTAAATTACTTTGTCTATAAATGAGGAGAGGAGAAAACCCTCCTTTTAGACATCCAACAAGATTGAAGCATTCCTTATTAATAAACGGGCAGGTATATTACCTTGTCTTTAAAAAAAAAAAAAAAAAAAAGATAAGAAATGAAAGTTGAACTAAGTATACTACAATATAAAATATTTACAGTCAAAGACATATCTTCTACGTGATTTTGAAGACGTTGATGTAGAGTAAAAGAGCTACTTTGAATGATAACATTAAAGAAGCCTCAAATGTGAGTGCGAAAGTCAAAGCATGATGGATAGCTAAGCCACCCCAACAAGAACATCATATTTTCATCTTGGAAAAACTTCGGATTATTCGCCTATGGCTATCATGAAGAATCCCACCAATCGTTGTAGAAGAATCATTAAACGTTGCATCAACATTAAACTTAACGAAGCTCGGAGGGGGGAGGACTCTATGTAACATCTGATAGATATTTCTCATAAATTACATATTTTGTTATCGTATGCATTCGAGTTGCAGTAACAAAACAGGGAGCGAAGTGATGCGATTCAGATACATGAATCGGCGAATTGATGCGATTTAGATACATGAATCTGCGAATTGATGCGAATCGAATTCATGCATCTCTGAAGTGATGCAATCGAATTCATGTATCTGTAAAGTGGTGTAGCTCTTCATCCGAATGCTTGCATCTCCGAACGGATATTACCAGTACCCTTTTTGTCCTATAAATACAACTCAATGCATACATGAAAATTTTAATTTTTTGAAAGCATCATCAGAACTGATTTTTGAAATTTTAATTTTTCATTTCAAAAAAGAACTATTTTTTTAGTGTTCTCGGGTTTGATACAAACAAGTCACTGTTTGAATCAAACACCTCCAATGTATGTTGAGAGAGATTTTGTGTGAACCCCAAATCGCTTGCCTTGGAGTATTGTTTTTGTCGGTCCTTTTCCTAAATATTAATTTTTTTCCAACAACATCATGGTTTGGGTCCTTTTTATTTCCTGATTGATTCAATTTGATTTGTTTGTACTCGTCTGCTTCAATGGCTGACTGAATAGAGATTGGGATTATACTCACCTGCTCCCCTTGAAAAATATATCCATTTCTGGCCTTCCAAAATAAAAGGTGAATAACTTGGATCAAATCGCAATTTTAAGAAAACTCTCCTAGATGGTGACTACACCAGACAAATTGCGGAATAAGAGTTCTAAGGAGTATTGGACCATCATTGAGCAAGGAGTGGTTGAACCAGCAGGCAATCCACCCCAAACTGAGGCTCAAAGAGCAGCTTTTGAGAGCGAAAACTCAAAGATCTGAAAGCCAAGAACTATCTGTTTCAAGCAATAGATAGAGCCATCTTGGAGACCATTCTCAGCAAGGAGTCATCAAATAATATCTGGGATTCAATGAAGAGGAAGTACCAAGGAAATGCCAAAGTGAAGAGATCACAACTACAAGCCTTAAGAAGAGACTTTGAAACCCTACAAATGAAGGAGGGTGAACCTCTCTCAACTTATTGTGCCAGAACCATGGAAATCTGCAATAAAATGAGATTTCTTGGTGAGAAGATGAAGGATGTAGCAGTTGTGGATAAGATTTTGAGGTCTCTAACCTCAAGATTTGATTATGTGGTGTGTTCCATTGAGGAATCCAAAGACATTGATGCATTGTCTCTTGATGAATTGCAAAGCTCTTTGCAAGTTCATGAACAGAAGATGAAGAGAGGCTCAGCAGCATCAAATGAAGAGCAGACCTTGAAGACCACTGTCTCTAATAACAACTATAGGGGCAGGGCTAGAGGCAGAGAAAGAGGTAGAGGGAGAACATCCAGAGATTCTGACAACAGAGACAACTCTTAGTCATCCAAAAATAGAAAGTGTAGAGGTACTGCAAACAAAAAGAATGTTGAATGCTTTAGGTGTCACAAGTTTGGACACTACCGTTCAGAATGCTACACCAAATTTTCAGCAGACAAGGAGAATGGTACTCATCAGAGTTCTCACTTTGCTGCCAAAGAGGAGGATGAGACTCTGTTGATGACTACACAGCATGAGCAGACATTAACACCCCAAGTATAGTATGTTGAAACATGATGCACTAATCACATGTGTGGTAATAAAGCATCATTCTCTTATTTGGATGAATCCTATCATTCAAAAGTGAAGTTTGGAGATAACTCCTTAGTTCGTGTTAAGGGAAAAGGCAATATATGCATCAGATCTAAAAATGGGACATCTGAAACAATCTTTAGTGTTTTATATGTTTCTGATCTGAAGTGCAATCAGTTAAGTGTTGGACAGTTACAAGAAAAAGGATATGAGATTATTCTGAAGAATAAGGAGTGTGAATCAAGGATTCAAGCAAGGGAATTATAGCTAAAGTTCCCATGAATGCCAACAGCCCTTTGGAAATTCAGGAGCCACAAGCATGTCTTATGGCAGAATTGAAAGATACATCTTGGCTATGGCATTACATGTATGGACATCTAAATTTTGGTGGTTTGAAAACACTTCACCAGAAAGGAAATGGTTAAAGGGCTTCCTCAAATTCACTCCTCAGCAAGTATGTGAAGAGTGCACAAAAGGAAAGCAACATAGACACCCTTTTTCCCAAAAGGAAAGTCTTGGAGGGCAAAACAAGTGTTGGAACTCATCCATTCTAACTTGTGTGGCCCAATCAACCCATCATCTAATGGAGGTAAAAGATACTTCATTACATTTACTGATGATTTTTCCAGAAAAACTTGGGTTGAATTCTTGCAAGAAAAATCTGAGGCCCTGAATGCATTCAAGAACTTCAAATTGCTAAAAGAAAAAGAGGCATGTCAAAATATCAAAAGTCTGAGAACATATAGAGGAGGAGAATTTTTCTCAGCAGAATTTGAAGAATTCTGTACCAGTCATGGAATTAGAAGGGAATTGACAGCATCCTATACACCACAACAAAATGGTGTATATTCTGAATGTGGTAAGAAGCATGCCGGCCTATGGAAATGTACCAAAAAGATTCTGGCCTGAAGCTGTAAGTTGGAGTGTGCATATTTTGAATAGATGTCCAACATTTTCTGTTCAAAACATGACACCAGAAGAAGTATGGAGCTCAATCAAACCATCTGTAAGTCATTTTAAGATTTTTGGATGCATTGCTTATGCTCATATTCCAGATGCAAACATGAAGAAATTGAGTGATAAAGGAGAGCAATGTGTTTTCTTGGGGATCAGTGAAAAGTCCAAGGCATTTAAGTTGTTTAATCCTATAACCAAGAGGATTGTGATTAGCAGAGATGTGGTGTTTGATGAGCTGAACACTTGGAATTGGGAAGCAAACAATGCTCAGTTCAATTCAATTCAGAATCTGATAGATGAAGAACTAAGTCGGGATCAGCAGACTCAGGACCAGCAGACTCAGTATCAGCAGACTCAAGTCATGAAACAGCAGACTCAAGTCATGAAACGGCAGGTGATGGATTAGCAGCCAGACCTCAAAGAACTAAGAAAAGGCCAGGCTGGATGATAGATTTCGAGGTAACAGGTTTGCCACAAATAGAGAAGACTACCTATTCTGCTTTATTTGCTAGTGTTGATCCAATCACTTATAAGGAGGCAACAAAAGATAGCAAGTGGAAGAATTCTATGGATGAAGAAATCATCGCTATTGAAAGGAATCGACTTGGAACCTCACAGATCTACCAAGAGGACACAAAACTATTGGTGTCAAGTGGATCTACAAGACAAAGCTAAATGAAGATGGCAAAGTCAACAAGTATAAGGCAAGACTAGTGGCCAAAGGGTACAAGCAAGAATATGGGATTGACTACAATGAAAAGTTTGCCCCAGTAGAAAGGATGGAAACTATCAGACTTGTACTATCCTTGGCTGCTCAAAACCATTGGAAAGTACATCAAATGGATGCGAAGTCAGCATTTTTGAATGGTCAGATGGAGGAAGATGTATATGTGGATTAGCCACAAGGTTATGTGAAAAATGGAGCAGAAAACAAAGTGTATAGGCTTAACAAAGCCTTATATGGACTCAAGCAAGCCCCAAGGGTTTGGTACAGCTGTATTGATTCTTATTTCGTGAAGGCAGGTTTCACAAGGTGTCCATATGAACCTACCTTGTATGTGAAAGTTAACAGCAAATGAAGGCTGTTGGTTGCTTATTTGTATGTGGATGATCTTATTTTTACCAGCAGTGAACTCAGCATGATAACAGAGTTCAAAGAGGCAATGAAGACCAAATTTAGCATGACAGACATGGGACTAATGCAATATTTCTTGGGCATTGAGGTTCAGCAGACTGAGTCATGTATATTTGTATCTCAAAAGAAGTATGTATCTGAAATACTTAACAGGTTTGGAATGAAGGACAACAACCCAGCACTCACACTATGTGAAGCTGGTCTTAAGCTTAGCAAAGAAGGAGCAGGTGGAAAAGTGAATCCCACCTTATACAAATAGATGATATGATGCCTTCTATATTTGACAGCAACAAGACCAGACATCATGTATGTTGTAAGTGTGGCAAGCAGATATATGGAGTCATCATCAGCAGACCACTTAAACTATGTGAAGAGGATCCTAAGATACCTAAATGGAACCATCAATCTTGGCATCAAGTATGGTTCAGTAGGGAAGGCTCAGCTGACTGGATATTTAGACAGTGATTATGCAGGAGATGTCGATGACATGAAGAGTACTTCTGGTTTTGTGTTTATGTATGGAACAAGTGCTATCAGCTGGTCATCGAAGAAACAACCAATAGTCACTCTATCAACAACAGAAGCAGAGTTTGTAGCAGCAACACACTGCTCATGTCAGCTGATCTGGTTAAGAAGAATGCTGGAAGTTCCGGGAGTAGTTCAACGGGCTGGAAACATTTTGTATTGTGATAACAATTCAACTATTAAGTTATCGAAGAATCCAGTCTTACACAACAGAAGCAAACACATAGATGTGAAGTATCACTTTCTATGGGATCTATGTGAAGAATGGGTCATTGAGATGCTACATTGTAGAAGTGAAGATGAGTTGGCTGATTTTATGACCAAAGGACTCAAGAAGGATCAATTTCTGAAGCTTAGAGACAAGCTGGGAATGTGTGAAGTAATCTGAACAAACTGCTCAGATTAAGGGAAGAAATGTTAGAAGATTATGATAATTATTATGTTAATTTTATTAAGTTTTATTACCTAAGGCTATGTCGGTGATCCCATGCTAAGACATTCAAAAAAGACAATGAAAATTGCCAAATAGTTATTAAGACATTCAAAAAGACAACGTTGTAAACAAACCCGACATAACCCGCTGCCAATACCTCTGGATCGAAGGGTAGATGCCGTAGGTAACACATTATGTGGAATCTTCCAAGTAAAATGGATAATTAGCGGCTTTATTTTAAGTTTCCAAATGCTAGACCAAATTTTAGAGCATGACGCAGATGATGAAGAAACCATAGATGTATATACTCTTTGAATTTGAGCTCATAAGCCAACTGATATCCAATCTTAACTGAATAAATCCCACTACTTGTGTGATGCCATGTCAACTTATCCTCCTTAGATTATAGAGGAAGTGGGATAGACATAATTCATTCCTCTTCAAACAAATTGAAGGCGTCTTGGATTAAATCATCTCTCCATTGGCGAGTAAATGGGTTGATAAGACAACTAACTTTACGATTCGGTAATTTGTCTTCGTTGGGTGAGCATGAAAAGAAGCTGAACTAGGAAGCCATGAGATATGGTAGACCCAAGTATATATATATACACACAAAAAACATCTAAATCGATCACAAGCAAGATACAAATGAAATATGTAAATTATAAATACACTACAATACTAGTGAAAACCCACAAAAAAGTTTCGAATAATATATATTGGTTTGTAAATTTTGCACATTGTAAAATAACACCATACTAGTCCTTAATTTTCAAAATAGTACCAAATTCATGATCAAAAAATTTGAAATACTGAAACTTATCAGTTTTCATAATTAATCCAACAAAAGAGAAGAAATAAGAACATATAAAATAAAAGATTTTAATGAGAAATAATGAATTTTTTACAGGATTTATTCCAAAATGGACGAAATTTGAAAGAATAAAAATTAATAATTGATGAGTGAAATTAAATCTTTTGTGTTTTGCTTTGATTATACAAAGGTAAAATATTTGTTTTGTTTTTTAAGTTAAATCTCACCAAATTATTAATAAAAATTCAAAAAAATAAAAATAAAAACCGGTTCGACCGTTAACCGGCCGGGTCACGGTTTAGCGGTTTTTACCGGTTTTGAGCGGTCGGGCTCCTTAACCGGTCCAATGACTGAACCGGACCGGTTCCGTGTCCGGGTCACCGGTTTTACCGGTCCGACCGCCGGTCCGGTCCGGTTTTAATAACTATGATTTTAACTATTATGCCTTTTGAAGATAATTCTTATAGGATGCTCTTTTCATTAAGTAATTGATCACAATTATCTTATCATTCTTGTTTCAGTACTTTGCTTTTGGGGTTGCATTCCAATGTTGACAGACATTGTGCCCCCAATGGTTGACATTATTTGTTACAGTGTGTAGAATAGTTTTGGCTTGTAACCCTTTTGGTAGTGGAAATGGAGATCGTACTTATATTTTGAGTTCTGGAATTCTATGGATGCATTTCCGTGGATAATGGAGTTGTAATTAGTTCTGAAACATGAAGTTTTGGTCTGACAAAAACACCCCCACCGGCTCAACAGTGGACTTATACCTAATTAGTATATGTCGTTTCGTCTTTTATTTCCGAGTCTAATCAATTATGAATTTATTGATTTATTTTGATTTCTACACAGTCAGTTTTGATTTCCTTCCGCTTTTTATGTATAATTCGTCACGGTTGAACATGTGCCGAGTGTCAAATACCATTTTATCATTGAATATGGAACATGTCTTTACATCTACTCGCAGTCCAATTTTCCTAAGGTTGAGAATTTTTTCAATGCAATACCACAATTGCCCTTAAAACAACCCTTTCACAACAAGTAGCTCATGAGCAACTTAATTGAATTTCAACCTAACTTGAAGATTTCAAGCTAACACTTACTATACATGGGCACGGAGTGTCGCAGAGTTTCAATACGGTGTCGTTATCATGTAGTATATTAAAATTGTAAATGAAAATTATTTAGATAATCAACATGTGTCAGATGCGTGTCAAGTCATCAAAGTTTCCGATACTGAGCACGGCACTCATATTGAATGCCGGTGCTTCCAATATTAATAAATTATCACTTATCACATCAAAGACTAATGTCTCAGAGGTTCGAAGCTTTCTGGGATTAGCGGGTTATTACCGCAAGTTTGTTGATGGATTTTCTCTTCTGGCCGCACCTTTACACAAGTTGACACGAAAGAATATGAAATTTCTTTGGAATGAGGATTGTGAAAAATCATTTCAAGAGTTAAAGAGGAGATTGGTGTCAGCACCTATCCTCACATTACCCACCCCTGATGCAGATTATGAGATTTATAGTGATGCTTCGAAGTAGGGTCTTGGATGTGTTCTTATGCAGAACAGTAGAGTAATTGCCTATGCATCACGACAATTAAAGCCGTATGAGAAAAGTTACCCTACACATGACCTTGAGTTAGCTGCTGTCATTTTTGCTTTAAAGATTTGGCGACACTATCTCTATGGTGTGTCATGTAAGATATTTACCGATCACCAAAGTCTTAAATATATCTTCACGCAGAAAGAACTGAACTTGAGGCAAAGACGTTGGTTAGAGTACATCAAGGATTATGATATATCGATCCAGTATCATCCAGGAAAAGCAAATTTGGTAGCGGATGCATTGAGTAGAAAGTCAATGTCTGAGACAGTTGCAGTTTTATCAGTTCAGCAGCAATTAGTCTCGGATTTTGATCGTCTTCAAATTGAGGTTGTGAAACATGGTTCAAATGCATTTGTAGCATCATTGATGGCACATCCTACACTTATTGACCGGATCAAAGAAGCACAGGTTAATGACCCTTTTCTTCAGAAAAAGAAGTTAAAGGTAACAAGTGATTTAGATTTTCAGATTAGAGCGGATGGATCGTTATGGTATCAAAATCGTTTATGCGTACCCGAAGTATTGGATCTTAAGACAGAGATTATGGATGAGGCTCATCAGCTAGGCTTTGCTATCCATCCGGGTAGTAACAAAATGTATAAGGACTTGAAAGGCCATTATTGGTGGAGAATGATGAAAAGGGACATAGCACAATATGTGGAAAAATGTTCCACTTGTCAACAAGTTAAGGCTGATCATCAACGTCCAGCAGGCTTGCTTAAGCCATTGGAAATTCCAGTTTGGAAATGTGAACACATAACCATGGATTTTATTACGGGCCTTCCAAAGGTCCTTGGAGGGTTAGACACCATCTGGGTAATAGTTGACCGTTTGACAAAGTCTGCACACTTTTTGGCCATCAAGAGTACAGCTTCCTTGGATAAGTTGGCAGAGTTATATATCAAGGAAGTAATTCGTCTTCATGGTGTTCCAGTTTCAATAGTTTCCGACAGAGATCCCAGGTTTGCATCACGTTTCTGGGAGAGTCTTCAGAAGGCGATGGGAACGAAGTTAAGTCTAAGCACAGCTTTTCATCCACAGACGGATGGTCAATCCGAAAGGACGATTCAGATGCTTGAAGATATGCTTCGAGCTTGTGTTCTTCAATGTAAAAGAAGATGGAATGACTATTTAACCTTGGCAGAATTCGCGTATAATAACAGTTACCACTCAAGTATAGGCATGGCACCATTCGAAGCACTTTATGGACTTAAATGTCGTTCACCATTGTATTGGGACGAGGTTGGAGAAAATTAATTCTTGGACCCCAACTTGTACAAGAAACCATTGATAAGATCTCCATTGTGAAACAAAATTTAAAAGCAGCTCAGGATCGACATAAGAGTTGCGCTGATTCGAAACGGAGACCACTTCAGTTTGACGTTGGTGAAAAGGTGTACCTTAAAGTCTCTCCAACAAAGGGAGTCAAGAGATTTGGTCAGCAAGGAAAGTTAAGTCCGAGGTACGTGGGCCCTTTTGAAATCCAAGCAAGGGTCGGGGAGCTGGCATATCGCCTACAATTGCCTCCCAGTCTATCTAAGGTCCACAATGTTTTTCTCAGTAAAGTGACTTAAACTCTAAATCTGGTGGAACCAATCTGAAGAC
The DNA here is from genome assembly GCA_036785695.1 of Gentiana straminea. Lineage (NCBI taxonomy): Eukaryota > Viridiplantae > Streptophyta > Magnoliopsida > Gentianales > Gentianaceae > Gentiana > Gentiana straminea. The sequence goes on from JAVUPR010000265.1 coordinate 9,893,289, forward strand.
TCAGCTGTGTGATGGACAGCTGAGAAGTGTATTCAATCCTGTGCTTCGGTAGGGTGGAGTCTGCGAGCTTACGTCGGCGGGGTGACTATCGGCGGGGTGATAGTCCGCGAGTACCGGAATACGACGGGGTCCCACATACGTTAATTCCGTTATGTGACGACTATACGGTGTCATTAAAAGGAGGACACGTGTAAGGGTATTTATGGCGGTTCGAGACAAAGATTCTGGCGGCTAGGGTTTAGGGATTTGTGCCTATAAATACGGTTGTTGTCTCATTATCCGTGTGTGTTGAAATCGTAAAATTCGGTGCATAATAAAATATCTCTTTTACGCTGTGGTTTTTTACCTCTCCCACCGAGGGGTTTTCCACGTTAAATCGTGTTCTTCTTGTTTCGTTATCTCCTTTGATTGTTTATGTTTGATTGCTTCGTTTTCGTTTCTTGCATACGAAGTTATCTCCATCCGTTTTATGTCAAGTGGTATCGAGACGGGTTACGGAGAAAACGATGCGTACGATCAACTTCATCTTCACCAAGACCTTGACAAGGTGCTAGGATGCGTGATAAAGTTGTAATCTTTAGCAAGGAATGATGTCGGCGGTAAACGTAAAAATCGATAAATTTACGAGGAATGAACGAGTTTTGGTACGTGGCAAATCAAGATGCGTGCACGGTTGAAACGAGCGGGGTTTGTGGAATCCTTTATCGACAAACCAAATACGGGTGCGGCAGATTATGCCGTCACGGAAGAGAAAGCACATTCAACCATCATGTTGTGCTTATCGATGATGTTATCACCGAGGTTGCCGAGGAAGACACCGCGGCCAAGTTGTGGAAAAAGCTTGAAAGCTTGTATATGACCAAGTCACCGACCAACAAGTTGTTATTGAAACGAGAGGTTGTTCGGTTTGAAGATGCATGAAGGGAGTCCACGAGGGAACATCTTGACCAGTGAACACAATATTACTTGATTTAAGGAATATTGATGTTAAAATTGAAGATGAAGATGCGGCCCTAATCTGTTGGTGTCATTGCCGGCATCATATGAAAACTTTGTGCGATCTTTCATAGTTGGGAAGGATACGGTAGCTTTAGAGGATGTGACGTACGCCTTACATGCCGGGGGAGCCGAGACACAAGGCTGCTTGGGACAGACGATCAAATTTCTTGGGCTAGTAGCTAGCGACAATAGTGGAAAAGGATATGGACGAGAAGAAGAAAAAGAAGTCGGGGTCCAAAGGTCCTAAGTCCGCGATGTACGTAATTGCGTAAGGAGCGGGGACATTGGAAGTCCAATTGTCCAAGGAAGAAGAAACGACGGGAAGGCAATTCGGCACGTAGCCTTGGCTGCGAGCAATACGATGAGGATGCGGTTCTAGTTGCGGGGGATTCTACACACCACAATGATGTGTGGATACTTGATTACGGAGCATCCTACCATATTTGTCCAAACGAGAGAGTGGTTCTCTACTTATGAGCGGATAGATGGTGGTCAAATCTATATGGCCAACGGCAAGGTCCGTAAAGTTGTGGGAATTGGCTCGGTAAAGTTAAGGACGAGAGGATGGTAAATTTTGTACACGAAGGATGTAAGACATGTTCCACGGATGACCAAGAATTTGGTATCTCTCGATCTACTTGGACAACAAGGGGTTCAATTTCAAGGGTGAAGGTGGACGGTGAATGTCTTCAAAGATTCGGTTGTAGTCCTCAAAGGCATCAAGAGGGGAACCTTGTATATATTACAAGGATCTACGTATACGCACCGCTTCTTTGTTGCATCCTCGGCGGTTCACCGATCTCGACGGACTCAGTTTGTGGCACATGAGACTTGGTCACATGGGTGAAAGGGGTATGCGGGTTCTTTCTTCGCGAGGCTTTCTTGGGGGATATAAGGTCAAGAATGCGGAATTTTGTGAACATTGTGTGTTTGGGAAGTTGCATAGAAGTAAATTCTCGGCGGGGTTGCACAATACAAAGGCATCACTTGATTATATCCATTCGGACTGCTTTGGGGTCCATCAAAAGTTGAGTCATTGGGTGGTCACGGATATTTTGTGTCATTCATAGATGACTATTCAAGGATGACTTGGGTGGTGATGATGAAGAACAAAAGTGATGCATTCAATAACTTCAAGCGAGTGGAAGGCCCTAGTGGAGAATCGGTTAGGCAAGAAAATCAAGAAGCTTCGTACGGATAATGGTGCCGGAATTCGCTGGACGGATTTTGATTCATTTTGTGCGGTGAGGGTATTGCCGGACATCATACGTAAGGAATACACCTCGGCGAGAATGGTGTATTTGAAAGGATGAATCAAACTCTCTTGGAGAGGGCAAGATGTATGCTTTCTCAATTTGGTTTATCAAGGAGATTTTGGGCGAGAGGTTTGTTAAGACGACTTGCTACTTAATCAACGGGAGCCCTCACACGGGAATCAATCTCGGGACACCATTTGAGATGTGGTCGGGCAAGCCTGCGACTACTCGGTTCTAAGGGTTTTTGGAAGTACGACTTACTATCATGTTAGTGAAGGGAAGTTGGAACCAAGAGCCAAGAAAGGAGTGTTTGTGGGGTATGGTGATGGAGTGAAAGGATATAGGATTTGGTCATCGGCGAGTCCGAGTAATCCTTAGCGGGGATGTTGTGTTTGATGAAAATTCTATGTTAAACTCATCGGTGGGGAGGTCTACCGAGTACGAAACCGATCTTGAATCGATAGTGTTGAGAAACGGTGGAGCTTCGGGTGGAGTCTGCGATATGCAACAATCGGTGGATCCAAATCAACCTTATGCGATCCGGATAATGAACCGAGAATCGATCCAAGCCGTCTGCGAGACCTCGGCGGGGCGTCATACAAACATTGATCGGCGAGTCTAGGCGCCGGCGGAGCTAGAAGATCTAATGTTGGGATACCTCCAAGGAGATATGGATATGATGATTTGGTGGATATGCACTCCAAGTTGCGAAGAAGTAGAGGTTCTTGAACCTACTACTTACGGGGAAGCGGTGACATGTACGAAGCATCTCGGTGGCATGCGGCCATGGGAGATGAAATGGAGTCATTATTGAAGAATCGGACTTGGGAATTGGTCAAACAACCTGCGACAAGGGAGTTGTGACTTGCAAATGGATTTTCAAGAAAAAGGAAGGAATAACAAAGGCGAAGGGGTCAGGTATAAGGCACGTTTGGTTGCAAGAGGATTCAGTCAAAAGGAAGGGGTTGACTTTGATGAAATATTTTCACCAGTGGTCAGACACACTTCAATCAGGGTGTTACTAGCAATGGTGGCACGGCGGGATGCGGAACTTGAGCAATTGGATGTGAAAAGCGCTTTTCTACACATGGTGAGGTGGATAAGGAGATATACATGACACAGCCTGAGGGTTTTCAAGTTCCTGGCAAAGAAAACTATGTTTGCAAGTTGAAGAAATCATTGTATGGTTTGAAGCAAGCTCCAAGGCAGTGGTATAAAAGGTTTGACAGTTTTATGCTTCAGCAGGGTTACAACGAAGTCCTTATTTGTTGTGTTTACTTCGATCTATTTGAAAGATGGATCATATATCTATCTTGTTACGTATGTGGATGACATGCGATAGCCGCAATGACAAGGAAGTCGATGTTCAAAATCGAAGAACCTTCTTAGTGTTGAATTTGAAATGAAGGATTTAGGTGCGGCCAAGAAAATCTTGGGGATGGAGATGCGGAGAGATAGGGGTCGGAAGAAGTTGTTCTTGTCTCGGCGGGGTTATGTGCGAGAAGATATTGGCCAAGTTTGGGATGTCTGTTGCAAAACCAATAGATACTCCTATGGCATCAAATGTTCATTTGTCTGTTTATGCTTCACGATCGGTGAAGAGAAGGAGTATATGTCAAAAGTTCCACATGCTAGTGCGGTTGGCGATCGATGTATGCCATGGTGTGCACTAGGCACGATCAGCTCGGGCGGTCGGTGTTGTCGGCGGGTTTATGGCTCAACCTGGTAAGGAACACGGAAAGTTGTTAAACGGATATTCGGGTACACGAGAGGTACGGTGATGTTGGTCTCATTTATGGAGGTGATGCGGTCCGGTCACGGAGTTCTTGTGATGCGATTATGCGGTGATGTTGACGGTAGAAAATCAATGACTGGGTATGTGTTTACATTGGGAAATGCGGTGGTCGGTGGAAAGCTACTCTTCGGGCTACGGTAGCCTTATCAACTGCGAAGCGAGAATATATGGCTCTTCTTGAAAGCGGCTAAGGAGGGTATCGGTTGAAGGGGCTAGTCGGTGATTTGGGGTTGCATCGGGATCGGTGATATATATTGTGACGATCTTAGTGCAATATGTTTAGCCAAGGATCGGGTTCATCATGAGAGAACCAAGCATATTGATGTCGGTATCATTTCTTGAGGAATGAGAAGAGGGTTGTGGTGAAGAAGATTGGCACAAAGGAGAATCCTGTCGATATATTCACTAAACCGGTTCGACGAGTAAGTTCCGGCTTTGCACGGACTTGCGAATATTCAAAGCTTATAATCTGTTTCGGAAACTTTGCGAGGGCGGATCGGTGGAGTGGATCTTTGTGGAGATAGTACGGTACAAGTACATCGGCATTGACGAATGCATCTAGTACAAGTACATACGGTTATGCAATCTGTTTGACTCTAGTGAGAGTTGAAGTCAAGGTGGAGATTTGTCGGTAAAGTGACTTAAACTCTACATACGGTGGAACCAATCGAAGACTCGGTGTGTGATGGACGGTGAGAAGTGTATTCAATCCGTGCTTCGGTAGGGTGGAGTCTGCGAGCTTCGTCGGCGGGGTGACTATCGGCGGGGTGATAGTCTCCGCGATCTTGGAATACGACGGGGTCCCACATCCGTTAATTACGTTATGTGACAAACTATACGGTGTCATTAAAAGGAGGACACGTGTAAGGGTATTTATGGCGGTTCGGACAAAGATTCTGGCGGCTAGGGTTTAGGGATTTGTGCCTATAAATACGGTTGTTGTCTCATTATCCGTGTGTGTTGAAATCGTAAAATTCGGTGCATAATAAAATATCTCTTTTACGCCCGTGGTTTTTTACCTCTCCCCGGCGAGGGGTTTTCCACGTTAAATACGTGTTCTTCTTGTTTCGTTATCTCCTTTGATTGTTTATGTTTGATTGCTTCTGTTTCAGTTTCTTGCATCTGAAGTTATCTCCATCCGTTTTATAACAGTTTTCCATGTTTCTATGCTACGTAAGTGTTTGTCTGATCCAGGGCTTGCAGTCGAGATAGAACCAGGGTTGCTTCGAGATGATCTGACATATGAGGAAAGACCTATATGTATTCTCGAGCGTAAGGAACAAGAAATGGATGGACAAATGACTTCTCTTGTCAAGATCTTGTGGTCGAACCACACCGAAAATGAAGCAACATGGGAATCCGAGGAGGAAATGCAAACAAAGTACCCTCAATTCTTCGGACTTTCAGGTATGACAAGTTTCGAGGACGAAACTTTTGTAAGGAGGAGTGAATGTGATAAACCGTTCAGTTTTTTTTTTCTTTTCCTCTATTTCTATTTATTTTGCCAATTAATATCAAGGCAATGAAGGGTCCAAAATTTCCATTAATGTTCCATCAGTTTAGTAAACGTGGGAATGTGGGAACATGAAGAGTATTTCCCTTATATATATATATAGCCTTTATAGAATTGGGTGAGCCTCCACTAATTATCATTCTAACTTCACCACTCTACCAAACATTTCAGAAGCGTTATCAGATCATCCTTAGCAGCCGAAAGGGAGAGATTACCTAGTTGTTGATCGTAGAATTTTTGGTAAGTATCTATGTATATTTTGTAAGCTTTATTTTCCTATGGTTAGTTAAATCAAGATAGCAATTATAGTAATCATAGAAAATTCTTGGTTGTAGGAGGTGTGATACCATAACGGATTTTAAAGATTGCAAGTGTTGATTTCTCAAAGCTTTAAGAGGTAAGGAGGATTGTATCAATTGGATATATATTTTCATTTCATGCCTACAATAATTTATTATTTGCTGCATTTATATAATTTATGTTATTTTATTTTACTCCATACTCAGATAGCATAATTTTAAGTTTTGAAGTACTGGGCACTTATTCAACAGTTTTGCAACAAACCAAAAGATTTCTGCCATTGCCGAGACAAATCAATTTTTAATAAAATAAAATACATAGAGATAGTACAATGATGCACTTATTAAACCTTGTCAACTTCTATTTCGGAAATGGTCGAAGATATAGTATGATTTTGGAAACCAGTTCCGCATGCATGCTATGTTTATATTACATATTATAATTATTTGATGATGTTTTCTTTTTCCAATTTTTGTGAAAGAAAGGAAAGATATGATCTATATGTTGAGTATATCTGTATATACACAATAAAGGAATCAAACCAATTAAAAGTAAATAGACTTTTTAGCTTGAAACATATTTTCAACTTATATTTATTTTGATTTATGCTAGTCATGAGCATATGTAGAAGCGTTAATTAAGACATCACTAAAATAAGAAGTAAATATGTGACGGTTCATGGTTAAGTATGAAATTACGCAGAGCAGTGAATCCTCGAGGGTCCCCGGCACTAATTTCCCTGCTCACGGGCTATAATAGTGAGAAAAGGCCGGAGCCGGTCAATTTCCCTGTTCACGGGCGATAATAGTGAACATCCGGTCTGTTACATATTTTAGTTTCCCTTCTCATGGGCTATAATAATGAGACGTAATACTTGTGAACCGTTACATGTCAGATTAGTATAAGCCTCTCTTAGTAGGCTGAATTTTACGTCATTCAGAAAATAACTAAAAAGCCATACTATGTTTACACTAGACTCATTCATCTCTGCACAATATTTATTTGTTTATTTATTTTCAGCATTGGTTTTGGTAGCTTGTTAACTATGTTAATTGTTTTATACAAACATTCATATTTTCTTTTTAACTCAAAAGTGAACTCTGGCGTGTACGCCGAGTGACTGCCTTAGTTCCCTTTTGATGCATTTTTCCTTACGGAGCAATTGTGCTCACCCCTTACCTCTACCATGTTTTTCGGATAAGTGTCGAGTCTCGGTTCGAGGAGGATAATAGTCTTGCATATTATTTTAGCTGAGTTTAGAGCCTGGGTGGAGCTATGTGGATTTATAGTCTTCTAGTTGATGGAGATGATAATAATATTTTGAGAGTTCTATTTATGTTTGGAGTTATATTGTATCATGTTTGGACTTGATGGATTGTGATGTAATAATTGGGATTAGACCCGAGAATTTAAATTCCTAAATTTTAAGCTTCCGCATTTATAGTAGCTAAGTACGAGGCTTCGTGTCCCGAGATTCTATCTTGAGACATGGCCGAACGATTCGTTTCCTGAAAAATAAGTAGTTTTTGGGACGGGTCGTTACAGTTTATTTATTTATTTAATTTTTAATTGCAACTAGACCAAAAACAGCATTAAAACGTTAATTAAACCAAGTTGGTTGCATGACTAGTTTTGCAAATTTGCCTAGAATTATGAATTTACATATTTTCAAATGGCAGATAAAAAGAGAGAAGACATTCTTTCAAACAGACCCAAAGTATCTGAACGACATAATACTTAGCTTTATAATTGCTGGGAAGGACACAACTGCTAGTACACTTTCATGGTTCTATCAATTCAAGAATATTTAACGTGACTAAGAAGAATGTGTCCTAACATTTGTTTTACTTATATGGATAAGTTAAATATTTATCAATGGCTTTATTTCAAAGAACTTTAATAACTAAATAAATTGTGAACCTTTTTGACCACGTACATTGTAGAACTTTTTGTACTGTTATATTATATTTCCTTTTGCTAGATGCTTTACATAATTTGAACATGCCATTATAAAGACATGCCGGTGGATAAAAACAAAATAGATTTCCTTATTGAAAAAAACACGAAAAGGGGTTGACCTATTTGATTATAAAGGACTTATCTGATGTTCCCAATGCCACAAACACATGTGAGCCTTAATGAATCAGCTAATCTAATAGATTAGTGGCCCATACATGTATGATTATTTTCTTTCTTTTTACGTCCATTTCCATGTATTCCTCGAACTTTTTGATCGCCCTTTTGACTACGGTCTTTAGTTCTATTTCTCCATATTGTTTCTTATGAAGCTTTCTTTTGTTTGTCCATGTTACATCTCCTTAAGGTATGTTTCGATTATGACGATGTCGGAAATCATCCGGGTTGTGATTGAGTATATACGAGGGTAATTGAATCTCTGAGAGATGATCCAAGTAGGTTTTGTGATGGGCTTGCAAAAAAGAAACCGAGTGTGAGGGGTTCCGGAGCTTGTCTCCGAAGGTAAATTCTGACGCTCAAGTCAGTATTTGTTGAGAGGAATTTCTATAAGACTGTGTGCACAATGTAAGAGTATTAGTCTCTTGGAAGTACCCGGTCATGGAGCAACGATAACTCAGGCTATAATAGAGTAGATATCTCAGAGACATTATTGCAGCAATTACAGTCGTGGAGCAATGTTTGTGTAATATCCGGAATGCTCACTTTAAGGGTGTGTATCAAATGTAAATTGTAACGCCCCGTTCCCGGACACCGAGTCCTTATCCGGAAATCGAAACGTTCGGCACGCATAACATTAAATAAATAACATTACACGTAAGCCTCTACTACGTCGTATCAGTAAAAGCAAACGGAAGCAAAAGACTCGGGTAATTTTTTTCAAACATTAAAGAATAAGAATCACTAAAGGTAGAAAGAAAATGTAATGCTTATTACATTCAAAAGAAATCAACGAAATCCAATGTTACTAAGATAACTATTACATCCAACTAATCCAAGTCTATGAAATAGCATAAATGAAGGAATAAAAATAAATAAGAGTCTTCAACTCCGGCGTCTTCAAACGTCGTCATCAATGTCCTCCTCGAAACCATCACCAACTTTGTTCGTCTTCTCTCCCCCAAACACATAAATAAACATGCATTTGAGGTAAGTACAATGTACATAGTAAGAAGTAGAAGCTACAATTTAATTAAGTTTGGTTATTAATAGATTATCTTGATGAAAACGACTCAATCTAGGGTTCACTTCATGTCCATCAACATGTCATGACTATACGTTTCTACTTAGCTTATCTTTGTTGCGTCACTACTCAAGGACACTGCGCATGGCGTTCATCAGCCTGAAGATATACTTGCTAACTAACGGTGATTAGCACCGATTAGCTCCGGGGTCTCCCCGGTATGCGTATACGTCCGATGGATTTCCTCCACTACCCTTCGACCGTTTAAGGCCGGCGGTGTTGTCCACCTTTTATGAACGTATCACATCGCCGATATGGAATAGTGTCTAACCGAGAATAGATGATGCTTTATCTTTTACTACACATATGTAAGTATTGATGTGAATTAACTAGCCATCCCTAGTGTTTTCAAGTAGGCTCCCTGACATCTCCTACTCTCGTACCTAGACCACTAGACACGGACAAGTCCTAGCAAATACACAGACATTGATGAACTCTAGTTCACCAAAGCACAAGCCCTTTCATGCCCTTCCGACGGATCCGAACTTCAACTCCCTTTAAGAGTACATTCGGTGTTTTAACTGAACGCATCAGAAGTACAATCGAAGCTAGTTCATTTTTAATTAATCTTAATACATCATAATTAAAAGCTCAAACCAATAAATAACATAAAATTGAAGACTGAACTAAACTGAATCGATTAAGATCAATAAAACAAGGTAAACCGATCAAACACCCGTCTGGAACCCTAAACGCTCGTTTAAACCCTATTGAACGCCCGTCCAACCCTATGGACGTCCGTCTGGGACTGGACGTCCGTCCACTATAACTGGACGCCCGTCCACCTAAAAACGCTACAACCTGTATGTAAAATCACTCCTCAAACGCTCGTCCGCTTAAGGCAAACGCCCGTTTGTGTTTCTAAGCTTTAAGACGCCCGTCCGCTTATGCAGACGCCCGTCCACCTGCGTTTTTCCCAAAACCCCAAATCTTCAAACTCGATTTCTAATCCGTTTCTAACACAAACAGCAGCAACTTTAACACAGAGAAAACGCCTAAACGCATATCTAACCGTATCATAACATCTAGGATCATTAACCAATCAAAAAGATACATCTTTCTTGTACCAAAACATCTTAAATCTTGATCTAACTACTCTCCACCATAATTAGATTGTAGGAAGAGCTTCTTACTTGCTTAACAGCAAAACCAACAGCAAAAGCTCAATAAAACAACAGCAAAACAGCCTCCTTTCTGCAAGAAACATGTGTGATAAATCCAAACCTTGATTAGATTCGATCACACGCCTCTTAAACGATAAACTATGAAAAAGATATGAGTTTGAACCCATCAAACTCGACAAAAGAGCAGATTTTTGGGCATAAACATACCTTACAAAAACTTCAACCTTTGGTGTTGAATCAACGCTCTCCTCACGACGATTCCGGCACACCACTCTGATCTGAAAACGATTGGGAATTGACTCAGAACCGATGAGAAATCCTTCAGCCCAAAGTTATGCTCACACACGCATAAAAAAGAATATGCGGATGCCCCTCCTTTTTGTGAATAAAGATCTAGGTTATGAGGTTAATGTGTATAATAGATCCCTGATATAGTTAATCCCAATTAAATCCTTTTTCTATTATAAAATCAGAAAATCTCTTTTATTATATACATAATTATCTTAAAATTATATATATAAATATCCAATTATTTAAACTCCAAATAAAAGGAACCGAACCCAATATTTCGTTTTCGCAAAAAGACACGTCTGCCCTTTCCCGAAAATCGGAATATTACACTCTTCCCCCCTTAAAGGAGTTTCGTCCTCGAAACTTAGAATATACCTGGTAAGTCCATAAAATCTGGGAACTCACTGATCATATCATCCTCGACTTCCCACGTAGCTTCTTCCGGTGAATGATTACTCCATTGCACCAAAATCAAGGGAATCATTCTTCTCTTTACCATCTTTTCCTTCCGGTCCAAAATCCTGATCGGTTTCTCATCATACGAAAGGTTATCTTGTAGGATTTCCGGATCAACCGTAGTCTCAACATCCGTCTTGGTCAAACACTTTTTCAACATCGATACGTGAAACACGTTGTGGACTCTTGACATGGATTCTGGTAGCTCAAGCTTATAAGCCAACGGTCCAATTCTTTCCAGAATTTCAAAAGGTCCAACATACCTCGGACTCAGCTTTCCCTTTTGTCCAAAGCGTTTCACCCCCTTCATTGGTGAAGCTCGTAGATACACTCTTTCACCAACTTCAAACTCTAAGGGCCTTCTTCTAACATCTGCCCAAATCTTCTGTCTATCTTGAGCCGCCTTCAGATTCTTCTTGACCAGCTGAACCCTTTCTTTAGCTTGCTCAACCAATTCCGGCCCGGTGATTTGTCTTTCCCCGACTTCATCCCAAAACAGCGGCGTTCTACATCTTCTCCCATACAAGGCTTCAAACGGTGGCATGCCTATACTTGCATGGTAACTGTTGTTGTAAGCAAACTCCGCTACCGGTAGGTAATCATCCCATGATCCGCCTACTTCCAAAACACAAGCTCTCAACATATCTTCAAGTGTTTGGATGGTTCTCTCAGATTGTCCGTCTGTCTGAGGATGAAAGGCCGTACTCAAATCCAACTTGGTTCCGAAAGCTGTTTGTAAACTTTTCCAAAACCGACTGACAAACCTTGGATCACGATCCGAAACTATCGAGATAGGTACTCCGTGTAACTTCACTATATTATCCAAGTATAGCGTCGTCATCTTCTTTAAAGGCATATCAACCTTATATGGTAAGAAATGAGCGGATTTGGTCAATCTATCCACAATCACCCAAATCGCATCATGTCCGCCTCTTGTCTTAGGTAAACCGGTGATGAAATCCATCGTGATCTTATCCCATTTCCATTCGGGGATATCCGATGGCTTAAGCATTCCTCCTGGTCTTCTATGCTCTGCCTTCACCTTCTGACAAGTGTAACATTCTGCAACGAACTTGGCTATCTCCAGTTTCATCGAAGGCCACCGAAACTTTTCCTTCAAGTCTCTGTACATTTTAGTAGCTCCCGGATGGACTGCAAAAGAAATCCTATGTGCCTCCTCCATGACTCTCTGTTTCAAGTCAGCAATATTAGGCACACACAGACGATCCTGATACCAAAGATTTCCATTCTTATCTAACACATATCCCACTGTAGGCTTTTCTCTTGCAACTCGCTTCAAATCAACCAAAACTGGATCTTCATCTTGCTTTTCCCGAATATCATCCATCAACTCAGACCTTGCTAACAATGGTGCCACAATCTGCCGGTCTTCAATCTGATCAAAACTTCGGATTTGCAGCCCGTCTAGCCTTTCTGCCACAACTTCAACACTTGAAACCGCAAATACTGGTTTTCTGCTCAAAGCACCCGCTACCATATTCGCTTTACCCGGATGGTACTGTATCTCCAAATCATAATCCTTTACGAACTCTAGCCATCTCCTCTGTCTCATATTCAGATTCTCTTGGGTAAAGAAATACTTCAAACTCTTGTGATCGGTGAAGATCCTGGCCTTAACTCGTAGAGGTAGTGCCTCCAAATCTTCAAGGCAAACACAACCGCTGCTAACTCCAAGTCGTGGGTTGGGTAATTCTTCTCATGCACCTTCAAATGTCGGGATGCATAAGCAATTACCTTTCCTCCCTGCATCAACACACAACCCAAACCTTGTTCCGAAGCATCCATGTAAACGTCGTAATTATCAAAGATCTCTGGAACTGCCAAAACTGGGGCTGTAGTCAACTTCTTCTTCAATGTCTGAAAAGCCTCTTCACACTCACTGGTCCACTCGAACTTTACATTCTTTTGAGTGAGCCGGGTAAGTGGTGTAGCTATCCTTGAGAAGTCTTGAACAAACTTCCTATAATAGCCAGCCAAACCAAGGAAACTTCTAACCTCTGAAACTGTAGTCGGTCTGGACCACTTCTCAACTACTTCAACCTTTGCCGGATCAACCTTAATGCCATCTCCAGAAATGACATGACCCAAGAAACTCACTTGATTCAACCAAAAGTCACACTTGGAAAACTTAGCATACAACTGATTCTTCTTCAAAGTCTCCAACACTATCCTTAAGTGTTCTTCATGTTCTTTCTCATCCTTGGAGTATACTAGGATGTCATCTATGAACACTATCAAAAACTTGTCCAAGTATGGCATGAAAACACGATGCATTAAATCCATAAATGCAGATGGAGCATTAGTGAGTCCAAAAGGCATGACTAAGAACTCATAATGTCCATACCTCGTACTGAAAGCCGTCTTCGGTATATCTGCTACCTTGATCTTCAACTGATGATAACCCGACCTAAGATCGATCTTGGAAAACACTCTCTTGCCTTGCAACTGGTTAAACAAATCATCAATCCTTGGCAAAGGGTACTTATTCTTGATGGTGAGATTGTTCAACGCTCTGTAGTCTACGCACATCCTCATGCTACCATCTTTCTTCTTAACAAACAACACTGGGGCTCCCCAAGGTGAAGTACTAGGCTGAATTATATTCCTCTCAAGCATGTCCTTAAGTTGAGCTTTCAACTCTTTCAACTCTGCCGGCGCCATTCTATAAGGTGCCTTGGCAACTGGTGTCGCTCCTGGTATCAACTTGATCTCGAATTCGATCTCTCTATCTGGCATGTTCCCCGGTAACTCTTCCGGAAACACCTCAGGATATTCCTTGACTACAGGGGTCTCCCTTAATTTGGGCTTCGCTTGTTCCACATCGACTGCGTACAACAAGTAGCCTTCACAGCCTTTCTGACAAGCTCTTATAGCCTTAACCGCTGAAATTATCGGATGCCGCTTCTTGCTAGGCTTGTACACATTGCCTTGATAAGTCTTGTCGGATTTCCCGGGTACCTTAAAGATCACTTTCTTTCCTCGGCAATCTAGATGGACGAAGTTCTCGGATAGCCAATCCATTCCAAGGATCACATCAAAATCCGAAAAGTCTAAAACCGTGAAGTCGTTTTTGCATCGATAAGATCCAACTTGGACTTCCACTTGTTGTATCATCCTAGTTACTTTCGTTACCTTTCCTAATGGTGTGGTTATCTCCAACGTATTCCTTAAAGGTTCCAAAGGTAGACTCAACTTCTTAGCTACTTTAGTCGACACGAAAGTATTAGACGCTCCCGTATCGAACAAAGCTCTGACCATAAGATTATCTAACATTATCGTACCTAAGATGCATATTTATTCAATTAACTACAGTCACAACATGAACAAACATGCTATAGACATAACTTAAAAGAACAAATTAACAACAAGTACCTGATATAACGTCATCCTCAGGTTCTGCCTCTCTAGCATCAGCTGCAAAAACACGAACTGGGCGACTTGGGCCGCTTCTACCACTTCCTTGCTTTTGGTTACTCGTAGGGCCCTTGGTCGGACAGCTCTTAGCAAAGTGTCCCATTTCTCCGCAAAGATAGCATCCGTTTGAATGAACTCGGCATTCACCTGAGTGATTCCTGTTGCACTTAGGGCAAAGGGGTGCTCCGGTAGGTGGTTTACTTGTTGCAGGGGCCGTGGTCTTCTTGAAACTCTGATGTGGTGCTCCTCGGTTATTACCCTGGCTCGTTCCAAAGCTCCTCTTATTCCCAACAATCACGGTGGCCTTCTTCCTGAAGGTCTCAACTTCCAAAGCTTTATTCAACAACTCCGCCATGTTCTTAGCCGTGAAACCTAGCATGCCAGACTGTATATGATATGCTAACCCTTCTTTGTATAGGGCCATCTTCCTCTCTTCTACCTTCATTAGCTCAGGGTAGAATCTTCCCAACTCATTAAACTTGTTGGTGTACCGTGAAACTGTCATAGTTAAACCCTGCTTATGCTTTAAGAACTGGCTTGCCATGTCTGCCTGCACTGTAGCCGGGAAGTACTCATTGTAAAACATGGTCTTGAAACCTTCCCAATCTGTCACCTTACCATTACTACTCTGTATCGCATCAATCCAAGCTTCAGCTGCACCCAAAAGAAAACTGACCGCCAGGTGTGCCATCTCAGTCTCAGGGACATGTATATTCCTACATGCCTTCTCAAAACTTCTTATCCAATCCTCGGCTTTCGAGTGCTCAACATTTCCAAAGAAATCCTGGACCTTATTCCTTCTCAACCTGGTATACCAGTCAACTGGTTGTGCTTGCTCGAAAACCGGTCTAACTGGTGGTTGCTACGGATAAACTAGAGGGTACGCATACGGCACTTGCTGGTGATACTGGGGTTGCTGGAAACCGTAGGGTGGGTAGCCAAAACCTTGCTGAAAGTCAGGGCGGGGTGACGGTGGTGCTGTAGGTCGTGGAGTAGGACCTACTGAAGGTGGATAGGGGATCTGTTGTTGCTGGTGGAACACAAAGGGTGAGGTGTAGCTCACTGGTGGAGGGTAAAAGATTTGCGGCTGCGGAGGGTAGCTCACTGGCGGTGGTATCGAACTTACTGGAACCTCACTGACCAGAGAAAATGGAACCGAACTTCCCACATGCCACTGTGGGGGTTGCTGAGGTCGCAGTGGCGAATTCCGCTGAGAATCTGGTGAGGGGGTTGCTGTATGTGGAGGTGGTGACAAACTCCGCTGAGGTGGATGACTTGGCCTCACAATACCTCCTCCTACGACTGGTGTTGGACTCTCCCGTCGAACTCCTGACGATTCTGCACCGGCTCCAGTTCTCGTGAACACCATCCTGATGATCAAAGAAAACCATCACGTTACTAAAAGAGCTAGAGGAAACTTATCTTAAAAGAATAGAAGCCTAAAAGACGCTTTTGCTCTGATACCAACTGTAACGCCCCGTTCCCGGACACCGAGTCCTTATCCGGAAATCGAAACGTTCGGCACGCATAACATTAAATAAATAACATTACACGTAAGCCTCTACTACGTCGTATCAAGTAAAAGCAAACGGAAGCAAAAGACTCGGGTAATTTTTTTCAAACATTAAAGAATAAGAATCACTAAAGGTAGAAAGAAAATGTAATGCTTATTACATTCAAAAGAAATCAACGAAATCCAATGTTACTAAGATAACTATTACATCCAACTAATCCAAGTCTATGAAATAGCATAAATGAAGGAATAAAAATAAATAAGAGTCTTCAACTCCGGCGTCTTCAAACGTCGTCATCAATGTCCTCCTCGAAACCATCACCAACCTGTTCGTCTTCTCTCCCCCAAACACATAAATAAACATGCATTTGAGGTAAGTACAATGTACATAGTAAGAAGTAGAAGCTAAAATTTAATTAAGGTTGGTTATTAATAGATTATCTTGATGAAAACGACTCAATCTAGGGTTCACTTCATGTCCATCAACATGTCATGACTATACGTTTCTACTTAGCTTATCTTTGTTGCGTCACTACTCAAGGACACTGCGCATGGCGTTCATCAGCCTGAAGATATACTTGCTAACTAACGGTGATTAGCACCGATTAGCTCCGGGGTCTCCCCGGTATGCGTATACGTCCGATGGATTTCCTCCACTACCCTTCAGCCATTTAAGGCCAGCAGTGTTGTCCACCTTTTGTGAACGTATCACATCGCCGATATGGAATAGTGTCTAACCGAGAATAGATGACGCTTTATCTTTTACTACACATATGTAAGTATTGATGTGAATTAACTAGCCATCCCTAGTGTTTTCAAGTAGGCTCCCTGACATCTCCTACTCTCGTACCTAGACCACTAGACACGGACAAGTCCTAGCAAATACACAGACATTGATGAACTCTAGTTCACCAAAGCACAAGCCCTTTCATGCCCTTCCGACGGATCCGAACCTCAACTCCCTTTAAGAGTACATTCGGTGTTTTAACTGAACGCATCAGAAGTACAATCGAAGCTAGTTCATTATTAATTAATCTTAATACATCATAATTAAAAGCTCAAACCAATAAATAACATAACATTGAAGCCTGAACTAAACTGAATCGATTAAGATCAATAAAACAAGGTAAACCGATCAAACACCCGTCTGGAACCCTAAACGCTCGTTTAAACCCTATTGAACGCCCGTCCAACCCTATGGACGTCCGTCTGGGACTGGACGTCCGTCCACTATAACTGGACGCCCGTCCACCTAAAAACGCTACAACCTGTATGTAAAATCACTCCTCAAACGCCCGTCCGCTTAAGGAAAACGCCCGTTTGAGTTTCTAAGCTTTCAGACGCCCATCTGCTTATGCAGACGCCCGTCCACCCGCGTTTTTCCCAAAACCCCAAATCTTCAAACTCGATTTCTAATCCGTTTCTAACACAAACAGCAGCAACTTTAACACAGAGAAAACGCCTAAACGCATATCTAACCGTATCATAACATCTAGGATCATTAACCAATCAAAAAGATACATCTTTCTTGTACCAAAACATCTTAAATCTTGATCTAACTACTCTCCACCATAATTAGATTGTAGGAAGAGCTTCTTACTTGTTTAACAGCAAAACCAACAGCAAAAGCTCAATAAAACAACAGCAAAACAGTCTCCTTTCTGCAAGAAACATGTGTGATAAATCCAAACCTTGATTAGATTCGATCGCACGCCTCTTAAACGATAAACTACGAAAAAGATATGATTTTGAACCCATCAAACTCGACAAAAGAGCAGATTTTTGGGCATAAACATACCTTACAAAAACTTCAACCTTTGGTGTTGAATCAACGCTCTCCTCACGACGATTCCGGCACACCACTCTGATCTGAAAACGATTGAGAATTGACTCAGAACCGATGAGAAATCCTTCAGCCCAAAGTTATGCTCACACACGCATGAAAAAAGAATATGCGGCTGCCCCTCCTTTTTGTGAATAAAGATCTAGGTTATGAGGTTAATGTGTATAATAGATCCCTTATATTGTTAATCCCAATTAAATCCTTTTTCTATTATAAAATCAGAAAATCTCTTTTATTATATACATAATTATCTTAAAATTATATATATAAATATCCAATTATTTAAACTCCAAATAAAAGGAACCGAACCCAATATTTCGTTTTCGCAAAAAAGACACGTCTGCCCTTTCCCGAAAATCGGAATATTACATTCTTCCCCCCTTAAAGGAGTTTCGTCCTCGAAACTTAGAATATACCTGGTAAGTCCATAAAATCTGGGAACTCACTGATCATATCATCCTCGACTTCCCACGTAGCTTCTTCCGGTGAATGATTACTCCATTGCACCAAAATCAAGGGAATCATTCTTCTCTTTACCATCTTTTCCTTCCGGTCCAAAATCCTGATCGGTTTCTCATCATACGAAAGGTTATCTTGTAGGATTTCCGGATCAACCGTAGTCTCAACATCCGTCTTGGTCAAACACTTTTTCAACATCGATACGTGAAACACGTTGTGGACTCTTGACATGGATTCTGGTAGCTCAAGCTTATAAGCCAACGGTCCAATTCTTTCCGAGAATTTCAAAAGGTCCAACATACCTCGGACTCAGCTTTCCCTTTTGTCCAAAGCGTTTCACCCCCTTCATTGGTGAAGCTCGTAGATACACTCTTTCACTAACTTCAAACTCTAAGGGCCTTCTTCTAACATCTGCCCAAATCTTCTGTCTATCTTGAGCCGCCTTCAGATTCTTCTTGACCAGCTGAACCCTTTCTTTAGCTTGCTCAACCAATTCCGGCCCGGTGATTTGTCTTTCCCCGACTTCATCCCAAAACAGCGGCGTTCTACATCTTCTCCCATACAAGGCTTCAAACGGTGGCATGCCTATACTTGCATGGTAACTGTTGTTGTAAGCAAACTCCGCTACCGGTAGGTAATCATCCCATGATCCGCCTACTTCCAAAACACAAGCTCTCAACATATCTTCAACTGTTTGGATGGTTCTCTCAGATTGTCCGTATGTCTGAGGATGAAAGGCCGTACTCAAATCCAACTTGGTTCCGAAAGCTGTTTATAAACTTTTCCAAAACCGACTGACGAACCTTGGATCACGATCCGAAACTATCGAGATAGGTACTCCGTGTAACTTCACTATATTATCCAAGTATAGCGTCGTCATCTTCTTTAAAGGCATATCAACCTTATATGGTAAGAAATGAGCGGATTTGGTCAATCTATCCACAATCACCCAAATCGCATCATGTCCGCCTCTTGTCTTAGGTAAACCGGTGATGAAATCCATCGTGATCTTATCCCATTTCCATTCGGGGATATCCAATGGCTTAAGCATTCCTCCTGGTCTTCTATGCTCTGCCTTCACCTTCTGACAAGTGTCACATTCTGCAACGAACTTGGCTATCTCCAGTTTCATCGAAGGCCACCAAAACTTTTCCTTCAAGTCTCTCGTACATTTTAGTAGCTCCCGGATGGATCGCAAAAGAAATCCTATGTGCCTCCTCCATGACTCTCTGTTTCAAGTCAGCAATATTAGGCACACACAGACGATCCTGATACCAAAGATTTCCATTTTTATCTAACACATATCCCACTGTAGGCTTTTCTCTTGCAACTCGCTTCAAATCAACCAAAACTGGATCTTCATCTTGCTTTTCCCGAATATCATCCATCAACTCAGACCTTGCTAACAACGGTGCCACAATCTGCCGGTCTTCAATCTGATCAAAACTTCGGATTTGCAGCCCGTCTAGCCTTTCTGCCACAACTTCAACACTTGAAACCGCAAATACTGGTTTTCTGCTCAAAGCATCCGCTACCATATTCGCTTTACCCGGATGGTACTGTATCTCCAAATCATAATCCTTTACGAACTCTAGCCATCTCCTCTGTCTCATATTCAGATTCTCTTGGGTAAAGAAATACTTCAAAATCTTGTGATCGGTGAAGATCCTGGCCTTAACTCCGTACAGGTTGTGCCTCCAAATCTTCAAGGCAAACACAACCGCTGCTAACTCCAAGTCGTGGGTTGGGTAATTCTTCTCATGCACCTTCAAATGTCGGGATGCATAAGCAATTACCTTTCCTCCCTACATCAACACACAACCCAAACCTTGTCCCGAAGCATCCGTGTAAACGTCGTAATTATCAAAGATCTCCGGAACTGCCAAAACTGGGGCTGTAGTCAACTTCTTCTTCAATGTCTGAAAAGCCTCTTCACACTCACTGGTCCACTCGAACTTTAAATTCTTTTGAGTGAGCCGGGTAAGTGGTGTAGCTATCCTTGAGAAGTCTTGAACAAACTTCCTATAATAGCCAGCCAAACCAAGGAAACTTCTAACCTCTGAAACTGTAGTCGGTCTGGACCACTTCTCAACTGCTTCAACCTGTGCCGGATCAACCTTAATGCCATCTCTAGAAATGACATGACCCAAGAAACTCACTTGATTCAACCAAAAGTCACACTTGGAAAACTTAGCATACAACTGATTCTTCTTCAAAGTCTCCAACACTATCCTTAAGTGTTCTTCATGTTCTTTCTCATCCTTGGAGTATACTAGGATGTCATCTATGAACACTATCACAAACTTGTCCAAGTATGGCATAAAAACACGCTGCATTAAATCCATAAATGCAGATGGAGCATTAGTGAGTCCAAATGGCATGACTAAGAACTCATAATGTCCATACCTCGTACTGAAAGCCGTCTTCGGTATATCTGCTACCTTGATCTTCAACTGATGATAACCCGACCTAAGATCGATCTTGGAAAACACTCTCTTGCCTTGCAACTGGTTAAACAAATCATCAATCCTTGGCAAATGGTACTTATTCTTGATGGTGAGATTGTTCAACGCTCTGTAGTCTACGCACATCCTCATGCTACCATCTTTCTTCTTAACAAACAACACTGGGGCTCCCCAAGGTGAAGTACTAGGCTGAATTATATTCCTCTCGAGCATGTCCTTAAGTTGAGCTTTCAACTCTTTCAACTCCGCCGGCGCCATTCTATAAGGTGCCTTGGCAACTGGTGTCGCTCCTGGTATCAACTTGATCTCGACTTCGATCTCTCTATCTGGAATGTTCCCCGGTAACTCTTCCGGAAACACCTCAGGATATTCCTTGACTACAGGGGTCTCCCTTAATTCGGTGTTCGCTTGTTCCACATCGACTGCGTACAACAAGTAGCCTTCACAGCCTTTCTGACAAGCTCTTATAGCCTTAACCGCTGAAATTATCGGATGTCGCTTCTTGCTAGGCTTGTACACATTGCCTTGATAAGTCTTGTCGGATTTCCCGGGTACCTTAAAGATCACTTTCTTTCCTCGGCAATCTAGATGGACGAAGTTCTCGGATAGCCAATCAATTCCAAGGATCACATCAAAATCCGAAAAGTCTAAAACCGTGAAGTCGTTTTTGCATCGATAAGATCCAACTTGGACTTCCACTTGTGGTATCATCCTAGTTACTTTCGTTACCTTTCCTAATGGTGTGGTTATCTCCAACGTATTCCTTAAAGGTTCCAAAGGTAGACTCAACTTCTTAGCTACTTTAGTCGACACGAAAGTATTTGACGCTCCCGTATCGAACAAAGCTCTGACCATAAGATTATCTAACATTATCGTACCTAAGATGCATATTTATTCAATTAACTACAGTCACAACATGAACAAACATGCTATAGACATAACTTAAAAGAACAAATTAACAACAAGTACCTGATATAACGTCATCCTCAGGTTCTGCCTCTCTAGCATCAGCTGCAAAAACACGAACTGGGCGACTTGGGCCGCTTCTACCACTTCCTTGCTTTTGGCTACTCGTAGGGCCCTTGGTCGGACAGCTCTTAGCAAAGTGTCCCGTTTCTCCGCAAATATAGCATCCGTTTGAATGAACTCGGCATTCACCTGAGTGATTCCTGTTGCACTTAGGGCAAAGGGGTGCTCCGGTAGGTGGTTTACTTGTTGCAGGGGCCGTGGTCTTCTTGAAACTCTGATGTGGTGCTCCTCGGTTATTACCCTGGCTCGTTCCAAAGATCCTCTTATTCCCAACAATCACGGTGGCCTTCTTCCTGAAGGTCTCAACTTCCAAAGCTTTATTCAACAACCCCGCCATGTTCTTAGCCGTGAAACCTAGCATGCCAGACTGTATATGATATGCTAACCCTTCTTTGTATAGGGCCATCTTCCTCTCTTCTACCTTCATTAGATCAGGGTAGAATCTTCCCAACTCGTTAAACTTGTTGGTGTACTGTGAAACTGTCATAGTTAAACCCTGCTTATGCTTTAAGAACTGGCTTGCCATGTCTGCCTGCACTGTAGCCGGGAAGTACTCATTGTAAAACATGGTCTTGAAACCTTCTCAATCTGTCACCTTACCATTACTACTCTGTATCGCATCAATCCAAGCTTCAGCTGCACCCAAAAGAAAACTGACCGCCAGCTGTGCCATCTCAGTCTCAGGGACATGTATATTCCTACATGCCTTCTCAAAACTTCTTATCCAATCCTCGGCTTTCGAGTGCTCAACATTTGCAAAGAAATCCTGAACCTTATTCCTTCTCAACCTGGTATACCAGTCAACTGGTGGTGCTTGCTCGAAAACCGGTCTAACTGGTGGTTGCTGCGGATAAACTGGAGGGTACGCATACGGCACTTGCTGGTGATACTGGGGTTGCTGGAAACCGTAGGGTGGGTAGCCAAAACCTTGCTGAATGTCAGGGCGGGGTGACGGTGGTGCTGTAGGTTGTGGAGTAGGACCTACTGGAGGTGGATAGGGGATCTGTTGTTGCTGGTGGAACACAAAAGGGTGAGGTGTGGCTCACTGGTGGAGGGTAAAAGATTTGCGGCTGTGGAGGGTAGCTCACTGGCGGTGGTATCTAACTTACTGGAACCTCACTGACCAGAGAAAATGGAACCGAACTTCCCACATGCCACTGTGGGGGTTGCTGAGGTCGCAGTGGCGAATTCCGCTTAGAATCTGGTGAGGGGGTTGCTGTATGTGGAGGTGGTGACAAACTCCGCTTTGGTGGATGACTTGGCCTCACAATACCTCCTCCTACGACTGGTGTTGGACTCTCCCGTCGAACTCCTGACGATTCTGCACCGGCTCCAGTTCTCGTGAACACCATCCTGATGATCAAAGAAAACCAGAACATTACTAAAAGAGCTAGAGGAAACTTATCTTAAAAGAATATAAGCCTAAAAGACGCTTTTGCTCTGATACCAACTGTAACGCCCCGTTCCCGGACACCGAGTCCTTATCCGGAAATCGAAACGTTCGGCACGCATAACATTAAATAAATAACATTACACGTAAGCCTCTACTACGTCGTATCAAGTAAAAGCAAACGGAAGCAAAAGACTCGGGTAATTTTTTTCAAACATTAAAGAATAAGAATCACTAAAGGTAGAAAGAAAATGTAATGCTTATTACATTCAAAAGAAATCAACGAAATCCAATGTTACTAAGATAACTATTACATCCAACTAATCCACGTCTATGAAATAGCATAAATGAAGGAATAAAAATAAATAAGAGTCTTCAACTCCGGCGTCTTCAAACGTCGTCATCAATGTCCTCCTCGAAACCATCACCAACCTGTTCGTCTTCTCTCCCCCAAACACATAAATAAACATGCATTTGAGGTAAGTACAATGTACATAGTAAGAAGTAGAAGCTACAATTTAATTAAGGTTGGTTATTAATAGATTATCTTGATGAAAACGACTCAATCTAGGGTTAACTTCATGTCCATCAACATGTCATGACTATACGTTTCTACTTAGCTTATCTTTGTTGCGTCACTACTCAAAGACACTGCGCATGGCGTTCATCAGCCTGAAGATATACTTGCTAACTAACGGTGATTAGCACCGATTAGCTCCGGGGTCTCCCCGGTATGCGTATACGTCCGATGGATTTCCTCCACTACCCTTCAGCCGTTTAAGGCCAGCAGTGTTGTCCACCTTTTATGAACGTATCACATTGCCGATATGGAATAGTGTCTAACCGAGAATAGATGATGCTTTATCTTTTACTACACATATGTAAGTATTGATGTGAATTAACTAGCCATCCCTAGTGTTTTCAAGTAGGCTCCCTGACATCTCCTACTCTCGTACCTAGACCACTAGACACGGACAAGTCCTAGCAAATACACAGACATTGATGAACTTTAGTTCACCAAAGCACAAGCCCTTTCATGCCCTTCCGACGGATCCGAACTTCAACTCCCTTTAAGAGTACATTCGGTGTTTTAACTGAACGCATCAGAAGTACAATCGAAGCTAGTTCATTTTTAATTAATCTTAATACATCATAATTAAAAGCTCAAACCAATAAATAACATAACATTGAAGCCTGAACTAAACTGAATCGATTAAGATCAATAAAACAAGGTAAACCGATCAAACACCCGTCTGGAACCCTAAACGCTCGTTTAAACCCTATTGAACGCCCGTCCAACCCTATGGACGTCCGTCTGGGACTGGACGTCCGTCCACTATAACTGGACGCCCGTCCACCTAAAAACGCTACAACTTGTATGTAAAATCACTCCTCAAACGCCCGTCCGCTTAAGGCAAACGCCCGTTTGAGTTTCTAAGCTTTCAGACGCCCGTCCGCTTATGCAGACGCCCGTCCACCTGCGTTTTTCCCAAAACCCCAAATATTCAAACTCGATTTCTAATCCGTTTCTAACACAAACAACAGCAACTTTAACACAGAGAAAACGCCTAAACGCATATCTAACCATATCATAACATCTAGGATCATTAACCAATCAAAAAGATACATCTTTCTTGTACCAAAACATCTTAAATCTTGATCTAACTACTCTCCACCATAATTAGATTGTAGGAAGAGCTTCTTACTTGTTTAACAGCAAAACCAACAGCAAAAGCTCAATAAAACAACAGCAAAACAGTCTACTTTCTGCAAGAAACATGTGTGATAAATCCAAACCTTGATTAGATTCGATCACACGCCTCTTAAACGATAAACTACGAAAAAGATATGAGTTTGAACCCATCAAACTCGACAAAAGAGCAGATTTTTGGGCATAAACATACCTTACAAAAACTTCAACCTTTGGTGTTGAATCAACGCTCTCCTCACGACGATTCCGGCACACCACTCTGATCTGAAAACGATTGAGAATTGACTCAGAACCGATGAGAAATCCTTCAGCCCAAAGTTATGCTCACACACGCATAAAAAAAGAATATGCGGCTGCCCCTCCTTTTTGTGAATAAAGATCTAGGTTATGAGGTTAATGTGTATAATAGATCCCTTATATAGTTAATCCCAATTAAATCCTTTTTCTATTATAAAATCAGAAAATCTCTTTTATTATATACATAATTATCTTAAAATTATATATATAAATATCCAATTATTTAAACTCCAAATAAAAGGAACCGAACCCAATATTTCGTTTTCGCAAAAAGACACGTCTACCCTTTCCCGAAAATCGGAATATTACATAAATGACCAAGGTGAGCTGCACGAAATCGACAATAAGAGACTATAGGCAACCTGCGACATGCCGGCTACAAGGAACATAGGACGGCTTGTGTCATGTCGGCTATAAGAGACAAAGAACAACTTGCGCAGAGTCGGTTGATTGTTGTCAGGTCGACCAGCGCCGTGCGGAAGATGCTTTGTGCTGAAGTCTTTTGATATATAAGCTCATAATTGAGTTGAGCCTATGTCGGCCTATATGCTGAGGTGGCGTTTAATACTCTGTACGAGGCCCGATGAATGTCACGTGTATGCTGATCGATCTTACTTATGTCGAAGGCCTCAAAGACCTGAGTTGTGATGTACATCGTTGGTTAGGCTTGTTTGTAGAAGGCATGCATGATCTGAGAGGTTGAATTTAACCGCTTTTAACGTAAATGACGTATGCTTGTCTGTATTGTTTTGAAATTTAAAACGCCAATTTTCTTATGTCGAGGCGTCGCCTCTCTAGATAGCTTGAAAATCCCGCTGATCGGGTGAGGTGTGAATAGACACACCTTTTCGGCTTCTTCCCCGTTTTCCAATCAAATGAGAAGCGTTTTGCCTGATAACCTTTATGCAACTGTCTGATGTTCATATCTTTTGTTGGGAGAAAAATGTGCTTCTTCCCCTACTTCTGCAAGAGACCCAACTTAGATCTTCATGACAAGTAAGCTTTCCTTTTTTTTTTTTTTTTTTTCATATAATCTCATCTTTTGTTCATTGAATCATGGCATCGAATAGTTAGTCTATTGTAGATGCTTCTTTCAATGATACACTTATTTCTGAGGGTGCTTGGTTTGTTAATCAGAAGCTTTCTTCCACAGAGTGCTCTGCAAACAGGAATGATCATATATAACAGACTGACAAAAAATAAGGAAAAGTAAGTACAACATGTATGTATGTATGTATACACACACACACACACAACATATGTTAGGAAGAATGTATATATATTGTACAACATGCATACATATCTGAAGCTTTCTGCCAGGGATTCTTGAGAAGTCTCCTCATCGATCAGACTCTGTTTCCGGCTTGGAAGATGGAACATAATGTTTCTGATTAACAAACTAAGCGCCCTCGGAAATATCCCTATTAAGGGTATCATCGGAGATAGTGATACACAGTTGGTGTCACCTATAGAATCATATGGTTGGATCTTGACGAGAATTAATAATCCTTAAGATGGGAGGAATGTGGTATCTCACATAGAGAAATGTGGAATAAGAAGTATAGATATGGTTGACTGAAACATGATGTTGGTCATAACTCGCGTTAATCATTTCAGGTCAAGGAATGATATTGTATTTAAGTGGATTCTGGTCTTATTATGAAATCATGTAATGCCACTTGGCCTAACTTTTAGAAGATTCTAACCAGAAGTCGTAACTTTCATCCTCAAAAATATACTATAATACGTATCCCTATTTTTCAGCCACTTCAAACAAAATACCTATATATATATATATATATATATATATATATATATATATATATATATATATATATATATATATATATATTACTTTACATCCATACACATGCATCGGAAATATTAATTATTTTACTCCAACAACATTCATATCTTTATCTCACAAATTTATAGTTAAATATTTTGGGATATGAATGGTGCATCTCGAAATACAAGGATGCACTATTCAGCATCCCGATATTTTTTAGCGAAGATTCTGATGGAGCTGATTTTTATGCTCTTTAAATTTCATCCCTATTTTGAGTTTATGGACTTGTCTACTTATTATGTTGGTTTACGGAAAAAAAATGCTTTCACCATGAAATGACATAAATGTTCAAATATGTGGAATGATTATTATTGAAGTCAGAATTGTTTTATATATGCAAATTATTTATTATCGTAACAATTTAAGCTTTTAGGAGAGATAATAATTCAATGTTATTTCAAAGTAAGTGATCATGAAGCTCTTTGTTGGCCTTTTGTTGCCATTTTTGTCTAAAGAAGAAATGTTGTACAAATAGAAATATTAGTGTTAGAAATAAAATTGTTTTAGTTTTGATGATGATGATTTTTGTTTTAACCCGTTGATGAAGTGCCAAGACTAGATGTTATATTGAAAATCTAAAACATGTCCAGAGCTGAATGTATAGTGACGATACTGGAAATCGTCAGTTGTAAATCCGGGCCAATACTTGTAAGAGGATATAAAACGGGGGTGGTTTGTGTTTAGGTTTAGACTGAGCCTGAGAATGCATGTTCTCAAGTTGCGTACGTATCTTGGTATCATTCAGGAATAAAGTATTCCGTAGTTCTAATGAACGTTTATATAGGGAACATTTGTGCCATAGGTTATGGTTGTGTCGTGTCCTTCAAGGACTCTCACTTGTAACCGTTGTGGATGCATTTGTGTCTATCTCCGTGATTTTAGGAGATAATTACAGCAGTTTAAATGACAGGATCAGAGTCTTTATGATGGAGGATTTTTTCCGTAGTTATCTTCTATATTACACACGTGGGCTATTTACCAGGGGTAGCTCTGGCTGACCTGCATCGAACTCCCGTGGCTGTTATAGAATGAACTGCGCTGACCCAACTCCGTTGCATCCTTACCGACATGCGGTGGACTGAGGAGTGAGTCAGCCGATCTCCCACCTAGGGTTTATAACTGCCATTAGAATTAAAGTAGGGCTCATGGCCCTTATGTTCCTCTTCTCTCTCCTTATTTATTGCTTATCCATCTGTGGGATGACACGTGGCTGAGACTGATCTGTCCTCTATAATAACCCCCCCAAATCTGACTGGACTTTTGGTCAGGTCTGATATGTTAGAGGTTGAGCTCGGTCCTCATCCTTTAGACTTGAGAGCCCTTGGAAGTTCCAGCTCTGCCACGTGGCAGTGTTAACGTTATAACGCTGTTACAGTTGTCTTAAGAATCGAGGAGTTTACACCCACGTCATTTGGGGGCGGTTTTTGAGGTAGAACTTGGGTTTATAACCCCCATCATATCAACCGTCTTCGTCATCATTGGTTTTAAATCAAAATACTGGCGCTGATGTACTAACTCTTTTCCGTCTCCCTTTGCAATCCTCGATTTGTCACAAGTAAGCTCCGCACTCTCTTCTCTTTTTCTTGTTGCATTTCTATTAGCCTTTCAGTTTACCCATAAAGTAATCGTTCGTTCCTCAAACCTCAGACCTTTATGACCACTAAAAGCTTAATGGCTAGCCCTATAATCAAATCCGTTCTGAAACAGGAGAAGGTGCTTGAGATTTGCAGCACCTATAGCCCCAGATCCCTACGACTGCCAACCCCTACTTATCCCAGCCGCCGGAGGGGTACTGTGCTGTCCATGAAGACCAATTTGACGGGGCCTCCATCTTCCGTTCTTTCCAGATTACCTGGCCGTGCTTGAGCACTATGGTCTTGGTACTGCCCAAATAGCCTCTAATGAAGTACGGAGAATAGTAGGGTTTTCCATAATCTGCCGAGTGACGAGGGTGAAATTTACCGTGACCTCTTTAGGTCTTTCTACCAAGTTATACTGGTCAAGGACTATCCTGGATTTTATTATTTCCCCCGCTGATCGGGTATGGGAAAAGAAATCGATTTACTAGCAGACGGGCCTAACTCATACAAATGATGGATGGCCAATTTCTTCTTTGTGCAGCATGAGGGTGCCTCTAGGTTGGGTCGATGGAATATGGATGAACAACTTAAAGATGTCCTCCCCGGAAGTACTAATGTTGAAGCATTACAAACGATTCGGGGTTCTGGGATTTTCTTGAGATATGTCGGACTCCCTTCGCAGCTCATTGAGGCTGCTCGGTTGGCCAAAGTTGGACCGGACCCATATGTTGCTCTCGACCCCTTAGCTCAAATAGCTTGTAGGGTTTTATCTTCCATTCCTTTTTATTTTGCTTGGATTTACCAGTTTTGTTCCTGATGTAAGTCAACTAGATGATACATTTTACGATGTTTTTTCCCCGATTCTCATGCGTTTATTGATGTTTTCATATCAATTCGAGTCATTATTTTCTTAGTTTCATCCAAATGTGTAGATAGTAATTATTATATACAATATCATATTTTGATAGGTTTTGTACCGGTTATAGTAACCGGAGCGTCGTTTCAGGTTTACTCTTGGTATTTTGGTGATTTATTTCAGGATTATAGGTTGACCAAGACCCCGAGTGACGACACGTGTTGAGCATAAACACATCTTTTTAGGGCTAGAATAGTGTGCCTGAAGCTTACAAGTTCAAACGGATCATTTGTCACTAGCGCTTCTATTGTAACCTATATTCGACCGACATTTGACTCAACTTAGAAGCATTTTCTGGAGAATATTTATTCACAAAGTTGTAGATAAACAAACATGATTTCCAACGCATCTTGAATCACATCAATTGGAGATCTACAACTCAAGTTATAACCATTTTATTGAGCTATCGTGAAGTTGGAGGCCTCCAACTCTCCCTTGGAGACCTCCAACAATAAATATCCGATCTACTACAAGAATTAAATGCTGCCAACCACTTTTTTGAAGTTGGAGGCTGCCAACTCAGAGTTGGAGAGCTCCAAGGTGTGCAGATAGCTCAATAAAGTGAAGCATTCTAGTTTCAATCTTAATCATTCATTCATTCCATCTTCTCCCTCCACCTCTTAGAAGCTTGAAGACACTTCTCCAAGGATCTTCTAGCCCAACCATAGCAATAGTTTAGACATTAATTCTACTTGTAATCTTAGAAGAATCTATACTTGAAGCTTTTGGAGTAGATTTTATGAAGGAAACCCACCTCTTTTGATGTAATTTTTCTCTATGGATGAACCTTGAGAGTCGATACAATTATTCTCTTTTGAAGTTCTTGCAATCTTGTGGGTAAATTCTTCGCTTAATATTTCTAGTTTTATGTTCATAGTTATGAAGTTCTTAAATGACAATTTGACCTTTATAGCCATGGAAAGCTAAGCTTTTGCTAGCCAAGATGATGTATTTGTGATAGTTTTAATCTCTATTGGTTGATTGAGAATATTTGTTCATGTTTCATAGCTTCATGTGTGTGTTTTTAATCTTTTCCTATCTACATTTTATTTCTTGTTTGTGTTGGATTTATCACCTAGAACTTGCACACACACACTTAGTTGAGACCGAAAGGAGATTCTTGGTGTGGGAGAAAGGCTAGGAAAACCAGAAGATAAACCGAACTTTAGTGGAACTCGATTTCTTATCTGGGGTTATTGTTCATTCATTGGATTCAAATACTTCATCATGTTGAATCATTAGGTCTAGGGTTTTTAGACCAAGGAGGAAACATAGAGCAATTTCGTACACTCGTATGAGGGGGAATTTCTAGCTTAGGAGTGCACCGATAACACACACTTGAACACCATTGGAAGGAAAGAGGTAGTTCATTCCCATGACACTAGTAGAGATTGCCTTGATCATTGCATTGTCTTGGCTAGGCTTTCTATAATTTTATCACCCTTTGTAGTAGTAGAATCTTAGATACAATAATTTATTGTATTGTTGCGACTTAGATCAAGATAATCATAGCTTTTCGGTGTTTGACCTCACAATCCTTGTGAGATACGACCTTGACCACTTACTAGACTACAATTGACCCGGTACACTACAGGTGAGATTGGACACCTAGAAAGTTCGATCAAGTTTTTGGCGCCATTGCCGGGGATTGTGTAACGGTTGATACCTATACTTGCTTAAAACTCTTGAGAATAAGTCAATCTTTTCTATTTTTATTTCTTTGGTGCTTATCTCTTTGGTAAGTCACCAAGTGCTACTAATTGTGTTCTTGTTGTTTCCTATCTTGTAGTTGATGAACTATTCTCGACGTGGTAAGGCCCCCAATACTCCTTACATCTCGGATATCGACAGTTATATTATGGATCGAATTGTTGAGAATAAGGTTGGCCAAGATCGCCGTGAGTTGGATCTTGGTGAAGCATCTTCACAAGAATCATTGCATCATGAAGAGAAAATGGACGAGGTGCAAAGAAATACACAAGGAAGGCATAACCACGAAAATTCCCAAGTTAAACAAAATCCCTTGAATCTAAATGCCTATCCTCTACCACCACCACAAGAACCTTACCCACAAATTCCACCATATCCACTTGAACCACCTCCACCAATTCCTCCACCACCACAAGAACCATATCCATACGATCCACACCCAAATCCACCCTACCAAGATAGACCGCTTTGTGAGCAAGCCATTCAAAGAAAAAATCAAGTTCATAATCCTATTCGGCTACCTCACATTGATGCTATAAACTTTTCAATCAAGTCCCATATGTTCGGTCTAGTGGAGAGTAGAGCTCTATTCCATGGAAAGGCCCATGATGACCCGTATTCACATCTTTATAACCTTGAAGAAATATGCAATACGGGATTCCAAAATAGTGCTTGTCAAGAAATTACCCGTCTTGCATTATTTCCTTTTTCATTGAAGGGTCAAGCAAAGGAATGACTTATGTCACTTCCCCAACATCACTTGCAATCATGGGAAGACATACAAACTGAGTTTTTGAAGCAATACTTTCCACCGGGTAGATATTTAGAGTTGAAGGTAAGAGTTGCCACTTTCAAGCAAAAGTTAATTGAATCTTTGAAAAATGCTTGGGACCGTTTTAAGAAGCTTTTGAGGGCGTCTCCAAATCATGAATATACTTTGGAAATGCAAGTCCAATTATTCTGTAGAGGCTTGCATAGAAGATCAAGGGCGCAAATTGATTCGACATGCCATGGATCACTTATGATGAGCACGGCCCAAGAAGTTTATAAGGCTATTAAAAGAGTGGCAAGAAATGATAAATTGTGGGATCCCGGGCCAAGTGAAACGGAAGTTGACATTGGGGATGAGCATAATTCGAATGAGGAAGAAATTTTGAGAGAAATGGCGGTGGTAAATAAGAGGGTTGATGAATTACAAGCGGGGAAGAGAGAGAGTTGAAGCATCAAGAATTTGATGATGTGACATTGGGTGTTTTTCATATCGAAGAATTATCAAACTCCGATGTATCTACACAAGAAGAAATGGGTTTATTGAGACAACATCGAGATTTGAACAAGACTCACACCAATGTTATTGATCCACCACTTATAGCACAACAAGCCCCAAGCCAAACAAAAGAGGATGCACCTAATTTAAGCAAGTTAATGGAGAATCTAATGGGTGTTGTTGCTACACAATCCGCCAACATGCAAACTATGATATCTTCCATAGGAGCGGTAACTCAAAATGTTGGTACATTGAAGACATCGATGAGTGGGCATGATATGAGAATGAAAAATATGGAAGCATCTATGCGGATTATTGAAAAGCACATGAGTCGGGAAGGAGAAAGGAATAATAGTCGACCACCGGGTGGTTTACCTACAAATACTAAGAGAAATCCAAGAGAGGTAAACATGGTCATTACTCGGAGTGGTCGGGTGTGTGGAAAAGATATGGTTGAGGATGATATGAACGAAGAAGAGGAGAGCATCATGGATGATTTCTTGAGGGGAGATGGTTTTGAGAAAGAGGAAGAATGGATAAAAGTCCTGAGAATTTTGAAAAATCCGAGATCGAGTAATTTGAGGACTTTATTCAATGAGCAGGACAAGTTGGAGACCTTCAATGACCACTTGGAGCCCTCCAACTTAGAACAGGGAGCCCCAATCCCAAATTCAGGGGGGTTGGAGACAGCCAACACAAACTTGGCATCCTCCAAGTCTGAGTTGGAGACCGCCAACGGGGAACCAAATGACCCTGAATCTAAACAGGATGAGTTGGAGATCTCCAACAGGAAGTTGGCCACCTCCAAGGATAAACAGAAACTTTCTGAGCTTAAACAGAGCAAGTTGGAGCTCTCCAAAGATCATTGGAGGCCTCCAACAGCCCAAATCTTGAGAAAAACTTTAATCACTTCATCAAACGGAAAGGGTAAGGGAGGTACAACATCTACTCCAATTTTTTTTGATCTTGAGTCACTTCCCTCCCCCCCCTAAAGCACAAATTAACAAGATGAAGGCTGATAAGAAATATGCACGTTTTCTTAACACTTTTCGGCACTTAAACATTAATATACTTATCATCGAAGCACTCACGAATATGCCGGCATATGGTAAGTTTATTAAGGACATACTCTCTAACAAGAAACAGTTGAAAGAGTATAAGATGGTGTGTCTAAGTGAGAAGTGTTCCGCCGTGCTTCAACACAAGCTCCCTCCTAAGCTTAAAGACCTCAGGAGTTTTATGATCCCATGTGATATTGGGGGATTATTGTTTAAGAAGGTGCTTTATGATCTCGGCGCGAGCATAAACCTCATGTCCTATGGGGATTTTATCAAACTGGGCATAGGAAAGCTTAAGCGTACGGAGATGACTCTTCAACTTGCGGATAGATCCATTAAATGTCCAAATGGAGTCATCGAGGATGTACTTGTGAAAGTTGATAAATTTTACTTCCCCGTCGATTCTTTTGTTATGGACATGGAGGAAGAGTACACTACACCCCTTATCCTTGGTAGACCATTTTTAGCAACGGGAGAAGCCGTGATCGATGTTTTTAAGGGAGAGCTTAGTTTGGGAGTTAATGATGAGCGCGTTGTCTTCAACTTTTACACGTAATTGAAATATCCACGCACTACTCTAGAATCTTGTTCTTTTGTGGACACCACGTGTCCCCTTGTTGTGCATCGTACTAACATGCATGTAGTTGAATAAGACGTGAACGATAAAGCGAAAGCTCACAAACCGAAAGCTCGGAAATCAAAGGAAAAGGTCAAGAATCGTTGGGATTGGTGGCATTCGTCTACACTATGTTGGAGGCCGGTTTTGATGAAAAAGATGGATGAGGTGCATAAGAATGACCCACCACCCGTGCATTAAATAAATATGCCATGCATAAGTCTAGCTATAGACTATAAATTTAGCAATCATGTGTACTATCTTTCTATTTATACGTTAAGCATTATCTTCCGGTCGGCTTTTGTGCTCGAAATTGCATGCTTATGTGGGTAATTGTTAGTGGCATCTCTCACGATAATCTGTATAATTTCCACCATTTCTACCGTATAGTCCCATCGAGCAAGCGACGTTAAACAAAAGCGCTACCTGGAGGCAACCCATAAAAGTTTGGTATAATATTTTTGCTCTTTTGTGAGGCCAAGTGTGGTCGATGATCATTTTGTGTCTATAATTTTGGTTGATATTTTGCTCATACTTGGGATTGCTTGTCATTTCATTGGTTGTGTATCATATTCATGCCCACCCACCCTCCCTTTTATAGCATCCCGGTATTTGTTTTGACGAGTTTTGATTCCTTTTTGTTTCCTTAACTACTTTATTACCACTCACTTTACATTGGGGACAATGCAAGTTCATAAGTGGAGAGTGGGAACTTAGTTAATCCAACAACGGTTAATATCATTAAATGCATAAGAAACACTTAGCCTTGATAATTTTCGAGCATTTTAAAGCACAACAAACCTTCTATTGTTGAAAGATATGGTTTTGCAATTGATGGAGTGAGTACTTCAATGAAATGTGTAACCTTGGTGACGTGTAAGTGCATTTTAACAGTGAATCTTTGATTGTAGTGTGAATTCTTTGAGTACATATATTCCGATCTTTTGTTAACATGCAAACTTTTATGCAACCATGCAACCATGCTTCCATAGCAACTAGAACTTAGGTTTGATATCCTTTCGAGGCGAAATAGAAAGGTGTTTGGAGTCGGAGTTAGGGATGACGGTCATGACATTTCTTTGACTCGACCATAGCCAAATGGCCTTCCAGAATGTATTTTCCACCTGTCCCCATCTCAGCCTTTGTAGAGTTGTGAGACCCTACTCGAAACTAGCCATTCGTCATTAACCTCATTATAATCCGACCCTTAACCTAATTTTGGTCTACATTCCTTTTTGCATCCCGCAAGTTTAGCAAGTTTCTATGTATTTTTGTGGTGATAACATTGGAAGTTGTGTTGAGAGTTGATGAAATTTTTTTGGCACAAGTTGAGATGACATCTTATGAAGTTCAAAGTCCATTGGTATTTCCCTTTTCAAAAAAAAAAAAATCAAAAATCTAAATAATAAAAAAAATTCCAAAAAGCAATAAAGTTCAATAAGGTTGTAAATAAAAATTCAATAAATGGCGAGCCTTGGGAAGCAATTTTGGAGGACAAGTCCAAGTAATGTAAGTTTGGGTGATGACAAAATTAAAGCGGTACTTGATCCATGAGAAGAATGTGTAGATTCTTGCTATCTTGCTTATTCTCTTTGTTTATCCTTTTATCCTTTCGATTACCCAACTATCCGGGCCTAACGTTACAAGCTTGCAAGTCCTACCCAATATAACTTCTTGACTCTAAATGCCTCGATTAGTGGAGTTTGGTATCATTCTTAAGCTATGGATTGCACTAACAAGTCTTGCATGCATGATTTCTTAATTGATTGCTCAGTAACAAATTTGAGGATTATTCACACACACACTCCACTACTTTCTTATATTGCGGTTAACATGTGGTTATAGGTACGATTGGTTGCATCATCTAGTTGATTACTTACTTCTTGATGTTGTACGACCCTATCTTTTGACTTGAGTTGTTTTGTGGCTTTATTTGCTAGAGGACGATCAAAAGCTGAGTGGGGAGTGGTTGATGTAAGTCAACTAGATGATACATTTTACGATGTTTTATCTCCGATTCTCATGCATTTATTGATGTTTTCATATCAATTCGAGTCATTATTTTCTTAGTTTCATCCAAATGTGTATATAGTAATTATTATATAAAATATCATATTTTGATAGGTTTTGTGCCGGTTATAGTAACCGGAGCGTCGTTTCGGGTTTACGCTAGGTATTTTAGTGATTTATTTCTGGATTATAGGTTGACCAAGACCCCGAGCAACGACACGTGTTGATCATAAACACGTCTTTTGAGGGCTAGAAGAGTGTGCCGGAAGCTTACGAGTTCAAACAGATCATTTGTCACTAGCGCTTCTATCATAACCTATCTTCAACAGACATTTGACTCAATATAGAGGCATTTTTTGGAGAATATTTCTTCACAAATGTTTTTCATAAATAAACAAGCTTTCAAACGCATCTTGAATCACATAAATCGGAGATCTACAACTCAAGTTATAACCATTTTATTGAGCTGTCCTGAAGTTGGAGGCCTCCAACTCTCCCTTGGAGACCTCCAACAATAAATATCCGATCTACTACAAGAATTAAATGCTGCCAACCACTTTTTCAAAGTTGGAGAGCTCCAAGGTGTGCAGATAGCTCAATAAAGTGAAGCATTCAAGTTTCAATCTTAATCATTCATTCATTCCATCTTCTTCCTCCACCTCTTAAAAGCTTGAAGACACTTCTCCAAGGGCTCTTCTAGCCTAACCATAGAAATTGTTTAGACATTAATTCTACTTGTAATCTTATATGAATATGAACTTGAAGCTTTTTGAGAAGATTTTGTGATGGAAACCCACCTCTTTTGATGTAATTTTTCTCCAATGATGAACCATGAGAGTCAATGAAATTATTCTCTTTTAAAGTTCTTGCAATCTTGTGGGTAAATTCTTATCTTATTATTTCTAGTTTTATGTTCATAGTTATGAAGTTCTTAAAAGACAATTTGACCTTCATAGCCATGGAATGCTAAGGTTTTTCTAGCCAAGATCATGTAAAGACAATTTGACCTTCATAGCCATGGAAGGCTAAGGTTTTGCTAGCCAAGATGATGTATTTGTGATAGTATTTATCTCTATTGGTTGATTGAGGATGTTTGTTCATATTTCATAGCTTCATGTGTGTTGTTTATTTTTTCCGATCTACATTGTATTGCTTGTTTGTGTTGGATTTATCACCTAGAACTTGCATACACACACACACACACTTAGTTGAGACCGAAAGGAGATGCTTGGTGTGGGAGAAAAGGATAGGAAAACCGGAAGGTAAAATCGACCTTTAGTGGAACTCGATTTCTTATCCGGGGGTTATTGTTCATTCATTGCATACAAGAACTTCATCATGTTGAATTATTAGGTCTAGGGTTCTTAGACCAAGGAGGAGACATAGAGCAATTTCGTACACTCGTATAAGGGGGAATTTCTAGCTTAAGAGTGCACCGATAACACACACTTGAACACCATTGGAAGGAAATGAGGGAGTTCATTCCCATGACACTAGTAGAGATTGCCTTGATCATTGCATTGTCTTGGCTAGGCTTTCTATACTTATCACCCTTTGTAGTAGTAGAATCTTAGATACAATTACTTTCTTGTATTGTTGCGACTTACATCAAGATAATCATAGCTTTTCAGTGTTTGACCTCTCAATCCTTGTGGGGTACGACCTTGACCTCTTACTAGACTACAATTGACCCGGTACACTGCCGGTGAGATTGGACACCTAGAAAGTTCGATCAGTTCCTAACACTCGCTTTCTATTGTATCTTTTGCAGTGAATGCCTTTTCCGACCTCTTGAGTGCTACTGGTGAGGAAGGGGTAGGGCAGCAAACCAATCAGAGTGTCTCTACTGAGAGAACCCACACTGAAGAACATGTTGGGGTTTCTGTTGCCCGAACTGCTGGTTCTCCTCTAAACACTGCTTCTGCCCGGATACTGTCCGAGCAAGAGAACGAAGCAGTCTTGCAAGATCTGATTCCTGGGGGGAATTCAGTCCCCCCTTCCATTGATGATAGCACACTTGCCCGAGAAAAGGTCAAGGCAAAGTTATCTGAGGATGCCCCTGAGGTGCGACCGAGCAAGAAGGGCCGATTCGATGCTACTCTCAATCCTCCTTTGGATCTGTCTACTCAAGGCCGATAGGGTGTAGAAGATGCTTCCACCGAACAGGAGGAACTCCATGAGATGTCCAAGCGGGAGCTGGCCGCCGCTGCTCTCAAGGCCATCAAATATGTGAGATTAATTTCCTGTTACTGTACTTGTTATCAATATACCTCTTGCTTTAGTGTTCTTCGTTCGTAAGGAGCTCTGGTCAGTCAAGAGCTGTTCAACCGCCTGGCCAGTTCTGAATCCAATGTGATCAAGCAGAAAGAGAAGATCTCCGAGCTGGAGAAGAAGGATTCAGACCGGGGAAAGAGCCTAAAGGCCAAAGAGAATGAGGTCAAGGACCTTAAGAAGCAGATGAAGGCTCAAGCTGCTGAGCTTCAAACTCTGAAATCTGGCCATACCGCTCATCTCCAAACTTCTTTAGAGAAGGAGACCGAGCTGAAAGAGGCTATTGAAAAGCTTCAATCTGAGACGACCGAGCTTGAGGCAGTAGTTTGAGCCTATCCAGATCTATTTAAGGAATCTTCAGTCCAGGCGATCAAGGACCACAAGGCCTCTATAGAGTTTACCCAGGCTTTGACATTGATACTGGCTCCTGCGGTGCATAGCAGCTAAGCCATGGGGGTAAATGATTCAAAGGCTCAGTTTCCCGAGATTTTTGTGGAAAGCCTGGCCAACAAGAAGTATTACAAGCCAGGAGCAGATGTGGTATTCAAATCGCTTGATGGAGTTTCAAGAGGGGGCAGACCTGGTGGCGAAGTATCGCCCTTCCGTAACTCAGCCAGCTCAACCTTCAACTTCTACTCCTCCGAGCGAGCTGCCTTCAGCTAGTGTCACACCTTCAACTTCTACTCCTTCGAGTGAGCTGCTTTCAGCTAGTGTCACCCCGAGTGCAGGGTCTGGACAGAACTTGGCTTTTGACGCCTCTTAGGTCTAGATTTGCTATTTCTATCTTTTTTTGAATTTCAAAAACTTGAAAACTTTAAGCTCTTGCCTGTTTTAGGCTTTATGGTGTATCTGACTTTTGCTATTTGATTTTTGCAACTGTAATGCAATTTCCTTTATCCTTAGCGATTTTTTAGGACTTTTATGTTGTGATTGGTTGGTGGGTAGGGCATCTTGCCCCATAGTATACCATTTAGTAAGCTATATTATTTGAATGGTATAATTGCTTGCTTATTGCTTTTAGCTTGACTTGCAGAGCTTAATCGATGTCCGTCCTGTGAGCTGAATGAGTTGGGCCTTTGCCAACTTGTTGAGTCTGATCTGCAAAGCTTATTTGATGTCTGTCCTACGGACTTAATGAGTTGGGCCTTTGCCAAACTTATTGAGTCTGACCTTCGGAGCTCATTTGATGTCCGTCCTGCGGACTTAATGAGTTGGGCCTTTGCCAAGTTGTTGAGTCCGACCTGTGGAGCTCATTTGATGTTCGTCCTACGGACTTAATGAGTTGGGACTTTACGAACTTGTTGAGTCCGACCTGCGGAGCTCATTCTTTGTTCGTCCTGCGGACTTAATGAGTTGAGCCTTTTCCAACTTGTTGAGTTTGACCTGCGGAGCTCATTCGATGTCCGTCTTGCAGAATGAATGAGTTGGGCCTTTTCCAACTTTGTTGAGTCCGACGTGTGGAGCTCATTCGATGTCCCTTCTGTGGACTGAATAGTTGGGCCTTTGCCAACTTTGTTGAGTCTGACCTGCAGACCTCAGCTTGTCTGTCCTGCAGACTTAGCAAATTTGTCCTTAATATTTGCATGTTTGTCCTGCAAACTTTAGTACAACCTTCACATTGCATGGAATTAGGAACTAAAACTACACAGAAGTATCACCTTTAAGTCACAACTTATTTAAGGTAATAGCATGAAAACTTGGAAATATAAACAACTAATGTAAGTTCAACACCTATTCTACACATAGAATTTGCGTAGATTGTTGCGTGTGAACTTCGATGAATGGTCTTGCCATTTGCATCTGCTAACTGATAAGCTCCCTTGCTATGCATTTTTACTACTTAGTAAGGATCTTCCCAGTTCGGGTCGAGCTTTTCTTGGGGTCCTTGTCAGCTAACTTTGTTTTTTCTCAACACTAGGTCTCCTTCTTTGAAGTAATAGTGTTTTACCCTGGAGTTGTAGTATTGAGAGATTTGCTGCTTATACTTCACCATTTTTATGAGGGCAACCTCCCAAGCTTCTTCCAAATCGTCCTTTGCATGTCTGAGCTCGATATCTTGTTTCGTTTCCGAATAGAGTTCGGACCGAGGTGAAGGGAGCCCAATTTCCATTGGGATGACCGACTCACATCCATAAGATAAGGAGAAAGGGGTTTCTCATGTGGCAGCTTTTGGTGTAGTTCGATAGGCCCATATATGTTGGGCAAATGTTCCACCCAATTGGACCCTTCTTCCTCGAGTCTTTTCTTGAGGCCCATTTTGATTTGTCTATTTGTTTGGTCGACTTGGCCATTCGCTTGCGGATGACCCACGGAAGTAAAGTGCTGGGTAATTCCCAGCTTAGAGCACCATTCTTTGATGGATCTTTCTTCAAATTGTGTTCCATTGTCCGAGATTAAAACCATTCATATGCCATATCTGCATACGATATTTTTCTAGAGAAACTTTTTGATGGCGTTAGCTGTGATCGTCGTCAGGGGCTCAGCTTCCATCCACTTAGTGAAATAATCAACGACGACGACCAAAAACCTATTGTTACCCAGAGCTCGGGGCAACAGGCCGATTAGATCCACTCCCCACTGATTGAATGGCCAAGGGGACACGATCGGGACCATTGGTTGAGAGGTCTGATGTGACAAATTATTGTGGACCTGGAAAGGTCTACATTTCCGTACCAATTCCTTAGCATCTGCTTGCATGGAGGGCCAATAGTATCCGAATAGACGGCATTTGCGGGCCAGTGTCCAAGCTCCAGCATGGTTACCACATATGCCTTGGTGGATCTCGCAAAGAAGATAGTCCCCTTCATCTTTAGTTGCACACCTGAGCCATGGTGCTATAAATGATTTCCTGTCGAGAACATTATTGAAGATCACATACCTGGTTTCCAAGAACTTTAACTTTCAAGCTTGAGTTTTGTCGGTGGGGAATATTCCATCTTTCATGTATGAAGTGATGGGATCCATCCAGGTGTTTTTTATGGCTAATCGGCTGGACTTCATGCATGTCATAGCTCCTCTCGTTGAGCAGTTTGACCAGCACTTTCTTATCCGCCAAGAAATTGAGGCTAACTTAGAAAGCGCATCTTCTCGCTTGTTTTGAGATCTGGAAACCTGCTCGATCTGAAAGATTTTGAACCCTT
Organism: Gentiana straminea; assembly: GCA_036785695.1. Lineage (NCBI taxonomy): Eukaryota > Viridiplantae > Streptophyta > Magnoliopsida > Gentianales > Gentianaceae > Gentiana > Gentiana straminea. The sequence goes on from JAVUPR010000265.1 coordinate 9,934,799, forward strand.
TCAACAAGTTCCGAACCTTAGCAAAGTATTTCTTCATTGGCTTCTCTTTGGATTCGTATTCTCCTTTGACCTGGTTTACCACCAACTGGGAATCACTGTATACACGTAAGTCCTATGCTCCGAGCTTAATCGCTAAGCTTGGTCCTGTAATTAGTGCTTCATACTCCGACTCATTATTAGTGGCTTGAAAACTGGAACGTAATGCATAGGGAAATTCTTCCCCTTTTGGACTGATAAGCAGGAGACTTGCCCCCGCTCCCTCTTTAATTGAAGCTCTGTCAACGTACAAGGACCATTGTTGTGAGGTGTAGCTCGGCTGATCTTGGCCGATAGTAATGGCCATGCCTTCGGCCAGAAAATCCGCTAAGGCTTGAGCTTTGATTGCCATTCGTGGACGGAAGTCCAAATCGTATTCTGCCATCTCTACTACCCATTTAGCTAACCGTCCTGAAGTGTCAGGTCGGGCAAATACTTATCGAAGTGGTTGATCAGTGACCACAACTATCGGATGGGATTAAAAATAAGGCCTCAATTTCCTTGAAGCATGTACCAAGGCCAATGCCAATTTCTCGGCGTTAGAATATCGGACCTCCGGTTTGTAGAGTGCCTTACTTACGTAGAAGATTGGATGTTAGCAGGTCAGGGGTGTTCGGGTTAGCACCCCTCGTTACCTCTGTACCCGAAACAGATGCGCCGCACTCCCCAGCACATAACCTTTTATCCCCTACTCCTTTTCTGCTTGTGCCATTACCAATCGTGGGTAACCTCCGGTCCGGACGCCTCTGACCTAAGAAGAACGGTTATCCTTACGACCAAACAAGGACCAGCTTACTTACTTCTCGACCAGCTTGTGTCATTGTCTTTTTCTTTGACCAGGACGGCGCTAATTGCTTCTTCACAGACGGATAAATAAACCAGCAATGTATCTCCTTCCTTGGTAAGATAGGTTTTCAGCCTTTCAAAAGCTCTCTGGCACTCCTCGTCCCACTGGAACGGGGTTGCTTTCCTTAAGATCTTAAAAAATAAGAAGGCACGCTATGCCTACCTAGAGAGAAACCGTTCAGAGCTGCCATTCGGCCCCATTAGCCTCTGAATTTCCTTGATGCTTCTGGGTGGATGTATAGTCTACAGGGCATCTATTTTATCTGGATTTGCCTTTATCATTTCTTTCGAGATCATATAGCCTAGGAATTTCCTCGATCTAACCCCAAATGTACATTTCTTCAGGTTGAGCTTCATCTGGGTTCGCCTGAGCAGTCCAAAACCTTCTCTGACATCAAGCAAGTATTGATCAAGAGTTGCTCTTGATTAGGTGGTCATCCACATAAACCTCCATGCACCTGCCGATCTGCGACTTGAAGATCTTGTTCACGGCCCTTTCATATATGGCACCTGTATTATTTAGGCCAAACGGCATAGTAATATAGCAGAATGTTCCGAATTCCGTGGTAAATGCAGTTTTCTCTGCATCTTTAGGATCCATAGAGATCTGATTGTAACCCATATATGCATATAGAAAAGCAAACACTTCAGAGTCTACTATAGAATCTACAAGCCTGTCGATTTTTGGAAGAGCGTAGCAGTGTTTAGGACAAGATTTGTTGAGGTCGGTGAAATCCACACACATCCTCTAGCTCCCATCCGGTTTCTTGACCAAGGCTGGGTTCACCAACCAGTCTGGATACGTTACTTATTTAGTTATCTTTGCTTGAAGTAGCTTTGCTACCTCTTTCTCGATAGACATCATTCGCTCTTGGGTGAAGTGCCTTTTCTTTTTCCGAACTGGTTTCCTGTTTGGATCTATATTCAGCTTGTGTAGAGCTAAGTCTAGGGACTGACCTAGTCTTTCCTCAGTCCTCTATGCGGACACATCTCGAAACTCTTTGTGCAGATCGATAAGTAGCTTCTTATGCGATCTGGAATCCAAACTCTGATTTTTACCTTTATGTCCGCTTGTTTCTCCAAAAGGCTGACTTCTTCAACCTTATCCTCTGAGGACCACGTTTCTTCATCTCCAGGGAGTAACTACTCAATAAAAAAAATTGTACTATCACTTTCCCATTTACTGTGGCCATATAGTAGCTCTTGGCTGCTTCCACATCCCTTGTGATTTCTACCGAGTCATTCATTGTAGGGAATTTTAGTCTAACATGAGCTGGCGAGATGACAGCTCGAAGGTCCATTAATGCCGGCCTGCCCATGATGATATTATATGCTGATGGAGCCTTGACCACAACGTAATTTACCATAATGGTCCTGCCCTTTGGTTCTTTTCCGAACATGGTGGCTAGCCGGACCATCTCAACTGGGTGAACTGGAGATCCGGTGAAGCTGAACAGTGGAGCTGAAACGGGTGTCAGCTTAGAATCCTTCAATTCCATCGGCTAGAAGACTGAGTAGTAAAGTATGTTTACAGCACTTCCGGTATCCACATAAATCCGCCTCACCAAGTGTCGATTGACCACGGCTTCAATTACCAGGCCCTTATTATTTAAAACCAGGGGAGCTTGTCCCTATGACCATAAGTCACTTCTCCAGAAAAGCGTTGTCGTTTATTGGATGTTGAAGGGCTAGTAGACCTGCTACTGCCCTCATCCGGCCTCGAAGATAGGCTACGCGGCCCACCTGAAATGATGTTAACCGTATCAATCTCATAAGGGTTACTTAAATCCATAATTGGGGTGTTTGCCCTAATACTAGCTTGCATAATTGCTTCACTCATGGCTGCAAACCAATTTACCGGCGTTGGCTGGGTCTCATTAGAACATGTTCCTTGTCCCGCTCCGTAATTGTTGGGGGAATCATCCTCTTTCCCCTCACCTTTATTCTGACCACCGTGTTGCGTGATCACTGGGTGAGTTTCATTGGCTCTTGATTGATATTTTGACGGCATGATGAAAGTGCAGATCCTAAACTAATTGTCGATAGGGACCCTCCTTCTAGCGCCAATTTGACGATACTGGAAACTGTCGGGTGTAAATCCAGGCCAATTTAATCTAGAGACAACGTTCAAGATCCTAAAAATTTGTACAAGGATATAAAACTGGGGTGGTTTGTGTTTAGGTTTAGACTGAGCCTGAGAACGCATGTTCTCAAGTTGCCAACGTATCCTGGTATCATTCAGGAATCAAGTCTGCCGTAGTTCTAAGGAACGTTTATATAGGGAACATTTGTGCCCTAGGTTATGGTTGTGTCGTGTCCTTCAAGGACTCCCACTTGTAACCTCTGTGGATGTATTCATGTTTATTTCCGTGATTTTAGGAGATAATTTCGGCAGTTTAAATGACAGGATCGGAGTCTTTATGACAAAGGACTCTTTCTGTAGTTTTCTTCTATATTACACACGTGGACTATTTACCGGGGGTACCTCTGGCCGACCTGCATCAAGCTCCCGGGGCTGTTATAGCCCGAACTGCACTGACCCAACTCCGTTGCATCCTGACCGACCTGCGGTGGACTGAGGAGTGAGTCAGGCGATCTCCCAGCTAGGGGTTTAGAACTGCCGTTAGACCTAAAATAAGGCTCCTAGCCCTTAATGCTCATCTTCTCTCTCCTTATTTATTTCTTATCCATGTGTGGGATGACACGTGACCGAGACTGATCTTACCTCCGTCATATAAGTTTATTAGAGTATGATTAATGTATAGGTTCAATCAGACAAGCACTGTAATAGAAATCTTATATGTTTTAGTGGAGTCTAGGTTTTCTGCTGAGAATCTATCAGGCTAGTCAACTGAGATTTCAAACTCTGCTGACACAACTAGTGCTGAAGGTGGAGGGAACAAACTCAGTAATGAAGGATGAGGGAACAACTCAGTAGAGAAGATTGAAGGTTGGGGGTTCAAACTCAGTTTGTGAAGATTTAAGCCGAGACTATAAAGTTAGAATTCAGGTAAGTATGTGATGGCCTGGACTGACTTTATAGATCTTGTATTGAAGTTCTAAGATCCATATGTTAATGTGATGAAAGGATCTTAGTTATTTTAAAAATATGGTGTACTCTAATCTCACAAAATAAAGATCGGATGAAAGCAAGCAACTCAGCTAAGAAACTGAAGAAAATCTGAGTCTATGGAAAAGTTAGCCAACTGCTGAGAAATCTGCAATATCAGCAAAACCAAACTAAAAGTCAGCAAATCAAGAATACAATGCTTAATCATTTTTGAACGTTATGAATCAAACTTAAAGATCAAAATTATCTAGAATGATGCATATCAACCATCAGATCAAGAAGCAAATCAATGGTGGAGTTCAAATAGCTTTTACAAGAATTTGGGGACCATCTAAATGGAGCATTCTGATTGGTTGACATTTTGCTTTGTCAAGAGGACACTGACAGTCTAATAAAAATGGTGGATTAGTACATGTCGAAGGATATTCAGAAGAATCCAAGAAAACCGTTGAGAATTCAAAAATTCGAACGTTGGACATGCTACTATAAATAGAGGACTTGGCTACAAGGATCAAACACTAAGAATATAAGGGTATTACCAGAGCACTGAACTTCTGAGGAATTTGAGCGATTAAGTTTTTGCTAAGTCGTTTCCATCATTTTCTGAGCACACGTTGAAACATCCTGAAAATCTTCAAGTGCCTAAGTGTTTAAAGATCTATATAGTATCCAAACACTTGAAGATTTTGAAGCTGAATCACTTTCTTTATTCAACCTTACTTTGATTCAATCAAAGGCTCAAGGCTATGAAGCATCTAGGGAAGGTGTCAAGGACATTTGTTGCAGTTAGTGCAGAACGATCTGTGACAAGGCTGTGTGTGGTGGAGCTGGTGAAGAGGCAATTCAACCCTTCAAGGACCAGTGAAGCATTTGGAGAAGCAAAAATTCAACCTGTTATCCAAGTGTTTAGATTGTGAAGCTAAGGATTAGTCAAGGACAATCATTTTAGGGCATTTGTAACTGTACCTTAAAGAGCTCTAGTGAATTTCCTCCAACATCACAGGAGAAGAGTGGGTTAAGGAAATACACCACCCTGAACCACTATAAACTTTGTGTTTTAAGTTCTGCATTTACTTTACGCACTTTACGTACTGCAATTTGCTTTGCACATCTGCTGACATACCAACTCTATAGAATTAATCACACAAGTACTCTGCTGAGTTCATCAAACACAGCACAATATTTTTCAAGAATAACAAGACAAAGGCTTATATTTTAATTAATCTGTTGCATTTAACTCAGCTGAAGAAATAGTCAACAGGCCATTTACTCAGCATAGTTATTCAAACTCTAAGAAAAAGTTTTTAACTGACAAGTTTATTCACCTCCCTCTAAACTTGTCCAAAGCTTTTTTTAAGGGACCAACAATTAGTCTCGATCTGCCCTTAAATTTCACTTTGAAAAAAGAATAGTTTGGAATCATTATGAGTAATGATACGGGAAACAGTTGTGTCGTAATGAATGATACAACGTTCATTTGCACCGTTGATCACGATTAGTCTAAATTGATATATAATGATGTGAACCGATTATGATCAACGGTGCAGTTAACCGTTGTGTCACTCGTTGTGACACAACGATTGCGTCCGTATCATTACATGGCAATGGTTATTCATGAACATAAACGTGTTGTAAGTGTCTCTTCTCGCATGCACATCATGGCACCAATTTTAAACTAATCAATTGAACAAAGTATTTAAGTTCATCACATCATCTTTTAACTACTCCGTTTGAAAAATCATGAAGGCGACAGAACAGTGAAAAAAAAGATGATGAATTGTCTTGGTTTGCAGAGAATACGGATATACATGTGCAAGCATTGACATATAATTCGAAGCAAATGCTTTTAAATTCCTATAGTTTGAGACTCTCTAGGAGTGTAAAGACAAAGATTTTGTGACTTTTGACTCTTTTACTTTCATAATAGATATCTTTGCATTGTAAATTACAACTTGGAGTGTTTGTCATGATTATACTTACTTGAATGTAATCACACAAAAAGTATGTGCATGAATGTTTGAACGACTCTTTTAATTTCTTACAAAGTTATAATCAAATATTTCCTCGGTCCTAAAATATTTTTTCATTCAACTTTTTGATTTTTTAGCATAATGTAAAACGATTAAAATACCAACTGATTATTTATTGTGGAAATATTACATATCAAATATTATGTAATATTTATTTATTTCCGTGTATACATTATTTGTACACTTTATTTATAAAATGACATATTAATTGTGGTACATATAAACAATTAATATGTCAAACTCTAGTCTAGTTTACTTTATGTCATAGACATAACTTTTACTTTACAAGCATGCTTGCCGCCCATAGTTAGTGGCCGCCCAAGCTAGCTAGTATCTCACCTCAATTGTAACTATTTATACTTCTTCCATTTGATGAATAAACTAAGTTGAAGTTTACTCAAGTATTATTTACTTTCTCAAACTCTCTTCATGGTATCAGAGACTTAAACTCCGGAATCCGCTGCACATTCTCAGTACCCTGCTGAATCAAGAATGTCTTCATTATCTGAAGCTTCCTCACCCTCAGTTGAGTCCCAACTGCCTCAGCAGACTGGGGTCACTGACTCTTCATCTTACACAAATCATAGACTTGATGGCAACAACTACTTGCTGTGGTCAAGGTCTATGAAAATGTACATCTCTGGACAAGGTAAGATGGGATACCTGTCCGGCTCTAAAACTGCCCCTGCTGAAGATGACCTAGGATTTGAAGCATGGGATACTACTAATAATCAAGTCATGACCATTCTCACAAGATCAATGACAAAAGAGATTAGTGAGAACTTTATGATGTATGATACTGCAAAGGAGATCTGGGATAATGCCAGGGATCTTTACTTTAAGAAAGACAATAAATCCGAAGTGTATGAACTTGAAGCTCATATTCAAAACTGCAGACAAGGAGATATGTCTGTAACTCAATACTTCAACCAACTGTCTAGGGCATGGCAACACCTAGATATGTTGGAAACTCACCCCTGGAATGATGTCAAGGATGCTGCCCTTTATAAGGACATTATTGAGAAAAAGAGAGTATTCAAGTTTCTTACTGGACTGAATCCTACTCTTGATGATGTTAGGGGAAGAATTCTTGCCACAAAACCTCTCCCCAATCTCAAATCCATGTTTGCTGAAGTCAAACATGAGGAAAGCAGGAGAAAAGTAATGCTGCTGAACTCCCCTGCTGACAACCCTGCTGAAAGTGCTACCCGCCGACCGTCGGGAAGCCCGCCGAGGTTACCGAGACCGTCGGGAAGCCTACTGATCGAACCGGAAAGTTGTTTCGTGAGCACCGCAAACGCACAAATCACACCAAGGACACTTGTCGGAAGCTACATGGCATGCCTAAATCCTCCAAGCCTACCAGGGAAAGTCGGGGCGTGCATGTCAATGAAGAGGAGAATGATAACAAGTTGAATGCTCGGTTTGTCGCATTCAAAGCTTTCCTCACTCAACAAAAAGAAGGTAGTCCCTCTACCGACACGGCTACTCAGCTACGCGGAGTAAATTCTACTATTCTATTAGTAATGAAACATGGATTGTTGATTCTGAGGCCTCCTCTCATATGACTGGCAATAAAAACCTCATAACTCACCTTATGCCATGTCATCAAATTCATAAAATTAAGACTGCTGATGGATCTATCTCTCATGCAAAAGGTTTTGGAAATGTTAAACTCACTAATAAGATATGCCTAAAGGATGTCCTATTTGTTCCAAAATTAGACTGCAATCTCATATCTGTCAGTAAACTTGCAAAAGATTTGAATTGGACTATTGTGTTTAATAAGAACCAGTGCACCTTCCAGGACCCTTCTTCACAGGAAGTGATTGGGAGGGCTAAACCCGGCTCAGGATTGTATGTGGTCAACCCTGCTGAAGACAGAAGACTGAAGACTGAATTTGCCTCAACAGCCTGCACTCCAACCTTAGACAATATCATGTTATGGCATTATAGACTAGGACATCCAAGTTTTGGTTATTTAAAATCTGTAATTCCTGAATTATTTAAAGGATGTAATGTCAATGATCTTCAATGTGATATTTGTCAATTTGCCAAACTTAGTAATTTCTTGATGGATAAGGGGATTGTCCATATCAGTAGTTGTGTGGAAACACCTCAACAAAATGGGGTTGCTGAGAGAAAGAACATGCACCTACTAGAGATGGCTAGATAAATCATGTTCACCACACATGTTCCAAAGTATATGTGGGGTGAAGCTATATTAACTGCCACATACTTAATCAACAAGACTTCCCGGTAGAGTGTTAGGCTTCAAAACTCCTATCCAAACCCTTCGACCACACACTCCTGCCCTCATCTTATTTCCCAATTACCTCCAAAAATCTTTGGTTGTACTGTGTTTGTTTATATCCATGCCCAACACAGAAGCAAACTTGATCCCAAAGCTCACAAGTGCATTTTCCTAGGATATGCAAAGGACAGGAAAGGTTACAAGTGTTACTCTCCTTCTGAAAAGAGATTTTACAATTCTATGGATGTAATTTTTTTTGAAAGGACTCCCTACTACAGCAAGTCCACTGAGGCAGTCACTGATGGAAACCTGATTGAAATTGACCTAAATCCATTCCCTCAGCAAACTCTTAACCCTCGGCAACCTGCGATTCTCGAGACCGAACCTCGGCACCCCCTCGACTCTCGGCGGCCCTGCGATCCTCAGCAACCTCCTGGACCAGAGTCTACTGACCCAGAGCCTGCTGACCCAGAGCCTACTGACACTCAGCAACCTACAGACTCTCAGCAGCCTGCTGATATTGATGATAGGCCTATTGCTATCAGGAAGGGAAAGAGATCTTGCACTACTGATCATTCTATCCATAATTATCTATCTTATGATCAATTATCACCTGCTTTTGCCATGTTTACACAGGACTTGGATTCTCACTCTATTCCTAAGAATATACAGGAAGCTCTCCAACATGATAAGTGAAAGGCAGCTGTCAAGACTGAAATGACTGCCCTCATGGATAATCATACTTGGGATCTAACAGCTCTCCCCAAAGGCAAGAAGACAGTCAGCTGCAAGTGGTTATTTACCATCAAATACAATGCTTATGGTACAATTGACAAGTATAAGGCCAGACTAGTTGCAAGGGGTTTCACTCAAAATTATGGCATTGACTACAAAGAAACTTTTGCACCAGTGGCAAAACTGAACATTGTCAGAATACTGATATCTCTTGCTGTCCAACTTGACTGGCCTCTTCACCAATTGGATATCAAAAATGCCTTCCTCAATGGTGACCTTACTGAGGAAGTTTACATGAATGTACCTCCTAGTTTTACCAATCCTAACACTCAAGGAAAGGTTTGCAAATTGAGGAAATATCTATATGGCCTAAAGCAATCCCCAAGAGCCTGGTTTGGGAAACTCACTACTGTGGTTAAAGCTGCTGGATATCATCAATGCAACTCAGACCACACCATGTTTATCAAGACCACTAGCCAGAAAAGATCTATCCTTATTGTGTATGTGGATGATATCATCCTCACTGGTGATGACTCTATTGAGATCCAGAATTTGAAGACTCTACTGGCAAAGGTTTTTGAAGTCAAGGATTTGGGCTATCTTAAATACTTCCTTGGTATGGAAATTGCAAGAAACAACCAGGGTATCTCTATCTCTCAAAGGAAATATGTCTTGGACCGTTGAAGGAAAGCGGTATGCCGGGATGCAAACCCGCTTCGTATCCCCGCAGTAGACCCCAAGTAATACCCCCGTCGCATGGTGACATTCTTGTCGGGGAAGGATCAATATCGAGACTTGTAGGGAAACTCATTTATCTGTCCCATACAAGACCTGATATTGCATATGGAGTCAGTCTGGTGAGCCAGTTCATGCATTGCCCTACTGAACAACATTGGGAGGCTGTGAACAGGATACTGAGGTACTTGAAATCCACTCCTGGCCAAGGCTTGCACTTCACCAAGTATGCTGAGAGATCTATCAAGGTTTACACTGATGCTGATTGGGCTGGCTGTCACATAGACAGAAGGTCTACTACATGCTACTGTTCTTATGTATGGGGCAATCTTGTCACCTGGAGGAGCAAGAAACAACCTATTGTCTCTAGAAGCAGTGCTGAAGCTGAACTCAGGGCACTAGTTTTGGGTATTTGTGAAGCTCTATGGGTAAAAAGGGTTCTGACAGAACTTCAGCAGCCTATTCAGCACCCTATCACACTCTGCTGTGACAATAATTCCGCCTTATGCATGGCAGAAGATCCAGTCCATCATGATAAAACCAAACATGTGGACCTTGACAGACACTTCCTAAAGGAGAAGATTGATGCCAAGATTATTCAACTCCAGTATGTTCCCTCAGCAGACCAGAATGCTGATATTCTCACCAAGGCCATTCCACCACTTATGTTCAAAGCAGACTGAGTAGCAAACTTGGTTGTATAAACATATACAACCAGTTTGAGGGGGGTGTGGAAATATTACATATCAAATATTATGTAATATTTATTTATTTCCGTGTATACATTATTTGTACACTTTATTTGTAAAAGGACATATTAATTGTGATACATATAAACAATTAATATGTCAAACTCTAGTCTAGTTTACTTTATGTCATAGACATAACTTTTACTTTACAAGCATGCTTGCCGCCCATAGCTAGTGGCCGCCCAAGCTAGATAGTATCTCACCTCAATTGTAACTATTTATACTTCTTCCATTTGATGAATAAACTAAGTTGAAGTTTACTCAAGTATTATTTACTTTCTCAAACTCTCTTCATTTATGTTAAAAGAGCAAGGGTGAGATTCTTTGTAAAACGAAAATTATTATAATTTCAATATTCATAGAAAAAAACATGTAATAAATCCAAACAAGCAGCACAGCGAAGGGTTTGAACCAAGATTTCTAGATGGATCGGATGGGGTATTCATATATCTAACGTAGAATGAAAATGTGAACCATTTATTATATATTTTCTTTCTTGTACCCTTAATTTGTTATATATATTTAACAAATTTTCATTAAGTTTTAACTATTATAATAATACCTAGACTTTTATTATTAAAATTAGGTCAATATTGGCATTTCCATTTTTATAAGTGTGCATTATGGCTATTTAGGCCATTTTAAAGATACAAGTTTTTGTAGTTATGTCGTGGTAATTGAATCTTTCAATGAGCCTTATTTCTAAAACAAGGCATATGTGTATAGCCAAGTTATTCAGGGTTTAATTAACCACATATTTCTTGTGATTTCACACCTATTTTGGGGTAGACCCTGCAGTGATAGGGATCAGTCTAGCTGTTGCAATTGCTGGTGCAGTGAGAGCAGTTGACCTTGAAGTTGTATGATATCAACTTTTTTGAAATAAACGAGGTACTTCATTGCTTCATTAAGATCTATTTTACTTCATTTTTTGCTTCAGTCTGAGTTCATGTAATTGTCCAAGTCTCTGTTCAGTTAAAGTTCTGACAGTTTTGTGTAGTAACCTTATGTATGCTTATTATATTTTCAAGTCTGTCAGCGTGCTTATTGTTCTTTAATATTCTTTCTTTGATAAATTACAGTGACCCTGAAAGTTTATTTGGCTTTTTAACCTTATCTTAGGAACAAAGGGACCCGAATTCCGAATGATATGCCAAGAGAGGCCACTGTGACATGTGCTGGCGGTGCAAGTGAGATCGTCATGATTTTACACAAGTTCTTTAGGATGTTTAACAAGATTGTCAAGAAACTCTAGACACATTTAGAAATGATTGCTCGTTCACAAGATTGAGTTGTTTTCTATGATAAAACCATTAGTCTCTTCAATTTGTCTGTTAATCATGAATAATATTGATTTCATGTTTTGAAATGTTAATGCTATTGAAACATTATTTTAAGAAAACATTTATATTATTGAATATAATTTTTCAATGAATAAATATAGTACAAATATGAAATATAAATTTTGTTATAAAGTCATTGTAACTATTGATATGTTGGTCATACATTTATATTCTAGACTTTTATTATTAAAATTTAATAGTGACAAATTAGTGACGAAAACCGCCGTCACAAATCCGAGAAATTCTAGTAGTAGCCAAATGGTATATTCTAGACTTTTATTATTAAAATTAATGACATCTAACTACTTTATTAAAATGTCTGAAAAGTGTAAGTAGACTTATATTTTTGGACGTGCAAAACTTGGAAAAGAGTAAAGACAAATTACGTGCAAAACTTGGAAAAGAGTACGTAGTAAATCAAGTTAAAAGCGTAAACTTTAAATCAAAGACGGCTCATTTTGATAAGAATATATTTTCACCTTAAAGACGTGCCGAACCTACGAGCCGAACAACAACTAATTTCCAAATTAACGCAAATCTACAAACCAACAAAGAATATACCATAAATCTTACGAAAATATAACCCTACCAAGATCAAATCCAAGAACTTACAACGAAAGGATCAAAATTTATCTTCACGAAAAGATTATGAACTTAAAACAACTTCTACAACCTGATCTGCTTCGATTTCACCACACTGATCCGTAACACGAAGCCAGACAGGTCAAACAAGGCGTTCACCAGGCCAAAGTCCCGAGAGAGTACTCAGGAAAGCACCTCACCCTCCTAGTACTTCCGAAACTCTCGAAACGCGAAACCTATAAAATCTAGGGCTTCATGGATCCTTTTTAGAGGCTTAATTAGAGCTTAGGTCAGTTTAAGGTGTCTTGGAGCCAAAGAAAAGCTTAATTAACCTACACTAATAGGAAGAAAAAAGAAACCTAATTTCACAAAATGACGGAATTATCCTTAAAAAAACTAAGTAGCTTGGCTCAAGTGGTAAGTGACTTGAGAATGCATAGGGAGGTCATCGGTTCGATTCTCCTATGAGACGTCATGTTGAAAGAGCTCTTGGCCAGACCTTACCCCTAATTAAGAGTCAGACTCCACAGGCATGACATGTCGTCACGGGCCGAACTCCGAATTAGTCGGAGCAGTGAATTTCGAATACCGGGGGCTTTAAGAATTATCCTTAAAATTTTTACAAAAGAAATCGGGCCACGGTGTACAACTAAATTGTTAGAGGTATTATAACCCTCGAGAACACTCTCAATATTTATCAAAATACTAAATCAATGGGTCCAATAGTTAGGAAAACTTTATGAAATTTAATTAATTAAATAGTTTATCCCTGTCCAATTACACATGATTGTTGTTTATATATTCAAAGAGCCACAGCCACAGCTAGAATCAAATAACATCAAAATAGAATAACATAATATACATCCTATCATCAACTATTTGAATTATGGGTTAAAAATTATTCTAGACAATGGAATCTCAAACTCATTTTATCTAAGTAGTGATGTATACATGTCATCAGTGACGGCTATAACATAATTATAGGAATTCTTACACAAAATATTCAACATCTATCTGTTTCCCGGACCACGGACTACAGGCTACATTTTAATTAAGTATTATGTGTATAAGTATTGGGGTCTGGTTTTTAACGACATATCTATTAAATTATTTATGTTTTCTTTTTTACGGTTATAGGAATTCTTACACAAAATATTGGACATCAAAGATAGGGAGTATTGGAAGTAATTAAATTCAACATCAAAGATCCAGTGCATTGGAAGTAACCAGATCAAAAAATGGTGTGATGTTTGTAACGTTCCGGAACCGCGGGTCTGGTACTGTCATCCTCGTTTAACCTAAAATTGATATAACTCGAGTTACCAAATTCATTATACCTCATCCTAAAATTTTATTACCATTTCTTGCCGTTTGTCAACGTGGGATATTACAATGTCGTCTCAAAAAATATGGATTCATGCATGGAAAGTAAACCAGTCCTTACACCCATTGATAGATCTCACAAACTCTACAGCATGGACTGATCAACAAGCCTAGAAACCAACTCATTTCACGAAAATAATAATAATAATAATAATAATAATAATAATAATAATAATAATAATAATAATAATAATAATAATAATAATAATAATAATAATAATAATAATAATAATAATAAGTAGAAGTTTGCATGATAAGTTGCTTCATTTAGGATTAACTGAGCCTGAGATATCATTTACTATACTCAATATAGTGGAGCCAATTTCTTGCATAATTCTTTATATCCATTGTTTGTTAGCACACAATATGTCTTCTCTCGATTCCTTAACATAGAGAAATTAAGGGAATTAATGTAAAAATTTGCTTGAGTGTCTAATGACTCTCATATTCAATAATGCCACGATAATTAAGTGGATAACCTAATCCACATTTGACGTGGATCTCTCTTTCCCACCTCCCAGTCTAATGACCTAGCCGGTATGTTTGCCATGTTGATCTACATGTAATGACAAATAAGAAATGTGATTATTTAATAATAGATACAAGAAATTTGCTACTAATATAGATCGTCGTTTATATATATATTAATTTGCATTATTGATAGGGCTCCGGGTTATTTAGACTATTTCAACAAATTCTTACTTATTAAGGTTCTTTACACAAATTCTTGTTTATTAAGGTTGAACCCTTATTTTATACCTAAAATACCCCTATCTTCTTCCATGAACCCTGAACCATGAACCCTGAAAATCCTTAACCTTCCGGAACCTCCCGCCGAAACCCCGTCGGAAAACCCACTTGACCCCCAAGAACCCTCCCCAAACCCCTCTAAACCCCTTGAACCCCTGAATTCCTGAACCCATAAATCCCTGAACGAGTTGGAATTTGTGTTTTTTCACTGGTAACGAGTTCAAATCGTGTTTTTCCCTGTTAACGAATTGAAATTTGTGTTTTTTACTGGTAATGAGTTGAGTTTTGTGTTTTCACTGGTAACGAGTTCGAATGGAATAGGGAATGGGGTAATGGGTTGGAGATGGAAAGGCCGATAATAGAATATGGAAGGAAATTGGAGGTGTGTTAATGGAGGGAATCGGTAGATATGGTACTAATGGAGGAAATTGGAGGTGTGTTAATGGAGGAAATCAAAAGACATGAAGAAGAAAAAGAAGAAGAAGATGGGGGGCATGATAGTCTTTTAACATGTTTTAAAAGATGTAGTCTATTTTACCCAAAATTTATTGAAATATGTATCTAGACTATTCCTCCTTATTGTGATATTATAATACCGTAATACCTTCGCATCTTCGTATACCGCATACCGTCACCAAATAAATAGGGTTAAAAACGTGTAATTGGACCTTGAGAAGATGATCCAACTGCAAGTAATTTTATGGTATTGTTAATGTGAAATTGTTGTGCCCGCAAAAACTGCCTGCGTACAATGAATAATGTGATTAAGCCAAAACGTAGTTCTGATTATGAGGGTGATGAATTTTTTGCAGGCCTAGGGGTTGATTGTATGTCATTGAAGTCATGGTCAATGTCATGGAGCTAATATGAAGCGATTGTGGTGCATCCATTATTGCTCTTATCGTGGGAATCATTAAACAATTATAGATCGTGGGTTAATGCTCCGTTGATGGAGTGTAAATGTCGCCTAAGGTCTGGATGGGTTTGCCCTGAGTTGAGTGTAAGAGGCCGGTGTGAATATGCACCATGTTTACAGTATGAGGTTGTAGACGTCTTGCGTCGAGCTGATCATAGAGGATAAATGGTGACATGTATCATGTCGATATTATGATAATAAAGGCGACATGCACTATCAAGGCCGGAGCCAGGATTTTAACGTGGGGTGGGCTAATGGATTATATCGGATTCGTCGGGTGGCTGAATTAAGAATATTTTATGGATCAAATCAGACTACACGTATTTTATAAGTTTTTTTTTTCGGGTGGGCTTAGCCCCCCTTATTCTAAAGGTGGCTCCGCCCTTGTGCGCTATAAAGAGGCAAGCTTCGCTGAAGTCGTCTGATACAGAAGGCCCTGTGTAGAGCAGAGCCCATGTCTCTCATTTGCTGAAAATGTCTTCCAAATTATCTGTGACTCTATCACGTGTATGAAGTCGGATCATACTCATTATATCTACCTATATTAATAAGAAAGAATGGGTTAACCCCTTCTTGTCACTTGTTTTTTTTCTATTGGTTTTTTTTTTAAATTACTGTTCATGGCCCAGTCTAAAATATTTTTTTTAAAAATATATATATATTACTGTTCATGGCCCAGTCCTAAAAAAAAAAAAAAAAAAAAAAAAAATATATATATATATATATATATATATATATATATATATATATATATATATATATATATATATATATATATATATTTGAGAAGAATCATATGGTTTGAGTTAAATTGTTCTATTTTGAAGGACTCAATTGTATCACCTTTTAATGTGCAAAAATATGTAGCAAAGTTATGACTATTTTCAAAATATAAGGCCACGACTTGTTGCCGACACGATCTTTGTATCATACCAAAAAAATTGTGTTGACGTTTACATGAAATCTTATAAATTTCTTAAAATAAATTAATTTCATAAAAAAAACTTATCATTTGTACACGGCGATATGACTATTTTCAAGATATAAGGTCACGATATGTTGCCTACACGATCTTTATATCATGCTTAAAAATATTTTGTTTGACGAATACATAAAATATTAAAATTCTTGAAATGAATTTTTTTTGTAAAAAAACATTTCGTTTATATGAAATATTAAATATCCTGAAAAAAGTTTATTTCGGCCACAAATATTGTTAAACTGGCTATAGTGTATTGTTGATTTAATTTCTATGGAAATTCGAATTATGTATTTTACCATGGCCGTTAAAATTAGCCTAGATCTAATAATACAAAAAAGGGTTCAGTAGTTTCGAAATGTGTCGATTTTGTGTCGTGGAGTATTGACAGTGTGTTAGATTTTAATTAATTTTTAATTAATATTCATTTCATCAACCAACACTTGTTGGATATAACGTCGGGGTGTATCGGAGCGTGTCGTGTCGTGTTTTTGGTAGAACACGTGTTGTTGCAGATAATGTCGAAGATAGCTTTATTTTTTCGGTTAAAATAGATTTAAGTAGAAATTGAAAAAAAAAATTCAGTAGTGTTGAAAAGTATCCATACGATGTCAGGAGGTGTCGAAGATGTGTCGGATATTCATTTCATCAGCCGATACATGCCGGACATACCATCGTAATGTATCAAAGTTAATTAAATACAAATCGGAACAACGCTTGTGCGGAGCACGATTGTTTATTTTCCTAGTATATATAAGAAAACACCGAAAAGTTCAATTTTTGAAAGAAATGGAAAAGAGAGAAAGTCTTCACCATCCCGTGAATCCATGAATGACCGACCCACTTTACATGAGATATTGATTTTTATTCTTTTTATATTTTATTTTTTGTGTGAAGGGACATGAGATATTGATTAGTTGGAATTATAGCACTAGCATTAGTACACTTTTGACATTTTTTATTTTATAAACTCAGATGTTATTTTGTTTTTCATTTTATAGAATTTGTGGTCTCTTTTTTTTTTTTTTTTTTTTTTTTTTTTGAGAAGCTATAGAATTTATAGTTGAGGTGAAATATACTAAAATCTCTAAATCCTATAATTCAAATAAAAATAATGAATTTTATTTGCATAAGTACGACAGATGTTAAATTTTTTTATAATTTGTATATCTGAATAAGACTTATGCTATTTAGATCATCACAAAAAAAAAAAAAAAAAAAAAAAAAAAAAAAGACTTATGCTATTTATGTTATCTAATGGATCTAAATCAACATCTATGTTATTAGTTTACATTCCCTAAAGACACTAATACAAACACTGTTATATGTACAACCGACATTAGATACGTTTGCTTCACTAAATATCCTTATTGTTTGAGTAAGGTTACTTTTACAATTAACGGACATAACATATGACCGCAACATAAATTTTATATCATTAATCATAGTTTATGATATATTGATTGATACGCATCGTATTATTATTAATATCGTAAAAATGTATCGTGATTATTTATTGAGACAATTTTTTTGTGAAACCAACATTTATGCTATCATTTTGTAATTCCATTGGATACAATGTGGATTGGTGTGGTGGGACAGAAGGGCAAAATAAGATACAAAATGAGGAAAAAAAAAAGACAAGAAAAAAAGATAGTGGTTGAGAAGGACAAAAACGCGTCTGTTACTACATGTGTTACTACGTTGTTACGAAGCGCCGTAAGTAACAATACGTAGTAATACGCGTTTTTTTGTCATTCTCAACCCCTATTTTTTTTCTTGTCCTTTTATTCCATTTTAGATTAAAAACAGTCATCCATAACATTTAACCTGTGTGGATTTCTTAACTCATAGTTCTTATTAAATATGGTACACACAAATTACACAATACATTTTTATATTTTTTATTATGGTGGTCTACGTTATAATTAACGGGTCCAAATCATTTCAACGATACAAAAGTTTGTTATATAATTTATTGTGATGCAATGCGAAAAATGTGTTATATATGGAACAATGGCTATGCAAGTAACATTTTACTTTAAAATTGTTCTCTATTTTACGGTATTAATCAATACTTATCTTTATTTTACGGAATCTATTTTAAGTAAATACATCTGAATTTCTATAAGGTATAGTTTGTATTGAGAATCGGTATTTCATAAATTACATGTGTAGTACAAAATGCGTGAAATACTTTTGTGGTGTCTCCACACGTATGGAAACACCGTATGATTCGATATGAACCACACAGTTTGATTCTGCATTTAAACTATGTGGTTCTGATCGTTTTACCTGTCATTTCACCTCAAAATCACCTCTCCACACACGCATTTCCCCTTAAATACAGCTTCACTCCCTCACTCTCACTTGCATCCCACTCACATCTTCTTGGATCATCACTTTTCACTTCTTCTCTCCCAATTTTCTTCCCAAAGATCTTTACTTTTCCTAAACAACATGTCATCATCCACCTCTAAACCGCTAGAAAAACCCACAAATCTCTATGAACCCATATACACTCAATCCGGATTTGCATTACTACAACGTAACACATCTGTCTTTAACCAACCCACTGAAAAAAGAGGCCGCCGGAAGCAAGCTGAGCCGGGGCGGTTCCTCGGTGTAAGAAGGCGGCCGTGGGGCCGTTACGCGGCTGAAATAAGAGACCCATCAACTAAAGAAAGACATTGGCTTGGTACATTTGATACTGCTCAAGAAGCTGCTCTTGCTTATGATAGAGCTGCTCTTTCAATGAAGGGTAATCAAGCTTTAACAAATTTCGTTTATTCAGACATTAACACGACTAATCTCAACTCTTTTGTTTACGCTTCTGATCTTCAAAACATCAATCGAAACCCATCAAACGAGCGAAAGTCTTCGTGTCAGATGATCAAAGTGCCTTCTAAAGAAAACCCTTTTTCTGACAATGAAACTTGTTCTCAATCCTCGTACGGATCGTCTTCTAATAATGACAACTTTTTTGGTTCTACTGCAACTAATTCAGGGTACCTAGACTGCATTGTTCCAGAAAAGTACTTGAATCCTCCTCGTAATACTAATGATTACTCGAACAAAAATTCCAATGTTGTTGAAAACATATCCTCAAGTGAGACTGTTACACTTACACCACCAGTGGTGGATTCAAAAACCGGAAATGATGTATGTTATGATGGATATGACAATGGAATGTGGGATCAAGAGGGAATGGATTTTTGGGAACTCTCTGCAGTGATCAATAATCCATTAATGTTGGAGAATGAGGGCTTTGGAGGTGCTTATACTAATCAACTGCAGGTTCTTGAATATTCAAATCTTGATCAGTCATTTGATGAAGAAGCTAGAGTGAGTACTTCAGCAAGCTTCTCATCAGTTTTTCCTTCATGTAGTGATGTTCTTGATGTGGGATATTCACTCTTCTAGTATTTCATGTGTTGTTTTTTCTTTGGGAAAATGTTGTTGTGCCACAACGAGGAACGCCACACATCTCTACTTAATATGGGGCCAGCGTATAAAAGTGTGTTGTGTCATTGTTATATTAGTAAAATCACCCTATTTCTTTTTTTCTTCTTGTTTTGTTAATGTTTGAACTCGAGATGTTATGAATTGCTAATTTCAGTGTATGTGTTATTCGATCAACCGGTTTGATTTTGATAGGTTTGGAAATAATTCAGAAAACTGAAATGAAATGTTATTGGATTGCATACAGAATTTGCATTCATTATGTTAAATGGTATGTATCAAGATTAAAATGTTTAGAAACACAGATATTTCAACATCAAAATGACCCTACGAAATAGTTACAAGGACAAATCCATTTGGTCATTGTATGAAAGTTTAACAGAAAAGAACAAAATGCAGAAGATTATGATTCATTGCAGCTGCCATTAACGGTTTGAATCCTCCATTTTACAATTTGTGAGATATATCCTTTTCCTTTTATAGTACTTAGAGAATCTAGATTAGATATTTATAAACCAAAACAAAGATGCCAAGTGTACCACATGTATTAATCATATCCCTTAATAGCCCTCTCAAACTGAATGGTGGTGGAAGAACATTAAGTTTGCTCATGAAGTGTTCAAACTGAGTTGCTAATAAAACTTTGGCTAGGCTGTTTGCTATCTGATCATGTGACGGGATATAGTTCACTTTAAGTTGTTGTTGTAAAACTGATTTCTCACCTAGTGCACATCAATCTTTAGTGTGTCTAATTCTTACATGATACATGAGATTCTGAGCTAGGAGAGCCTGTGTTGTCACACCAGATTATGGGAGTTTTAGGAGGTAGCACTCCAAGTTCTTCCATTATGATGAAGATCAGCTAGGCCTCGACTTACATTAATTTGATCGTACTTTTGGGTTCTGGTCTAGTTTATTTTGATATTATTATTAGTAGTGTATTGGACTTTTATATATTTTAAAGAGTCTAATTAGCTCAATTTAGAGTCTTTTATTATTTTAGGCTCATTTAGATATATTTTATATTATTATGGCCCATTTAAGGCCCTATAAGTTTGTTAGGGTTTTGTTAGCTCTAATCGTCTGTGTTAGCCTCAATAAAGACTCTTTAATTGTATTTCATAAACAGAAGTTGAATGATAAATTATATTGTCGCCATTATATTGTTTTCGGGTGAATCTCGTGGATTCAAGAGAAATTCGTTATTTTGGATTTATCAGGCCGGTTGAGCCATAGATTTTTGGGCACAAGCGTATCTTAGGAGTCTAATCACGAGTTGATTAGGAGTCTAAGGTGCACCCCAAGGAGTCTGGTCAAATGTTGATCAGGAGCCGATGGAGGCTCGTTTATCCTTGTTCAACGTGTTCATTTTGTTCTTCATGTTTTTGTGTCAAGATTACCTTTAACGGTCCGCGAATTCACATCACATTAAGTGTTAGATCCACCTTATATCTGCAGCTAGATTATATATTGATCTATATAATCTAAGTTTGAGAGTCTCCAAGTTTAACCCTTGAAGTATTTGCATAGCATAAGAACTCTATATGAGGTACAACACAGTCTTGTCTTTGTAGGCTTCCATGCGCTATATGAGAAGTCTTTGTAAGCTTCCAAGCGCAAGAAGTGTATTACAAGACGAATGTCTTTTAAGGTAAACCTTGAGTATAACACTTGAATGAACTTGGAAATCAAATGAGCAGAATTTCATGTAACAAGAATATCATCCATATATAACAGAACATAAAGAAGCATGTTAGCTTTTCTGAAAACGAAAGGGAATTATCAGCTATAGATTTTTCTAACCCAGGTTAATCATTTGATCTTTAAGAACATCAAACCAAGCCTTTAGGGCCTATTTCAGACCACAAAGGGTTTCATGGGTTTGCAAACATGGTGTGGCCTGCTACCATTCACAAAACCCTCTGGCTAATGCATGTAGACATCTTCTGCAAAAGGTCCACTTATGAAAGAATTGTTGATATCTACTTGGTTCAGATTCCAACTTTGAGCTACTTTAAGAGATATAATAATACTTATAATTGAGGCCTTAGCTACATGGCTAACGGTCTATGTGAAGTCAACCCAATATGTTTGGTCATACTTTTTGGCCACAAGTTTGGCCATGTGTTTGAGGATGCTATCATCAGTTTGAGTTTCATCTTAAAGAGTCATTCATAACCAACAAGAGTTTGTCCTAAGGATAGAGGCATTAGATCTACGGTGTGATTCTTCCAAAGAGATTCATATTCTTCCAGTATTCTCTGCTTTCAATGAGGTTGAAACAGTGCATTAAATACTCTAGAGGGTTCAGTGGAAAATTATAAGAAGAAGCTTTGGTTTCAAATGAGTAGATTTTGGGTTTAAAGATCCCACTATTGGATCTTGTTTGTATAGGATGAGCGGGTAGAAGTGAAAGTCTAGGTTGAGTGGACCGGGTAGCTTGGGTTACTTCAGGTTCATTTGTAGATGATAAAGACGATAATGTCACATGATGATCATGTTAGATAGTGAATGTGAGTGATCAGGTGTTTAGTCTATGGTCAAGGCTGGTTTAGGGTGAAGATGAGAGTTGACAGAACTAGATGGAAGGTATGTCTGAATTGGATGCCATTAGACATGAGATAAGATTCAAATATTTTTTGTTACCCTCCTTAGTTAGACTGTATACATTTTATGGTAGTGTTAAACTTATTTTCATCAAGTTTTCTGAATTGAACAAAAAGATAAAGCTTTAGATTTTAGTTTTAGAGGATAAATTCAGGTATATCTACAATAATTATTGTAAGATTTTAAGAGCAAGTAAATTGAAAATAAATTCAATAATACAAAGGGAGTGAAAATCAAGCCACTCTCAATATTTTCTTTGATAAAGTGCCGGTCAACTTCAATGGGCTTAGTTTTATCGGGATGAACAGGATTACGAGCAATGTTGATGGTTGACAAATTTATTGTCACAATACAACTTCAGAGCAGAAATCACTTGATCTTTCGGTCACTAAGGATGATTTTGACCTATATAGTTCACAAAAACCCAAAGCCATAGATTTGAACACTGCTTCTGCATTGACCTAGCCACCACACTCTGCTTCTTACTTTTCCATATGATAAGATTTCCTCACAGATAGACATAGTACCTAGATGTTGATCTTCTATCTTCAATAACCCCGGCATAATCAGCATCAGTGTAGGCTTTCACACTAACATTTACTCATCTTTTGTACAGAATTTCTTTTCCATGACATCCTTTGTGGAGATTTATAATCCTATGAGCAGCAACAAGATGAATCTTCTTGGGATTATGCATAAACCTACTCACCATATTGATAGCTAAGGCAATGTCAGATCTGGTATGAGTGAGGTAAATCAACCTCTCAACTAGTCTCATGTATGAAGTCTTGTCAACAGATTCATCTTCAGGTGCATCTAAAATCCCATGATTGTAATCAGTAAGACTAGCTAATGGTTTGCACCTTAGTTTGCATGTTCCTATCAACCGATCTAACACATACAACTGTTGTTTGATAAAAATCCCTTCTTTTGAGTGTGACATCTCAATTATAAGAGAGTATTACTATTCCTAGAGATTTATGTCAAATTCCTTGAACAAACATTTCTATAGCCTCTGCATATCTTGAGTATCATTTCCAGTACCTATGATATCATCCACATAAACCACTAGAATAAAAACATTGTTATTTGATGTGTGTTTTATAAACAAAGTGTGATCCCATTGACTCTGAAAATACCCATGTTTCTTCATTGTCTTGGTAAACTTCCCAAACCAAGCTCTGGGAGATTGTTTGAGCCTATAGAGGGCTTTGTTGAGTTTGCAAACCTTTTCTTTCTCTGCTGAAAAACCAGGACGAGGTTGCATATATATAGATATCTTCTTCCAAATCTCCTTGCAAGAAGTCATTCTTTACTTCAAATTGTTGGAGATCCCAATTAAACATAGTAGCAAGGGACATCAAAATCCTAACAATGTTCATCTTTGTAGTAGGAGCAGAAGTATCAAAGTAATGAACGCTTAAGGTCTAAGTAAACCCCTTGGAAACCAATATGGTCTTGTACCCCAGATTTGTACCATCTGAATTGTACTTGATGGTATACACCTATCTACACCCAACAAGTTTGATCCTCTTGGGTGCCTGAACAAGATTCCAGATCTTGTTCTTCAAAAGAGCAGACATTTCCTCCTTTATATATGTTATCCATTTATCATCTTGAATGGCCTCATGCAAGCTGGTAGGAACCTAATTTATTGGTAGATTAGATATTAGAACCTTGTGTTTAAAGCTTAGATTCTGATATGAGATGAAGTTCTTGATGGGATGTTTGGTGCAATCCCTAGGTTTCTTCCTTATGGAAATAGGTAGATCCTCCTTGGACATGGTACATGCCCGATATCTTTTCCTTAAAGAAATAGGATGGTCGACTTTGGATTTTCTTCTAGGCAAGATCAACTGAGGAACATCAAAGAAGATGTCTTCTTCTAGTGGAACCAGCTAAGGAGCTACATCTGACAAATCTACTTCTGGTGATATCAGTTGAGAGGCTTCAATTGAGAACTTGCTTTTGGTGGAGTCAGATGAGATGCTTCAATCGGGAACATGTCTTCTGTAATAATCGGTGTTGAGGGATTTTCTCCTGATTTTAACCTGAATCTTGCACATCTGGGTGCTCCCATTGAGTTTGAGCTTTGTCTTTGTCTTTAGCAGGACTGCTTCTTGTTTGTTGATCCTTCACATCTAGAGCTGGCTGTAGATCTAGAAGAAACTGATTTGTCTCTAAATATTTCATAGAGGTCTCCCTCTGAATTTGAATATGAGTAGCCTCATAGTAGGATTTAGCTTCATGAAAAGTTACATCACTAGAGACAAAAAAGTGTTTAGTTTGGGGATGAAAGCATTTATACCTCTTATGTGTGTTTGAATAACCAGTAAATATGCATTTGATGTCTCTAGGATCTAATTTCCTAATATTGGGAGAATGCACATAAGCATACACAACACTACCAAAGATTTTTAAGTCCAACTTTTCACCACTGGGAAAACTCGGATGCAGAGTCGATAAGAGAGGCCGTTGGTCCCTTGGAAAGGCTAACACAAGTTTAGAGGGGGGGTGAATAAACTTGTCACCAAAAACTAATCCTGAACTGGAAAAGTCCCAGGAACTGAGTTTCTCTGAAACTCAAACTGATTTACAGTTTGTTCCTGTCTCTTTAACTTGTGCGGAGTTCAGTTAGCTCAACTGAATATAAGTTATTACTGACTTATATTTAGTCTCGTTAACTGGCAGCGGATAAAAATTAGCCTTTAACAACTAGTAACTATAATTTCAATATGAAAACCATATAAGGAAATAAATGAATGCATAAGGTAAATAGACAAGAATTATAGAGGTTCCAGGTGATGTAATCCTGTACGTCCTCTCTTCCCCTGTGATGCGGAGGAAAATTCCACTAGAACTTCTTTGATTTGGCCCAGTTACAAAAAGTCCTAAACTGATAGTCCTTGGCTAATCCCTAGCTTCACTATCTAAACACTTGTAGAACAGGTAGGATTGCTGCTCTTCAATTGTTTGAACCAGTGGTCCTTGGAGGGTAGAATTGCCTCTTCACCAGCTCATCACAAACACAGTCTTCCTGACTGCACTCAACTGTCCTTCACACCTTCTTGGTGTTTCATAGTCTAGGCCTTTGATAAAATCAAAGTTGAGAACTTGAATCAATGACTATGATTCAACTGTGATTTGAGCTTTTCTTCTGGATAATTAATTTAATCACGGCTCTGTATTTCTTCAAATATCAGATCTTGAATCTGCCTGAGAATGCTTGAACACTTTGAAGAAATTTTCTTGGTCTTGCAATTAAGTATTCAGCAGGTATTCTTTTTGAATTTGGCTTTCCCCCTCAATTTGATATTTCTTGATGAATTTCTTGCTAGTTATAAAATATCCTGCTCTGCACCTCCTTCTTTGATGTTGTAGAGGTAATCTATTTATAGGGGTTTATTAACATTCATCCTGCTTTGTAACGGCTATGTTTTCTGACCGTTCCTGCTGTGTCAGTGACTCATCCAATGAGATTTCTTACTTTATAACGTTCGATTGTACTTTCATCTTGTTGGATGATTGACTTGTAAAACTGAGTTTCCTTATCAGTTTTACGCAGATTTTATTTCTTGTCAGTTTTCTTACTGACATGGAGCATTAACTGAGATTTTATTCTTCTTCAAATATCAGTACTCTAGTTTTTATCTGATTACAATTGACTTAATCAGAGTACACCATGAAATATTTATCATCTAAGAATTCATTGTCCTTATGATTCTTAGGTCTTCATACAAGATCTATAAAGTCAGTTCAGTCAACACAATCTTGCCTGAAGTCCAACTTTATAGTCTCGACTTTAATCTTCATAACTGAGTTTGAACCCTCAGTTCTTCATTCTTCAATAACTGAGTCTGTGTCCCTCAGTTCTTCATTCTTCAAGATAAGTCAACCGAGTCTGTAACTCTCAGCGAACTTACCTTCTTCAATCTTCTATTGGTGTGCTCTATTGTCAGTTTCTCGTAGAGTCTCAGCTAGTCAAAGTATCAGTTTCTTCATTTCTCAGTTCCGATTCAAGAACTATTACAGTGCTTGTCTGATTCAACTTATACAAATATCAGACTTTAATAAATCCTATACATTGGTATCTAGACTTCTTTTTGCTTTGCACTATAACAGTTAGTTATGACACTTCATCAATGGGGTTAAGATCAATTAATAAACTAAGTGATGAATCATCATCAAAACATAAATTTTATTTCTAACAATTTCCCCCTTTTTGATGATGTCAATACCCTCCTTAAAAGCAATGCAAAAAGATAAAAGACAAAACATAACACCATGAACTGAGAAACCGAAACTTTATTTGATAGCTGAGTTACAAGATTAAAATACAACAACTGAATTTAATGTCCTCGTTGATTATCATAGTTCTCTGCAACAATTCTCATTTCCTCATTCGTGGCCGAATGTTCAATTCCATGAATGCTTGCCCAAATGTTCCATGACTGAGATAAATTATTTTTCTTGAAGAATTTGCTTTTGAATAGAGTGGCAAATGTGAAAACTAATGTCCTTAGTCTTTCATTGGTGGCCGTTCTGAGTAGAGTTTGAATAAATTCAGGTTCAGTCTTTTCAACTTTCTCTGAAACTTTATCTAAGGTACCATCTGCTTCCCATTTCTTCAGTTTATTCCAATAGTACACAAGTATCTTTTGCATGTGTAGAAAAGTTTCAAGAGATTCTTCCTTTGATACTCCTTCTTCCTCTCGGCAAGTCTTTGAACAAATTGTAGAGACGAGAATCCAGACCAACTCTTTTGTCAGTTGGTTCTGAGTATTTAGCAATTAGTTTCATCTCATCATCAGTAAAATCTCCTCTTGCTTTTTTCAGTTCACTCAACTTATCATCAACATTTGTGAGATCTTGTGGCATTTCAGCTGCATGGGCTTTTAAGATGTCCAGACTTTCCCCCTTATTGACATCATCTTTATTAATCAGGCTTTTGATGTAAGCATTCAATGTTTGTTGAGTTGATGCCAGTATGGTTTGAGCCACAACCGAGTCCTTTAAGCCCTGTTCCATTAAGAACATTCGTCCACTAGATTACCGAGAATGCCTTCCCATCCGTCTTGAGTTTCATTTTTCTTCGTGACATGTTCAAGTGGTTGTTTTCTCGAATCTCAAGCGAGTAGTTTGACAATTGTCATTCACGGTATCCATCTTCTTTTCAAGTTTGGATCGTTCATCTTGATCGGCTTCTAAAGATTTTAAAACTTTTCCGAATAAGCTCATGTCATCCTTTTGAATTTCGAGTATCTCATTGTGATAATATCTCGATGAGATCAATTTGAGTGGGAACATCTTGTGAACTTCTTCCTTGTTGTTCCTTTGACTTGCTTGTTTCAAAGATCTCGGTAGATTAGTTTGCTTTAGAGGTGAGAGAACGATTTCCTTCAATTTCTCTCTACATTCAGCTGATTGTCTTTCTTCTTCCGACTGTTTCTCAGTTTCCTCCAGTCTTGATGAATCAATAACTTTTGCTGGTGACAAATGTACTTCCAGTTCATCATCTGATTCTTCTCCAGGTATGTCTGCCAATGATCTTGCTATTTCAAGTGTGGATTTATCAGTGGGAGACTGATAACCTTCTTGTGCTTCCTTGTCCGACTGAGTTTCAGATAAGTTTTCAGAACTTGAGCTTCTACTGCTTCCACCAGAACTGCTTGAGTCTTCATCAGTATTTCGTTCTGTTGCAGTTTCCTTTTCTTGTATAGAGGCAAGAATCCCTTTTTGTAGATCAGGATCTTCCTCAAGATCATCATCATTTTTCTTAGAGCTTCCACTGGCTATGTCTTCCTTCCAATAACTGTTTCTGATTAATGCATACCCTTGATTTAGGAATTCTTCGGTATCGATTATCTTCATTAAGCTTGTGATGTTGTATAGATCGAATACCCATTTCTCAATGATCTCCATTTCTGCATGCTAACTTCTCTGATCATTTATGGAACTGAACTTCCAGGTTCTGTATCTTTGCAATCGTTCATAATCAGCTTTCAATAGTTCTGTATGAGCAGATGGAGGTTTGAATGGTGTGAGGGTGTCTTCGGAATCCCTTGAGATCTCATGATCTTCTCCTTGAGTAGAAACTTCAATTTGCATGGGATCATCAGTTTGCATAAGATTTGTTCTGCTGGTTTCTCCCTCAGCAGTAGCTGTGACAACTGATGTCCCTTTTTCAATCTCAAAAGCTGAGATTATCGGCTCAGTTTGTAAAACTTTTTCACTTGCTTCTTTTTCAACGGCTTGTTTTTCGCTTTGCTCAGGTTCTAATTCAACAATTGGAACTTTTTACGTTGTGTGTTCAGTTGTTTCAGCTTCATGAACTTGTTTATCCAATTGAATAAACTTGGTTGATTCAGTTATTGCTTCAGCCTCCTTTTCTTTAGTTTGAGGAACTGTAAGTTCTTTAACAGTTTCCTCCTGTTCCAAGCTGGGAACAGATTTTTGAGGAGTAGACTTGGACTTTGAAAGCAACATAAGCATGTTCAATGTTGTTTCATCAATCAGTCTTTCATCGCTGTCTGATTCTTCATTATCAGGATCAGTTCTCAGGGTTTGTTCCCCCTGGGTTACAACTTCTTTCTGCAAGACAGTTTCAGCAGTCTGTCCACTGTTGATAACTTCAGTTTCTTTCAATGTTTCCATTTCTTGTACGGCTTCTTCTTGAATTGGTAAGACCTCAGTTACCAAGGTTGGAATGGATTGGGTAAGATTAATCTCAGTTTGCACTTCAGGTGCTGATTTGTCAGCAACTTCAGTTCTAGCTTCTTGAGTTGATGACATATCTATTGATTTCTCAGTTACGCCTTTTTCAGTTTCTTCCAACTGCTATCTTCTTTTCTTCAAGTCTTCAATTTGTGCTAACACTTCATCTCCAGTTGCAAGTGCTTTTGATTTCCTGCTTCTTTTCTTTTTGAGTTCAGTCTCAGTTTTCCCGGCTTTCCTTTTTCTTGGCTTTTCTTCCTTAATATCAATCTTTCCATCGACAACATGGTGTTTCTTTCCTCTTAGCAATTCCAAAATGATCGAGTATCCTTTGGACTACTAATGCTAGAGTTTTCTTGTGATAAAATCTTCATGTCCTCACGTCGGTCTTCTTTTTGGGTACATCAATTGATTGTGCTATCAATTGATCGAATAGATACCTTGCCCAATTGAAATCCTTTTCAAACCAAAGTATATAAAGCAAATCAAGTTTTGCCCCAGATAAATTGCTGAAGTTTCCAGCATTCCCGATTATGCAATTTGCCAGCAACTTCGAGAGAAAATTGAACTCTGGCTTGAGTAGGCTTGTGCTCCCTGTCTGTAAGACAGTAGTTTCACCATCAATTGCTATATCTTTCCATAACTTCTCTTTTTGTTCTTTAGTTAACTTAATGGCTGCTGATCCTCCGGATTTGTCAAACCTAAAGATTTCTACAATTAATTCTTCAGTGACTTTGATTTCTTTATTACTGACAGAGGTGATGAAGGTCTGTGTGTCTTCTCCTTCCACAACTGTTCTTCCAAATTGATAGAAGTCTCCGATGCTTTCTAAACAAACACTCTTTAGATCGATGTTGAAGACTGCTTCCAATCCTTTAATTTTTCGAATTTTTGTCGTGATAGAATTAACTAGGGTTTGATCAACATATTTCGCAATATATTGATCAAGAGAGACGATCATTCCGGGTTCAACACGAGTGAAGGTCATTTTCCTGGATTTGATTATTGATTTGAAAATATGAAATTTAGAGAGTAGATTCAGAATTCAAGAGTAAAGAGTAAAGAATTTAATAAAAGAAAATTCTGGATATTTATAATTTGGAGTGAGGGTAGTTAAGAATTGAGTGGGACTTAAAATGTCCTGTCATAAATGTGTTGAGATCGCGAAAAAGTGGATGGGTGGAAATTATGAACGGTTTAGATTGAAAAGGACCACGTCTTTTCTTGATAACCGTAGCTAGATAAAAGTAAATAAAGAAGGTACTATGAGGTGACAGCTGTATGTTTTCAGTTTTTGTCCTCATGCTGAATTCAAAAACTTGGTTGTGAAAACAACTCAGTTTTATGTTTTTCAGTTCTCAGCTGGTTGTGTTTTTCCTGCAAAACAAAGTGAGAAATTTTTGGTACCCATATCTTTTTGGGTCCTAACTGATTAGCTCGTGATGATGCAACTTTGTACCTTTCTTGATATTTTGACTGTGTGAAGTCAGTTTTCACAAACTTTTTCTGTTTTGTCATAACAGTTTTGAATTTGTTGCGAAACTGATGTGATGGTCTATTCCAATCTTCATCTGTGGGAAATAATCTTCCTTTCCCTCTGATCCTTGAATGATCTTTATCCTTAGATGGATAAGACTTGAAGATTTTTCTTACTGATATTGGATCAGTTTTACTGTTTTCAGCCTTCTGCGTTTTTCCGTAAAATCTGCTGGTTTGGTGAATTTTACTTCCGTTTTAGCAACTTGTGCATTTGGCTGTGCTGAGTGTCTGTCAGTTCTAATAACTTTATCAGTTTTCTGAGTTTTTGACGGTTGATAAGTTACAAAGTTTATCGCAACTGATCTTGGTCTTACCTTAGAATTATACTGATTCTCAAATCCTAAACCAGATCTATCTCCAAATGGTTTTCCTGGTTTGAATTGAACTTTGGAGATTGGATCAACTGATAGTTCACTGATGTTTACAACGTTTGTTGATTTATCAGTTGGTCCAATCCCTTTGGTTCCATTATTAGTCTTGATTAGGTTAATTTCGGCACTCAATCTTGAAATTTCAGTTTTCAATAACTTTTTCTCCTTTTTGACATTCGCATAATTCTTTTGAATTATTTCTAATTGCTTTATGAGTATGTCCAAGGTTTCATTGAAATCTTCATTTCTTTGATTGTTCAGGACAGTGTGATATTTAGATGTAGATGCATTTACCTCCTGATATTTGATAGATAAACCTGATGTTGAGGAATCATCGCTGATCAGAACTTGTTTCCCTTTATCGATAGCATTCGTCTGTGTAGCTCTTAGCAATATGATTTCTTCATCACTTTCTCCTCCATGGCTTGTAGGTAGGGTCTCATCCATATCTATGACCTTCATACTGGATGGATCTCTGGTTAGCTTTTCTTCCATAGAGTCAGCCACCCGTATTAATTCTCTTTCTGCTTCTTCTGAAAGATCACTTAAGGATGGAAATCCTCTGGATTCATCATCAATGTTTACATTAAGCTCAATGTCTTCATCATAACTAAAATGAGGTTCCGGATTTGTGTGAGAGCTTGTAGTACTGAATCTTTCAAACACTTGATCTTGGAAATCATAAACAACATTCTGCAAGTAGTCAGTCAGGGGGTTATTTAGCCAATTTCTAATTCTAGATGTATCCATTAAAATGAAGTACAGAAAGGGTTTTCAACAGTTGGTTTAAAAAGTATACTTGGATCTTCTTTCAAAAGAAAGATTTGCTCCGATACCAATTGTTGGTCCCTTGGAAAGGCTAACACAAGTTTAGAGGGGGGGTGAATAAAATTGTCACCAAAAACTAATCATGAACTGGAAAAGTCCCAGGAACTGAGTTTCTCTGAAACTCAAACTGATTTACAGTTTGTTCCTGTCTCTTTAACTTGTGCGGAGTTCAGTTAGCTCAACTGAATATAAGTTATTACTGACTTATATTTAGTCTCGTTAACTGGCAGCGGATAAAAATTAGCCTTTAACAACTAGTAACTATAATTTCAATATGAAAACCATTATAAGGAAATAAATGAATGCATAAGGTAAATAGACAAGAATTATAGAGGTTCCAGGTGATGTAATCATGTACGTCCTCTCTTCCCCTGTGATGCGGAGGAAAATTCCACTAGAACTTCTTTGATGTGGCCCAGTTACAAAAAGTCCTAAACTGATAGTCCTTGGCTAATCCCTAGCTTCACTATCTAAACACTTGTAGAATAGGTAGGATTGCTGCTCTTCAATTGTTTGAACCACTGGTCCTTGGAGGGTAGAATTGCCTCTTCACCACTCATCACAAACACAAGTCTTCCCGACCGCACTCAACCGTCCTTCACACCTTCTTGGTGTTTCACGATCTAGGCCTTTGATAAAATCAAAGTTGAGAACTTGAATCAATGACTATGATTCAAGCGTGATTTGAGCTTTTCTTACGGATAATTAATTTAATCACGGCTCGTATTTCTTCAAATATCGAGATATTGAATCTGTCTGAGAATGCTTGAACACTTTGAAGAAATTTTCTTGGTCTTGCAATTAAGTATTCAGCAGGTATTCTTTTTGAATTTGGCTTTCCCCCTCAATTTGATCTTTCTTGATGAATTTCTTGCTAGTTATAAAATATCATGCTCTGCACCTCCTTCTTTGATGTTGTAGAGGTAATCTATTTATAGGGGTTTATTAACATTCATCCTGCTTTGTAACGGCTATGTTTTCTGACCGTTCCTGCTGTGTCAGTGACTCATCCAATGAGATTTCTTACTTTATAACGTTCGATTGTACTTTCAGCTTGTTGGATGATTGACTTGTAAAAGCGAGTTTCCTTATCGAGTTTTACGCGAGTTTATTTCTTGTCGGTTTTTCTTCGACATGGAGCATTAACCGAGATTTTATTCTTCTTCAAATATCGGTACTCTAGTTTTTATCGATTACAATTGACTTAATCGAGTACACCATGAAATATTTATCATCTAAGAATTCATTGTCCTTATGATTCTTAGGTCTTCATACAAGATCTATAAAGTCGGTTCAGTCATCACAATCTTGCACGAAGTCCAACTTTACGATCTCGACTTTAATCTTCATAACTGAGTTTGAACCCTCAGTTCTTCATTCTTCAATAACTGAGTCTGTGTCCCTCAGTTCTTCATTCTTTAAGATAAGTCAACCGAGTCTGTAACTCTTAGCGAACCTACCTTCTTCAATCTTCTGTTGGTGTGCTCTATTGTCAGTTTCTCGTAGAGTCTCAGCTAGTCAAAGTATCAGTTTCTTCATTTCTCAGTTCCGATTCAAGAACTATTACAGTGCTTGTCTGATTCAACTTATACAAATATCAGACTTTAATAAATCCTATACATTGGTATCTAGACTTCTTTTTGCTTTTCACTATAACAGTTAGTTATGACACTTCATCAATGGGGTTAAGATCAATTAATAAACTAAGTGATGAATCATCATCAAAACATAAATTTTATTTCTAACAGAGGCCTAGAAGACTGATATCTAGGTATTTAGATGGCACTCCCTTAATCAGGTGAGTTACGGTAGGAACTGCTTCTCCCCAATAAAGCTTTGGCATATTCATCTAGAAAACTAGGGCTCTATCACTTCCATTATGTGTCGGTTCTTGTGTTCAACCACTCCTATTTTGTTGTGGAGTGTGAACACAAGAAGACTCATGGATTATCCCTTCTTTTTGGAGAAAGGGCTAAGGAACTGATTGAAGTATTCCTTTGTATTATCAATCCTTATCCTTTTTATCTTCGTATCAAACTGGGTTTTCACCATGTTTTAAATTTTTGAAAAATTTAGCCACTTAGATTTGTTTTTAAGCACATACACTCAAGTAACCCGAGTGCAATCATCAATGAAAGAGGCAAACCACCTTGCCCCAATGATATTTGATGTCTTAATAAAACCCCAAACATCATCATGGATCAAAGTAAAAGGAACCTTGCATATTTCACTAATATTTGAAAAGAGGTATCTCTTGTGTTTAGCCAACTCACATTCATGACAAAACAAAGATTCAAATTGTATTCCTTTAAAAAGATATGGGTACATTTTTTGCATGTTGCCAAAATAATGATGACCTAATATTCTAGGGTACAACCAAATCTTATCACTAGGAGATCTAGAATAAGATAAATGACAAGAACTTGTATCTTGTCCATCAAATAAAATTGAGCCCTCTTTTAACTTTAGTAGTTCCAATCTTCTTCCTCGTTCTTTTCTCATGTACCAGACAAGAGACAATAAATAAGATAACATTACAATTGGAATCATTTGTAATTTATAGAATAGAAATGTGATTACAGGTGATTTGGGACATGCAAGACATCCTTGAGAGTAATCTCTTGAGTCATTTCAATGTTCCATATACCTTCAAAATTTATAGAGAACCATCATCCACAGTAATATTTTTGTTACTGGGACATGGTTTATAGGTCTCAAACTTAGACATATCAAATTTCATATGATTTGTAGCACCTGAGTAAATCACCCATTTTTTTGTTCAGTGGAATGGCGGTTGGATGTCATACCTGAAAAGGCAAAAGAGTAGGAGGACTTTTTCGAGTTTCCAAGAACTTTCTTAGCTTCTCAATGTCTAATGTTCATAGTTCATATGCCCAAGAATAGAACTTTCATGCTTCTTATTGGCAAGATGAATAGCAACAACAACATTTCCATTCTTTGCATTCCACGATTTCCTATGGAGCTTCCAACATTTGTCCATTGTATGCCCCTTCCTCTTGCAGTAATTGTAGGTCAAGAAACTATGTCATCTCTGCTCTAATTAGCTCCAGACTTGTTCTTTTGGGGACCCTTATTCTCAGGAGCCTTATTTTCTTTTCCAGCCCAGTTCTTGACAGCCTTGGAGATCAAGGCAAAGCTATCTTCAAAGGAGCCTTCAAGCATGACTCATTTCATGATTTATTTAGCTCTAACCATATAAATAGTCTCATTTAAAGAGGGAGGATACCTTCTTCCCAGAATTTGAATCCTGACAACATCAAACTCTAGATCCATACCATCAAGGAAAGAATAGATCTTATCCTTCTTAAAAAATCTCCTTACAATGAGGGTATCCTCATCATCCTTCAGCTTGATACACTAATAGTGATCACGTTCTTGCCAAAGTCCCTGTAGCAGCCCAAAATACTCAGTGATACTCTTGGACCCGTGCTTAGCAACAATAGTTTTGGAATTTATTACATTTATCTGGGCAGCATCATTGATTTTTGAGTATTTTTCTCTAACAGACTACCTGATCTCGTTAGTTGATCCCAGGAACATGCAGGTGTCACTGATTTCTAGGATCATTGAATTCCATAGCCAATACATGAACATATAATCATTCTCATCCCAAGCGAAATACTTATGATCGTCAACAGCAGGGCTAGTACCCATCAGGTGGCTAATTTTCCATTCCCTTCAAGGATTGTTTTAACAAACTGTGGCCACTTCAAATAAAAAGTCCCATTCAGCATGTAAGCAGCTTGAATTTGCTGCAAATATTCTATAATGGTGGAATTATCATGAGGAATATAAAATGACCTTGTGCTAGAAGCAGCTGCTTCAGACATACTAAAAAATATGAATAAGTTTGAAGTGTATTTTTTATATAAAAAAATGAACCAAACGCTCTGATACCATGTAAGATTTTAAGAACAAGTAAATTGAGAATAATTTCATTAATAAAATTAACTTAACGATTACAATGATCATCAAAATACATACATAAGGAAAGCCCAACGGTTAGGAAGGGAAAAGGACAGCAATCGGCTGTCAACTGACAGGTTACCGTTAGTTAAGAAACCTAACAATAACTAATAATATAATTAATTAATAAAACATACATGAAAGAGAAAACAAGGTCAGATCATATGAGAAGCAAAGAACATCTGATACTAAACAGACATGAACCAAAACGGCTTAGATGAAACCAGACGTGAACCCAACGAAGATGAAGATCAGACGAGACAAGAACACAACTAAATTCTAACAGTTATCAATAAAATAAATGTAGAAATTGTATCAATGGGTGGAAGCCATAAGAGTTGGCCCTCATCGGTCAGTATGAATAAGTTAAAGAGGTTTAAAGGCATTAGAATGAGGCTGAACATAGATAAGAGAATGATTCTTTTCGAAACCGGCAAGCTTCACAAAAATACAATTCAACTTTTTATTCAACATATGATTACGTTGATTCAAGGCTAGCTTGGAAACTTGTCTAGAGACGTGTCTAACCTCTTATGCCACACATTTTCTCTTGCTATAGACTAGCAACACAACTACATACTCATTAGGACTAGACTTATATGACTTTTGACTGAATTCAAATAAAGATCTAGTAGGACTCTTGGATTGAAAGGATGTATTTTCATCGTGGGGCTTGATATGGTAAAGGCCATCCGTGAGACCCCTTATTAGAAGTGTAGTCCATGTTCTCTTGTCCATAACAATACAAGAATCATAGGTAAATTCAACCATAGCAGAATTATTAGAAGTAAAGTTTAAATACACCTTGTTAGTGTTTATTGATGAAAGGAACATGTACATCAGTGTTAAGGTGTAAAGGTGTGTGAGATGAGGCAGGTGTGGTGCAATGACCAATATGTTTGATAGAAATTTATCACCATTTCCAATTGAAAGGTTATCATTACCATTGTATCAATTTCTTAGATGCAGCTTTTCCAAGATCAGAGGTGATATGGTTTGTTACACCATTATTCATGTACAAGTTGATATCAACCATAGACTGAGGTGAAACTAGATAAATTGAGGAATGCTTGCTTGAACTGGAACCTGAGTTGTTGAAGTCTGAATCATACCTATGACAACATAAAACTGCCATGTGTCCATTTTTACTACACGGTTGACATGTTATTTTTCCTCTAAAAACATAGCCTCTTCAATCTATGCATTTTGCTCTTCCTCGTTTGGAGTTACGTCATTTACCTCTATAAATTAGATACTCTGACCAGGTGGTCTAAAGGATGAGACACGGGGTCCATGTTTGGCTGCAAGGTGGGCTGAAGATTGAGTCAAGTCAACCACTAAAGAGGGATTGAACATGGCATTGAGCCTTGCATGAGTTATGATTTATGATCGCACCTCCAGTTAAGTCAATGATACAATCCTTGAGGTAATGTTCACAAGCACAACTTCATATTCATGTTTAATCATGTAAGAGTGGCCAAGATCAGTTCTGAATGATACATAAGTTATCCAACAGAGCTCGAATTGTCTGACTAAGATTTTATAAGTGCCAAATAGTCAGCCATGGGTTTAGTGCCTTTGTTTGTCTTGGTCAGAGAATCTTTGATTTCAAGCATCCTGGACTCTTATAGCACCTATGAATTATGTCATACTTTATATGCAATGTTGCGATCAACCACCTCAACAAGTTGGTGCTTTCTCGCTCCCATCTATATTATGTGTTGGTCCCTTGAAAAGGTCATTGAACCGAGAATCCAACCCATAAACGGGATGAAATGATCGGCGGCTTGGAATTGATCTTGATAGCGAGTTACACTTGTGGACATCCTAATGAGTGACCTAAGGTTCCTAATGTTGTGATGGTAATGAACTAATATGGATGTGGTCTAGTCCCAAATAGGCTCCCATCTATATTATGTCCACTAACTAGGTGTCCAAATAGTATAATGCCACATAAGATAATTGTACACCTGACTTAGTTGACCTTTGAAAGGAGTAAGATTCATCACGTGAAAATTGGAGAGAGCGTCTTGAGAGGGACTTTTTAAGAAGAAGAAAAGATGACCTTGCATTCAATCTCTCTAAGTAGTAGCCCTTGGAGGATTTTGGCGGTTGATCGTGTGGATTACAGCTAGAGGTTGACACTTATGCGGCTCCATGCTTGATCCATCAACCATAAGATAAAGCGACGATATGTTGGATCAACCAAGTATGATTCTTTATCTTCTTTCATGGTCTAATTGTTTTTTGAAATTTTTCCTCAGATTAATGAAATTATTATTTTTTAAGTATGCTGCGTAAACCTATTTGATTTTCTTAAAGTGGTATCAAAGCCACCTTCGTTTTGAACAATTAAAACATGTTTTAATCGCTTAGTTGATTTAATATCGTCCTGATTTCATCTTGAATATGAGTTGTAATTGATTCGCACACGATATTATCGAAACAAAAATTGTTTCACCACCACCACAGCGGCGGCGGTGGCAGTAGTGTTGCTGTCGGCGGCGGATGCTGCTGCTAAGGTGGTGGTCGGCTTTTTGTTATCATGCGCAAATCGATGTTAACTCATGCATGTTGATGACTTCAATGTTTGATATATAAAGCCTTATGATTTTATTGGGTAGCCATGTTGATTAAAAAAAAAAATTGAGTTATATGGCAACCACATGGCTAACCATATGACTCAAAAAGGTTTGAGCCATGCGGTCAATCATATGGTCGAAAGGTTTGAGCCACAGGGTAAACTATGGATCAAAATGTTTTAGCCAATGGGTCATTATTACTCAAAATGTTTGAGTCATATGTCCAAGCCTTATGGCCCATAATTTGAGCCACAAGGCATCATGTTTTGATTGTGGAACTAAAAGTCCCCAAGACATGATCTAGTGATAAAGGGTTTAGGTGCTTTCAAATGACAGTTGGACCTTATGCTGGGTGTGGAGGTTCGAACCCCGTAAAGAGGGGCTTCTCTAGATCTTTGGTATAATATCAAGCTCATGACTCTGAGCCACTAGATTACCTGATTAACATCTCCACTCATCATGTGAGACAGGAAGAGTGGGGACCTTGTGGTTAAGGTTTAATCATTTTTTTATTATGGAATTAAAAAGGTTTAAAAATTTTGAGTTATGAGGCTTTTGCATGGACATTGATTTTGAAATGGATCCAAATCAAACATCAAATAAAATTATTAATTTTAAAATTAATCATTAATTTTAATTTTTTTATTGATTAATTAAATTGTTAATTAATTAACAAGATAGAAAAGACGTGATTGTATGGTTATTTAATTATTTTAGGAGGGGTTCTATTTGGACCCCCCCTATTTACTACTTGCACCACATTAATGAATATTTTTTTTTACTTTCGCACACCACGTAATTACTACCTACACAACATAAAAATAACAAAAATTTAAAAACTACACTTTAGTCCCTAAAATTATACAAAACACTAAATAAGTACTAATTAAATAACAACTACTACATACATACACCTTTTCTTCTCCCACCACTTTAATTAAAAAACTATTAACCTTCTTCCCCCAAAACCTCCCCAACGGTAGTTACAAAAAAAACTGAAAATTGAAAGAGAAGAGAAGAGAAGAGAAGAGGAAGAAGAAAGGAAGAAGAAGGGAGAGTGGATTTCGAATTGTAGAAGAAAAGATGAAGGAGAGAAGAATAATCAATTCAATCTATTCAAGGTATGTGAATTTTTGAAAATGTGTTTGAATGTTTGTGAATTTGTGTTTAAATGGAAGTGAATTTGTGTTTGAATGTAATGGGTTTATATTGTATGTAATGGGTTAGTATTTGGATGTAATGGGTTAGTTGGATTGATGTTTTTTGGGATCTTTTTTGGTTATTCCGGCCATTTTTCCGGTTGGAAGGCCGGAGAAGATGATGAAACAGGGGACGTCGGTGAGAACGACGCCCGTGGTAGGTTTCAACGTCATCCACACTGACGTCCCAGCCTGTGTGTGGGAAAATAGGGTTAGCCCTGGAACGCTGGTATATCTGACGTTGTAGTTGTTTCTACAACGTCAGTCTTAGTGACGTTTCAGCAGTCAGATATACAAATTTTATTTCTTTAAATCGTCAGTGATGTTGTCGTTGAATGATGTTGGGCAACGTCAGGGGTAATGACGTTTTAGAACATTGGCTTGGCAATTTGTTAGCTCTTAAACGTCAGTGGTGTGGACGTTTTAAGGACCTATGAAACGCTGGTGCTGGTGACGTTCCAGAAGATTGCCATGCCAATGTCTGGCACCATAAACGTCACTGGTGATGACGTTGTGAAGGCTTTTTCAACGTAAGTAGTGGTGACGTTTGAGCACAGATTAGTGTTTAGAGTTAGTTTAGAGGTTACATTGGTTAATTGATTACCACAATTTCATTAATAGGTTGTTTTATATAGGATATTTTGTGCCCCTATATTTTGTTGTTTTATGCCTTTTTTATAACTTGTTTATGGTTAGTCTCTTTTATGAGTTTGTTTATCAAATTATTATTAATGTTACATTGTATGAGGTTTATGTCTTATCCTTGAGCTTTGTTTATAAATGTCTACTTTCTTTGTTAGTTGATTTCTTCATTTGACTGACAATTTATTTCTTTTATCATGTGTAGGAAATTATGACTAAGACGAGGTCCGGTAAGACTGTACGCTTTGCAGATAGCGATGAAGGTACCGTAGTGGATCAAGGTGGTTCGGAAGCACCCCCTGAAACTCAAGTTCAGCCTAGTATTGTTTCTGAACATACAAGGGTGCCATAAAAGAAGGAGTAAACGACAAAAGAATGTGCAAGCAGAGATAGGACATGCGAATGAGCCAACTGAGGCTGGTTTAGGAGAGACAGATGAGGTAGTTGAGACCACTAAGTCAGTTGAAACACAGTTGGGAGTGGAGGCTCCTTCACTTACAGTTGAGACCGTTGCAGATGATAGTGTCAGGGCCAACATTGACTTTGTTGAGACACAGTTGAGAGTGCAGGCTCTTTCACTTACAGTTGATTCCAGTGTTGGGGCCACCACTGAGTCAGTGGAGATGAAGACACAATCGGGAGTGCAGCCTCCTTTTGGGACAGTTGAGCCAGTTTTGGATTGCAGTACTGTTGGGGCCACCACTGAGTCAGTGGAGATGGAGACACAATCGGGAGTGTAGCCTCCTTGCTCTGGGACAGTTGAGCCAGTTTTGGATTCCAGTACTGTTGGGGCCACCACTGAGTCAGTGGAGATGGAGACACAATCGGGAGTGCAGCCTCCTTCTGGGACAGTTGATCCAGTTGCAGATTCAAGTACTGCCGGTGCCATTATAGAAAAGAGAGCCAATCCAGCCGGGGCCACTATAGGTGAGGCATCAGGTAATGCTGGTGCAAGTATAGGACAGACATCCAGAAGTGCCGGGGCACCGACAGGAGAGCGAAGCAAGCGAGTGTTTACAATATGACGGTGATGATGGTGTGGTGGTAGACAACGATATTCTATTGGGGAAGGATTGGAAGGAGCATGTTGGTTACGCGTTGTTGAATAAGAATGTATGTTTTTTTAGGTTTTATAATCTTATTACATATTTGTGAACTTATATTTTTTTCACATATCTAACTTTATATATAAACTCATTTGAACAGGACCTAGGTATGATTGGATGTAAGTAGTACACATCTTCCTTGAAGATATGGAAGATTGATGCAGAATGTGACGAATTCAAGGCAAGGCTGAGAGCTAACCCGTTGTACAATCTGGTATAATCTTCATATAGCCAAGCGAATCGTGTGGTAGTTAGTGCTTTTGTTGAGAGGTGGAATCCGGTAACAAACACTTTCCATTTGCCATTCGGTGAGATGACGATCACATTAGACGATGTCCGATATATCACAAGATTACCGGTTGATGGAATGGTCGTGAACTATGAATTTGCAAAAGAGGACAACCCAGTTACATTTGTTCACGAGCTGTTAGGGATTCCAATAGCAGACATGACAAAGGAGTTAGAACATGTTGGCAGACTACGACTGTCCAAAAGTTGGCTAAAGAACAGTCTTGCAGGTAAATGCGGTGTAAGAAGCAATCAGGGTGAGGCATCGAGTTCCGGTCAGACTGCGCCGATAGTTACTGTGGATCAAGCTGTGCGCGGATATCTGTTGTATCTTCTTGCATGTACTTTGATGCAAGACCGTAGTGGGGATAAGATAAACATTAACTACCTTCATTTTCTACAGGATCTGGATAAGGTTGGTGATTGGGCTTGGGGTGCCGCCACACTGGCAAATCTTTACCGACGGCTATCGAAGGCCACTAGGAGCAGTACTGTTGGAATTTCTGGATACCTAACATTGCTGGAGGTAACACTTGTTTTTTACATTTTTTTGGTTTTTAGTGTTTATGATTGAATGCTTAAAGAAATATTTTGTAATATGTGTTTTGCAGGCATGGGTGTACGAACATTTTCCTTCATTGCGACCTCCACCAAACACGAAATTCATTGAAGGGGAGATGGTGCGGACATTAAAGTGGAAACATGTTACGGGAATTAATGACACTGTGGCATTGTCATCGTTAAGGCATACAAGAGAGGACTTGGACTTGATGGAGGCCCGAGAAGTAAGTTAACTAAATTTATCTTGTAGGTTGTAACTTGTCTTGTTCTGTTCAACTTACATTATCTTCTATTTTGTAGGTTGTTTGGGATGCTTATCGGCAATTTAGAACGGTGCCTGAGAATGACGTATGTTGGTTCTATGGGTGCATAAGGACATTGGACATTGAAGAGGTGTATCACCCAAACCGTGTCGTTCGTCAATTTGGCCATATTCAAGCTATCCCTCAGTCACCAATTCCTCCAAAGGCATCGAATCGAAGCGGGAAGGCGGAACAGTACAATGTCACTCATGAATCACGCGATGATGACTTTATCCATTGCAAATCATCTAGTCAATAAGGAACAAAGGATGGGAAAAGCCAGGTTTGATTGGAAATGCACGTCTGAGTACATGACTTGGTATCGAGGTGTTGCCGTGCGTCGTTTGACCGGTGTCAGCAAAAGAAAGCAACGAGATTCAAGAGAGGTAATTGACTATACAATCTATTTTGTTGTTTCTTTTTTCAATTTAATGAACGTTTTTATGTTTAACATGTAGGAGGATGAATGCAAGGGTAGAGTGATTGATGCGGTACGAGATGCGATTGGAAATGCTTCTAAAAAAAGCAAAAAGGATTTAGTGAAAGCGCTTCAGATGGCAGAAGAGTTCCTGACTACAGGTGCATGTACACAAGATGTTGAAGATGACGGTGTCGAAGCCCAAGAATCTAGTTAGATACAAGCTCAAAGACCAAAGAAGCGTTCGAGGACCGCGAAAAAGACTTAGTTGTCTTATAACATTGACACATTTATAACTTTGACACGTTTATTACTTTGATAAGTTTAATGTTTGGGTTGTTTAAAATGGTGTTTAGATTTAGTATTTGGATTTTGTAGACTACATTGGCTTATGTGAATTGGTTTTTTTATGTTTAAAATGGTGCGTATGTTATGTGAATTGGTTTTTTTATTCCCCGTTGAATTGCTATTTGTTCGTATGCGATTTGGGTTATTTGGCCTTTGATATTTGAATTGGTGTCACTTGAATTGGTGTGATCTATGGGCTTTTGCTATTTGAATTGGTGTGACTTGGTATTTTTGGCCTGTGTTATTTGAAATGCCTTTTCTTGGTTCTGTTTCTGAAAACGCCGCCCACACTGGCATTCATGGCACATTACAAATGCTGGTGGTACTGGCCTTTCCAGTAACAGAGTCTTGGAATAGGGTATTGGCTCTGATATCCAAAACGCCAGTCACATGGACGTTCCATGTGCCATAGGAACGTCCCCATGGATGACGTTCTAAGTATTTTATGGTACAGAGACTTTGATGATTTTGGGGCTTAAAACGTCACTATGAGGG
The DNA here is from genome assembly GCA_036785695.1 of Gentiana straminea. NCBI lineage: Eukaryota > Viridiplantae > Streptophyta > Magnoliopsida > Gentianales > Gentianaceae > Gentiana > Gentiana straminea. The sequence continues at coordinate 9,978,656 of JAVUPR010000265.1, forward strand.
ACGTTTCTAACTCAATAGAAACGTCACTATGGATGACGTTTTAAGGTTTTTTGGTACATAGAGTATGTTTGTTCTATGGGCTGAAAACGTCACTATTAGGGACGTTCCTAACTCAATAGAAACGTCACTATGGTTGACGTTTTAAGGATTTTTTTGGTACAGAGAGTATGTTTGTTCTATGGGCTTAAAACGTCACCATGAGTGACGTTTCTAACTCAATAAAAACGTCACTATGGTTGACCTTTTAAAGATTTTTTGCTACAGAGAGTATGTTTGTTCAATGGGATTAAAACGTCACTCTGAGAGATTTACAATGAAATATCACACATAGGAATTTAAAATATAGATCATTGTGCATCATGCCAAAATACATTAAACTAGTTCAACATATAGCATTTGAATTTACAAAACCGTGTTCCATCCTACACCCCCGCTCAGTCAGATAGATTGTCCAAATCAATATGATCCCCCATCCAATGATCCTTGACCACATCATGCCATAAATCGATCCTATGTTGATATTTCTCATACCATTTATTTGCTTCCAACATCCGAACCTTATGCCAATTTACGCTCACTCTAGGAAATGGACAAGTATCTTTCATAAACAAATGAACAAAATGGATACCCTTGCACAACCCCATCCATATATGGCGAGCGGGCCAAACTGAAGGTTTTTTCTTACTAGGAAAGAATGTTTGGTTTCCATGCGAGACATATAATATGCTTGCGGACACACCATATGCATTGCACACAACCCAACCAAGGTGACTGTCAAAATACTTGTACACTCCGCATGGTCCTTTTTCATGACAAACACAATCCATGCATTTTTCGTAGATCCATTCTTGTCCGCCAAATAATGCAACATATAGATCCCTGTCCGTCATCAATTCATAATGCAGTGCTATTCTCACCAATGACCAGTCGTTTTCTGTAAGACCTATTGCATGTGCTATTACTCTAAACCCGCAATTTCCATCACCCTTTACATCAACCATAGACGTAATGTGCTCATGAACATTTGGTGGAAACTCTTTAAGATACCTGTTTCCGACGGTAGAAGATACATTACGCTCAAACTTTGGAACCTTTGGCATTCTACCTTTGGATGCCGCTCGAGTCATTGAGGTTTTTTTCTTTTTGACATTAGAAGCACCTTGAGATGCAGGTGGAGTTGGGGCGGAAGAAACACCTTTAGACACTATCACGGCATTCACACTCGATAATTCTTTCTCAACGTGTTCAAACTTGCTCATCTCTCTCTTAGTTGAGGAGTCCTCAACTAACTTCCTCTTGTTTCCGGAACCCTTAGGGCGGCCACGACCCATGGTTTTTGTTTTTGGCTCTTGCAAAACCGTATTAACCGGTTGACAAATGTCACGTATCTTCACGATCAACCGTTTTCTCTCCCAAACCTCTGCCATCTTCAACTTTTCTTCTAAGGCATTCAGAACTGGTGCATAGTCTAACTCGGATTCATTTGGAGGTGGCCCTTTGATATGTAGGGTCTTCCAATGAATATCGATCGCTGATAAAGGGATGCATCCTGGCTTCTTCTTAAATCTAGCCATCTCATGTCTACACGGCAATCCATGTGTCTTTCGAATAGTACATCAGCACTTCTTATTCAACGCATCGCTATCATTTGTTTTTTCCAACTCAGCATACAACAAGCCCAATGCGTATATGGATACACGATGTTTAAGCTCTTTAAACAACACAACATCTTTAAATTTTTTTGGCTCCATGAAAAGAGACGTCTCAAATGACTTTTTGATGTTTTTGATCTCTTGATCGATCAAGCAAAGGCCGGCTTTCCACCCTGCAACCAAGTCCCCAAGCCTAGTTTTTAGCCAGTTTTTAAATACTGAATGCATTCCCTCGACTCTCGAGGTTGATATGTTTCCCAGATGAAAAACAGAGTTGGTCCATGCAGAGATGAATGCCTCCTTATGTGCGTTCAACCATGTACGAAAGACATAACCCATGACGTCTTCACTAAAAATCTTCGTACACTCTTCCAATCTCTCATTCAACTCATCTTCTGATTCGGATTTAACAACCTCTGTCCAAGCAGTCATCAAATCTTGCCAAACTTCACTCGTAGTCTTCGTCTTCAGATTCGCCACAAGACCTTTCTTTATATGCCACCTGCATATCAAGTTCTTTGCTTTTGGATAAACCACCCGAAAAGCGTTCATTAATGCTTCTTCTCTATCTGTCATGATACAACGTGTTTGATCACTTTTCTCACCAATTGCTTTCCGAAGCATAGTCAAAGCCCACGTGTAGTTCTCTTCCCTCTCCAAACAAAGTAGAGCAAATCCAATCGAAAATGTCATATCTGTACACGTAACGCCAACAATTTGCAAGAGGGGCATCTTGTACTTGTTCGTCTTGTATGTACAATCCATAAGCATCACAGTAGGAAAGCACTTTGCAAGGGACAAGCTTTCATTAAAGGCCCAAAAAACATCCTTCACTACATTTCCTTCGTCATGCTTACATTCCACGAATGATGTGTTCTTATCTGCCAAATTGAAAACCTCTTGCATCACTGTACGGCCCTCTCGTGCCTTCTTCTTTATCTTAGCATGAACATTGTAGATCGCCTTTGATGACGTACAATTCTTCTTATCATTCTTTCTCAACATACGTAGTAATGTAGTATATGTTTAGGCAAAATACCGCTGCGAGTCATTGTTGCAACAAAATCAACTTGTTCTCTATCAATCCGGCCGAGGTATGCATGACCCTCCTCATACTTCAATAACTTGTGATTATGTACACCATTCAATACTCTAACGGTCCACACCTCCCTAAAGTTATCCTTCAAGGTTTTCAATAGAAACGGACAACCGCATTTCTTTGTAGACGATTCTCTTGGCTTATTCTTTCCGGTACCGCCAACCTTTTTCTCGTATTCTCTTGGCAATCCACCCCTCTCACTTTGGAATAAAATGAAATGTGTCCGCTTTCCGGTCATGTTGGATCTCTTTTTCACAATGACAACGCCTTTCTCTCTTGCCAATGCCTTGAGGTGTTTGGTGACGGCTTCATGTGAATCAAATACCTATGAATAATATATGAATGTAATGAATACCAAGTCAAGTTTAAAAATCACATACATTTAAATAGTATAAGTTTTAGAGACTTACTTGATCAGTTGTAAAAATTGAAGTCAAATCGACTGATAACTCTTCATGTGGGTCATCCATTATTGAGAGTGTGGTATCTCAAACTTTCTAAATATTTTCTTGATCTTCTTCAATCATTTCATCAGCCGAAAACTGCAAGGAAACGTATATTTGTCATAGTCAATTGGATGAGAATAAGAAAATAACATATCCATTTAATAGTTTCTCACCTTCAAATACTCCTCCTCCTCGTCTAGTACTGGCCCCTCATCATTGCCTTTGTCAGGATTTGCGTCATTACATTGTTTCTACGGATTCAATAGTAGTAAAACCAAGTAAAACACATGTTGGAAAAATGAAAAAATACTGATCCAGAACGTCAGTGAGTCTGACGTTGTGTTGGAAAATCCAACGTCGTTTTTATTGACGTTGTAAAGGCAGCGTTTTGCAAGTCAAGACAAACGTTGTCAGTATTGACGTTGAAATGGAAAAATAAACGTCAGGGAGGCTGACGTTAAAAAGAAATATGTTTAAAGTTGATTGGCAACAAAAACGTCAGCCACAGTGACGTTGTAGTGGCCAAAGGAGCGTCATCAAGGCTAACGTTTTGGACATGCATATACATCTTCTCTGCTGTTGTAAACATCAACCATGGTGACGTTACTACTGCCTTACGGGCGACAGTATGGCTGACATCCCAGAAGGTTGCCATTGACGCTACGAAACGTAAAAGAACGACGGGGGAAGCCCTAGGGGTGATCGGAAATGGCGAAATAACACTATTTTCTTCCATTTATGACCTCTAAACATGATAATATGTATGTAGGAAGATTACCCATTAACTTAAATCACACATTGAACATAAAAAACGAAATTTTGAATCAAGAAATTACCATATTTGAGGAATTCTTCTTCTTCTCAACTTGGCTTGAAAATGGTATATCTTCAAGTGAGATTGCTACATCTTCTATATCACAATGCATTTGTTGTTCATTGTTATGAATTGATTCAAAATGTTGACTTTCAAAATTTGAATTGAGAGATGATGAAGGTTTCATGGATGTAGAGGGGAGGAAGATGATGAAGTGAAGAAGTGAAGAAGTGATGAAGATGATGAAGTGTTTTATGTTTAAGGTTTTAATTTTTTTTTTTGAGGGTAAAGGTTTTAATTGAATAGAAGGATAAAATTATTTATATAGGTTTTAGGAGGACTTGTTTATAATTTCAAAAATATGTGGTGTAGGTAGTAATTTTTTTATTAATTGTGTAGTGTGAGAAGTATAAAAATAATCAAAATAATCTTGTGGTGCCAAAAGCAAAATTTTGTGGTACAAGTAGTAAATGGGTGCAAGTAGTAAATAGAGGGGTCCAAATAGAACCCCACTTATTTTATTCTTTTCATATAAGGTAATTGTATGGATGGATGATTTTATTTTATGTAATATGATTATATGAATGGACGATTGATCATGGTCTACACCTCTAGGATAAATGTCGAATTTATTTTCTTTTGGTTTTTGATGTCCTAGGCTGTTATGAAGAACGAGTCTAGTTTATTTTCTGCATTATTCCAATAGCTCCCCCCTCTCTCCCCCCGCATATGCGGCGGGTGTATTTTTAATTAGTTAGAAATTACTGGCTCCGTCCAAAATGTAAGTTCGTTTGGATTTTTTCACACAGATTAAGAATGTTGTTAAATTGGTTATGCGTCATTAATTTTGATTAAAAATACTAAAATGACCTTTGACTGTTAATAATACAAAGTAGTGAAAAGTGGGTGTGTGTGTGTGTGTGTGTATAATAAATTATGGGTAAAAGGAGAAAAATGTAATAAATGCTTCATTGGTTATCTAAATGGACTTACATTATGGGACAAAACCAAAAAACTAAATGGACTTACATTTTGGGATGGAATTAATATGTAGCAAGATGGAGTGGAATATGATGGCCAAGAGAAGACAACATAGAGTAACTATGGAGGTTGCTGCTACCCATGATCATGATCCCGCGGTTTCCTCAATTTGTATTTGAAGCTACACATAAGAAAAATCCATGATCATACTAGTTATTTTGTTCGCGGAATGGTGTATTTACTTACTTTAATTTATTTATTCAGTGATTTTATGGTGGTCCATGACATGGGTTGTTTTTGTCCCCAGGACATGGCCTAGTGGTAAATGATTTGGGTGTTTTAAAAGGGCAGTTGGACCTTAAGCTGGAGTGTGGATGTTCGAATCCCATAAAGGAGTGACTTATTTGGACAAGGGGAATGGGAACCCTTACGGTTAGGGTTTAACAATTTTCTAGAATGTGTGGTTTTTTCAACACATGTGGGACTAATAAAAAATATTTAATCCTAATTGGTTCCGGACCACCAAGTCATACTTGTGGCCGGACAACCATAAATTTGCGTTATTTAATAATGTAGATATATGCATGTTGTATGATGAGACGAAAATGAAATGAATACTCACGTCAAAATTAAGTCAATAATTTGCATCCCACTATTATAGTGACGGTGAAGAGTCTTTGTTTAGATCCAACTAATCGGCTCTCGTCGAAAGTTGACCTACCTTAGGTATATCATTGTTATTGAGATATGATCATATGAGATCTCGTGAATAGTGGTTGGTTTCTATCTTGGTGGTAAGTAAAGAATTTGACACGGAGTAAGACGAGTGTGTTTGCCCCTCCAGTATGCGTCGGGTTACGAGTTAACTTATATTTTGCGGCGATTGGCCTTGTCATGACCATCTAATTTTGTAAGCAAGGGATTGAGTACCACATAGTGATGTGAATTGTCAAAGTGTTGACTAGTCAACCACTGCAAATCACACAGAAAAGTGATTGGTAAGGAGTTACTTACCTTTCGAAAGTTTCTTGATTGATCGGCCCTCATCGGGAATTGAGGTAACTCGATTGGATCTCAGCCGCTAAAAAAAATTGAAAATTTCTTGAAAGCCAATTGGGAGTAGTTGGCTAGTGGTAGAAAAACTTATATAAAATTTTAAAGTGTAAATTTATGGTTTTGTATGCATAAACAAAATACTTATATTATCTTTACTTTTTGTTGTAGAAATGTCGAACAAACTTAATCTGACGAAACAAACTTTATGCATTAGGAAACGAATCTCATAATCGATCTGAGGATTGAGAAATTTGAATGTGTGCTTGAGGCTCATGCACCGAATGCGCCTGAGGATGGTGAAAATTAAAAATCGGTCGAGAAGTATACTAAATATTGTTCTGACAGTGTTGATGCTACTTATATAATGTTTGCTTCTAAGACACCAGAATTTCAGAAGCAGCGTGAGTTTATGGATGCTTACACCATCATTGGTCACATAAGGGAACCTTATGCCTCACAATCAAAAACTGAAAGGTACGAAGTCTCAAAGACACGTTTTGGTTGTAAGATGGCTCCAGAAACTTTGGTGAGTCTACACGACCTGTAGATGATTGGATTTATAGAGAGAGGCATGAGAAACTTGGTTCTAAACTAGTGCATGAGTTAAGTATTGACTGGAATCTGCGATCTCTACCCAACTCTTACTCACGGTTTGTGCTCAACTATAACATGAACAAATTTGATTCGATGCTCTCGAAGTTGTTGAACATGTTGAAAACCATTGAGGGTCGTGTGGACAAAGGCAAGAAAGTGTGTTTTGTGAGTTCTTTGAAGGGCAAGAAAAATGCCCAAAAGAAGAACAAGAAAAGAAAGGAGCCCGCTAAGACGAGAGGCAAGATAGTCAAGAACAAGGATCAAGATGATTGTTTCCATTATGGCAAGACTGGCCCAGTGGAGAAGAAACTGCAAGGAATTCTTGAATATCAAAAAGAACAAATAAATGAATGAAATGTACGCAATAACCTAACACGTATAAAATTGAACACACATTAGGCTCCCAATAAATGAATCAAAGGGAATCTTATGCATTTCCTCCTACTTTAAATCATTAGAAAATGGCATTATTTGAGACTAGCTTTGTCTCCCTTAGACACAGGGGTACCATATTGTTTACAATACATCATGTCGAATCTCATACGAAAACTTTATCGATATAGTCTGTTTGTAATGATCCAATAATACCTCAAGAATAACCCTGATATACCTGGATCCCGAAAAACTAAAAATAGCGTCTTCTAAATCTTTCAACTCAAAACCGAACGAGATAAATGATTTAGTTTCACGCCCAAAATCTATATCGTTACCGGTAGTCATCAACATGTCAAACCACGAGTATGAACCTACTCCCACAAAACTTATGGTAGATACATTCATCAACCGAATTTGACTCAGAAAACCAAACGAGACAACAATTTGATGAATCTAACATACCATTGACAGGAAAACCGTTTGAGTCCGTAGATGGATTTCTTTATTCTGCAAACCATATTCTTTGCGTCACCAAATGCAAAGTTTTCTGGAAGCATTGAATCAATGTTTCATCAATGTCACCACTGACAAACATTGTCTTTACATCTATCTAATCTAATGTAACTCATAATCCATATAAGCAAGTAGAACAGCGATTCTCATCACATATCAAACATCACACAGCAATACATTCATCAATGAAATTGCATAACATCAATAAAAACATAATAAAGATACAACTTTAATTAAACTCACAGACAATCCAAAGTTGAGATCAAAACTTTGCTGAGACGGTTTCACAAAGCTTGTTCAATTCGGACTCAGCCTCTACTCATCCTCAGAACGAACGAAAAAAAGAAAAAAAAATATATTTTTGGCTCGGTTGACCGAAGGTGTTCACTCGGTCGACCGAGTGAGTGCTTCTCTTTTTTTTTGATGTTTGAGTTCTGCCTCCGTTCCAGATGAATTTTCGTGTTCTGTGCTGCTGCTGAATGCCGTCCTTTTATAACCTTCTTCGAACTAGGGTAACAATTATCCCTTTTTTCTTTTCTTAAAATAATAAAACCCTAATAAAAATATGATAATTCCAATTTTGCCCTTCTAGATATATCTTCAATTAAAATGCGGCTCGAAACCCTTCGGCTCGTTGACTCGTCCATGATATGCTCGTTGTACCTACAATAATAAAAACGTGCAAAGTGTAACATCACATATATAAAGATATTTACCAATAAAATCACATAATTAACCCGAATTTGCACTTAAATACTTTTAAAACTCATTTGCTCAATAAATCAATTAAACGCTTAATTTCTATGCGAATTATACGAATATAGAGAGAATTGCTACAAAATATAACGATATAAATCACATAAAATCACCCTTAACATATACTGAAAGGGCCTTTCAAATAAACCAGAGAGAAAGCCTTTTATAATATATACTCCTTTTGAGTGAAGTCTTTGATGTCAAGACAAACCTTATATCTTTCCACATTACCATCTGAATCCCTCTTGGTCTAAAATGTTCATTTACAACCAATGGGTTTCGATCCTTCTGGTAATGGTAGAAGATCCTAAATGCCATTGTCCTTCATGGACTTCATCTCATATTGCATAACCTTAATCCACTTACGAGAGTTGTAGCTTTCCATGGCTTGGGAAACGGTAACCGGATCGTCCTCTATAATTCCATGATCCTTATGCTTAAAGAGGTAATTGAACAATATAATCATACTGAATTGTTGACCTCATCTCTCTAATGGAGTTCCTAAGTTGCGGTGCCACTGATTTCTCATGTGGTACCTCATATGCTCATTTTGCTCCTGTATAGGTTCTTGAGGATGTTGAGGTTGCCCAATTGAAAGTTCAAGAAGAAGTTCAAGAATATTGTCATAAACCGTATCAAGAAATAGTATACATCCCATTCGGGAAAAACAAATTGTTACCAACTGCCACTGTAGGAGAGTCATGGAAGCTCTTCTTTAAAGACAATATTTTATACCTTATCTTCCCCCAAACTCAATATCCTCAAAGAACCTTGCAGATCCCGTCTAATAAAAACAAAAAACTGGAAGTAGGACCATAGAACTTAAAACCCCTAGATCTCTTAGAACACCACATTTCATAACAGTTGACCATTCTTGCCAATTTTATTTCCTTTGGCTTATAAGGCCTAACCTTAGTTGGACAACCTCCAATATGATTACACCGAATACTGGGTTACCATAGTCCATGTTTCATATGGGGTTTTGGTTACTGTTGTAATGGGTATTTGTTTAGTATGAAAGCTGCTGATTTTTATTTCCAAATTGACGGCCATATAGGTAATAAAAAAACAAATCATTGCCTATGAATGTGCTACTTTGTTGCTGAACATTCCAATATACTAAAGGGGATATAGACAGCAAGTGACCATATGTATCAATTCTAAGACATACTTAAAGCAAGCCAATACATAATCTCCCTATGTCGGTTTGTTACCCCTTAATACAACCTACTCAGACAAAACCATCTGACATATCAAGAGGACCAAATGTTCAATCTGACACAAGCCTTTATATTCTCTTTCAAGAAATCTTCCATAAATGCTGATGTCAAACCATGTAAGAACCATCATCAGTTAAATTTGATTGTGCATGAAAACTATATGCAAAGTGTTATTAAGGATACAATGGTATCCACCAAATTTAGATTATCACTGAAAGCCAAATAATTAGAACATATTTAATCTGAATACTGGAAAAGACTAACTGTATCATTCTTAATTGAACAAGAATGTCCTGATTTGTCCAATCAATAAATGAAAAAAAAACCGAATTCCGCCATAATGACGGCCTGATAAGTCTCTTCCAAGTGTAGAAAATGTTCAATCTTCGGTAACAATCTAGTTTCTGAATAGCCTTAAACTTTACTATATCGGCATCACCCACAAAGATATATCTTTTCAACTGGTGATCGATAATGCTAATTACTCTGCATATTCATGCTCAAGTGATCAGTTGCTTCAGAATCTGTCCACCAAGTGTGTTCAGACACATAAATCAACTCAACTTAACAAACCAAAAAAGCCAAAAAAAAAAAAAAAACTTAACTTAATTTGCTCAGCAAGCATTACACTACAAGCAATCTTTATTGTGTACCTACCTATTGACATAAGAAACAACTAATATCCTTATGTTGTCATTTATGCCCCTAGTGTTGAATACCAGCAGCTTCCTTAAACTTAAATTTTATTGTGCCCTTACCTTTAATGGTGACCATATTTAGTACTTTATGGTTGCCCAAATTTAAATCATTCGACTTCTTGCACTCAGTGGGAAATCGATTTCTTCAACTCCCACCATTCCTTATGTCAGTTATAACTGACATTTAATTTACCATATTGTGCTTGAAGATATAGAATGATAAATGCACCAGTAGTCCATCACAGATATCCAAATCAAATATCCGAAGTTTGGAAATCAAATGAGCTAATTTTAGAATGTGCCATTATGTTGCATTAGTCCTTGTACCTTATAGAGATTAGCTAAGACATGACAAGTTGCCTCGCCTTTCTCTTCATGGCATTGTGCAACTCTATTAAACACACAAAAATTTCCTTATTGGTCACCATAGCATTTATGTCACTTCTAAGAGTATTTGAATTGGCTTCCCTATTGATCAAAGACTCCACTTGTTTGATCATTCACATTTCTCAAAGTACAAATTTGTTTGACTTTACTATTCTAACTGAGAGGTTTATGAGGATCATATTTAAATGTCAAGTCTAGATTCATAATGCCAAAGAACATAATAAACTCATTCTTTCTAACTCTTGAAGTCATAGACAATTAGTGGAGGAATATAATGCTTTAAGGAGCATATATACTTTAAAGCATAACTTAAAATAAATACATATAACAACTTAATTAACCTTAAGCTCACATATATAAGATCCGAAGAATATCCAAAATCAAACAAATTTATGATATATTTTTCCATCACAAAATGCCGGCACGACATTAATATCTCATCTTTGGACGATAATACTAACTCGTAATTGACATCTTGGCGTAGTGATCAAACACTGACAATAAATCCTGTCAAATAATAGACCAATCTTTGGACCGTATCTATTATCCACATGGAAACCGAATAATTATCACATATTTATCACCACATGTGTATTTACAATTCTGCCAAATAATATCCTTCATTTGGGCCGAATACTATACGCGTGAATTTATAAAAACACAAACTATTTTACATCCCATCGTGAATCTATTTCCACGTAAAGGTCACTTTGACGACATATCGTTTCAACAAATCCACTAGAGACGTAATAAATACAAATACCGCAATATATCAATAATTGATTTTACCATAATGATCTTTAAAATAGATCTATCAAAATTGAGTTATTTATTTTTTCAGATCTTATTATAATACTTTATATGGACAAATTGTGGAATAAACGTCCAACGGAATAAAAGCCCAAAAACATTTTCTAAGTCCTAAATATACATGTATATTTAACCTGGACCGAACAAAATGATGCATTGCTTCAATTACTAAACAGTTTTTAATTCACAACGACTACAGCAAATTGCAAACTTTACTGATACCGTACTTTATGTCTAATGCCACGGACAATCTTACCGTAACCCCATTTATTTATTATAAATGTCAGGAATTTCCTTTATTTTTATTTTATTTGATTTATTTTATTTGATTTTAACAAGACAAAAAAAGGAATAAACTTATAACCCTATTCCTGATGCTGTCGACTTTAGAACACAAAGGTCCACAAATAAAATATAAATAAATAAATAAATAAGCCTTCGACTTAACAAGAATCTCATCTCATCTCAACTATATCATCGGCCTTTTATTTCGAAGCAGAATCGGCAGCATAATAAGCCTTCGACTTAACAAGAATACTACAAAACATTTTCTTTTAAGACTGATCCGTATAAGCGAATTGAACCGTAAATAAATAAAAACGATTCCCGATAATCTAACATAATCGCTCTGATACCACTTGTTGGATCTAACCGTAAGTGATGAATCACTTTGATCCAGGATCGTTTATGCTAAACTATCAAGAATCTGAACTAAAGATGAAAAACGGAAGCGTACCGAATCTGTAGTGCTGCAGATCTCCCGTAGGATCCGATTTTCTAGATCTACACACTTTCTGGAACTGTTCGGAGAACCCCTTTGAAATCCTCTGTAATCTCTCTGATGATGGGAGACAGAAGAGTTAGAATAGTGTGTGACCTAGGGACCGTTACCCCTTTATATAGTTAATTATATTTTAGGTATTTCTGATTCTACCCATCAACGAAACAGAAATTACCTCTTAGTCTCTACACATAAAAGACCCACACCCTAATGATACATCATAACCCAATAACCATAAACCCAATAACCATAACCGTATTAGATCACTTTCACATCGGGCTAATTTTTATTGACAGTCCATAACAAATAATTATTTCACATATAAGCCCAACGTTGGATTAATGATCCAACATTAAGTATTGACTGGAATCTGCGATCTCTACCCAACTCTTACTCACGATTTGTGCTCAACTATAACATGAACAAATTTGATTCGATGCTCTCGAAGTTGTTGAACATGTTGAAAACCGTTGAGGGTCGTGTGGATAAAGGCAAGCAAGTGTGTTTTGTGAGTTCTTTCAAGGGCAAGAAAAATGCCCAAAAGAAGAACAAGAAAAGAAAGGAGCCCGCTAAGACGAGAGGCAAGATAGTCAAGAACAAGGATCAAGATGATTGTTTCCATTGTGGCAAGACTGGCCACTGGAGGAGAAACTGCAAGAATTCTTGAATATAAAAAAGAACAAGCATGGTGATGCTTCGACTCCCCATGAGCTCTTGTCCTTGATATAGCAATAAGAATGAGTATATTTTTATTTATATTTTTTGAGGGGAAAGAATGAGTATATTCAACAAGCATATTATTGTGTGAAGTTTAGAAATATGGTCGAAGTATATATAGTATGAGGTACATGTAAAAGAGAATTAAAGTGAGAAGTTGTGCATGATCGAAGTGTGTACAGTTCTATATCCAATATTGTGAATGCTTAATTTCTCACCATCACCCACTACCAATGCCTTAATACCAATAAAATTAGCACTAAAATGGTAGTTATTTGTATCATATGTAACATGATTGGAAGCATTACTATCTATACACCAAGATGAGTCATAGACATGTTGAAAAGATGCCACATACATGAATTTGTTTAAGGTCAGCAACATTGCTCATGTAATCTGCATCAAACTTGTGTCAATGCAATGTTGTAGTATGGTCATTCTTTCCACTTAAGAGCCACTTAAATCTGAAGTCTGAAATCTGAAGATAATCAGATCGTTTAGTATTGAAACCAGCAACCGAGATTGAACTTTAGAGAACCTATCTGAGCAATAATGTTTACTATTGTTGTCTCATATTCCTTATCAAGACCTTTTAATGAAGCAAGAATAAGAAGTCCAGATTTAGAAATAGGATAGATTATCAGAGTGAAGATGTTAGTTACAATGCATAATAACCAATGTCAAATAGACTTGGGAAAATAATAACACTACAAAAATGGAAAGAAAACAAAAAAGGTAATGCTCATAAGTTTACAATGTCATTTAGTTTGTCATCGTTACATAGTATATTTCAAGACAAATTCGAAAATGTCCAACCAATTCAAATCCCACAACATAACCATATAACTTATCCAACTAAGGCATTGGAATCAACTGCTTTCTGCAGTTCCCTTTAGCTAAATTTTCCACAACAAAGCCCCAGCAAAAAAAAAATTGGGGGGCCAAAAATGGTGACCCTGGGGTCCCTTAAGGCAAACAGTTGACTGCTTTCATAAGACAAAATGAAAACAAGCTCGAAAATGTGAGGTGGCTTTGGTTTTTTTTTTTTTTTTTTTTTTTTTTTTTTGCTATGGACTAAAAGGGGTTTGATTTACCAATGAGAGAACCACATGGGCTTATTTGAAACGCGAAATGAGTGCCGAATGATGGTTTTTATGAACACAGATAACAGAGTTAAACAGAAAGAGCCCTCAAAGGAGAGATCTTGACTGTATACACCGATGATGCAGAGATCTCGAGACAGCTTGATTTTCAGACATCACTTCCATGAACAAGTCTACTACTGCTGCTTCCACTTGTAGAGGTTGTTGACCCTGATTGCAATGTGCTTAAATGAGAGACAGTCGTACTTTTCGAGGATAATGAACCAACCGAGGCACTAGAGTTTACGACAGATGGCATACGGCTAGACAAGGAATCCTTGTTGTTAGATACAGATATAAGTTCAGGATGCAAGTTAGAGGATGAAGATGATGGAGCCAAAGTACCCATAGAAGATCCAATAGGATAAGGCGCAACCGGCATATCAGCCAGAGAAGACGCCGAAGGACTGTAGCTTAGTGTTCCCCCCATTGGATGATTGAATTTGCATGAAGGCCCAAATTTGCATACTCCATTTTGTGCATAATGCAAACAATTAGGAGCCTCCTAAAAAAATAAAAAATAAAATAAAATAAGTAAAAGTAATCATCAAGACTTAAGCAAAATGATGAAAATCATACAATCAGAAGCAAACAAGAATGAAGGTTAATAGCAAGATGAAAAGGCACAAAACATTTTAATCAATTATGAACTTTTCCAGGAGCATACCGGACGAAGAGGTAGGCCCATGGGGCTGAGAACGAAAATTGCTTTTCCAGAATTCCATTCAGGTGGATGAAAATATCGACATGAATCCCCAAATTTACAATCCCCAGTCCTCATATAGTACTGGCATTCCACCTGACCAGGTTTTTCAGGAAATGCAATTTCATTGTGGCTACTTTTTGAAGGAACAGAAGGAGAAGCTGATAGATACTGCCCTGTATACGCTTGAGCAGAAGGATATAGCTGTGATAAACCATAAACAGGCGATGCTCCAACAGTAGATTGCGTACTTGCAGATGTTACAGGACTAATTGGCGCCTACGCATTGTAGAGTAATGATTACATGGTGGAAATATAAAAAAAATAAAACAAAATGTTGTACTGCCATCTCTCCCCAAAGGCTTAAACTGATGGGAAGGTAGATAATTAACATTATATCTCAATATGCCCCCTCAAGTGTGGGCCTATAAGATGGGAGAGAGACCCGTGTGAGCCTATAAGGAGGAAGATAGGCCCAACACTTGTAGGTATATATATATATATATATATATATATATATATATATATATATATATATATATATATATATATATATATATATTGGAAAATTTTGTTTGGAGCGGGGTTTGAAGATAGGGCCTTCTGCTCTGATACCATGTTGTACTAGCATCTCTCCCAAAAGCTTAAGCTGATGGGGAGGTAGATAATTAACATTATATCTCAATACAAAATTGTAAGTAAATGTCTTTATCAACACGTGACTACTAACTTAGGCTATACATACCGGATATGAAGTCCACCCCGGAACAGAATACATCCCAGTGGGAAGCAGCATAGGGCCATAGGTCCCAGGGACGTATGAGCCTGGAAGCATAGTAGGCGTAGAAACTGGCCAATTTCCAGAAACAACACCATATGGTTGAGATGATTGAACAGGAGGTTGCGTGGTAGGGTAAACTGAAGGTGCAGGAATTGGACCAGGGACGGGTGCTGTCATTTCTGCACCGGCTGGCTGAGGATGATGGAATTTACATGTAATACCAAACTTGCACTCCCCTGTTTTGATATAATAAGTGCATTCCTTTTCACCCTGTGAAGTAAACTTACATGAACACATCAAGCATATGACCAGAACAATTAGAAAGAAAAGAAATTTGAATACTAGCGAAAAGTGAAGAACAAACCGGTCGTAACGGGTACCCATAAATATTGAAAGCCTCTGGACTTTGAAATTCACCACCCTGTTTTGGATGATGATACTTGCAGGTAGAACCAAATTTGCACATTCCTGTCTTCATATAATACTGCAGAATAGAAGGCACACAAGAAGATACCGTTTAAATAAGAAGGCTGTTAAATGTACCAAGACAAAAGACACACAAATCATGAACTAACTTGAACTATCGGGTAAGAAATCGCAAATTCTTATGAATAAACATATTAGCTTATACGAGTTCAGAATTATAGGACCGATAGCAACAAAGATTTAGCAAGAACAGAACATAGGTGAAAATTCCACATCCACAAATAGACTAAAAACAATTCCAATCCAAATGACAGAAAACAACAATGCCAAAGCTACAGTGGTTCCTTCAGAGCAAATACATTGTAAAGACAAACTAATAAATGTTTACCCATTAGCGATAAGCAATGAAACTGATTTTTAAAGTGTGAAGTTTATTCATTTTCTTATTTTTCCCTGATCCAGATATGTACACTAGCTCAACCATGAAACTGGGAGTTTACTTAAATGGGCTTGAAACTAAAGTGCATTCAATCAAGACACACTAAGAAGAAAGAAGATAGCTCTATTGTTTCTTCACATCTACAGGAAACCCTTTCCGTGTCCAAGAAATACCCCATTTTTTACCTGTAGTTTAAAATTTGTATGAAATCCACAAGATAAACATGAAGAAAACAAGCATTGGACAATTATAGAAGAGAGAGATAGGAGTGCTAACATACAGAGCATTTGAATCCATCCATAAACTCAAAGCAGAAAGGGTCCACAATGCAAGGATAATAAAAGGTAAAAGATCCACATAGCAAATGCAATGTGTTGGAATTAAGCACGAGAAAATTCAACAATTCCCTGATGTGAAACGTTACCAGAACAAAACACCGGTTCACAACCAATCAAATACGCCAATGGGAAGTACCTGGCAGACTGGTTGACCCATTCGATCAGGGTACTCTCCTCCTCTGGCCCTCGCAGCATCTCTCAAGGCCTAATGTACATAACCACGAATCGAACAAACACATGTTAACTTTGCCTTATAGATTCTTTGAATAAATGTTAGCTTTGCTATAACAAAATATTACAACAACTGTTATGATCCTTCAACAAAGTCAGCAATATGAAGTCAATCATACACCTGAAACTCAGTAATCACATGCAATCTAAAATCCAAATTAAACCCTAGATATTGACAAAACTTCCTCAAAAGCTCAATTATTTAACACAGCTTACGGGTCCACGATCACGGGGATGATTGAACCGACATCGAGCACCATATCCACAATACCCAGTTCTCAGATAGTACATGCAATCAGCCGCCTCCGGCCTTACCGGATACGGTTCTTGCCCACCACCTCCAACGCTTAACTGCCACATGGACTCTGCATTTTCGAACAATAAAACAACAATAATAACAATGTGGATTAAATACAACCCCTCCAAGACAATATTTTTGCGCCAAATTTACTGAAATTCAAATGAAATAAACAAACAAAAAAAATGCAAAATTTAACAAGACCCCTGCACTCACCTTCAAGCCCTGTTTCCCCACCAGGGACTGTCCATTCCGACACCGGATCCGACTCAAAAGCACCCTCCATTTCTTGGGTTCTATTGTAACTTTCCATTGGACCAACTATCATATACATTCAAATCCAATACAATCTATATACAGAATTTAAAACGTCTGGTGTAAAAAAGCACAACTGCCAGATGAATATCAGCACTATTGTGGAAGGCGGAAAGTGTGTGTATGTGTGCGTGAAAGGTATGAAATGGGTTTTGATCGAAGGGAAGGAAGAGAGGTTTGGGAGGTTTCAGTGAGAGAAAAGAAAAATAAAGTGATGATGTGATATTTTCAAGTGTTTGCTTTTTCCCCACTCTCCGTGCAGTTTGTATGTTATTGCAAGTATGGTGATGTAAACACTTCTCCTCCTCGTTTTTTATGACTTATTTTTCCCTTCCGTTTTCTCTGTATGCGATAAAGTGAAAAGTCTTTGCTTCACTTTCCCGTTTCTCTTTTCTTCTCCTTCTATTTGTAGCTAAATGTTAAATTTAAATAGTATAGTCACTTATTCGCATTAAATAAATCTTCTATTTGTAGCTAAATGTTAAATTTAAATAGTATAGTCACTTATTCGCATTAAATAATTTGGAGACATTGTGAAAGTCTTTTCTACAATCAAAAACTGAATTTTAGTAGTTATATTGTGTTAATCGACTTTAAAAAAGTAGGTTTTGATTCTAGAACCGAATTTCATAAAGTCGATTCTGTGAAAACGATGATGCATTGATACGTGTGATGCATCAGTAGAATAAGTGGATGCAAATAATAACCCATCAAAAAAAAATAGTGAATTATTATATTTTTTTTCATCATTTTCAATACATAAATGTAAACCCAAAAAAAAAATTTGGCCACAGTGATGGTGTATATGAGAAAATGAAAATCTATAACAAAGGGATCAAAACCGAAACTCTAATCATGTTTCCAAAATCCGTTGAGCATAGGGGTGTAATCGAGCCGAGTCGAGTCGAGTCGACACTCCTTAGGGTTCGAACTCGACTCGATTAAAAAAATTTAGGCTCGAAACTCGGCTTGAGCTCGATCGAGTCATAAAAAAGTAAAATCGAACTCGACTCGCTAAGTATTTCATATAGCTTGACTCGGCTCGAAAGCTTGATTATTTTCTTAGAATTCATTTAATTTTTAATGAAATATGATAAGATCGAGCTCGACTCGAATAAAATTTTTTGAAATATAAAAAATAATATTTTATAATAAATTTAATTAATTAAATAATTATTTAATCAAACTCGATAAGCTCGCGAGCTACTCAATTACTATATTTTAAAACTCGAGCTCGGCTTGGTTAATTATTCGAGTAGCTCGACTAGAGCTCGAACTTCAAAAAACCGAATCGAGTCAAACTCTATTGCGAGTCAAGTACGAGTAGCTCATGAGTAGTCCAGCTCATTTATAGGCCTAGTCCCTAGCCTAAAAGACGAACTTTAGCCTCCTACATAGCCTAGAACACAATTTGTGTGCGAAAAACGCTAAATATAATGGCAGTCAAAGTGGAGTGACATGTTATACTCTCACCTTGAGCTCTCATCTCCTTCTTTCTAGGTTTTCCACTCTCTTCTTGTGCTTCCATTACTTTCACTATCCTTCTTCACAGCCTCAATTGTTTTCCCAACATAAATTCCTTCTTTCCTTCTTTCTTTCTTTCTATCCCCTCGATCCACCTCTCACAGCGATAAAGATAAAATTCAAAACCCCCTAAACCACACCACAATCACAAAAAGCGAAATTATTTGTTATAGTGGCTGAAAAGACAATAATGTATTGGTTTAATTAAATAAAAAGTAAAATTTTCTTATTGATGTTTTATTTGCTTAATTGCATAGATATAAATGATACTGCAGGACTCTAGTGGTGCATATGTAAACATAAACCTCAATGTACATGATGATTGAGTTTATGGTATACTGTCTTAAACATTGAGTCCGTGGTGAAATTGACTAAAGTTCATTGATGACTAGAGTTCGGGATCTCACAGTCAAACCATTATTAGTGCCCCAGAACACTTAAAGTGTGACACGATGATCCGAGCCGTTGGTGTTAGTCATTTTAGTGTCTGCACTAATAGGTTCCACGTAGGACTGGACCGATTCAATAATATGATCTCGTACTAAGTCCATAACGAGAAATTCTAATTGAATCAGTAGATGGTCATTTATGGATTGAATCTTAATCGTGATATAATTATAGTCACATATCTTTTCACGGGTGGTGTTTGATTTGGCGGTACGATTAGCTAAGTGGTGTATTCCTTAATCCCAATCATTTTAGTGTCGCTCAGGGATTGTTAGCCGGGAACGTAAGTCACAAATATGGAGTCCACTCCTTCCTCGAGAAGGAAGTAGATAGATGGTTCCCTTAGTTGTTAATCTTGGTACTGATCGATCGATTGTGCACACCTTTGATATGATGAAATGCATATTGGTCACTAAATGAGTTGATGATAGTTTGAGAATAAGAAGTTATAGAGGTCTTACGGACAATTTCTTGCTCTATATTCTATATTCTGAAAGAGGGCAATCTCATCTCTCTGGTGATATAACGTCAAGATTAATGAGACGGTGATTTGACTGAAGAGTTTGGTCGTTCAAATCAATGGAGCTTTTGGATATAGGCACATGGACCTCAGCTTGTCTCGAGTAACCCTCCTCGGAAAAAAAAAAAAAAAAAACTTTTTTTTAGCTAATGCACAATTATAGGATAAATGGAAAGTTAGAATAAAAATATTTTTCCTAAAATCTAAGTATTAAAGTGTAATTAGTAAAAAAAAAATAGTTTTTCAAGGACAATAGTACTCATGCTTAATTGACGTGATAAATAAAAAAATAAGGAAATATGCTGTTCTCAATTTAAATGATAAATAAGTGGCAAAAGAAATCAAATCAGGGAATTGTTTTCTGAATGGGCTAATTACTGTCTACAGAAATGGGCTTAATAAAGAGGTGTTTGTTAACATAATTGAGCATTTATTTTAAAGAGTTTAAGAGGTGGTTAAATTAAAATGTGTTTGATAACAATATTTCATATTTAGAAAAAAAAAATAAAAATTACACACCTTAATTACTTTAGAACAACGGATTTTTGTTTATTTAATTTTTTCAAGCGGAGAACATTTGAAATTTACTACATATGGTTGGATATGGCGGTTTGCCAAAGTGCTTATTTGTTTTCTTTTGGTTTTCCGGCGGTTTGCTTTGGGTTCTCCTCACGTCTTGTATCTTTCAAGCCTTTGGGCTTGTAAATGACCGAGGGTAAGGAGTGGAGATCGCGTAGTTGGAAGATGATGAGCTGGTTGTTTGTGGATCTAGGCCCGTTCCCTGCCTAGATGCGGTTGTCTTCTGCTTTGCATGTGGCCGGCGACGGCACTTTTTTTTTTCCAAGAGGCAAAGCTATGATAATCGGGGATGGTTGTTGTGGTTATCTGGCGGTGCTAGCTCTCATAATCCCATTTGGAGCTGTTAACGAGCCGAGCCGAGGCGAGCCAAGTATTGGTGATTCGAGCTCAAGCTCTTTTAGCTCACGAGCTCGTTGGAGCTCGTTCATTCGTTAAACGAACAAAAAAAATTTGTTCGAACTTGGCTCGTTTAAAAGATGAAATGTTCGAGCTCGTGTTCGAGCTTAGCTTGTTAAACATATTGTTGTCTTCCAACTCAATTTGGCTCGAGTTCGGCTCGAGTATAGTTCGTTAAGGTATAAAACATAAAGTGCACATACAAATATAACAAGGTATAGATTAATATTACACATATCACGCTACAATAATCATATTATAATAGTATGTAAATATTATATAAAATCAATCTATAATATCAATTAGATGAATAAATGACTTATCCTCGTTTGAGTTAGGGTTACTGTTTAAATTGATGTATTTATATAAGCACGTTCGCAAATATAATCGAACGTTCGCGAACCAAGCTCGTGTTCGTTCGTTAAGCGAACGAGCCTAAAATCATGTTCAAGCTCGGCTCGTTAAGCTAAACGAACAAACGATCACGAACAATAACGAGCCGAACACGAGTTTGCTCACGAACGGCTCTGTTCGTTAACATCTCTAGTCCCATTAAGGCTTCGGGATCCTAGCCGGAGATTGTGGTTGTTGCTTTTATGGCGGAAGAGCTTGTCATTCTTCCGGGCTTCTCTCTTCATGCGGATTTCCTGGTGGTTCCTACCTTTGCCATGGATCTCTCTTGTTTTTAGTAATGTTGCTAATCTGGTTAGCTATGTTTCTGTATGGCCTTTATGGGGATAGCTTCTTTGTCGAAGTTACTCCGAGGAGTCCATTGCTTTGACAATAATTTCCTAGTTTAGTTTGTATGTTGTGGTGTACTAGCGGATTGCTGGTTTAGTGTGTTTGTTTTAGTAGCTTTGTTGTTTTTTTATTGTTTCTATAGTCCGCACGGTGCTCTGGCGTTAGTCCGGTTCTTTCAGCTTTTAATAAAATATTTCATCTTTCTGCAAGAAAAAAAAATCATTTCGGTGGTTGGATCGCTACTTATCGCTGAATCGAATTTTCCCAAAAAACCTACCCACGTTTGTGCATAGTATTGTTAATGAGCCGAGATGAACCAAGTATCAGTTGTTCAAGCTTGTGTACGATTAGGTAATGAGTTTGTTCGTGTTTGTTTGTTTAACAAACGTACAAAAAAAATATATTCATGTTTGGTTTGTTAAGATCACGAGCTTGTTCGTGAACGTTTCTTTAGTAAACGAACAAAAATTATGTTCATAGTCAGCTCATTCATAAAGAAAATTTGTTCATGCTCGTGTTCGAGTATGACTTACAACACGTATTTTTGCTTTCCTGCTTAAGTTCTGATTGAGTTTGGCTCGTTATGTATCAATAATCAAGTCCAAATGAATAAATAACGAAGTACAAAACAATATTCAAACATCATAGTAGCAACAACATTAGGAGAACTCTATAAATATTCTATAAAATTACTCTAGAGTGTCTATGAGATTAATAAATGGCTTACCATCTTATGTGTTAGGGTTATGTTGTACATTGGTTTATCTATATAAGCAGCTTCACGATATAATCAAACGTTCGTGAGTTTGCTCTTGTTTGTTCGTTCATGAAAAGAATTTATAATATTGTTTAAACTTGGTTCGTTGAGCTATACAAACGAACAATCACAAATACTAACGAGTCAAATACGAGTTTTTTCATTTAAAAACACTATTTGTGCACTCATAATCTTATCTTTCTATATTTTTATCTCAAAATCATTTGAATGTATGAGTCTTATGATCTGAATAATGTAGTATTATTATTATTATTATTATTATTATTATTATTATTATATATATATATATGTATATATATATATATATATATATATATATATATATATATATATATATATATATATGTATGTACACACACACATCTATGTTAGGATAAATCTCTAAATAAAATCAAACTTCAGATTTTAGACTTTAGTTTTCAGATTTAACAATCGGACCTTAGGTAAAGTTTTTCCTAAAGCAAGAAACCCACTTAATCGGAATAAGTGATGAAATTTCTAATGGGTTTTTTTTTATCTAAGGAATTAAAAAACTCTAATTGGGCTTGGTGGCCCATCTAAGAGAATTAAGTCTACTTAAGGATCTAGATCCTTCCTATGCCTTATTTAATTCTATAAAAAGATGTCATCCTACAATGGATAAGACATAATCTTCTACATTTAATTGAGACGCCATTTTTAGGTGTATTTTGAGAAAATGCTACCTCTTCACAAATACTTAGATTTCTAAAATAATATCAAGATTTCATCTTCTTCATGGAGCTAAATCCTTTCAAAGGATTCTTGGAGCATGCTTTAAGGAATGGATCACCATATTTGTGTTGAAGAGATATTGCTGGAAGATCTTGGATTCCACTTATCTTTATCTTTTTCATCAAGTGTTGGTATAAATCTCTAACACCTTAAGCATTAAATCTATGTGTGTTACTTGTACATTATTGACATTAGGTAATCTCACTCTCATTTTAAGATACAAATTTGAGATTATTTAATTTCTTTAGAGAGTACACAATGCGATCTGTGGCACCTGAGTCCAAGATCCATTTGATAGGTTTTACCATGCAAATGTCACATGATTCTTGAATCGGTGAGAAATGTTGGTTCGTTGTTTTTATCTGGTTAATTGCATGTTCAGAAGATTCAGAATTCAGCAGGGTCATCAAATTCTCTAATTGTTGTGTACTAAGACATTGAAACTCTGACCTAGTTAGCTCAAGATCATGATCTCCTTCATCAGCAGACTGTTCTTCACCTACCCAATCTACCATGTTAGCTCTCTTGGACTTAAACTAGGAGGATATCTGATGACGCTTAAAATAGTCTATCCTACGGCATCAACATTCTATCCATTATGAGCTAAAAGTAGTTGTTTCGACCTATAAATATGAACCATTTGAGTAGAATATCATATGTCGGGTTCGTGAGTCGAGTAATTTGCACTTAACGTTTAGTTTCCCTATTTCAATAATATTTCGTGCGTTATTTGATTATTTTCAGGATACGAGATATTTGGCTGAGCATTGTGGACAAATCTGGAATGGACTGAACGAAAGGATTGGGCCTAGGGTATTCCAAAACCTTCCAAGCTAAGTCGGCGAGAAAGAAAAAGATGAAAATACCCTCGATTTTTATCGGGCTTTGCCGCCGGGTTACCGAGGCTCCAGAATCTTCCGAAACGCATTTTCTTGGACGAAGGGTAGATCTAGGTGTTTCTAAGTCGGTTTATGTAGCTATAAATAAGAGGCATCGCCCCAGAATTCAATGTAGTACAATTTTCAAGACAAGTATTATGCAATAAAAGTTCTTTGTTCTTTATTTTATTATTTTATGAGTTCTGGTCGGAGAGACGACGGATTCGCCGCCTAGGAAGAGAACCGAGGGTGATCTACACTCGTCTTCGAGGGTATGATTTTCTGTCTTTTCCAAGATGTAGATATGTCGTTGTTCAACTTGACTAGTATGTGCTAATTGTTTATTTAGTTTAATTATGTAGTAGTTAGTTTATTTTACCCCATGTATGTATAGATCTAATCCGTTGGTGAAGAAATCATGAAATAGTGTTTGCGTTCTTCCGATCTGCGACGGTCTATATCGCTAGATCTGAATAACTAGTAAATTACTTGTTCATGATAATCGGCGCCAGCTACGTTGATCGACAGATTTAATTTACATGTTAGTAGCCTGATCAACAATTTGCATGTCATCGTAAATTAGCATGAAGGACTGTTAGTGAAGTGTTAATTTGAACATTGTCTTGATGGACTCTAGGAACGTGCTAGTCATAGTCGATAGCTGCCTAGACGGGTTAACGGTATGGGTTAACGCTCAATACCGGAAACTCTAGAACTTATTGCGTATGGGCTATTACGGACCAATTAAGGAGGGTAGCTTGTGTATAGATTGTCTGTTTCCATAGTCGGAGTAGATAGGGTTAGGAGCTGCACCCGTAGCTGACAATGAATTAAAATTTACCAACACGGAGGAACTGTTGCATGTGTGGGGGGAATAACTAATCACTCATAATTAGACTAATACCTTAGAAACTCTTGTTGCTCCGTTTGAACTTGCATAATCTTGCTAGTTTATTGTTACCAATTTTACTACTGTCTAGATTATAGTTGGTTGTAGACCTTATTTGTGACAAGCTCAATCTTAATAATTTGAAGTTCTTACGAGTCTCTGTGGGATCGACCTTGACTCGCCAGTACTCTACTACGATAGACCTAGTCCTATTGCTAGTAAGTGCTTTGCACGCGATCAATAGCCATGTGTAGCAGCTATCTTCAGTATGGCCATTAAAACCACATGAATTGCACTGAACTTTCTTAAGATTCTTGACTTTAGATCTGTTTGTAGGCAGATTCTTTGACTGTTCTGCTCTGATGAACTGACTGGATTTGGCCCCAATTTGATCAACTTTGTCATTGCTAACCTGTCCAGCCTTCTGAGCCATCGAGATTCGAGAGTCATGGCTTCTTGCTTTGTTAACCAAATAGGTCTTCTTCCTTTCAAACTTGATTTCCATTGAAAAGGCATCTTGGATTTCAGGAAAATGCACCATTAACAAGCCTTGAGATACCATTGGATCAAATTCATCCCTCAATCCATTAATGAACTTCATCACATGTTCTGTTTCCATATGATCCAACAAAGTTTTAATGGCTTCACAATGGCAATGAGGCTCACATGTGCAAACAGGAATCGGCCTGATAGTGACTTCTTCCCAAAGAACCATCAGTTTTGAGAAATATTGATTTGCATAATCTGATTCTTGCTTCAGTGAATTCATCTCTTCCAGAATATCTGGCAATCTGAAAATGTCAACAATTGCTAACCTATCAGCAAGATTCTTACATATTGCATGTGTACTCTTGAAGTACATCAAACTTTGAGAAATTATATTATCCACTGAATATGGGATTCAAGTTTTGACCATTGTGTCACATTGCCTCCAGACTTGAAACTCAGTAGAATTCACGTCTGGTTTCTTGATCGTACCATCAACAAACCAAAACTTGTTCTTTGTTATCAACACCATTTTCATGGTCATCTTCCATGGGTCATAATTTTTACCATTCATCAATGGTTGAATATCAGTGAAGGATTCTCATTGGGATGAACATAAAATGGACTAGAAGGACGCAGTTCTTGTGTCTTTTCTACCATGGCTGTCAAGAACAGTGTCTAATCACACAAATTCACAGAAATCTTAGGAAAAACGATCAAGAATCGATCAAGAATTGGATTTCAACTTTGGAACAAAGAAGAAAATCACAGAAAACTCTCAAGTTTCTATGAAAACAACATGAATCTTGAAGAAAACTCTCAAGTTTCTTCTGCAAAACACCAGAGTTAGCACAGAACGAACATGAAAATCGCAGATACCAGGTTGAAATTGATGAAATTGGAACACACAAAAGAAAAATAATGCAGAATTCTTATTGACCAAAGATAAAAATGAATAAGTTAAGTTACAATGATGTTGATTATGAAGTATTTATAAAATATACTTCACTACAATGGTCACATTATAACAGGATAATCAGTTATAACAGTATATAGTCAGCTGGATATTAAGTCAGTTATGTCGTCAAGTTAGCTGAGTCTTTAGTCAGCTAAGCTGAGTATATGAGTTTGTGTGCACATTTGTTAAGGGTGAAATTCATGATTTATATGACGTTATTCCCGTAACAATATCCTTGGTATTTTAGTACTTTTTATAGAAAAGTGTTGGTTTTATCGAATTATTGAGTAAAAGAGTTTTAAATGTGTTTAAATGCAAAATCGAGATATTTACGTGATTTTATCGGTGTTTTATGTTTATTCGTATGATGTTACATTTTGCATGTTTCTATCATGTTGTTAGGTACGTTTTCATGATGAGTAAGGAGCTTAAACGATGATCACATGAAGATGGAAGAGTTGAAAGATGTTTAAGTGAAGAATCATTGAAGGAACCGGAACCAGGCACTTCATGGGGATTTTGTCCACACTTGTAGGCACTTTCAGGGAAAGTTGTCTTGATGAAAGTTGTAGAGGATTGAAATAGCTTTCCAACGCATGTTGAATCACCTCATTTGGAGCCCTAGAAGTGAAGTTATGAGCAAAATACTAGAGCAAGGTAGTGGACGGGCGTCCATAAAAGTGAAGCGGCGTCCGAGAATCGTATTTTACATTCGAGAGAGTTCGGACGCGTTCGAACGAGCGTTCATTCTCCGTTCATAGAGGCTGGACGAGCGTCCAAGGTTGTGGACGGGCGTCCACGGCACCGACTCGGCGAAACCGACCTAAAAATCTATAAATAGGCGCGATTTCCCAAACCCTAATCATACAATTCGAACCCTAAACCCTAGGGGGCAGCTTGGCTGCGTTTTTCTACGTTTTTTATCTACTTTTATGCACTTTAATTCTTAGATTAGATTAGTTAGTTTCATGCACTTTTTATTCAACAATTCAAGCTTTCAAAGGATGCTAAGAGGCTAATCCCTCTTTGAACAAGCGTTGTGAAGCCTTCCTTCAACAATTCAGTTTTGATTCGTGATTAATCCGTGAGTATCTATTTCAAGTTCGTTTCTTTTATCATGTTTTGTATGTTTTATTGCATGTTTAATCGAAAGATGCTTGCTTTGATGATTGGTTATGTGATGAGAGTCATGTCAACCCTAGATCACCATGATAAAAGAATAGATCTTTGATCTAACTAAAACGAGAGTTATTAGATTGATTTTCTAGATTAGAAATTGAAAGATTTCACGCCTAGGTTAGAAAGACGTAATCTTTAACATCGAAAGATAAAAGATTAGAAAACGAACTTGTCTACGAGAGTAGGAGTTTATGCCTTCGATTAGGTGAATCACGACTTGAGTAGAGATCACGAATTAATCCGAGTTAGAATTGAATGTTGATAGGATAGGTGGATCAATTGCTTGTTCGTTCGTTATAATTTGATTTAATCCTTAAAACTTGAATTGTTTAGCTTTAGTTTACTTTTTCGCACTTTAGTTTAGTTTAGTTTTTATCGCTTTCAATCTTGCCTAGCATTGGAGCAATCCTCTGTCTAGTTACTTTTTTCGCATATTTGTTTAGGTTAGTTATTCGTTTAGGTTAGATTCGTGACATAGTTAGTTTAAAGCAAAAACTAGGATTCACATTCGTCGGTTCCCCGTAGGATCGACCCGGCATTAACCTCTGTACTACGATCCTTATACTTGAGGTTAACCGGTTTATAAATATTATTACTTGTTTATTCGCATTAGATAAATCCGGGACAACATTCTCTTGCATTCAACACACATTTATCCGTATAATGTAACAGGTTTAATCCAACATTTTCATCTCAACTTGTTTGTCAAGTAAACCTGCCAATAACACATCACAAGCCCAACATAAACCGTGTCACTACACATACAATGGCAGTTAGTGTTTTGATATGATCAAATGCATAGTCTTGAAATAGTGTCCTAAACCCAATCGGGGTGGACCGGATCTGACCGGTCGGATCATTTCTACTATTTCTTTATGTTTATACATATGATAAATGGCTTTCTGTGATATTGTTCGTTCAACGGACCAATTATGATATTGTATATATGACAACGTCCTTAGTGTCAAACTGTGAAAGAGAAATCATAATAGGATTATGGTTGATGAGATCTCGACTCACTTTGATTGGTTTGATACTTATATGTCTCTAGTCGCGTGTGCTAATAAATGGGACATTAATAGTATTGTTATAAAAGCACGTATTGGATGTCTTCTATCTTATGAAAATAGGGATAGATCTCGTCTATCAAAGTGTAGAGACACTTGGACTGTACGTGGACGTGTATTAGAGAATGCGTACGTTAGACTGACCCACTTACTTTATTAAGTATCGCACTATGTGGCGGTTGTGTAATTATTCTAAGACCGGAGTCTTCATGACATCAAGGTGTATATTGTCATACTTTGACACTATTGAGGTTTCTCCTAGCCATGGGACGACCATGCGGTAGTGATTGGGTGTGATACCGAAGCATGCGTAGGATTTATGTTGCTCGTCCGGAAATCGCGTATCCTATGAATAGAATTAGATATCCGAAATGATCTTCTTATAATGAATGTCTAGCTCTCGTGAATCTTTGCAAAGTAAGAGTGAATGATTTACTTTGAGAAAGCATGATATCCATATTATAAAATACGGTCATTGATGTTTCACACTCGACATACGACCGTATGGATATTATTACAGCGATAGGATTCTGGTAACCGTTTCGCATGAAAGGTAGTAGTCATCGCTTTTGACTCTTCCAATGATTGGCGGTCACGATGTGTTGCTAGACACTATTTCGTGATCGTTAGGTATGAAGGGTATTTTAGTAAATCCACTTTGTGCCTACGGCCAACATATTCGGAAGCCTATCGGGTCACACACATAAGAACATCTAGCTGGATTAAAATGCGGTTATAGTGATAACCAAATAAGGAAAGTTTTATCTCGGCAATAAAGTGTTATAGTGATAAATTATATAGTAGTATTTATTTATTATGAATAAATTATATACAAGATATTAATCATGTTAATTAATTAAGAATATTCCAGAATCCAATTTATGGCTATATATATGGGGCGCAAATAGTATGTGTATATTGATACACATGGATTTTGTGAATTAGTTATAGTATTATATTATTATGTATTAATATTAGATATTAATAAATATATATGCATATATGTGATATACATGTGTGCATGTGTAATATATATATATTTGGTAATATAATAAAGATATATTCAATATTAGATATTGGCAATATATATCTTGGAAATATTTAATACAAGATATTGAGTATTAAATAAGATAAATCTAGAATATATATTTTTCTTATTTTACTAGTAAGGAGTTTTCTTTCTCCCTACTCCACTCAAGACTCTTCTCCAAGGCAATAAAGGGGCTATGGGACGCCACCTTCATCTATATAAGGTGAGGGTTGCCTAGATCTTTTGTACATCACAATGTAAGAGAAACATTTTACTAGAAAATATTAAAGAGTCTTCTTGAGAGTCTGGAGAGAGAGAAAAAAGCCGGTGTAGCAACCGGGTTTTTCTAGTAGCTATCCAGAGAGGATTCCGGCGAGGTGCTCGTGTGCATAATGATAGAGGCCGGACACGTGGAAGGCTCGCGCGCTACTATTCTCCGTAGCCGGTCAAAGCGTCGATCTTTTAGATCAAGCAAGGTATTCACCATCTACTACTTAACGTGTTTATTGTTTTAAACGAAGTCGATCTTGGTAAAAGAAATAAAATTTATTAAATTCCGCTGCATTCCCGCATTGATTTCCTAACAGTAGTATTAGAGCGAACTTCGAGCTTAAGCTATAAGCATTAATAAATTTGCGTAGTAATTTAATCTAGATGCACGATTTAGATTCGCGAAACGGAAAACAAAAAAAAACAATTCGGGTAGGGGCAGCTCGGCCGATAGCGGCGGCGTCGGCTCCTCTAGGGCTGCCGGCCTCGGCTGGTGGTGATAAGGTGGACCTCGAATTTTTGTTTTATCGTTTTGTGAATTTTTATGGTACGTTTAAATATCTTGTTATTTAGTTGATGTCATGTGGCTAACTGATGGTTCAAATGGTTTGGACCATTGGGATGCCACATTGCATGAAAAGGACCACCATTCAATTTGTTGAGTAAAAGGGTTAGGTCTATGATCCACTTTTGTGATCCAAGGTTAACCTAGGCCTTTACCAAATATTTGATAATGGCCTTGGTCAATGCATTTTGGTTTAGGAAACCAAAGACATCTCTTTAAGGTTAACCTAGATCTTTGCCAAATATTTGTTAATGGCGTAGGTCGATGTCTTTTGGTTTTGAAAACCAAAGACATCATTTTGATTAGGACTCAAAAGAAAACGAAACAAAAGAGACCTAAGTTATTTTATTTTATTTTAGAATACTTCTACTTAATAAAATTCAAATAGAAATCGATTTTAAAATTAATCGTTAATTTTGTTTCGGTTAAAATCATTTAATTGATTAAATGTTAATTAATTAATTGATTAGATAAAATTATTTAATTGATTAAACGTTAATTGATTAATTAAAACACAATTTATTTTTTGCAAGGAATTAAAACACAAGTTGGTAACTTTAGATTTTATCTTTTTCATAAGATTTTATTGTATGAATTAGATATTGTAATTGATATAATATGATTACATGGACCCCGATTTATCATGGACTCAACCAATAGGGATGTGAATGATTTATTTTTCTGTTGGTTTTGAAATTGTCCTAGGCCGTCATGAAGAACGTGACCTAGTTTATTTTCTGCATTTTCCCATTCCCGTTAGCTTCCCCCCGTGTGCGGCGGGTGTATTTATTTTATTAGATAGAATTTCATGTAACAAGAATGGAGCAGAATACGAAGGCCAAAGAAAGACGACATAGAGATCATGTTGGTGGTTGCAGCTACCCTTAGAATTGTGACCCGCGGTTTCGTCAGTTTGTATTCGAAACCGAACTTAGGGAAAGTTCATGATCATACCGGTTACTTTTACGCATTTATTTATTTTGTGCATGTATTTATTTTATATGATATGATAAATGCATGACTAGGCATGATCTAGATGAATGTGTATGATGTATGTCTATAGAGATAGATATATTTGATGAGACCGTAAATAAAATTAATTAAGTGAATTAATTTAAAATTACTCCCACATAAAAAATCAAGTCGAAATTTTGTCTCCCAATATTATAATGACGGTGAAGATCTCTTGTTCGGATCCAATCCATCAGCCACAACTGGAGGTTGACTACTCGGGTATATCGTTATTATTGAGATGTTATCGTATGAGATCTCGCGAATATTGGGTTGTGACTTGACTGGAATTTATTCGACCATCAGCCACAACAGAGGTCGGGCAATCTTTAGAGACAAGGGTTGTTCACCACATAGTGATGTGTATTGTCAAAGAGTTGACTGGTCACCAAGAGTCACATAGTGATGTGATTAGTGAGGTATCACATACTCATCGAATTATTTTGGTTCACCAGCCATAGCATGGAATCGACGTAACAAGGTGAGACCTTGGCCACTAAAGATTTTTTGGAAAATTCTTGAAAGTCAATTGGGAGTAGTTGTCTAGTGAGAGCAAAATCATAAACCAAAAGACCTTTTTTGATTTTGCATGTATAAAGAACAACAATCTTTTTATATTTATTTTTATGTTGTAGTTTTAGCAAACTTTTATTTCTATGTTTTATTCTCGATATTTAAAAGCCAAATTGGTGAATGATACCTTTTGAGAAACGTTCTCAAACAAGGTGAAGTAATTTTAGTCTTTTAAAATAAGCAATGACACGAGCAACTACGTTAGAGTAGTTAAAGACAAGAAGACTACATATTTGATGGTGTGCTCTAAGACTCTAACTATTAATCAAAACGGAAGCTCATGATATGATTAAATCACTTGAAATGAGTTTCAACGAATAAGTTGGATACGATGATTTCCAATGAGGTCATTCTATCATACAATGACAATTAATTCAAACATTAGATGTGTTGGATGTGAATGACCACAACGAATTTTGGAAATGTTGTTTTCAAAATTGCAATATTTAAGTATCGAGTTAATTTTTTAATCATTGCTTGAAAGTTAATAAAATCGTTCATGTTTTGAATATGATTCAAAAGGTTAAATAAACTATCTAATAAACTTTTGATTTTCTTTATGAAAGAATTAAAGACATAGCTCTAGTGATTTTTCTTAAGTCTTATGAAGACTAAACTTAGAAATATTTACAAGTGCTTAAGGGATTAAAAGAAAAGTTACGGCATGTGTTTAAATAGAGAACTTATCAAAGTTTCCATTCTAAGCAAGTAAGTTGAGGTGAATCTATCTAAGCTCAAGTCGATTCTAAGATATATGATATCTTACGAGTATGATTGAATTAGAAAGATTAAATACAGAATATCCAAAGATACGGAAAATGAAGCAAACGTTGCAACATTTTCCATATTGTATTCCGAGTCTGGTTAACTGATAAAGGAACTAAATAAATGTTATTATGTGTTATTTCTTATGAAGAACACGATTTCAGTTATTCGTTAGGATTTTGATAGACAATTCAATTGTAAGGAATAAATGTTATTCCGATAAAGTTGAATGGCCGTTGAATCTATCATACTAGATTGGTGTCACTATATAGTTGATATAGGTAATGAAATCTCTACCAAATATTTATATGGCTGTTATCCTTGATATTTTATAGTTGTTCTAGACATAGTCTCCATGGAAGAGAAATGTGTAATCAAATGTCATTCTGATGATGTCTGAACCGTGTGATTATGAATCATGTGGGTAATACGTATCTTATCTAAAGATGAATAAAATATCCTTTTATTAAAAGGTTATAAATTCTAGAAAATTGCCTAAAGCCTAAACATACTGATGTTTGTTGGCGTATGAAAATTAATGCCACGAATGATATTATTGTTTATTACTCTCTTTGACTATTTTAGAAATAGTTAAACGTACTTAGTGAAGTATATAATTCAGAAAGACCTAAAAGTTCATGCTAGTACGAATATGAGATTAGTAAACAGATTAGAATTAAATCTTCAATTGGATTGAAGGAATTAATCCCCGAAGGGTGTTGCAGAAGTTGTTTGAAAGGAATCAAATTCTGCCTTGAAGGATACCATTTTTGGGATACGCAATTACATTGTGTTTTTAAAATGGAAATAACACTTTATACGATAAAGATGCGAAGTAAGCCATGCAAAGTATCCCTTACCTATTTCGGGATAGTGTCCTTATTCAATACATATACTTAACCAAGTTTCGAAAATAAGGTTGAATGAATTCCATATCAGATATGGAAGAAGATGACGTCAAATCCATCTTAACCGATGATTTAGGGTTGTCGTGCTTCTAATAAGCAGGCAGTGTTTGAAAGGCTTAGAGCCCGTATGACAAATGCAACCTTGTGGAACATCTTGGCAAGTACGCTAGATGTTATTTACTTACCAACGGAGCAAAAGTGTTTGTCTCCAAACATACTGTCTTCTAGAGGAAGTGTTTCTTCCAAAGAGACAGTGGGAGTGAATAAGATCTCAAAGAGTTTGAGAACCAAAGAAATATTCAACCATTGGAACATGAGCAGGCGCCGCATAGTGATGAGGTGCAGGACACTGCTCAGTGCACACAAGTATTCTGTGAGTCTACAGATAACCACATGCCCGAAAGGGCTACTGGTGTTCATCTTGAAGAATGAAGATCTCGTGATTTGTGGAGAAATGCTTGAAAGGAAAGATTAAGATATATAGCTTGGAGCCATAGTATCTGAATTATATTCCATGAGAGATAAACGGATTATGAACCTAGTCTGTATAACCTGAAGAGAATGTCTCTGAAAGGTGTAGTGGGTCTTTATGAAAGACTAACATGGATAGTATTACGATTACTAGTTGATGGCTAAAGGCTATAGGGTGTAAGCCTTGTAATTACCTTTATGCTACTAGCTATGCTTAAGTCTATTCAGATAATGCTTGTTGTAGCTTCTGTTAGGAACATTTTATTGTGTTTTGATGATGGCCATACTAACTATTATAGCAAGCCTAAAAATAAGTTAGAATTCTCTGTATAAGTCTTTACTTAGAGTCTGACATGTTGTATAATTTGAGTCAGACAAGTATTGTACTAGTTGGTAGGACGGCAAAGTAAAAACAGATTTTCGGTAGAGTAAAACCAGCCAAGTACTAGCAGAGAAGAAATGAAGACATTATGGTATGACTTATAACCAAGGAAGTCTGTGATGACCTTGGATAAGTCTAAGTTATATTTTGAGAGATGAAACTCAATGTTTAAATATGGTGTACACCGATCTCACACAAATCAAGGATCAGTGAAGTACAAAGATTTCTCCTGAACTTAAAAGAATGAAGGAAACAGTGAATCGGCAAAGTAAACTGATGATCGGCTTAGTAAAAACAAAGCAATGAAGGAAGATCTAAGCGGCAAAGTCAGAAGGATCACTTGACCGTTCAGAAAACAACTAAGTAAATCTTACTTAATCAAAGTTTGAAATATGATGAAGATTCAGAGGATCAAGCATTAAATGCACAATCAACAGAGGATCAATCAAGGACGGATTTTCTGATAAACGAATTGAAGAAAAATCTGATAACTGAAATCAAGGAGAATACAATTACGGGGGAATCAAGAATAAAATCAAGGATTATTCCCTCATTAATATAGCCAACGGACGGAAATTCAAATCAAGGATTATCAAGGCTATAAATAGAAGGCATTGACAGACAAAGAAAATAACGAAAAGAAAAGAAAAAAACGATCAATAAGCAGAAACTCTATCAAATCAAAAAGGCCTTCATCTGTGCTTAAAAAGAGACATCTAGTGATCAACTCAAAACTGAAAGCAACAATATCAATATCAAGGATTGAGATTGGTCAACAAGTTCTGTGAATCCAATTCACTTCAATCAAGAAACTGAATCAGAGCCATCTGAGAAGGAGTTGTGTTTGTGATAACTATTGAAGGATTTGATCCCAAGGAGCAGTGAAAGAGACTGAGTCACTGAAGCTGTTGCAGTCAGGGAGTGATAGTATTGAAGATTGTGAAGCTTGTGTAGTCAAGGACAATCAGGCTATTGTATCTATAAAAACAATAGTGAATTCCTCCAATCATCACAGGAGAAGAGTGGATTAAGGGATTACACCACCCTGAACCACTATAAGCCTTGTGTCAATTTACTTTCTGAAATTTACCTTACCGCATTTATTTAATTGCCTAAATTATATCATAGATCTGTGATTGAACAAACTATTTTGAAACAACATATTAAGAAAGGACTTATCCGCTGCCCAAAAGCTTTTAAACACAAGAAAAGTTTTTGAAACTCCACTATAGTCATTCACCCCCCCATTTGACTATAGTTTTACCCTTCTCTGGGACCAACAGCTTC
Organism: Gentiana straminea; assembly: GCA_036785695.1. Classification (NCBI taxonomy): domain Eukaryota; kingdom Viridiplantae; phylum Streptophyta; class Magnoliopsida; order Gentianales; family Gentianaceae; genus Gentiana; species Gentiana straminea. Next base: position 10,014,685 of record JAVUPR010000265.1, read on the forward strand.
GTATCGTGGCTATATGATAGTGTTGAAAACGTTGGGCCAAAGGCTTGATGTTCATAGACGATATAACGTGATGTGTAAGCTTATGAGATCCATTAATGGACTCAAACAAGTTTCTCTATATGAGTTCTTTACATTGAGAATCAAAAGAGTTTGATTTCATCAAGAAGAAAGATATGCCTAGTGTGCAATAGGTTTAGTGAGAGTGTTACAGTATTCAAGCAATGTATTGAATATCCTTCTCGAAATCAGCACCCCGTGTAACAGTCAATTAAGGTTTTGTAGTTCAAGAACATTTTGAAAGTTCTTGGAAGTAGCAGTTCTTATTTTAGAAATAAGAGTCTATAGTGATAGATTTAAATATTGCTTGATTATCATAGTTCACCTACATAGATGAGATGCTAAAGGAGTTTAGCATAGATCACGATAGGAAATACTACTAGCCAGCTTTCTTGGGATCTATCTATGATAAGACATCGGTCCTAAAGATAAGGTGAAAGATAACACTTGTGAAAAGGTTCCTTATACCAAGGCAATAGGATCTATCATAAGTGTTGTGAGTTAAACTAGATGTTCATACTGCATGAAGAGTCACGAGTAAATATGAAAGTGATTCTGGTAAATGTCGAGAATATCCTTAAAGGTGTTAAGGAGGGGTTCCAAGTTTATTGAAACTTGGAATTGGATAAACATAGATATACATATGTACACTCTGAGTCTTATGAAGAGAGTGAGAGCTAATGTCTGAGTTTGCAGTCACTTTGATTAAGTGATACAGTGAGCTGGAAATGTTTTTAGCAAGAGATCATTGAATATTCTACAACTGGGCCAAAACACAGTAGTGCCTTAGAGGTGCAGCGAGAGCAGTACATGGATCTAAGAGGTTCATTCCTGAACCTTGTGCGGTTCTTCCACATTTTCCATATATCTGATATAGTTGTGGATTCATTGCTTGAAGCAAGGATCAGGGTCTCGTTGGAGATTCATGTGTGTGTTGAGGCAATTCCTTTTGACTTGATCATTTGGAGCATGATATGAAGATAGTCTAAGTCCTCACGGATAGTGATCCGTTCACGCTTATGGTTGGTTACGAGTATTGCATAAGATTCTTGTGTTTCAACTTGTCTTGTGTGTACAAGTGATTGGCTTTAGGCCAAGTAGGAGATTGTTGAAATAGTTTCCTAAACCCAATCGGGTTGGACCGGATCCGACCAGGTCGGGTCATTTATACTATTTTTTATGTTTATACATATGATAAATGACTTTATGTTATTATATATTTGTTCGTTCAATGGGTCAATTATGATATTGTATATATGATAACGTCCTTAGTGTCAAACTGTGAAAGAGAAATCATAATAACGATTATGGTTGATGAGATCTTGACTCACTTTAATTGGTTTGATACTTAAATGTCTCTAGTCGCATGTGCTATTAAATTGGACATTAATAGTACGGTTAGACTTTCACGTATTGGATGTCTTCTATCTTATGAAGATAAGGATATATCTCGTCTATCAAAGTGTAAAGACGTTTGAACTGTACGTGGACGTGTATTAGAGAATGCGTACGTTAGACTAACCCATATACTTTATTAAGTGTCGCACTATGTGGCGCGTTGTGTAATTATTCTAAGACCGAAGTCTTCATGACATCACGGTGTGGATTGTCATACTTTGACACTATTGATGGTTTCCTCTAGCCATGGGGCGATCATGCGGTAGTGATTGTTTGACACTCGACATACTGCCGTATGGATATTATTACAGCGATAGGATTCTATTTACACGGTAACCGTTTCACGTGAAAGGTAGTAGTCATTGCTTTTGACTCTTCCGATGATTGGGGGTCACGATGTGTTGCTCGACGCTATTTCGTGATCGTTAGGTATGAAGGGTATTTTAGTAAATGCACTTTGTGCCTACGGCCAACATATTCGGAATCCTATCGGGTCACACGCATAAGAACATCTAACCGGATTAAAATACGGTTATAGTGATAACCAAATAAGAAAAGTTTTACATCGACTATAAAGTGTTATAGTGATAAATTAATATAGTAGTATTTATTTATTATGAATAAATTAAATACAAGATATTAATTATGTTAATTAATTAAGAATATTCCGGAAGCCAATTTATGGCTATATGGGGCGCAGATAATATGTGTATATTGATACACATGGATTTTGCGAATTAATTAATTATAGTATTATATTATTATGTATTAATATTATATATTAATAAATATATATGCGTGCGTTATATATGTATATATGTGATATACATGTGCACATGTGTAATATATATTTATGATAATATAATAAATATATATTCAATATTAGATATTGACAATATATATATCTTAGAAATATTTAATATAAAATATTGAGTATTAAATGAGATAAATCTAGAATATTTATTTTCCTTATTTTACTAGTAAGAGATTTTCTTTCTCCCTACTCCACTAAAGACTCTTCTCCAAGGCAATGAAGGGGCTATGGGGCGCCACCTTCATCTATATAAGGTGAGGGGTGTCTAGCTCTTTTGTACATCACAATTGCAAGATAAATATTTTACTAAAAATATTAGAGAGTCTTTTTGAGAGTTTTGAGAGAGAGAAAAAGACCGGTCTAGCAACCGGGTTTTTCTAGTAGTTATCTAGAGAGGATTCCGGCGAGGTGCTCCTGTGGATATCGATAGAGTCCGGACACGGGGACGGCTTGCGCACTACTATTCTCCGTAGACGGTCAAAACGTCGATCTTTTAGATAAAGCAAGGTATTCACCATCTACTACTTAACGTGTTTACTGTTTTAAACGAAGTCGATCTTGGTAAAAGGAAATAAAATTTATTAAATTCCGCTGCGTTCCCACGTTGATTTCTTGACACATAGAACTTCTTTAACTTGTTGTAATTGCCCACACAACTTCAATAAAATATTATCTTCAAGTTTTGGTTAAATTGAACCTAACTTGATTAGATTTAGATGCTCACTTAAAGCTCACAACAAACAATTCACTGTCACTACACAGTGCAGTAACACTTGCATGAACTAATTTGAATTGTGCTCTATTGATCTTACTTGGGTTTATTAAGTCAGTAGATCTCTTAAAAATTGATCTTACTTGACTTAAATAAGTGAGTAGGTCTCTTAAAAATTGACTTTAAGTGTTTAATAGTCAAGTTAAAGTATAATTACGATTATACACTTAATCTTTTGAAAGGTTTTTGAGTGGCGCAAGAAATCTAAAAAAAGGACAGATGTAACTTGTAATCATTTCAACCCCTTCTGTATGCATTGGCCTATAAACGATCCCAACAAACATAATCAAAGAATTTTTCATCTCACGGTCATTGAAGATGACATGCATTATATATATTTTTTCATTATATTTCAAAAAAAAAATTGATCTCAACCTAAAGGCCCTCACTGCCCCACCACTAGAATTTCATAGATGATGTAAATCGAGTATTATGCCTCAGTGATCCGATTAGCTTATTATAAACCTTTTTTTTTTCTAGGAGAAGTCGATACAAAATATCGAACTTTCACACCGACAAAAATGTTAGATTGTCATTATATCACCATACTCTTTTCACATACGGTACATATAATGAAATAAAGTGAAAATAGATTGACACGATCACCAGTGCATCTAGGAAAAAATTCACGAGGTCCATAGTTTTTTATCAAAGTAATTTTTTTAAAGGAGGGCTGTGGAAATTAGACCTGGATCCAATTTTATAAAAAACGGGAAAACTAGGGCAAAGGGGTAAATAAACAGGGCATCATTTCATTGATGTTTTTCTATTTTCTGTTATTCTACAAAATACAAGGTGGAAGCCCTTTTTTATACCTGGCCCCAAAAAAGTAAAATAATAGAAAAATATTAAACTACCAAGTAACAATACCCCCCTCCCCCTAAGATGGGCTTGGGGAACAAGGGGTGTTATACAAATGAAATTGGCTAAGTAATGAATGAAAAAGAGGCCCATCCAAGGGCTTAGTAAAAATATCAGCTAATTGACAAAGTGAGGGCACGGAGACAAGTTTCACAAGACCAGCTTGGATCTCTTTCCGAATGATGTGGCAGTCAATCTCGATATGTTTTGTACGCTCATGAAAAACGGGATTGTGAGCCAAGTTTATGGCACTCAACATAGTGAAGAGCAATAGGTGGAGAGAAGGAGCATCAGAAATCATCAGCAAGGTAGCAAACACATTGAATTTCACAGGTGGCTAAAGCCAAAGCTCTGTACTCTGCTTCCGTTGAGCTACGGGAGACGGTAGTTTGTTTCTTCGACTAATTCCATGAAACTAAGGCATCCCCTACAAACATGAAATATCCAGTAATGCTACTGTTGGATATAGTGTGCCCGAAAGACAATTGTTGCTTGTCCTTACGGGCAAGTGGGAGATTGTTGGAAGTAGCGCCCGTAAGACAATTTATGTAATTGCTTTTAGAATTAATAAATGACAGATTTATTCTCATCTTATTATTTGCTTTGTGCTTATAAGAAATACACTACTGAAAACCCTAAATCGTATCATATGTAGCCATATAACTTAGTGTGTGTCACACACGAGAATTAAGTTTATGGTGATACACTTGAAATGTTAGTCCGTGGTGAAGTTAATTAAAGTATGGGGTCTATTAATTAAACCCCCATTAATGCGTCCAGAACACTTTATGATGTGACCGTCTTATTCAGACCGTCGAATTGGTTGTCTAAGTGGGGCATTTATATATGATGAGAGTCATATCGGACTGGACCGATTTAATATGAGTTTCTCATATAATTCCGTGATTGAGAAATCTTATTAAATCACAAGATGATCATATATGGATTAACCTTAAACCTAAAGTGATTACAGACTCCTACTTGTTTCAGGACATGGTTTGATGTGTTCGTTAAGGGTCGCTAAGAGGCACGGTCCGAATCACTTTCACGTTGTCACTATTCTGGAATGAGTGAGAAGTGTGTGTCTCACCATTAGGATATGGAATCCATTCCTTTGACCCGCGGGAAGTAGAAAGACAATCCCCTTATTTGTTAATCCTAGAAACTAATCGATCCCGGGAGTTCGTATTGGTTATGAACTAATTGATCACTAGTGGGTTAATGGTAAATAAGGATAAGATGTAGTGAAGAAGGTTTACGGAAAAAATCCTACTTCGGTACGGATAGTCTATTGAGGGTTAGTTTATATGTATCGGTGAAGGCCATCCGAAGGAGGCCGAAATCAAAGCGTCACGAGGCGTCACCATTCTCTCACGGTGCTTGTGTCAACAAAGTAGAGGCCGAGGGGTCGTTGTCACCTTCCCCGCTCCCACTCGTTATTTTGAAAATTAGGTAGTCTTTTAGGATGATTATATCAATGGACACTTATCGACTCGACTCGACGTTTTGAGAATATGTTATATCTATAATCGATAGAGTTCAGTTTCGGATTTATGGTGGCATAATTCCGGAATTAATGAGTTGAGTAGAAATATTCTGTTCGATGAATATTTTATTCAATTTATTGTAGCTACTGGTTATAGATCCATGGTCCCCGGGTTGGCTCCTAACACGCGAGTGTTTTCTCGTTTTATGGAACCTCGAGATTAAATTAAATAGTTGGTCTATTTAATGAATATGTAATATTATTTATTTGGTAAATAATATGTAAAATAGAAAAGACATTTTCTATTAAAAATTTAATGATTATTGGCGCCACACATGTTGATAAATTAGGAAAAGAAATTTTTTCTAGATTATGTCACATGTGTAAATAATTAATTATTTATTTGTTAAATAATTAATGGAAAAATTAAGAGATTGATTTTTTTCAGAATTATCTCTTATTTTGTAGCGAAAATATCTTTTCCTTATGGGAAAAGGATAATTGTGATGAATATCTTTTTTCTTTGTAAAAAAGGATTATGTGAAAAGGATAACTCTCTCTTACTAGTTATTTTCCTATATAATGAGAGTTCCTCCTAACACAACACACACACTAAATGGCTCCACATTACAATCAAAGAGGAAGAAAAATTAGTTTCTTGCCTTAGTCATTAAGAGAAGAAAAACATAGGGACATAAAATCATTTTTCTTGTGTTCAAATTCGAGGAGGCTTTTTCCATTCTAATTTAAGCATAATATTGGGGTGGCGAAGTTTTTTATTAACATTTTTGCATAACTCCTGGGCAAGAAGGATATTGTCGCATCTACCGGGGGACGGCGAGGATCGACGTCCACCGAGAAGAAATCGACAACCGCCGCTAGGAGATACAATCCGGAAGATTGTGGCTTCTCCCTTTTGTCGATTCATCATCTCTCTCCGGTAAATCTACTAACCTTCTCGTAGGATAATGTTGAAATCACCCCTCAGTATCCAAGGACCATTGTTATGCTGTGCCCGATCCTGTATCGCGTGCCATAACGACTCTCTAGGAAGTCTATTGTGTTTAGCATATATCCCCGAAACTACTCGTCGGGTCACTAACCTACCCTTCGGCGGCATACTCGGGGTCTACTTAAAAATCTGAAACAATAGGTCACACTTTAAAGGGTATTTTTAGAAATATCTTGGCTGAAAAAGGAAGGTAATCAACAATTAAATCGGGATGTCTGATTCTCAGTTAATTGTTGAGAGAGATTGTCTCAATTTAATCGTCACCTCTTTGACCTACCCGTCGGCGGCATTGTAGGTGTGAGATTAAATCTTTGGAATGGTAGGATAAAATGAATGCATGACATCACGTTTATAATTCCTAAATTTTTTTATTTGTTGTGGTGTATGATTTGATTTATAATTTTGTCATAATTTACTTTTGCAAATACATAACATCTCAGTATATCTAAACTGCTAAACATATTAAAATTGACTGATAATGACTTCGTAAAAGTGGAAAAGTAACAAACGTTGAACTCAATAATCGAGAATGCAAATTAATTCTTCGAAGAGGATGATCCTCTTGAGCCTATAAACTTAAGTGACATTTGATAAGAATGTGACTGCTGTCACTCGTGCTGAGCGAGGACAAAACAAAATTAGTTCAAAGATGACGAGAATGATTTGGTATCAATCTCACTAGACATCCCACAGTTCACGAGTAGTATCTACTTAAATGAACTACTAGTTCGCGGCTATTTCCTTAAAGAAATCCAAGAATGGGAAATAATTTCTACAAGTACAAGTCATCTAAACTAAATAAGTTAAAGGCTAAACTGAAATATTAATAAAAGAAAGTATAGGATAAGGAAAGTGATTTCGGATCACTAACCTATGAATCCTTAGAGACTTTCTTAACCGAGTAATTTGACTCAGATGCTAAAGTTCTTTTGTAAGAACAAGATAGCTGGGCATTCATGATGAAGAGTAGACAACGGGCAGTTATTTCAGCTAATATAGTGGGAGTGATATAAGGAAATAAATTTTGGATTATAATCCTTGAATATCAAAGAAATATCATTTCTGTTTTCAGATTCGTTGGAACAAATTGATTCACTTTCACATCAATAATATTGTTGCCTTAAAGAAAGTGAATATGACATTTGTATACTATTCCGAGACTCGGACTTTTGTCTGATAAAGGCAGATCCACTAAGTAATGCTGAAAATGTATATGTAACACATCATTAAGACAAATGGTTTCCGTATTTAGATAAATGGTTCTTCAGCATCTATTAATTAGTGCATATATCCTAGAGATAAGATCTGAAGACTGGCTAAGGGTGATTCCGATCTCCCAGTCTAAGAACACTATCTCAATGGAAAAATGACTAAGTTACCTTTCAATTAGGAAAAGGTAATAGAGCTGAAGAAATATCACTTCTTGTTCATATTGACCTTCGGGGTCTTATGAAGGATACAAGCTAGTGGGAGCTTTTGAGTAGTGGACAATTTGTCTGATTGCTACTCGAAATGCCAATTAGTTTATCTAAATATTTTGGAGGAATCTCTGATATTACCAGAGAAACGAGTATTCCATGCTCAGATATAGGCTATAGCATAGTTTTGGCACTGATGCTTGGCTTACTTCCGGGTGAAATGATTTCACTGAAAGGATAAACCATGTATTGTCTTATATAGTTATTGATATGCTACACTACACTGCTTAACTCAATTAAGATATTAGTTGCAAAATAACGGTATACATTATAATGTAATACCGAGAAGTTTACCTAGAAGATGATTATGAATTTATGGGTAAGGAGTGAACCATATTTACTCACTTCTGTAAATAGAGGCATTGAGCACTTGGTGCTTGAATATTGGACTGGAGATTTTGCATACATGTTCAGATGGTGACTGTTTGTGAAACATCTTAATATAATGAGTAAAGGTTGGTTATAAGATTCTTAAGATCGGATAGTGACGGTTATACTGCCATAGCCTTTCTGAAAGAATGTTTAAATAACAACCTTGGACCTTGAAGTAAAGTTACTCAAGGAGTTACTATTTGATTTAATCAGACCACATCCAACATTGGTTGTTGGGGAGTACGCTCATTAATACTATTGAACTAGATCAAAATATCAATCCACCCAAATGCAGTGGGAGTATGGTTTAACCATTGACCCGTTGTGATCATGCAGACTTTATAGTCTACTGGGGGGTGATTGATCTCTATGGTCTTTTAGGGATGACTGTATAGGATTCTGACAATAGGAGGTTGGTTTAAAGCCATAAACCTGTATGTGGAGTTTTGGTACTCAAATTCTGTTCATACTCTTGTAAAACCACCCGAGAGTCTCAGGCCCAGTGGGAGTAATTGGATCTACATGGAAAAGAGTCGAATGAATGAGAAAGTTTTACTTTCAAGGCAAAGCCAAGTGGTCTAAGGGTAATTCCCTGAGAAGTAGAGAGTTAACCAGGGGTGATGCCCTGAACTCTCTCACCATTCAGCCTTGCTTAACTCCCTGGAAAGCAGAAAGATTAACTGGGGTGATTCCCTGAAACTTTCTTGCCGTACAATGGAGCTTGAATTCATTCGGAATAGAAGGGTTTTAGCTTAAAGCAAATGGCGGATACACTGCCTATGCTTATATCCATTGGTGGATTGAAGCAAACCTCTAGGTCATTAAAAGCCCCATATTTGAAATGTGTAGGCTTGACCAGAATATTGATGAGTCTTTTGTAGAGTGGAGAATCAATATTGGTAAAGTAGTAGACATTAGTGTTTATAAAGGTAACACTACTACAGTTGTAAACAACATGGGTGTGTTATATGAAGTCAAGAACTGACGAGCCAAAACTTCTCTAAATCAGAGAAGTGGACTATATTCTTAGAATTTGATTCGGTCGAATTCATGAGAACAAATTGTGGCAACGTCCCATGCATCTTATTTCTTAAGATGATAAAGCATTATTCATATGCGATATTCAACGAGAGGATTCCTACCCAACCCCTCACGGAATAATTCTCTCAATCTTCGGATATAGAGAAAATTGGATAGATTCACTTTTGGATAGAGAAAGTCAGGTTATTAAAAGTCAATAAAAGTCGAGTCTTGGATTCGGATGTTGAAAGTAGTATAGTGCATCCTCAAGTATCTTGTGAGAAGGAGGAATCATATGCTTGTGCATTCGGGTGCGAACCTGAGTATCGTTAACTACACTGATTTTGATTTTTGTCGGATTACGGATGATCGTGAATCGATCTCAGGCTTAGTGTTTACTCATAGTGATGGAGCTATAGTCTGGAGCAATCCAGCACTGCCAGTTTGACTTTGTTAGTCGAATACATAGAAGCTTTCGAAGCAGCTAAAGAGGCAGTGTGGCTTGAGAAGTTTTTGTTGGATCGGGAATGATTCCAGGTCTCGATGATACGATACCATTTTACTGTGAAAACAGTTGAGAGGTAGCTCATGCAAATAATCTTCGTAATCACAAAAGGTCAAAAGCATATTGAGAGAAAGTACCACCTGATCAGGTAGACCGTGCAGAGAGGCGACGTTTTGGTCCTAAAGATCGCCTCAAAACCGACAACATGCTGATCGGTTTACCAAGTCGTGTGGCATCTAGTGTCACTGATAAGCGCTTGGCATGTATGCAATTGGGAGATATGTCTCATCTGCTTTAGAGCAAGTGGGAGAATGTTGTGGATAGAAAAAATAAGGGTGTGGTGCTCTAAAAACAATCATTGCTTGTCTTTAGGGGCAAGTTGGAGATGGTTAGATATAGTGTGCCCGAAAGACAATTGTTGCTTGTCCTTACGGGCAAGTGGGAGATTGTTGGAAGTAGCGCCCGAAAGACAATTTATGTAATTGTTTTTAGAATTAATAAATGATGATTTATTCTCATCTTTTTTTTTTCGTACAAAGCCGTATCCTGGCCCTCCCCTTATACCAAATTGCATGCTTATAAGAAATAGGCTACCCCGAAAAACCCTAGGAAAAGTCGTATCATATATAGCCAAAAAATAAAAGACCCCTAAAAATACAATCGAAATGAAAAATATAGTAATGTGCTTTGTTTGTGATCACATCGGCCGTCTTGAAAGAAATGTTGATTCTTGATTTAAGTCTTATTATTTGCATTGATACTTATAAGAGATGAAATGTTAGTCCAGTGTGTGTGATTAAGTTTATGGTTAATCAAAGTTAGTCCATGGTGAAGTTAATCAAAGTATGGGGTCTATTGATTAAACCACCATTAATGCGCCCAGAACACTTTATGGCGTGACCGTCTTATCCGGACCGTCGACATTGGTTGTCTAAGTGGGGCATTTATATATGATGAGAGTCATATAGGACTAGACCGATTTAATTTGAGTTTCTCATATAATTCCGTGATTGAGAAATCTTATTAAATCACAAGATGATCATATATGGATTAACCTTAATCCTGAAGTGATTACAGACTCCTACTTGTTTCAGGACAGGGTTTGATGTGTTCGTTAAGGGTCGCTAAGAGGCGCGGTCCGAATCACTTTCACGTTGGCACTATTCTGGAATGAGTGAGAAGTGTGTGTCTCACAGATATGGAATCCATTCCTTCCCGCGGGAAGTAGAAAGACAATCCCCTTATTTGTTAATCCTAGGCGATCGATCCCGGGAGTTCGTATTGGTTATGAACTAATTGATCACTAGTGGGTTAATGGTAAATTAGGATAAGATGTAGTGAAGAATGTTTACAGAAATAATCCTACTTCAGTACGGATAGTCTATGGAGGGTTAGTTTATATGTAATGATTATATCAATGGACACTTATCGGCTCGACTCGACGTTTTTTGAATAAGTTATATCTATAATCGATAGAGTTCAGTTTCGGATTTATGGTGGCGTAATTCCGGAATTAATGAGTTGAGTAGAAATATCTGTTCGATGAATATTTTATTCAATTTATTGTAGATATTGGTCATAGGTCCATGGTCCCCGGGTTGGCTCCTAACACGCGAGTGTTTTCTCGTTTTATGGAACCTCGAGATTAAATTAAATAGTTGGTCTATTTAATGAATATGTAATATTATTTATTTGTAAATAATATGTAAAATAGAAAAGACATTTTCTATTAAAAATTTAATGATTATTGGCGCAACACATGTCGATAAATTAGGAAAAGAAAATTTTTCTAGATTAGTCACATGTGTAAATAATTAATTATTTATTTGTTAAATAATTAATGGAAAAATTAAAGATTAATTTTTGGGAATTATCTCTTATTTTATAGCGAAAATATATTTTCCTTTTGGGAAAAGGATAATTGTGATGAATATCTTTTTTCTTTGTGGAAAACGGATATTGTGAAAATGATAACTCTCTCTTACTAGTTATTTTCCTATATAATGAGAGTTCTCCTAACACAACACACACACTAAATGGCGCCACATTACAATTAAAGAGGAAGGAAAATTAGTTTCTTGCCTTAGTTATTAAGAGAAGAAAAACCTAAGGTTTTTCTTGTGCATATTCGAGGAGGTTCTACGGCGAGGATCGACGTCCACCAGTCGTCGCTAGGAGATACAATCCGGAAGATTGTGGCTTCTCCCTTTTGTCGATTCATCATCTCTCTCCGGTAAATCTACTAACCTTCTCGTAGAATTAATTATTTATGTCTCAGATCGTAAATCACATAAGCTTCCGATGTGCAAAGATCGAGTGTCTCGATCGGTGCTATTACTCTAGCAGCTACGTCTCGTATCTTTGCAAGTGGCCCAGTCAGAGTCAACAAATGTCCGGACGTGTGATTGTCAGATACAAGAGTTTCCCAACCAAGCTATGGTACATACTATTGTCTGACAGAACATGTGAATCTCCATGAAATAGCATTGTTTTGGATTTCAAAGGAATGTTGGCTGGCTTACAGTCCCGAATGTTAAACTCTTCCTGTTGAGAGCATACTTCCGTTGAGAGATCACCAACCCATAATTAGATCTAGATATTTCAAGACCCAGAAAAAACTTCAATTCACCCAAGTCTTTAATTTTAACAGGACATCATGATGTGTTTTAAGTTCTGTATCAGACCCATATCATTACCTGCTATCACGATGTCATCAACGTAAACTAAATCTATGACAAGGGTCCGCCCTTGTGTCTTGATAAACAAACTGTGGTCATGACAAGACTGATTATAACCCAAATCCTGCAAGGTTGATGTCAATTTCGATTCCACTGACGGTTGGCCTGTTTCAGACCGTAAAGAGACTTTCTAAGACGACAAACATGTCTAGGATGTGAGGTTTTAAAACCTGGAGAGGGTCTCATGTATACCTACTCAATTAGCTCTCCATGGAGGAAGGTGTTGTTAACGTCAAGTTGGTGCAAAACCACCCTTTTGCAGCTGAAATGGCTAATAGACTTCGTATGGTTGTGACCTTATCAACAAGTGCGAATGTCTCATCATAATCTATCCTTGGGTTTGAGTGTACCCCTTTGCAACTAGATGGGCCTTAAAACGTTCTACTGTGCCATCTGACTTGTATTTTACTCTATAGACCCACTTACAGCCTATAGGTTTCTTCCCTTGAGGTAACTCAATCGAGTCCCAGGTCTGATTTAGTTCTAAGGCTTCTATTTCCTTTGCCATGGCATCTTGCCATTTGGGATTGAGTACTTCTTCGTTATAAGTTTGGGGCTCAGGGATTTTGTCTGTTGCTGCTATAACAGCTGAGTGAGGTTTAGATAATGAAGCATCTTCTAAAACAGAGTCAAGAGTGTAGGATGATGAATGTATTTGGACATGTGCACAAACAAAATCATGTAAATGGGCTGGTGGTTTTCTGATTCTGGTGGGCCTCTCCCTTATAGGTGGTGCCGGTACTGGTGAAGGTTCATCAGGAGTTGGTGATACAGATTCTGATGTGTTATTGTCTGGAGGTGGCATGGGTGTAAAATCTAGTGTCATGCCTGTCTCAAAATTTTTATGGACAACAGGTAAAGATGTGTCTGACTGTGGCATAATTTTGGAATAATCTTCAACCAAAGGGGTAAATAAACGGGGCAGCTTTCATTAATTTTGGAAACCACTTTTATACCTGGCCCCAAAAAAGTAAAATAATAGAAAATATAAACTAACAAGTAATAAGTAATATACTAATAAGGGCCATATTAATTTTTAAATAATGTACCATCAGTGCTTTCAGGGACATCCGGTAAAATAAAATAATGTACCGATCTAAACAAATAAAACAAATCACAATGTCAATGAAGTATTGACTCAAAAGGAATTATTGTGTCTCTTAATTCAAAATATTCGGATTCGAGTCTCCGTCGAAATAAAAAATGTGCGTCGTATATTTCGTTTACCGTTAAAACTAAAAAAAATAAAAAAACATTATCATACACTCATACACACCGTTAAGTCAAAGGACTTTCACAAGCGTTTTGGTACAACTTTACTTTTGATTTTTCTTGGGGAAACTTGACTTTCTATGCCTGTAAAGTAATATATCTGAAAAGTATTCCTCGTATGAAATGGTTGGGAAATTATGCTTCCGGCCCATTTGCGTGATGCATGCGTGGAGGATCACAAAATGTTTTTTTTTTTTAATTTTAAATTTTTTTTTTTGGTGTGTGTGTGTTTTGTTTTGTTTTTGTTGTTGTTATGAGGGGCTGGAAATATTAAAGAGAAATTTGACTTTATTATGTTTGAAATTTTTTATTTTTTTATGATTGTTTATAACATAATACGGCATTTTTTATTGAGAAACATAAACCGAGAGGATTCAAGAATTTGTTCCAATAGTGTAATCAGAGTCTAAAATTATTTTTTTTATCAAGAATTTTCAGTGGGGTCACCGGAGTCTAAAACAACATTTTTATCGATAAAACGACACTTTTAACAACAAAATACATTGTTTCAATACTAAAAAAATCTCGGATCTTCAGTGAAGTCAACGTGACCCCACTCTAAAACATGTACATCCACATGACCGGCCCTGAGCATAGACACTCATCATAATTTTTTTTATTATAATTCATATTCTTTTTTTCTCTCTTTATTATGACCTTAGTATTATCATAGTTGTCATATTGTCAATTAGTTGAGTCAACTCGAATGACACTACTTATATATGTATATTAAATCAGTGTGACAATCAATTGCGAAACATTGTACGTCCATGGTTATTGTCACTGCTGTCATAATAATGTCAATCAATGACACGTCTGACACTAACTATGTATTTTATGAGAATCGGTGTGACAATTAGTAGTGACACATTGTCTGACATTAGTTTATGTCACTATTTTCGTGTTAATTGGTAGAATGTCCTTTTTACTAAAGTATTTTTTAGTGTGTCCTTTTTGCTAATTTTGATAATGTTTCTGTCCTTTTGAATAATTCTCCCTAAAAAAGTATTCCACCATTTTGTTCGACTTTGAATCTCAAATATTAAAATAAAATAAAATAGAAACCATCGAGATGTTACTTCTTCATCAATACACGGTGCTCTCGGTGAACAATATTTCTTCAATGGCATACGGTAGTCGGTGCACCGTTACTATCCGGCTCTGGTCAATCGTTCACTTTACATCAATTTTAATAATTTTAGCTAATTTCTCTCCTTTTTAACTTGTCTAAAATCATCAACTTTTTTTTTGTTTTATATTATCCACCGCAAAATTATAAATATAATTAATTAGTGTTTTTTTATCCAAAGCATATTGTATGTGCCTTAACTCTTAAAACATGATTTTTTTAGTTATAGATTTTGGATAATATATACCGATTCCCGGTTGATATTTACTTTGATTAGTGATTTTGTTTCTAAATATACTTGAATAATGATGTTTAAACATAATGTGTAAAATTTGTTATGGTTGTTTGTAAATTTATAATGAATATATTATTTTCTACACCATTTATCTATTTTTTAGAGAGAAAAATTGTATTCAAAATTAATGAGGACCGGTATGTAAAACTGGCATGGCTCCCGAACCTCATGCCTTTGTTTGGTATGGGGTTTGGGATTCGGGATTCAACTCAATATTTTATTCACTCCACTATCTTATTATCATTATTTTATTTATTCTATTATTTTATTATAATTTCTCTCACCAATCATTCATCATCAACAAATAAAATAATATTATTAATAAAATTGATTAATAAAATAACAACAACAAAAACAAATAAAATCTTATTATCATTTTATTATTTTATTTGTTGTTATTTTCTCCTAAAAAAACAACAACAAAAACAAAACAAAACACACAAAAATAAAAATAAAAACATTTTGAGCTCCTCCACGCATGCATCACGCAAATGGGCCGGAAGCATAATTTTCCAACCATTTTATACGGGAAATACTTTTCAGATATATTACTTTACACGCATAGAAAGTCTAGTTTCCCTTTTTCTTGACGATGACTACACGTACAGTGGAATGAGGCGGCGGATCTTTAAACTCATTTTTTTTTCCACGGAATACGAAAGCTTTATTAATCGAGAACCGAACTTACCGAACCTTACAAATTAGATATTCGGTGGTCGACAAACTAAGCCTAGAAAACGACAACTAACAACAATAACAACGTCATCGAACATGATCGAAAAGCTCGGATATCATAAATTCAAAGATAGAAATAAATCTCCGGAAAAATTCGAGCCGAACATGATTTTTTCAATTGACAACAACAACAACAAACAAAACCTAACGCCTAAAGCTATAGAGCCACCGCCGGCTTTACCGGAGACAAACGACCACCGTTCGAGCACCGAACAAAGCGGCGCCGATCAAAACGGTTCGAGCAACGGAAAGCCGGCCGAGGAGACACCAAAAACAACAACTCGAAATAAGTTTTTCCTTCTCCGCCATGGCCAACACCGACCGCGAACGGGCCGAGCCGAAAAGGGAAAATATAGAGGCGGAAAAAAGCAAGTGGAGAGCGAGATCCACACGCAAGCCCGGAGCTCCGATGCCGCCTCAAGCCGCCGCGGCACCTCCCGACGATCCACAAACCCGAAAAGCGTCAAGACGGGACACGAAGTCCGAAGAGGACGCATCGGTGGAAACCATCCACCATGGATCGAGAAGAAAAGCACAAATGGGACCGGAAACATAATTTCGCAAAAGCATTTTATACGAATCACTTTTCGGGCAGGGAGAATTACTTTATTACTTTGAACACGCAGGAGAATAGTCGCGATTCAAAGCTCCATGGATGAAAGCTAAAAAACAAAGGATGAAATAAAACAAATATTTACAAGGATGAAAGCTAAAAAACAAATATTTAAACTCATTGTTCCGCTATAATTGTAACATCAACAAATGTGCAACACATTTTGAAAAAAATTGATATTCATGAGTCCTGATTATCTTATAAACATTAAATTTCTCCTCATATGTATATATATATATATATATATATATATATATATATATATATATATATATCAATATCAGTACCCCATTTTTTTACCTCCGCAATCATTTTCTTGATTATTTATTTTTACTTGCACACACTACAAATTTACTTCACACACCACATAGTTTTTTTTTGGAAGAGATACACCACATAAAATTATAAAAATATTAATTACACATACAATTTAGTCCCTACAATTTATAAAATATTAACACACCCGCAAAATCTCTACAACCTAAATGTAATATTCCGGTTTTTGGGAAATGGCAGACGTGTCATTTTACGAAAACGAAATATTATTATTTCTTTTCTTTTATTGGAGTTAAGCTTATGGGATAAATATATATATGTTTTTCGAAATTTTGTATATATATATATATTTAAGGAAATTTCTGATTAATGGTAATTAAGGGTAATTAAGGAAAAGGAAAATAATTGAGAAACTATATTTAAGGAAAAATACACTCAGTTATTTCTCATAACCTAAAAGTATTCAGAATTTTCTTCCAACGCTGTCTACCACGTTGGGAGCAAAAGAAAAACGCTATGAGAGTTCTTCAGATATCTAAGGTGGTTCTGAACCGTTTCAGATCGAAGTAGAGATTTGGAATCGTCGTGAGAAGAGCATCGTTTGGATAGCAAGCTTTTGGAGGTGTTGCAGTCTTTTCGAGATTTTGGATTTGGAATTGCTTCCAAACACGTAAGAGACTCTTCCTATGATTTTGGTTATGGTTTATAAAAAGGTTTAGATCCATGTTTTAAGGTGTTTAGATGCTAGAAATTGTGTCTTATTGTCGTTTAGAGATCGTGAGACGTCTTGGTTGTTAAAGATATGTTTTTATGAGTTTTTCTAAGTTTATTTCGATGCTAATTGTGTTGAAAACGGATGGGAAATCATTAAGTGGCTGAAAATCGAGTTTAGGGTCTTAAGGTCGAATGCGCACGCATTCTTGTTACAAGGTGTGGTTTTGTTTTCAGCAGGTCGAATGCGCACGCATTCATGGTTTAGGTTGGTCAGGTTGTTCACTGCTCGTGCAATGTGCACGCATTGGCTGGACATAAACTTTCAGCAAGTTCCTGGTCAGTGAATGGGCACGCATTCCAACCAATGCGCACGCATTGGGCCCAGTTTTGGGAAAAATGATGTTTAAGCTATGTGTTGCGTTTTAAACCTTGATTTATGATCTAATAACATTGTATTAGCATGAACAAGCCTGGATTGAGTTTCTGATGCGTTTAGTTCCGGCACCGAATGTACTCTTCAAAAAAGTTGAAGTTCGGGACCGTCGGAAGAGCATGATAGGCTTGTGCGTTGATGAGTTAACATTTATCAATGTCTGTGTAATTGCTAGGTCTGGTCTATGTCTAGTGGTCCAGGGAAGAGAGTAGTATGTGTGAGGGAGATTATTTGAAAACACTTAGGTGGCTAGGTAACCGTTTAATAAAGATACATACTTGACTAGTAAAAGATTAAACAACATGCCACTCTTGGATAGGCACCAGACAATATCGTATTTGCGGGCATACAGATAATGCGAACAACGCTGCTGGCCTATAAACGGCTAAATGGCAGTGGAGGAACATCGTTGTACGTGTGCACCATCAGAGTCTACCAGACTAGGCTTCCGGGGCTATTGGTGTGATCCACCATTAGGTTGCAATCGATATCTCCTTATGGGTTTTCATTAGGCGCAGTGCCCTCTAGTGCGGTTGTAACAAAGATAAGTTAAGCTAGAAACGTATAGTCATCACATGTTGATGGACATTAAGTGAGCTCTAGATTGAGTCGGTCACATAAAGACAACTAAATAATTAAGTATCTTTTCTTTATAAATCTTATTTTAAAATCATAGCTTCTCTCTTTTATTAAGTACGTTGTACTTACCTCAAATGCATGTTTTATATGTGTTTGAGGTGAAAAGATGAACAGGTTGATCCAAGTTTCGAGGAGGATTACGATGACAACGTTTGAGGACGCCTCATTAGAGCTTTATATTCTACTTTTCTTTCAAATGACCGTTTAGACTATACTTTCTTTTGGTTCTTTTGGAGTTGGTTTTGGTCCTTTGAGACTTGTAGTTCTTTCTTTTCTTTTGAGAATTTCGTATGTTTTGGATTTCGTACTTTCTTTTGAATGTAATAAATGTTACATTTCCATCTTTAGTTTGAATTTCTATTCTTGGATGTTTGGAAAAAAATTATACCCGAGTCTTTTCTTCCGTTTGCTTAACTCGATACGACGTAGTAGAGGCTTATGTATAAAGTGAGATTTTATTTTATTTTATACGTGCCGAACGTTCCTTTTCCGGATAAGGACTCGGTGTCCGGGAACGGGCGTTACAGTTGGTATCAGAGAGAAGCATCTTTTAGGCTTCCTTCCTTTTAAGATAAGTTTTCCTTAGATCTTTAGTAACGTTCTGGTTCTTTGATCTTCAGGATGGTGACCACGAGATCTAAAGTTCATGGTGAAGAGACTTCAGGGGCAAGAGAAGACAGTCCGACACCGGTTGTAGGAGGCGGTTTTGTACGACAGAATCCGTCGCCTCATCCAACCCATACCCCACGACCTCAGACAATCCAGACTTCACAGCCTCTCCAGAACCCAACCCCACGACCGTAACATAGTCCAACACCACGACCCCAACCAAGGTATACCTACATGTACCGTGAACCAGGGGAAGCACCCATACACGTAACTGTGATAGGGGATATTCCACCGGTTTACGTACCCCCAGCTACCGATATCTACCCGCCACTAGTAAGCCACCCCTCACCACCAGTGTTCCATCGCCAACAACACCAGACTTTCTATCCCCCTTGTAGGTCACACCCCTGGATCTACCATACCACCTTCACCACGATTTGATCATCAGCAAAGCATGGGATACCCACCCTATGGTTTCCACCAACCTCATCATACCCAACAACATCACCAGAGATATCATCATAATCAGACTGAACCTCAAGTGATCACACCGCTATGACCTCAGCCGCCACCATACCCTTAACAACAACCCTATCAGCAACAAACATCATTTGAGTATCCACCTGTCTACCCACCAGTCCAACCAGTTAGGCCACACCGGCTTTTGAGCAAGCACCACTAGTTAATTGGTATACGAGACTGAAAATGAACCGGTCTCAAGACTTTTATAGGAATGTGGAACACTCAAATGCTGAAGAGTGGTTAAGGAGTTTCGAGAAGGCTTGCAGAAACATAAATGTTCCTGAGTCTGAGATGGCGCAGTTGGCAGTCGGGTTTCTTCTAGGTACGGCTGAATCATGGATTGATGCTATAGAAAGCAGTAATGGTAAAGTGACATATTGGAAAGGATTTAAGGCCATGTTTTACAACGAGTACTTCCCGACGATAATGCAGGCTAATAAAGCAAATCAGTTTCTAAGTCTCAAGCAAGGCGCCTATACGACAGTCTCTTAATACACCAACAAGTTTAACGAGTCTGGTAGGTTCTACCCCAAGATCATGAGGGTTGAAGAAAAGAAGATGGCGCATTACAAGAAAGGTTTGGCGCGTGAGATACAAGCAGGGATGCTAGGCTTTACACCGAGGAATATGGTCGAGATGCTGAACAATGCCTTAGAGGTTGAGACTTTCAGGAATAGACCTTCGGTGGTTATCGGTGTCAAGAGAAACTTTGGAACCAGTCAGGTCCACGGTCGGGGAGCGCCGCAACAGAACGCTAAGAAGGCAACAGCTCTTCGGCAGCTAAACCCTCAAACAGTGCACCGCTTTGCCCTAAGTGAAACAGGAATCATTCAGTTGAGTGCAAAGCTAGTGCAAGCGGTTGCTATCTCTACAGAGAGCCAGGGAACTTTTCGAGAGCATGTCCAACTAAAGGGAATAAGGGAAGTTCGAGCCAAGGAAACGGAAAGGGGGAGTCACGTCGATCGGTTCGAGTTTTTGCTATTGATACGGGATATGCTGAACCAGATGATGATGTTATCTCAGGTACCTTATTGTTGTTTTAATTTATTAAAGTATTTTTAGAGCGCGTTCATTCATGCTATAATTGTATTTAAATAAATAAATATGCATCCTAGGTACAATAATGTTAGATAACTTAGCAGTCATGGCTTTGTTTGATACGGGAGCTTCTAACACGTTTGTGTCAACTAAGATAGCTAAAAAGTTGAATCTACCATCGGAACCCTTAAGAAACATCTTGGAGATAACCACACCATTAGGAAAGGTAAGAAAGGTAACTAAGATGATACCTCAAGTGGATGTTCAAGTTGGGTCTTATCGATGCAAATGTGACTTCACGGTTTTAGACTTTTCGGATTTCGATGTATTTCTTGCAATAGATTTTCTATCCGAGAATTATGTTCACTTGGATTGTAGGGAAAAGAGAGTGACCTTTAACGTACCCAAGGAAATCAAATAAGACTTACCAGGGTAATGTTAGATATAGTGTGCCCGAAAGACAATTGTTGCTTGTCCT
The DNA here is from genome assembly GCA_036785695.1 of Gentiana straminea. Taxonomy (NCBI): domain Eukaryota; kingdom Viridiplantae; phylum Streptophyta; class Magnoliopsida; order Gentianales; family Gentianaceae; genus Gentiana; species Gentiana straminea. Next base: position 10,035,951 of record JAVUPR010000265.1, read on the forward strand.
TATGGGCAAGTGGGAGATTGTTGGAAGTAGCGCCCGAAAGACAATTTATGTAATTGTTTTTAGAATTAATAAATGACAAATTTATTCTCATCTTACTACTTGCTTCATGCTAGAAGTAATAGCACCGATCGAGACACTCGATCTTCGTACAGCGGAAGCTTATACGATTTACGATATGAGACATAACTAATTAACCCTACGAGAAGGTTGAAGATTTACCTTACCCGGAGAGATGATAAAATTGACCAAGGGAGAAGCCACAATCTTCCGGATTGTATCTCCTAGTGACGACCGGTGGACGTCGATCCTCGTCGAAGAACCTCCTCGAATATGCCTAAGAAAAACCCTAGGTTTTTCTTCTTTTAATGACTAAGGCAAGAAACTAATTTTTCATCCTTTTATTTTAGATGTGGCACACTTAATGAATGAATATTGTGCTAGAAGGAACTCTCTTTATATAGGAAAATAACTATAGGTTTTTGTCCAAAAGGACAAACTAATACATTTATTAGGCTACAAGTACATGGATGATTAGAAAGGACAAAACTTAATTAACATTACCAAAATACCCTTTGGCTAATTAAACCTAATTACCCAATTAATCTTTCCCTCATCCATCATCGTTCAAAAATGCATCCATCGGCATCAGCGTTCTAGCAGCAGCAGCATTCAAAACTCATTCTTCTTCTTCCAATCACAGCAGCAGCGTATGGTGATGATTCATGGTGGCCGGAATCGTCCATGGTGGTGATTGGATTGCTATGGACTGGAAATTTCTCTGATTGAGAAAATAGTAACAAACGCCGATTTGATCCGTCCTTCTCGTCGATTAATCCGTCCTTCTCTATTAATCCGTCTTCTCGTCGATTGAGCAGACGCCGGACGGACATAGTGGATGCTTCTGCTCCGGCTGCTGCTTCACTGCTCCGGCTGCTGCCTCACTGCTACGAGGATGAAACGGGGATTCGATTTAGGAAAGAATCAGAGAAGGAAGATGAAAATCAAAACAAGGATTTGATTGAGGATGGAAACATAAGGGATTTTCGGCTGCAACCACTGCTCCGCCCAAGTCCAATTTCCGGCCAAGAAGGCAAAGGTCTTTTTTTTTTTTTTTGGTTTAGGGTTGTTACTATTAATTTTGTAACGTTACTACATTTTTTGATGTACTTTATCTATTTTATGGGCTGTTACTACTTGTTTATTGCCCTTTTACTATATTTTACGCGGTTGTTACTATTTGTTTTTAGTCTGTTACTACTTGTTTTTAGGATGTTACGACATTTCACGGGACTATTTCGACTTGTTTATTGGCCGTTACTATATTTTACGGGCTGTTATTATTTGTTTTAAGACTGTTACTACTTGTTTTAAGGCTGTTACTTCTTTTTCATTGGGTGTTACGATTTTTTTCGAGGCTGTTACTACTTGTTTTTTGGCTGTTACTATTTTTCATTGGATGTTACGATATTTTATGGGTTGTTACTACTTCTTCTTTGGTTGTTACTATTAAAATTATAAAGGGGCATTTTTGTAACTATATTAGCAATTTGTCCTTACTAATCTCTGATTTTGAAATTTGTCATTCTGGACTCATTTATCATTTTTTTTGTCCTTCTAGCCCCTTCCCCCAAAAAAACTAGCTAAGAGAGTTATCCTTTTCATACCACAAAAATCTATTCCTATAAGAAAATATTTTTGCTACAAAATAAGAGATAATTCTCAAAAAATCAATCTCTTAATTTTTTCCATTAATTATCCAACAAATAGATAATTAATTAATTACACATGTGACATAATCTAGGAAAATTTCTTCTCCTAAATTAATTACAAGTGTGGCGCCACCTATCATTATATTTTTAATAGAAAATGTCTTTTCTATTTTACATATTATTTACCAAATAATAATATTGCATATTCATTAAATAGACCAACTAATTAATTTATTCTCGAGGTTCCATAAAACGAGAAAACACTCGTGTGTTAGGAGCCAACCCGGAGACCATGGACCTATAACTAGTAGCTACAATAAATTAAATAAAATATTCATCGAACAAAATATTTCTACTTAACTCATTAATTCCGGAATTACGCTACCATAAATCTGAAATTGAACTCTATAGATTATATATATAACTTATTCTCAAAATGTTGAGTCGAATGAGTTCGTATTTGTTATGAACTAATTGATCACTAGTGGGTTAATGGTAAATAAGGATAAGATGTATTGAAGAACGTTTACGGAAATAATCCTACTTCAGTACGGATAGTCTATGGAGGGTTAGTTTATATGAAATGATTATATCAATCGACACTTATCGACTCGACTCGACGTTTTGAGAATAAGTTATATCTATAATCGATAGATTTCAGTTTCGGATTTATGGTGGCGTAATTCCGGAGAGAGAAGCCGTGATCTTCCGGATTGTATCTCCAAGCGACGACTGGTGGATGTCGATCCTCGCCGTAGAACCTCCTTGAATATGCACAAGAAAAACCCTAGGTTTTACTTTTCTAAATGACTAGAACGAGAAACTAAATTTTTCTCTTCTTTTATTTTGTATGTGGCGCCATTATCAAGTGTGTATTGTGTTGGGAGGAACTCTATTTATATAGAAAAATAACTAGTCAAGAGAGTTATCATTTTCACACCACAAAAACCTATTCCCATAAGGAAAAGATATTTTTCCCACAAAATAAGAGATAATTCCCAAAAATCAATCTCTTAATTTTCCATTAATTATCCAACAAATAGATAATTAATTAATTACACATGTGACATAATCTAGAAAAATTTGTTCTCCTAATTATCCACATGTGGCGCCACCTTTTCTATCATTTTTAATAGAAAATGTCTTTTCTATTTTACATACTATTTACCAAATAAATAATATTGCGTATTCATTAAATAGACCAACTATTTAATTTATTCTCGATGTTCCATAGAACGAGAAAACACTCACGTGTTAGGAGCCAACCCGGGGACCATGGACCTATAACCGGTAGCTACAATAAAATGAATAAAATATTCATCGAACGAATATTTCTACTCAACTCATTAATTCCGGAATTACGCCACCATAAATCCGAAACTGAACTCTATCGATTATAGATATAACTTATTCTCAAAACGTCGAGTCGAGTCGATAAGTGTCCATTGATATAATCATTTCATATAAACTAACCCTCTATAGACTATCCGTACTAAAGTAGGATTATTTCCGTAAACCTTCTTCACTACATCTTATCCTTATTTACCATTAACCCACTAGTGATCAATTAGTTCATAACCAATACGAACTCCCGGGATTGATCAGTTTCTAGGATCAACAAATAAGGGGATTGTCTTTCTACTTCCCGTAGGAAGGAATGGATTCCATATCTGTGAGACACACATTTCTCACTCATTCCAGAATAGTGCCAACGTGAAAGTGATTCGGACGGCGCCTCATAGAGATCCTTAACGAACACATCAAACCCTATCATGAAACAAGTAGGAGTCTGTAATCACTTCAGGATTAAGGTTAATCCATATATGATCATCTTGTGATTTAATAAGATTTCTCAATCACGGAATTATATGAGAAACTCAGATTAAATCGGTCCAGTCCTATATGACTCTCATTATATATAAATGCCCCACTTAGACAACCAATGTCGACGGTCCGGATCGGACGGTCACACCATAAAGTGTTTTGGGCGCATTAATGGTGGTTTAATCAATAAACCCCATACTTTGATTAACTTCACCACGGACTAACATTTCAAGTGTATCACCATAAACTTAATCCTTATGTGTGACACACACTAAGTTATATGGCTACATATGATACGACTTGGGGTTTTCAATAGTGTATTACTTACAAGCACGAAGCAAGTAATAAGATGAGAATAAATCTGTCATTTATTAATTCTAAAAACAATTACATAAATTGTCTTTCGGCCGCTACTTCCAACAATCTCCCACTTGCCCGTAAGGACAAGAACAATTGCCTTTCGGGCACTCTACATCTAACAATGTCCCACTTGCCCGTAAAGACAAGCAATGATTGTTTTTAGAGCACCACACCCTTATTCTTTCTATCCACAACATTCTCCCACTTGCTCTAAAGCAGATGAGACTTATCTCCCAATTTCATACACTAGATGTCACGCAACTTGGTAAACTGATCAGCTAGGTTGTCGGCTCGAGGCGATCTTTAGGACCAAAACGTTGCCTCTTTGCATGGTCTGTCTGAGCAGCTGGTACTTTCTCTCAATATAATTTTGACCTATTGTGATTGCGAAGATCATTAGCATGAGCAACCTCTGAACTATTTACACAGTAAAATGGTATCGGCTCATCGAGACCTGGAATTACTTCCCGATCCAATAAATAACTTCTCAAGCCATACTGCTTTTTTAGCTGCTCCGAAAGCTGCTATGTATTCGACTAACAGATTCAAATTGGCAGTGTTTGATTGCTCCACACTGTAGCTCCATCACAATAAGTAAACACTGAGTCTGAGATCGATTCACGATCATCCTTAATCCGACAAAAAAGCAGAATCATTGTAGTCAACGACACTCAGGTTCGCACCCGAATACACAAGCATATGATTCCTTGTTCTCTAAAGATACTTGAGGATGCACTAAACTGCTACTCAACGCCCGAATCCAAGATTCGACTGTTACTGACTTTTAATAACCTGACTTTCTCTATCCAAAATAAAATATATCCTATTTTCTCTATATCCGAAGATCGAGAGAATTATTCCGTGAGGGGTTGGGTAGGAAACCTCTCGGTGAATCTAGCATTCGAAAATGCATCAACATCTTAAACCAATAAGATGGATGGGATATTGCCAACAACTTGTTCTCATGAATTCGTCCGAATCAAATTCTAAGAATATAGTCTACTTCTCTGATTAGAGAAGCTTTGGCTCTTTAGTTCTTGACTTCAGATAACACACCCATGTTGTTATCAATTGTTGCAGTGCTATCCTTTATAAACACTAATGTCTACTACATTACCAATATTGATTCTCTGGTCTACAAAAGACTCATCAATATTCTGGTCAAGCCCACACATTTCAAACATGTGACTTTTAATGACCTAGATGTTTGCTTTAATCCATCAATGGATGTAAGCAGGAAGTCAATCTGTCATTGGTTTTTAAGCTAAAACCCTTCTGTTCCGAATGAATCTAAGCTCCGTTGTTGGGCAAGAAAGTTTCAGGGCATCACCCCTGGTAATCTTTCTGCTTTCCATGGAGTCAAGCAAGGCTGAACGGTGAGAGAGTTCAGGGCATCACCTCTAGTGAACTATCTTTCTCAAGGAATTACCCCCAAGACCACTTGGCTTTTCTTAGAAAGTTAAACTTTCCCATTCATTCGACTCTTTTCCATGTAGATCCAATTACTCCCATTGGGCCTGAGACACTCAGGTGGTTCTACAAAAGTGTGAACAGAATTGGAGTACCAAAACTCCATTTACAGGTTTATGGTTTTAAACCAACCTCCTTTTATCAGAATCTATACAGTCCTTCCAAAAGACCATAGGTTATCAATCACCGCCAGCAGACCGTAAACTCTGCATAATCACAGTGAGTCAATGGATAAACCATACTCCCACTGTATTTGGGTGGATTGATATTCTGATCTAGTTCAGTAGTATTAATCAGCTTATTCCCCAACAACCAATGTTGGATGTGGTCTGATTAAATCAGATAGTAACTCCTTGAGTAACTTTACTTCAAGGTCCAAGGTTGTTATTTAAACATCCTTTCAGAAAGGCTGTGATAGTACAACCGTCACTTTCCGATCTTAAGAGTCTTATAACCAACCTTCACTCATTGTATTAAGATATTTTACGATCAGTCACTATCTGAACGTGTATGCAAAATATCCAGTCCTACTTCAAGCACCAAGTGCTCAATGCCTCTATTTACGGAAGTGGAGTAAATGTTATTCACTCTTTATCCACAAATTCATAAGCATCTTCTAGGTAGACTTCTCGGTATTACATAATAATGTAAACCATTATTTTGCAATCAATATCTTAATTGAGTGTAGCATATCAATAACTATACAAGACAATACATGGTTTATCCTTTCAGTGAAATCGTTTCACCCGGAGGTAGGCCAAGCATCAGTGCCAAAACTATGCTATAGCCTATATCTGAGCATGGAATACTCATTTCTCTGGTAATATCAGAGATTCCTCCAGATATTTAGATCGGCGTTTCAAGTAGTCATTGGGCAAAATGTCTATTACTCAAAAGCTCCCACTAGCTTGTATCCTTCATAAGACCCCGAAGGTCAATATGAACATGCTATGAATCTTCTTTAGCTCTATTAACATTTTCCTAATTGAAAGGTAACTTAGTCATTTTTCCTTTGAGATAGTGTTCTTAGACTGAGAGATAGGAATCACCCTTAGCCAGTCTTAAATCTTATCTCTAGGATATATGCACTAATTAATAGATGCTGAAGAATCGTTTATCTAAATACGGAAACCATTGGTCTTAATAGTTTATGATGTGTTACATATACCGTTTCATCATTACTTAGTGGTTTTGACTTTATCAGACAAAATTCCGAGTCTCAGAATCTTATACAAATGTCATCTTCACTTTCTTTGAGGCAACTATATTATTGATGTGAAAGTGAATCCATTTGTTCCAACGACTCTGAAAACCGAAATTATATTTCTTCGATATTCAAGGATTAACATCCGAAATTTATTTCCTTATATCACTCCCACTATCTTAGCTGAAATAACTACCCGTTGTTTACTCTTTAATCATAAATGCCTAGCTACCTTGTTCTTACACAAGAACTTAGCTTCCGGGTCATAATTCCGGTTAAGAAAGTCTCTAAGAATTCATAGGTTAGTGATCCGAAATCACTTTCCTTATCCCTTACTTTCTTTTATTAATATTTCAGTTTAGCCTTTAACTTATTTAGTTAGATGACTTATACTTGTAGACATTTACCTTCCCATTCTTGGCTTTCATTAAAGGAAATGGCCTTGAACTAGCAGTTTATAAGAGTAGACACTACTCGTAAACTGTGGGATGTCTGGCGAGATTGATACCAAAACATTCTCGTCATCTTTGAACTAATTTTGTTTTGTCTCTCGCTCAGCACGAGTGACAGCAGTCACATTCTTATCAAATGTCACTTAAGTTTATAGGTTCAATAGGATCTTCCTCTTCCGAAGAATTAATTTGCATTCACGATTATTGAGTTCAACGTTCTTGTTACTTTTCCACTTTTACGAAATCATCATCAGTCAATTTATCATGTTTATCAGTTTAGATATATTGAGATGATATGTAGTTGCAAAATTAAATTATGACAGAATTATAAATCAAATCATACAACACAACAAATAATAAATTTTAGGAATTATAAACGTGATGTCATGCATGCAGTTTATCCTACCATTCCAAGGATTTAATCTCACACCTCAGTGCCGCCGACGGGTAGGTCAAAAGGGTGACGATTAAATTGAGACAATCTCTCTCAACAATTAACTGAGAATCAAACATCCCGATTTAATTGTTGATTACCTTCCTTTTTTAGCCAAGATATTTCCAAAAATACCCTTTAGAGTGAACTACTGTTTCTGATTTTTAAGTAGACCACGAGTATGCCGCCGAAGGGTAGGTCAATGACCCGATGAGTACTCAAAATCCTATCATTTCAGAAACCAAGCCTTGAATTTTGATAGCGGTGAATGCCATCCGAAGGGGGCCAAATCAAAGCGGCATGAGGCGTCACCATTCTCTCACGGTGCTTGTGTCAACAGTAGAGGCCGAGGGGTCGGTTGTCACCTTCCCCGCTCCCACTCGTTATTTTGAAAATTAGGTAGTCTTTTAGGGTTTTAAAATTCTTGGTGAATTTTAATTGTGTAGTGACTATACAAAGAATTTAAAAATCCGAGAAATTGGAAAGTCATGAATAAGTGACACAAGTTAGACGGTATTTGGAACCAATGAACTAGTGGGAGGATTAATTTAAAATATTCATGATTTATTGTTTTTCGGATTGTAAATAAATTCTGAAAATCCTAAAACACTACCTAAATTTGAAAATAATGAGTGGGAGCGGGGAAGGTGACATCCGACCCCTCGACCTCTACTGTTACACAAGCACCGAGAGAGAATGGTGATGCCTCATGCCACTTTGATTTCGGCCCCCTTCGGATGGCCTTCACCGCTATCAAAATTCAAGGCTTGGTTTCCGAAACGATAGGATTTTGAGTACTCGTCGGGTCACTGACCTACCCTTCGGCGGCATACTCGGGGTCTACTTAAAAATCTGAAACAGTAGGTCACACTCTAAAGGTAATTTTGGAAATATCTTGGCTGAAAAAGGAAGGTAATAGACAATTAAATCAGGATGTCTGATTCTTAGTTAATTGTTGAGAGAGATTGTCTCAATTTAATCGTCACCTCTTTGACCTACCCGTCGGCGGCACTGAGGTGTGAGATTAAATCCTTGGAATGGTAGGATAAACTGCTGTTGGTCCTAGAGAAGGGTAAAACTATAGTCAGAGGGGGGGGGGTGAATGACTATAGTGGAGTTTCAAAAACTTTTCTTGTATTTAAAAATTTTTGGGCAGCGGATAAGTCCCTTCTAAATGTGTTGTTTCAAAGTAGTTTATGCAATCACTGATATGTAGTATGCAATGAAATAAAGTGTTGTAGAGTAAATTTCTAAAAGTAAATAGACACAAGGTTTATAGTGGTTCGGGGTGGTGTAATCCCTTAATCCACTCTTCTCCTGTGATGATTGGAGGAATTCATTATTGTTTTCACAGATACAATAGCCTGATTGTCCTTGACTACACAAGCTTCACAATCTTCAAGACTATCACTCCCTGACTGCAATGTGACTTCAGTGACTCGTCTCTTTCACTGCTCCTTGAGAACAAATCCTTCAGTAGCTATCACAAACACAACTCATTCTCAGATGGCTCTGATTCATTTGCTTGATTGAAGTGAATTGGATTCACAAAACTTGTTGATCAGACTCGATGCTTGATGTTGAAATTGTAGTTCTGAGTTTTGAGTTGATCACTAGATATTCCCTTTTAAGCACAGATGAAGACTTTTGAATTTGACAGAGTTTCTGCTTGTAAGTTCTCAGATTTTATCCCTTTTTTGTGTGTTTGTCAATGCCTTCTATTTATAGCCTTGATAGTCCTTGATTTGAATTTCCGTCCGTTGGCTATATTAATGAGGGGAATAATCATTGATTTTATTCTTGATTCCCCCTTAATTATATTCTCCTTGATTTTAATGATCGGATTTTTCTTCAAACGTTGATCAGAAAATCCGTCCTTGATTGATCATCAATTAATAGTGCATTTAATGCTTGATCTTCTGAATCATCTTCATATTTCAAAATCCGATTAAGTAAACTTTTCTTGGCCGTTCCCTGAACGGTTAAGTAATCTTTCTGACTTTGCCGATTAGATCTTTATTCACTGCTTTGTCATTACTTAGCCGATAGTCAGTTTACTTTGCCGATTCATTGTTTCCTTCATTATTTTTTTTATGAGAATCTTTGTACTTCACTGATCCTTGATTTGTGTGGGATCAGTGTACACCATATTTGAACTTTAAGTTTCCTCACTTGGAATGTAACTTAGACTTATCCAAGGTCATCACAGACTTCCTTGGTTATAAGTCAGACTCTATGTCTTCATGCTTCTCTGCTGGTGCTTGGCCGCTTTTACTTTGCCGAACATCTGATTTCACTTTGCCGTCCTACCAACTAGTGCAGTACTTGTCTGACTCAACTTATACAACATGTCATACTCTAATTAAAGACTTATACAGAGAATTCTAACTTATTTTCAGGTTTGCTATATCAGCTAGTATAGCCATCATCAAAACATAACAAAATGTTCCTAACAATTTCCCTCTTTTTGATGATGCCAAAACCCTCATAAGCGTAAACATATTATAACAAATTTTTTCATAATAAACACTGAAATAAGAATTCAACAATTTTATTCATCCATTTAAGGGCAATAAGATATTGCATCTTTTTATTTGAAAATTTGAGTAAGTAAATCAACATAATAAGGGCTACTGCTTATTTTCTTCAAACCTGATGCCCTTGCCTTTGATGCCCTTGCCCTTGTCTGTTGGGCTTGCCTAATTTCCATTGGAGCTATTAGGCTTTGAGCTTTCTTCCCCCTTTTTGGCAGCACCAAAACGTGCTTCAAGAATTGCAGTTGCTTCCTCATATTCAGGGAGAGGACCATACCTTGTCTCCAGAATTTTGTTGTTTGCCTCAGTCACATTTATTAAGGTCTCGAGTTGTTGTCTAGAATATTCCATAACCTCATCCTGATGTTGAAGTTGATGAGTGTGAGCATTAAGAGTATCCACCAATGGTTTGAGAATTTTATCAGTCTTGTCAGCATGAAACTCAAGATTGGTTTGGACATGGTAGGGGATGAGGTGTTGCAGATTGCAAAGAAAGTTGCCCTGTTTTTCCATGACCTCATCTTGAATCATAATGTGACTGATGAGGGCTTCAATTTTGTGACTGAAGGAGGTTGCATCACTCCTTAAAGCAGCTTTCAGGTTTTGCCTGTTGTGATATTGCTTTTCAATGTCCACAATCAAAGGTTGGATATCCAGATTGAACAGTCTTTATAGATCAACCTCTTCTGGTGCCACTATTGAGGATATTATTCAGGCTAATTAGTAGCAGTATTTATTTCAAAATATTCTGTAATTATTGTTTTCTTATTCTCTAAGATATAGGTGGATATATATACACATTGTACTCAATCACAAAATCAATGAAAAACATTTGATTATTTCTGTCAATATGGTATCAGAGCTATGTGTTGATCTCATCCGTACATCTCACCTTTCCCGTCCTACTCTCGAATAAACCCTAACAAAAAAAAAAACCATCGGCAACAATGGCTGAAGATTCCTCAGCCACATCGGCCACCACCACTCCGGCCAAAAATTCTTCTTCTCTTCCCTCCTTTCATCCTTCTTCTCACATCCACATTATCAAATTAAACCGTCAAAACTATCATCTTTGGCGGGCACAAATCTTACCCTATCTAAGAGGTCAAGGGGTATTTGGCTATGTCAATGGAACAATTAAACCTCCGGCCGCCACCATCACCAATGCTGCCGGCGTCAGTTCTCCCAATCCAGACTATGAAGCATGGGCTCAACAGGATAATTTGATTCTCAGTACCATCACCTCCTCCTTGTCAGAAGATGTTTTGATGCAAGTTTATCATGCCACCACGTCGGTTGAGATTTGGTCGGCAATTGAAACCTGTTTTGCCTCGCAATCCCGAGCAAAATTGATGCAGATTCGTACACAATTAGCCTGAATAATATCCTCAATACGAGTAGGCTTCTTCAAGAGATATAGAGTCACGGGCAGAGATCATTGTAACAAGAGCTTCATATTCATGTCCTAGGCCGGCCAGAAGGTATGCAACAACATCATCGGTGGAAAAGGGGGTGGCCGGCCATTGCAAGCTCGTCGGACAGCCGCTTAATTGTGCAATAATATTCAGTTGCGGTGAGTGTACCTTTCCGAGTAGAGGCTACCTGAAGGATGGGTTATATCATTTTTCCAGTCTGTTCAATCAACCCACTGCTCGTGCCTTCCTTTCCAGCCGTGACTCCACCGCTCTCTGGCATCAACGACTCGCTCATTGTTCCCAACAAGCCCTTGCTCGAGTCCTACGTACTTTAAATATTTTTGTTTCTAATAAATCTCCGGCTCATGTTTGTGCTGCGTGTCAGCTGGCCAAAAGTCATCGTCTTCCCCTTCCCGTTACCACTTTTACTTCTGTTGGTCCTTTAGATTTACTTTATTCAGACGTTTGGGGTCCTTGTGTTGAACCCTCGATTTATGGTTCACGTTATTACGTTAGCTTTGTGGATGATTTCTCCAAATTTATTTGGTTCTTTCCTATTCGTTTAAAATCCGATGTTGAGAATGTCTTCACTAATTTTTGCACCTTTGTCGAACGTCAATTCAATCGTAAAATTAAAGCACTTCAAACTGATTGGGGTGGTGAGTTTCAGCGCCTCTCTCGTCATCTCACCACTCTGGGCATTGAGCATCGTGTCTCCTGTCCTCACACACATGAACAAATGGGTGCTGTCGAACGTCGCCATCGCCACATCGTTGAAACCGGTCTCTCCCTTCTCGCCCAATCTAATCTTCCCCTCCCTTATTCGGAAGATGCCTTCACCTCTACTGTCTATGTCATTAATCGCCTTCCCTCTCGTGTCTTACATGATAAGTCCCCTTATGAAACCCTCTATCACCGTCTTCCTAATTATTCTTTTCTCAAAGTTTTTGGCTGCGCCTGTTGGCCGTATCTCCGTCCATACAACCACCATAAAATGGATTTCCAATCCAAAAGTTGTATCTTCCTCGGGTATAGCCCGTCTTACCATGGCTACAAGTGCCTTGAACTCCAAAATGGAAAAATCTATATCGCTCGTCATGTTGTCTTTGACGAATCCACCTTTCCCTATTTCCGGGCTCCGCCCTTGCCCTCGGCCGACTCCCTTACGGTTCCTCTTCCTGCCCAACTGGTCCCTCCCTCTGTGGCACCTTCCCCTTCTTTACCTGCAGGATTGTCTGAAGCAACACCGCTGTCCCCATCTCCCCGTTCTCCAATGTCTGAGGTCTCCCCTTCCTCTCTGGCCAGCTCCCCCTCTAGTGCTGACTCTTACCCTATGGCCCCTCCCCTGCCAACTCGTACTATAGTAACCCGCGCTCAAACAAATTCGCTTAAGCCTAAATCTCTTCCACCTGACTATGTCCGTTATCCTTTGCCCAAAGCCCTACTCACCTCTACCGCACCGTCTGAACCGACTTCCTATACCGAAGCCACCAAACATCGGGTCTGGCGAGATGCTATGCGTGATGAGATCAATGCGCTAGTTCATAATGACACTTGGGAACTCGTTCCCTATTCTCCTGGGATGAATGTAATTGGTAATAAGTGGGTATACCGGATTAAACAGCATGCAGATGGTCGTATTGAGCGTTATAAAGCTCGTCTTGTGGCCAAGGGCTATCATCAGACTGAAGGCGTCGATTTTCACGACACTTTCAGTCCGGTGGTCAAGCCCACTACCATTCGTCTTTTACTCTCATTAGCTACTACTAATCATTGGACTCTTAAGCAGGTGGACATCCAGAATGCATTTCTTCATGGCTACTTAACTGACAGGGTTTTCATGCAGCAGCCGCAGGGCTTCTCCCATCCTGAATATCCTGACTACGTGTGTCGTCTCAAGCGTAGTCTTTATGGTTTAAAACAGGCTCCTCGGGCTTGGTATTCTCGATTTACTGCGGCCCTCACTGCCTACGGCTTTGTTGCATCAAAGGCTGACACCTCTCTTTACATTTATCATCGGGGTACTCTTTCTGTTTATGTTTTGATCTATGTCGGCGATGTCATTATCACAGGTTCCTCCTCCGCTGCTGTTGATCAGGTTATTCGGCACCTGGGTTCTCAGTTTCCGGTCAAGGACCTTGGCTTTCTTTCGTATTTTCTTGGCATTGAAGTCCTACACACTTCTGATGGGCTTCATCTTACGCAGCGTAAATATATTCTTCAGCTCCTTCAGCGTGCTGGCATGGATAAGGCAAAGCCGTGTGTCTCGCCTATGACTCCCAAATGCCGCCTGACTCGTGATGATGGTCCGGTCTTCTCTGATCCGTCTCTCTATCGGACTATTGTGGGAGGTCTGCAATACCTCCAATTTACCAGGCCTGATATTGCCTTTGTTGTTCATAAAGTAAGCAAGTTTATGCATGATCCTCGTGACTCTCATTGGACTGCCGTTAAGCGCATCCTTCGTTATCTCAAACACACCATCTCTGATGCCTTGTTTGTTGGAAAGGTGTCCTAAACCCAATCGGATTGGACCGGATCCGACCGGGTCGGGTCATATACAGTCTATGTAGTTCATGTAATAACTTTATTATGATTAATAAAAGCACTTACGTTATTATATATTGTTTATCTTTTATAGTAACGTCCCTAGTATCAATCTGTAATAGAGAAACCATGATAGTGATTATGGTTGATGAGATCTCTAATCACTATAACAAGGTTGGTACTTAAATGTCTCTAGTCTTATATATTATCAAATGGGACATTGATAGTATAATCAGACTAGCACGTATTGGATGTCTTCTATTTTTTAGAAGATAGGGATAGATCTCGTCTATCGAAGTGTAGAGACACTTGGACTGTACGTGGACGTGTATTAGAGAATGCGTACGTTAGACTGACCCACTTACATTAAGTGTCACACTATGTGGCGGTTGTGTAATAATCCTTTTGACCGGAGTCTTCATGGCATCACGGTGTGGATTGTCATGCTTTGACACTATTGAGATTTCTCCTCACCACGGGGCGATCATGCGGTAGTGATTGGGTATGATATTGAAGCATGCGGAGTATACATGATTGGTCGTCCGGGAATCGCGTATCCTATAATTGGGATCGAATATCCGAAATGGCCTTCTTATAAGGAATGTCTAGCTCTCGAGAATCTTTGCAAAGTGGGAGTAAATGTGTTATTCCGAGAGAGCATGATATCCAGATTATAAGATACGATCGTTAATGTATTGACACTCGAGATACGATCGTATGGTATTATTATAGCGATAGGATTGTAAGTTACACGGTAACTGTTTCACATGAAAGGTAGTTGTCATTGCTTTTGACTCTTCCGATAATTGGGGGTCACGGTGTGTTGCTAGACGCTATCCCGTGATCGTTAGGTATGAAGGGAATTTTAGTAAATTGCACTTTGTGTCTACGGCCAACATATTCGGAAGCCTATCGGGTCACACACATATGAACATCGAGTCGGATTAAAATGCGGTTATAGTTGATAACCAAATAAGGAAAGTTTATCTCTAGACTATAAAGGTTATAGTGTTAAATTAATATGGTGGTATTTATTTATTATGAATAAATAAAATACAAGATATTAATTATATACAAATTAGATTAATTAAAGAATATTCCGGAAGCCAATTTATTGGCATATGGGGCGCCACATTTAAGTGTATGAGATACACTTGGATTGTGCACTTTAATTAATAAGATTGCCATAATATTAATATAAGATATTAATTGATTTTGAAAAATAGATTTATGGTAATAAGATAATTATAATCAATATATGATATTGGCAAAATAAATTATAATTATTAATTAAAGAGATAAATCAATCTAGTTGATTTTCCTTATTTTATTGGAAAAAGATTTTCTTCTCCTACACACTAGTTGGGGCGCCACCTTCTACTATAAATAAGAGGTGGGTGCCAAGCTCTTTAGTACATCACAATTGCAAGAGCTCATAGTTCTTGTGTAAAATAGAGAGCTATCCATAGTGAGTTTGTGAGGGAAGAAAAGGTCTGGTCTAGCAGCCGGAGTTTTTCCGATAGCAATCCAAGGAGGATTCCGGCAAGGGGTTCGTGTGGATTAGCGATAGAGGCCGGACGCGTGGACGGCTTGCGCATTGAACTACTCTCCGTTGGCGGTCAATGCGATGATCTTATAGATCATCTAAGGTATAACCGTCAAACTACTTAACGTGTTTTTTGCATTAAACGAAGAACGATCTAGAAAAGGAAATCAAATTTTAAATTCCGCTGTGTTAAACTAGTGATTTCCTAACATTGTTCATATCTCGCCACTCTACTTCCACTCTTCATGCGTACTCTGATGCAGACTGGGCTACAGATTCGGATGATCGCCGCTCTGTTGGCGCATACTGTATCTTTCTAGGCTCTAACCTCATCAGTTGGCGCTCCAAGCAACAAATTACGGTTGCCAAGAGCAGTACAGAAGCTGAATACAAGTCTCTCTCGAATGCTGCCGCTGAATTACAATGGCTTACTCAATTACTCCGTGAAATGTGCATTTCTCTCTCATCTCCTCCGGTTTTATGGTGCGACAACATTGGTGCTACGTACCTCGCTGCCAATCCTGTCTTCCATGCCCGCACCAAGCACATCGAATTGGATTTTCACCACGTCCGTGAACTTGTTGCTGCTAAACTCATCCGCGTTGCCTTTGTCTCATCTAAAGATCAACTCGCCGATGCATTGACAAAGCCGCTCAGCAATCCGCGCTTCTCCACTCTCAATACCAATCTCCACGTGCTTCCTCTACCCGTGGGATTGCGGGGGCGTATTGAGGATATTATTCAGGCTAATTAGTAGCAGTATTTATTTCAAAATATTCTGTAATTATTGTTTTCTTATTTTCTAAGATATAGGTGGATATATATACACATTGTACTCAATCACAAAATCAATGAAAAACATTTGATTATTTCTGTCAATAGCCACTTCCTCATACTCAGTATCTGTGGTGGCTTCTTCCTTCTCTTCCACTTTCTCTCATTTCTTTCATTCCTTTTCTTCCTTTTCTTCTTTTTCGTTCTCATTAACCTCAGGGTTATTCAGAGGTTGCTGTGGGATGCTTGCTTCTCCATCTACTGGAGATGTGACTTTCTCTGCTGTTGTTCCCCCTTGATCAATGCTGGGGGTGTTGACAGGTTCAGCGGAGTAAGTTTTATCAGCTGGCTCACTCGGCCGTTTGTCTACTTTGCTGATGCTTCTGAGAATCACTTCCTGGATTGTCAGATCATCATCAGAAATCTCCATCTTTTCTTGATCATCTTCAAGATGACCACCGTCTGTCTATGCTTCCTCTGTCTCAGCATTTTCATCCTCAGATGTTTATTTTTCTTCGTCATCTATCTCCTCTTCTTTAGATGGAGTAAGGACATACCCTTCCTCACCTTCTTCTAGATAGGTGACATCCTCTTGCTTCCCTTCCTCATTTGGTGTGATATCATCACTAATCACCACTGGGTTGTCCAGATTGCTGGCACTGACCACTGGGGTGTCCTCTTATGCCTTTTGCGATCTGGTTCGTCTTCCCATCCCTGATCTACTGCCTTCGGGTGCTTTCCTTTTTTGTCCGGTAGAGGGTTTGGGTTTCAGAGATGCCTTGATGTAGGTAAACATCACTTTAGACTTGGGTGGAGGCTGCAGATTTGTGGGTTTCACTTTCAATGTGTCAAATAGGTGTTGAAGAGGAAACCCATATGATTTCCTTTCCCAGAAATCACCTTTCTTGTGCAAACCCTTGCTTGGTGCCGTGATTGATAGATCTATTTCCTTTTGAATCTGGTCTTTCAATCTATTGAAGACAAATGTTGCCCAGTCAAAGTGAAGACCTTGATAGATTATTGCCATTAGCTTGACCTGTAGCTCAGTCAAGTTTTCCATCGACCTTTTCTTGCCTTCGATGTTCTTGGTAATAACAGGTGCGAACTCAGCAAATGGAAGTTTGAGTGCTGATCTTGGGAGGTTGTAGGTTTTGCTGTTCTTTTTGGGATTCTTAGCTATTTCAGCCCAGAAGTTGTTGATGTCAATCTTTACAAATTTTACATTAGTCGGTCCTATCATGGGTAGGTGTAAGAATCTGTTGTGAAGACCAGGTGTGATGACCACTTCTTTCCCAAATATTGAGCTTTTTATGCAGTCTTGATCATTCTTCTTGGTGCTTGGCACAAACTTTGCATTTTTCCAGAATGCAATCAGGTTCTCATAGCATATTCCAGTGATTGGGGGGTTTAGGAAGGTCATTAACCCAGATTTGAACAACAATCAACTAAGCGTTGAGCTTGTGTGTCATTATCACAGAAAGATAGATAGGGTTCAGGCTTAAAAAACGATCCAGTGATGATCGATTTTTCATAAAATCGTTATGTGGCAGAGATTGTAGATGATGAAGCCATTGTTTGAGATTTGAGAGAAAGCTTTGATTTTGCAGTGAGAGAATAGGGTTTATGGTTTGCAAGAGAGCATAAAGAATTCTGAAAAATCTCTAAGTGTGGTTTATATAGGGTGATTTGTGTAGTGTGAACGTGGTTGAATATGGAAGGATTTTGTGATGTAATGGCGTGATTTTGTGTATATAAATCCTGATATTCGAGTGAAGTGGGGGAGTGGATTGAGGCAAGTAATGATAAATCCCAAGAATCGAGGCGGTTGTAATTAGAAGAATAATATAGTTACCTCCACAATTGAAAAATGATCTCCACGTGTGTAATCTTTCACAATATAATCTTCCATAACTTCTTGATTTGCCACGTGTATTAAGCTGATTTAGTTCACACTTTAGTTTGCTGGTGATTTTAATTCGTATTTCGGTGGAGTGACTTGGCTGGTCACTTAGCCAATGTAGTGACTTCATCACTGAGCTACTGTATATAATTGTTCCTAACAATCAGTGCTGTTGACTTCGCTGAGTACCAGTGCCTTACCTGCTACATCTCCTGTAATGGTAAAAGTTTAATCAGTTGGTGAAGTCACTTAGCTGATTACTCCAGTTAGCTTCTTTTAAGTACTTAGTCAATTTCAATCATTCCTAACTCAGTTCTCAACATGCTAAATCTTTCATGAGTGAGTGGTTTTGTGAAGATGTCAGCCAATTGATCTTCAGTGGGTATGTATCTTAGAATAACATCCTCTTTTTCAACATGATCTCCGATAAAATGGTGTCTCACATCAATATGCTTTGTTCTTGAGTGCAACACTGGATTTTCAGTAATAGATATGGCACTTGTGTTGTCACACATGATTGTAATTGTCTTCTCCTCCATCCCATAATCCCTTAGCCGTTGTCTAATTCACGGTACTTGTGCACAACAACTATCTGCTGCTATATATTCTGCTTCAGTTGTTGATGGAGTTTTGTTTTTTGCTAAACCATGAAACTAGTCTGCTGCCTAGCATTTGACAAGTTCCAGAGGTGCTTTTTCTATCTATTTTGCATCTAGTATAGTCAGAGTCTGAATATGATATCAACTTGAATCCTCCATCTTTTGGATACCAAATTCCAACATTGATGGTGTTCTTCATGTATTTGATTATTCTTTTGGCTGCTAGTAGGTGTGATTCTTTAGGTTGAGCTTGAAATCTTGCACACACTCCTACTGCAAAGGCTATATCAGGTCTACTTGCTGTTAGGTAAAGTAGGGATCCAAAGATTCCTCTATACATTTTCTGATCAACATCTCTTGCACACATTGGTGTATCTGATGTGCCACTTGTATTCATACCAAACTTGTGAATCAAGTCTTTTGTGTACTTGGCTTGGTTAATGAAAATGCCATCTTTCATTTGCTTTACTTGTAGGCCAAGAAAGTAATTTAATTCTCCCATCATGCTCATCTGAAATTTGCTCTTCATTAGATTTGCAAATTTCTCACACAACTTTTCATCTTCTGATCCAAAGATGATGTCATCAACATAGATCTGTACTAGCAATGTACTTGTTCCTTTCTCTAGCTTGAAAAGAGTCTTATCAATAGTTCCTTTGTTGAATCCATTATTGATCAAGAATTGTGATAAAGTTTCATACCAAGCTCTGGGGGCTTGTTTGAGTCCATAAAGAGCCTTCTTGAGCTTGTATACTTTATCTTCTTTTCCTTTGAGTTGAAAACCAGGAGGTTGTTCCACATATACTTCTTCTTCCAGAAGTCCATTTAGAAATGCACTTTTCACATCCATTTGGTAGACTTTGAAGTCTTTGTGTGCTGCAAATGCTAGAAAGAGTCTGATTGCTTCCAATCTTGCTACTGGTGCAAATGTCTCATCATAATCTATTCCTTCTACTTGAGAGTAGCCTTTTGCAACTAGCCTTGCTTTATTTCTGACAACTGTTCCTTGTTCATCCATCTTATTTCTGAATACCCATTTTGTTCCAATGATGTTGGCCATGTCGCAGTCCGTCAACAAGTTCCCAGACTTCATTTCTTTAAAATTCATTTAGTTCTTCTTGCATGGATGTAATCCAATCAACATCTTGGATTGCATCATCTATTGTTTTGGGCTCTACTTGAGATAGAAAGCATGTTAGCATGTGCTCCAGTTGTCTTCTGGTTCTGACTCTGTGTGAATGTCTCCAATGACTTGATCTACAGGGTGATCTCTTAGCCAGTTGAGATCAGGTTGAAGTTGTTCTTGACTTGGTGCTTCCACAACTTCAGCTTGTGCATCAGCTTCATGCTCTTGTACTGGTACCTCTTCTACTGTATTGACTGGAGGTTCATCTTGATTTCCAAAATTGTGATTTAGAATAGTAGTTGGTATTGTTGTATTCATATAGACTTGTCTTGGTCCTGCTTCTTCAAGTTCTTGGAGGTTTTCACCATTTGTGTTTGGCTCATCAAAGACTACATGAGTTGATTCTTCGATTACCAAGGTTCTTTTGTTGAGTACTTTGAATGCTTTGCTGGTGTTTGAGTATCCCATAAAGATAGCTTCATCAGCCTTTTCATCAAAAGTATGCAACTGATTCCTGTTCAAAACAAAACATTTTGATCCAAACATATGCAAATATGAGATATTAGGTTTTCTTCCATTCCATATTTCATATGGAGACTTTCCATGATATTTGTTGATGATTGATCTGTTTTGAGCATAGCATTCTGTATTTGCTGCTTCAGCCCAAAATATCTTTGGTAAACATGCTTCTGCAATCATTGTTCTGACTGCTTCTTTGAGTGTCCTGTTTCTTCTTTCTGCTACACCATTCTGTTGTGGAGTCCCTGCTGCTGATAGTTGATGTAGTACTCCATTTTCTTCACAATAGGTTCTGATTATTTCATTTAGAAACTTTGTGCCTCTATCTGATCTGATCTTTATGATCTTCAGTTCTTTTTCATTTTGAAGTCTTCTTAGCAGATCTGGTAGCCTTTTGAGTGTCTCTCTTTTCTTGTTCATGAATATGGTCCAGAAGAATTTGGAGAAGTCATCCACCACTACTAAAGTATTTCTTTCCACTTACACTGACTGGTGTGACTAGTCCAAACAGGTCCATATGTAGCAGATGTAAAATTCTTGTTGTTTATTGATAGGGCTTTGACTTGAAGGAGCTTTTGATTTGTTTCCCTTTTTGACTTGCATCACGGATACTTTCCTTCTTGAATGTGATCTCTGGTAAACCTTCAACTAACTTGTTCTTTGACAAAGTGTTGATTGTTTTGAAGTTGACGTGGTTCAGTCTTCTATGCCAAATCCAGCTGGTTGATTGTTTATTTGTGACAAGCAGACAAGTTTCTACTTTGGCTGTCTTCCAATCTACTACATACATGTTGTCTTCTCTTGTTCCTGCAAGTACAACTGTTTTGGTTTGGATGTGAATCACCTTGCATCCTTCCTTGTTGAAGTGCACATTGTAGCCTTTATCACAAAATTGACTGATACTCAGTAAGTTGAAGTTCGGTCCTTTAACATAGGCCACATTTTGAATCTTTAAGTTGTTCTTGTGCATTATGCCTTCCCCCTTAATTTTACCGGGGTTTTCTTTGCCTCCAAAAGTGACTTTGGGTCCTTTAAAAGCTTTAAAGTCAGTGAGCCATCCATTGTTTCCTGTCATGTGTCTGGAACATCCACTGTCTATGTTCCGGACATCCTACAAAACAAATTAATTGTGTTTAGGTACCCAACACCGTTTGGGTCCATACCGTTGAAGTCATGCCTCCTACTCCTAATGTGTATCCAAAGGATCTTCTTTTTGGATAATTGAAGTCATCAACTTCATATGTATAAGACATGGAAGAATAACTTCTAATGTTTCTACTAGAGGTATTGACAGACCTAAACCTAACCTTGGAAACGGCGCCAGAAAGCTGACGGACATTACCTAGGCTATACAGATCCTAACCGGCAGTGTACCGGGTCAAATTGTAGTGCTAGTCTGGTGAGTCAGGTCGTATTCCTCAGGGAAAACATGGTAATTCTTTTAAGTGGGGTTAAACACCAAGAAGCTATTATTAACTCGATCTAAGTCGCAGTTTTATCAGTTTCCTCGGGTTAGATTGTGTTAGTAGTTAGATTGTTAGTAAAGCAGTAAATAAATACAAATAGATATATAGATATATTTTTGGATCTAGCCAAGAATACTTTACTGAATCAATATCTTTTTTAGTAGAATTGAATGAGACAGATCTTTTCCTTGATGCAAGGAGGTCAATTATATATGAATCGGTGTACTCTAAGCTAGACAACTCCTCCTCACACGAGCGTATGAAATTGTCATATGTCCATTGCATCGGTCCAAGGTCCACAATTTGTTACGGTTTTTACGAACGGGTCCCGAGTACAAATCTACCTTTAGATAAAAAGGAGTCATTCCGTTCGTCAAACGGTCAATTTTATTTAAAAGGCTCCGGTTGTCAAAGCCGGACGATTCAACTTTCCGGTTTAAGTTTCAATTAAAGCGATGATTTAACATTATTACGATCTCGAGTACAAATTATAATAAGATTCATTTCTCCCAAAACAAATCTACCCCCGGGTAGGAAACCGGGTTCCGTTGTCACGTTTTCACTCGGCCAATTTTACCCTCCGGTCTTTCAATTTTAACGTTTCATTAAGCGCAAGAAAGAAAGAGATTCATCATAATTGATTTTAATCATTATTACCAGAGTCGATCATTCATTTTACCAAAAGATTAACTAATTCAGATTCATATCTTGGCTAGATATATTTTTAGTTTAACATAGATATATATATCAGATTCTGTCAAAATGTCATGGATTAAATGGCTGGAAGTTTTACATAATAGCCTTCTGTCAAGATGACAAAACTCTATTAAAACCAAATTTAGCCTTTCGATCCAAACACTTATCAAATTCTCACATATATATATAGATAGATATAATTGTATAGAACAACAAAAAGTAAAACTCAATAAAATTACCCGTTTACTTCATATCTAAGTTGTATTCTTGAAAATAGCAACCTTTCCAAAAGCATTTTCCTTCGATAATTTTCTCGAGCATTACAACATTACTACTATTATTTATCAAAACATATACATATATATATACATACATCGACATATGTATACATATACGGGCCCAAACTAAAAAGATAGATGAAATATATATATACGGATGTATATATATATTTTGGGACGTGTGTGTATATATATATAGATATATCTATATATATATAAAGTGTGTACAAAAAAGAAAGAAAGAAGAAAGGGACGAAGAAGAAGAAAGGAGGAAATAGAAAAGAAGGGGCGGCTTCATACGTTGTGCACTCGCTCTCCTTATATAGAAATTTCTTGGAGCCGGACCGGGCCGGGAAAGTGGCGGACTGGGTCGGTGGTAATGATTACATAACAACTCGGCGTAATTCTAGATCCTTCGATATGATAATTATGCAATTAAAACTTGTAAAATTTGTATCTTGAGTTGTAGACCTCCAAAAATTGCAAATGAAATGCCAAAATTAAGGTCTCGAGAAACTCTACAACTTTCATGAAGGACTCTTCTCCAGAAAACGCCTTTTTGATAAGCAAATTCATACTCCGAACGTTTTGCGGGATTTTTACGAAATTGAATCAATTAGCCACTTGACCACCATTTGAGTTGTAGAAGTCCGATTGACTTGATTCAAAATCCATTGGAAAGCTTTCTTGAAGATATACAACTTTTATTAAGGAAACTTCTTCAGAAAATGTCGTTTTGATGAGCCATTCGTATGTCGTGTCGTTTTCGGGATTTCCGCTAATACGAATCGGTTAGTCACTTGACCATAACTTGAGTTGTAGAACTCCAATTGATGTAATTCAAAGTGCGTTGGAAATCTTATGTGAAGATCTACAACTTTCATTAAGAAGTCATCCCCTGAAAATGCCTCTAAGCTGGGTCAAATCTCCATCGAAAATAAATTACGGTTTAAGTACTTAGGAAAATTTGCTCCGTTTGAACTCGTAAGCTTGTGGCACCTTCTTCTAACCCTCTAAACACATCTTTTAGACTCAAAACATGTCGTTACGTGGAATCTTAGTCAATGTATAATCCCGCAATGAACCACCAAAATACCAAACGTAAATCCGACACGACACTCCGGTTACTAAACCGGTACAAAAACTAATAAAAAACTTATAAAAATACGATAATTTATATAATAACTACTACTTATACATTTGAATAAAACTTAGTAATTTTGACTTGATTTGATACAATAATGCTCAAAATGGTATCAATATTGGGGTAAAATGTCGTAATAATGATCATAAATTTATCTCTCATCACAACCCCCTACTTAGCTTTTGGTCGTCCTCGATCAAAACAAGCGATAAAACAAAATGAATGAGAGATAAATTCATGAAGATAGAAGATATAAGGGACAACTAGATAATACAACCATTAGAATTACAACCAGGCGTTAACCTCAATATAAATGTATAACAGAGTGTGTGTGTGACAAGCCTTTTCTATTTCCACTATCCTCTCTTGAATAAATCAAGCAAAACACACAAATATCCATTCAGACAGCCCTAATGACTTTCCTAGGTATAGGCAGTAGCCGTTCCACACAAAGTCCTCCTGTGTACTTATTAGGATAATCCCTAAAGCATATCATTCAGTTTATACTGGGGATAGTCAGAAGATAACTAAGTTTTCAACCATTCTTAAAGTTTTTTTTTTTTTTTTTTTTTTAATTTTTATTTCTTCACATTTGTAGCATATGCCTTCATTCCCAGCAATAGGACGTTTCGTGATAACACCCTAGCTGGACTACTATCATCAGGCAGTCGGGAGCTTTTAAACCTCATAGTGATATAGGACGTTTCGTGATAACGCCCTACTGCACTCAAATCATTGGTAGCTACAACCAACATATAGATAGTTCATCTTTATTTATTTAATTTTTTTTTTTTCTAAACTTAACTTATATCCTTTCTATCACATTCAAACCTTCAGATATTCACAGTACACGTTCAAAAATTAGGTACTAAGTTACTGCTATTTCTCTAGAATAACCACTAGGATACTGAATGGATACAGTTTAAAATTTTCGCTTCAATATCAAAGGCTTACGTGAAGGAATTCATGTTACACAAATATATTTGGAATTACAATGCACTTACGGTTCACATTGGTTATACATATCCAAATTGATCATTACATCTTCAAATCCATGAAATATATACCTTATACAGTTTATTTTAATCAACTAAATAATGCTCGAAAAAGATCGAAAACTAAGGGATTTATTGATACAAAATAAACATTAATTCCATTGCTAGACCAACGACTCCACTCCCCACTTACGAACTTACATTGTCCTCAATGTAAAGTGAGTGTAAATAAGTTGTTGGGAAAGCAATGGTGCACTAAAACAAGTCAAAACAAATACTCGGATGATATTAAAGAGTGGGTGGGTGGGTTAAAGTTATGACCATTGTGTGTGCAAATAAAATAAAAGTGTGTGGAGTGTGACAGTGTAATGCAAAAGGGTAGATAAACACACCACATAAACTTTTATCTATTTAAAACACACAATATTCCACAGTAGTTGAACTAATACATGTCACACATTATTTGAAATTTAAAACCGACTAGATCATGAAATGTAACGTATGGCAAAGTATTAACTCTGAGTCTTTTATACCCAGATCCTCAAGGGTTATTTCAAATCGTTCTAACAATCTAAGTCCAAGAAATGATGCATTTGAATTTTATCTTTGTTATCCATCAGGATTTTCGGATAACCACCTAATCGTTCCCGTTTAATGTCATTCAAACATTCATCCTGAGACTTGGTGAAACAAAATGAAAATCAATCCTAAGTATTAGCAAAGTATCATCCAAAGTATGAGTAATTATTATATTTAACATTTTTGCGGGCTGCCTCCCGGTAGCGCTTTTGGTTAACGTCGTTTGCTCGACCAAAATGATAAGGATTAACTAATATAATATACTAAACAAAACGGGATACTTCTAACAATTACTCACAAAAGCACGTAACAATTAAGCACATAATCCACTAAAAATAAATGCTTAAGGAGTAAAAAGGAAGGATAGTACCCGTCATTGACTACATTTATAGTCTATAGCCAGACTTTACCGTGCTTTAGTTTTTAAGGCCGGTGGTGGGTCATCCTCACGCACCGCATCCTTCTTCAATACCGGTTTCCAACGAGAGGTTAGACAATTTCCACCAATCCACACGATTCTTGAACTTTTCCTTTGATTTTCGAGCTTTCGGTTTGCGAGCTTTCACATTATTACCGGAGTCATCTTCTTCGGTTACCTGCGTGTTAGTACGATCCAAAACAAAAGAACACAAAGTGTCTACACAAGAACTAGATTCTAGTGTAATGTATGGATATTTCAATGAATTGTAAATGTTGAAGATAACGCGCTCATCATTCACTCCCAAACTAAGCTCTCCTTACAAACATCGATGAAAGGGGTATTAATATTTAAGCACCGAAAAGTGTCGAGAAAACATGCATACTTCTCATCGTTAAACGAAGATGGTAAAGCTTCCTTGAATGATTGTGCCTTTTGAGGACATTGTGTGTCATCATTCAGTACCTTTTTCTTCAAAATATGCATTGGATATGGTGTTGTCCTATCTGGTTGAACCGAGATGAATTTAGGTTGAGCCGGATAAGGTTCGGTTTGAAATGGCCCTTTAGATTCCATATTCTTCTTATATTTACCATCTAAATCATCATCTACTTCATTATTCCCGAATTTTTCTAATCCATTACTTCCACAGATCCTTCCACTTCTGGTAATAACAGCATTTACCCCACTCAGATTTCTTTCGATATTACTTGGCAATCCTTCTGAGGGTTTATTGTTTTTACGTTCCACTTCTCTACTCAAGTGATATTCCAGATTCCTCAATGAAGCTTCTACAATTCTCATTCGGTATCATGTCCACTTATAGATGTTTTCAACGTACCCATATCCTTAGTGATTTGTACCTATAGAAGTCATCATGGTTTCTATATTCTGAGCTTGAGTAGATATCATACCTATCAGATTTTCCATTAATTTCTCCCATTTGTCAACTCCTTCAGGTTGAGTTGAACTTTGGGTGACTGGTATGCTTTGAGTGGTATATTGTGGATACGATCTAGGTAATGATTGTAGGTTCTGATTCGAGGTATCTCTTTGATAAACCTTATTAGTATATGGATTCTTGTATTGGATTAGATACGGTGGTTG
The DNA here is from genome assembly GCA_036785695.1 of Gentiana straminea. Lineage (NCBI taxonomy): Eukaryota > Viridiplantae > Streptophyta > Magnoliopsida > Gentianales > Gentianaceae > Gentiana > Gentiana straminea. Next base: position 10,063,046 of record JAVUPR010000265.1, read on the forward strand.
TCCTTGCTTACTAGGGGTTTCAGACCAATGAAAAGTAGGGTGATCTCTTCTAAAAGCATTAAACGAGTTTGAATACGCGTCGTTCAAATTCCTATGCTGTAAAAAACTCACCTTTTCCCTTGAATATCCTTTTGGTTCTTCCATCCCTAATGACACATTATCATGATTTGAGTAGTCATTTGTTTTACTATTTCCCGAACTCAGGTTCTTATTCTGTTGTAAACCATCAAATTTCCTACTCAAATTCTCCAAGTGTGCTAGAACTTCCGTATTCGATGTATATTCTCCTGCAAATGCTACTTTTCTTGTGCTAGAACCGGTTTCCCACATACGATTATTTTTGGAAATCTTTTCTATAGCATCGTAAACTATTTGGGCTTCACTCATCATTAACGAACCACCACATGCATGATCTACATCCGCACGTGAGTCTTTCCTTAATTTACGACGAGAAAAGTTGGATTTGCATATCTAAGGAATAACCATGATCGGGACAAGCTCTTAATAACTTTTTAAATCTTTCCCAAGCATTCCCAAACGTTTCTTCAGATCCTTGTTTAAAGTTGGCAATTTCGATTATTAATTCCAATTTTCTACCAGGAGTAAAATATTGCTTTAAGAACTCGGATTGAATCTCCTCCCAACTAGTCAATGAATGATGTGGAAGTGACAAAAACCAATCTCGTGCTCTTCCTTTTAAAGAAAAAGGAAACATAGACATCCTCGTTAATTCCCGATGAGCACCATGACTTTTGGTTGTATTACACAACTCTTCGAAAAGATAGAGGTGATGATGTGGATCCTCATCATCTTCTCCTAGAAATTGGGCTCTTGTGTCAATTAAACCAAAAAGATGAGATTTTATTTCGAAATTATTTGCTCCTTTATTGGGTAAACGAATTGGATTATTAATCTGGTACCTTCTTACGGTCTGATCACATATAGGTCTCGGGTTAGGCTGGTTTCGATTATTACGATTATGCTTATTCCGATTCTGATTATTTCTATTATTCTGATTCTGGTTATTAGGTTGAGGTAAATTCTGATTAAGGTTTTGGCCATACCCTTGAGCATGAGCAATCCCTTGTTCAGGTGTTTCACCAACGGTTTCGACCATTTTCGTGATTCGATTTGACAATTCTTGTGGAATAGAAAATATCGAATAGAAAATAACACGAAATCGATAAAAAAACCACATTTTTTTTTCTCCTCGGTAATTACCGAATCCACTCGATATTTACCGAGTAGTTTTTTTTTTTTTTTTTTTTTTTTTTTTTTTTCTCTCTCTCTCTCGGTAATTACCGAAGCCACTCGGTATTTATCGAGTATTTTTATAAAAAAAATTGATATCTTACCAAATAGGTAGGTACCAATGAAAATAAAAACAAATGAGATTGAGAAATGTATTGACTTATCCTCGGCTGTTATGACCACGTTTACTTTCTACTATCGAAAATAGAAAATAACTCGAATTTAATAGAAGAAGAAAATTGGTAACTAAAAGAAGGTAGATACCAACGGAAAATAAAAAAGAAATGTGATAAGAAGAGTGTTGACTTATCCTCGAGAATTTTGAGCTAATACAAGTAGTAACCCTAGACACAAAGAAAGAAATTAGCGACGTTTTCCCTGCTACACCATTCTGTTGTGGAGTCCCTGCTGCTGATAGTTGATGTAGTACTCCATTTTCTTCACAATAGGTTCTGATTATTTCATTTAGAAACTTTGTGCCTCTATCTGATCTGATCTTTATGATCTTCAGTTCTTTTTCATTTTGAAGTCTTCTTAGCAGATCTGGTAGCCTTTTGAGTGTCTCTCTTTTCTTGTTCATGAATATGGTCCAGAAGAATTTGGAGAAGTCATCCACCACTACTAAAGTATTTCTTTCCACTTACACCGACCGGTGTGACTAGTCCAAACGAGGTCCATATGTAGCGAGATGTAAAATTCTTGTTGTTTATTGATAGGGCTTTGACTTGAAGGAGCTTTTGATTTGTTTCCCTTTTTGACTTGCATCACGGATACTTTCCTTCTTGAATGTGATCTCGGTAAACCTTCAACTAACTTGTTCTTTGACAAAGTGTTGATTGTTTTGAAGTTGACGTGGTTCGTCTTCTATGCCAAATCCAAATTTGGTTGATTGTTTATTTGTGACAAGCGAGACAAGTTTCTACTTTGGTCGTCTTCCAATCTACTACATACATGTTGTCTTCTCTTGTTCCCGCAAGTACAACTGTTTTGGTTTGGATGTGAATCACCTTGCATCCTTCCTTGTTGAAGTGCACATTGTAGCCTTTATCACAAAATTGACTGATACTCAGTAAGTTGAAGTTCAGTCCTTTAACATAGGCCACATTTTGAATCTTTAAGTTGTTCTTGTGCATTATGCCTTCCCCCTTAATTTTACCAGGGTTTTCTTTGCCTCCAAAAGTGACTTTGGGTCCTTTAAAAGCTTTAAAGTCAGTGAGCCATCCATTGTTTCCTGTCATGTGTCTGGAACATCCATTGTCTATGTTCCAGACATCCTACAAAACAAATTAATTGTGTTTAGGTACCCAACACTTTGTTTGGGTCCATACCGTTAGCGATCATGCCTCCTACTCCTAATGTGTATCCAAAGGATCTTCTTTTTGGATAATTGAAGTCATCAACTTCATATGTATAAGACATGGAAGAATAACTTCTAATGTTTCTACTAGAGGTATTGACAGACCTAAACCTAACCTTGGAAACGGCGCCAGAAAGCTGACGGACATTACCTAGGCTATACGAGATCCTAACCGGCGGTGTACCGGGTCAAATTGTAGTGCTAGTCTACGGTGAGTCGGTCGTATTCCTCGGGAAAACATGGTAATTCTTTTAAGTGGGGTTAAACACCAAGAAGCTATTATTAACTCGATCTAAGTCGCAGTTTTATCAGTTTCCTCGGGTTAGATTGTGTTAGTAGTTAGATTGTTAGTAAAGCAGTAAATAAATACAAATAGATATATAGATATATTTTTGGATCTAGCCAAGAATACTTTACTGAATCAATATCTTTTTTAGTAGAATTGAATGAGACAGATCTTTTCCTTGATGCAAGGAGGTCAATTATATATGAATCGGTGTACTCCTAAGCTAGACAACTCCTCCTCACACGAGCGTATGAAATTGTCATATGTCCATTGCATCAGTCCAAGGTCCACAACTGTTACGGTTTTTCTGAACAGGTCCCGAGTACAAATCTACCTTTAGATAAAAAGGAGTCATTCCGTTCGTCAAACGGTCAATTTTATTTAAAAGGCTCCGGTTGTCAAAGCCGGACGATTCAACTTTCCGGTTTAAGTTTCAATTAAACTGATGATTTAACATTATTACGATATCGAGTACAAATTATAATAAGATTCATTTCTCCCAAAACAAATCTACCCCCGGGTAGGAAACTGGGTTCCGTTGTCACGTTTTCACTCGGCCAATTTTACCCTCCGGTCTTTCAATTTTAACGTTTCATTAAGCGCGAGAAAGAAAGAGATTCATCATAATTGATTTTAATCATTATTACCGAGTCGATCATTCATTTTACCAAAAGATTAACTAATTGATTCATATCTTGGCTAGATATATTTTTAGTTTAACATAGATATATATATATATTTCGTCAAAATGTCATGGATTAAATGGTGGAAGTTTTACATAATAGCCTTGTCAAGATGACAAAACTCTATTAAAACCAAATTTAGCCTTTCGATCCAAACACTTATCAAATTCTCACATATATATATAGATAGATATAATTGTATAGAACAACAAAAAGTAAAACTCAATAAAATTACCCGTTTACTTCATATCTAAGTTGTATTCTTGAAAATAGCAACCTTTCCAAAAGCATTTTCCTTCGATAATTTTCTCGAGCATTACAACATTACTACTATTATTTATCAAAACATATACATATATATATACATACATCGACATATGTATACATATACGGGCCCAAACTAAAAAGATAGATGAAATATATATATACGGATGTATATATATATTTTGGGACGTGTGTGTGTATATATATATAGATATATCTATATATATATAAAGTGTGTATAAAAAAAAGAAAGAAAGAAGAAAGGGACGAAGAAGAAGAAAGGAGGAAATAGAAAAGAAGGGGCGGCTTCATCTGTTGTGCACTGCTCTCCTTATATAGAAATTTCTTGGAGCCGGACCGGGCCGGGAAAGTGGCGGATTGGGTCGGTGGTAATGATTACATAACAACTCGGCGTAATTCTAGATCCTTCGATATGATAATTATGCAATTAAAACTTGTAAAATTTGTATCTTGAGTTGTAGACCTCCAAAAATTGCAAATGAAATGCCAAAATTAAGGTCTCGAGAAACTCTACAACTTTCATGAAGGACTCTTCTCCAGAAAACGCCTTTTTGATAAGCAAATTCATACTCCGAACGTTTTGCGGGATTTTTACGAAATTGAATCAATTAGCCACTTGACCACCATTTGAGTTGTAGAAGTCCGATTGACTTGATTCAAAATCCATTGGAAAGCTTTCTTGAAGATATACAACTTTTATTAAGGAAACTTCTTCAGAAAATGTCGTTTTGATGAGCCATTCGTATGTCGTGTCGTTTTCGGGATTTCCGCTAATACGAATCGGTTAGTCACTTGACCATAACTTGAGTTGTAGAACTCCAATTGACGTAATTCAAAGTGCGTTGGAAAGCTTATGTGAAGATCTACAACTTTCATTAAGAAGTCATCCCCTGAAAATGCCTCTAAGCTGGGTCAAATCTCCATCGAAAATAAATTACGGTTTAAGTACTTAGGAAAATTTGCTCCGTTTGAACTCGTAAGCTTGTGGCACCTTCTTCTAACCCTCTAAACACATCTTTTAGACTCAAAACATGTCGTTACGTGGAATCTTAGTCAATGTATAATCCTGCAATGAACCACCAAAATACCAAACGTAAATCCGACACGACACTCCGGTTACTAAACCGGTACAAAAACTAATAAAAAACTTATAAAAATACGATAATTTATATAATAACTACTACTTATACATTTGAATAAAACTTAGTAATTTTGACTTGATTTGATACAATAATGCTCAAAATGGTATCAATATTGGGGTAAAATGTCGTAATAATGATCATAAATTTATCTCTCATCAGGTATTATGATACATTTCTCTACTTTTTGGTGCATTTGCATCGTTTTTCACTTTCCAATATGTCATATGTCTAGGAATATGCCTAGGTTGGCTTTTCTTAAACACATGTTGCATATTATGAAATGGTTTCTTTCTGTATTTTGGAGGTGCAACATTCCAATCATCTTCTGAAGGATAAAGTCTTCATTTACCTTTCAGAAAGCTTTTGCTTTTGGTTAACTGGATTGATGGTTATGTCCGTTGTTTCATTGCACTGGGTTTTGACTTCACCGGTGCATGATGAGTGGTTGAAACTATGGTCTGTCCTTTTCTGAACTTTGGCCATTGTTGATCCTAGATTCAGAATTGTGTTGTCCATTGTTTCTATCCTCATCCTGACTGTTGTAGCCAAGACCGGATCTAGATCTAAACCTTTTTGAGGGTTTGTAAGCTGGTGCATTTAGTAGTGCAGTGGTTGTCTTAACTGGTAGGGGGATTTTCTCTCGTCTGGTCTATCAACACCAGATGTATGATCATCTGCTGTTTGTTGATCATTTGAGTAAGTCTCCTTACTAGTTAGTTCAGCTTTTACTTTATCCAGATCTTTCTTTAATCTTTTATTTTCCTTTCTTAGATTCTCACACTCCTGTTCTAGAATTTCATGATTCAACTCAATTTCATCAAATTTACTCATGAGATTTTGGATTATGTTTGCAGAATCTAGTTGGAGAATAGAAGATTGTGCAGTGTTAGAAATGGATGAACTGGATGATGAGCATGAGCTTGATGTTACCTCAGTTTCATTAGATTCTTTAGCCATAAGGCATAGGTAAGCTTTTTCATTTTCTGAGCTGTCAGCTTCATCATCATCTGAATCATTGTCTGATGATTCTTCATTCTTTTCACTGCTGGTTTCAGCTTTGAGTGCCTTCTTGCTTTTCTTCTTTTTAGTTGTTTTGTACTTCTTCTTCTCCTCATCTTTGTCAATTTCTTCAAGACAATCTTCTTTGAAATGACCTTTCTTTTTGCAGTTGAAGCATATGTATTCATCATCCTTCTTCTTTGTGTCTTTGTTTGAGCTTGACTTTTTGTATGATGATGATCCTCCTTTGAATTGCTTCTTCTTGGTAAACCTGTCAAAACGTTTAACTAGTAAAGCTACTTGTTCTTTCCGCTCCTGTGTCTCTTTGCTGTTTGCATCAGCTGTTTGACTTTGCTGGGGTGCAACCAGTGCACTGACCTTATGTGCCTCTGCTGGTGCGCTGTCTTCGCCGTTCAACTCAAATTCATAAGCCTTTAGTTGAGACATCAGAGTCAAGGTGTCAGTGTTTGCAAGATTTGTAGTCCCTCTGGTTACTGATGTAATGATCTTCCATCTTTCAGGAAATCCTCTCAGGATCTTCAGGCACACTTCTTTCTGTGGATATGTGTGTCCAAGTTGTTGTAGTTCACTGATGATGCTTGAGAATCTATTGTCCATTTGATCAATGGTTTCTCCAGCCATCATTTTGAAGTTCTCAAATTTCTATTTTGCAACAGAAAGTTTGTTTTCCTTGACTGCTTCTGATCCTTCATTGATTAGTGCCAATTTGTCCCACATTTCCTTTGCTGTTTTACAATCTTTGATTCTCATGAACATGTTACTGTCCAGAGTCTTCAAAATCATGTCTTTTGCAATAAAGTCGAGATTTGCTCTTCTCCTGTCATCCTTGGTCCAATCTTTCTTGAGTTTGTCTATTACTTTTCCTTGATCTGCTCATGTGGCTACCACAGTTGTAATTTCGATTGGGCCATCATTAATTACATCGAGCATCTCCTCATGAGTTGCTGCAAGATGAGACAACATTCTTATTTTGTATTCATCAAAATTGTTGACATTGAAAATAGGTACTTTTGACATAAAATTTGAGGAATCCATAAGTGCAAATAAGATATATGTATATATAGAATCCACAAATTTGAAAACTACTTTGAAAATATGTGATCTCCTTGTTACCAGAAATTAGATTTGAACAGGTTCTGATACTAAGAACACTGCTCCGATACCAATTGTTGGTCCCTAGAGAAGGGTAAAACTATAGTCAGGGGGTGAATGACTATAGTGGAGTTTCAAAAAAAATTCTTGTATTTAAAAGCTTTTGGGCAGCGGATAAGTCCCTTCTAAATATGTTGTTTCAAAGTAGTTTATGCAATCACTGATATGTAGTATACAATGAAATAAAGTGTTGTAGAGTAAATTTCTAAAAGTAAATAGACACAAGGTTTATAGTGGTTTAGGGTGGTGTAATCCCTTAATCCACTCTTCTCCTGTGATGATTGGAGGAATTCACTATTGTTTTCACAGATACAATAGCCTGATTGTCCTTGACTACACAAGCTTCACAATCTTCAAGACTATCACTCCCTGACTGCAACAGCTTCAGTGACTCAGTCTCTTTCACTGCTCCTTGAGAACAAATCCTTCAGCAGCTATCACAAACACAACTCCTTCTCAGATGGATCTGATTCAGTTGCTTGATTGAAGTGAATTGGATTCACAAAACTTGTTGATCAGACTCAATGCTTGATGTTGAAATTGTAGTTTTGAGTTTTGAGTTGATCACTAGATATTCCCTTTTAAGCACAGATGAAGGCTTTTCAATTTGACAGAGTTCTTCTTGTAAGTTCTCAGATTTTATCCCTTTTTTTGTGTTTGTCAATGCCTTCAATTTATAGCCTTGATAGTCCTTGATTTGAATTTCCGTCCGTTGGCTATATTAATGAGGGGAATAATCCTTGATTTTATTCTTGATTCCCCCTTAATTATATTCTCCTTGATTTTAGTGATAGGATTTTTCTTCAAACATTTATCAGAAAATACGTCCTTGATTGATCCTCAATTAATTGTGCATTTAATGCTTGATCTTCTGAATCTTCTTCATATTTCAAAATCTGATTAAGTAAAGTTTGCTTGGCCGTTCCATGAACGGTTAAGTGATCTTTCTGACTTTGCCGATTAGATCTTTCTTCACTGCTTTGTCATTACTTAGCCGATAGTCAGTTTACTTTGCCAATTCACTGTTTCCTTCATTATTTTTATTTTTATGATAATATTTATACTTCACTGATCCTTGATTTTTGTGATTTTTGTGGGATCAGTGTACACCATATTTGAACTTTAAGTTTCCTCACTTGGAATGTAACTTAGACTTATCCAAGGTCATCACAGACTTCCTTGGTTATAAGTCAGACCATATGTCTTCATGCTTCTCTGTTGGTGCTTGGCCGCTTTTACTTTGCCGAACATCTGATTTCACTTTGCCGTCCTACCAACTAGTACAGTACTTGTTTGGCTCAACTTATACAACATGTCAGACTCTAAGTAAAGACTTATACAGAGAATTCTAACTTATTTACAGGCTTGCTATAACAGCTAGTATGGCCATCATCAAAACATAACAAAATATTCCTAACAACTGCATGCATGACATCACGTTTATAATTCTTAAAATTTATTATTTTTTGTGGTGTATGATTTGATTTATAATTCTGTCATAATTTAATTTTCCAACTACATATAATCTCAATATATCTAAACTGCTAAACATATTAAAATTGAATGATAATGACTTCGTAAAAGTGGAAACGTGACGAGAACGTTAAACTCAATAATCGAGAATGCAAATTAATTTTTTGGAAGAGGAAGTTCATCTTGAGCCTACAAACTTAAGTGACATTGATGTGACTGTTGTCACTCGTGCTGAGCGAGAGACAAAACAAAATTAGTTCAAAGATGACGAGAATGATTTGGTATCTAACTCACCAGACATCCCACAGTTTACGAGTAGTGTCTACTCTTATAAACTGCTAGTTCAAGGCCATTTCCTTTAAAGAAAGCCAAGAATGGGACAAATGTCTACAAATATAAGTCATCTAAAATAAATAAGTTAAAGGCTAAACCAAAATATTAATAAAAGAAAGTAAGGGATAAGGAAAGTGATTTCGGATCACTAACCTATGAATTCTTAGAGACTTTCTTAACCGGAATTATGACCCGGAAGCCAAGTTCTTTTGTAAGAACAAGGTAGCTTGGCGTTAATGATTAAAGAGAAAACAACGGGCAGTTATTTCAGCTAAGATAGTGGGAGTGATATACGGAAATAAATTTCGGATTTAATCCTTGAATATCGAAGAAATATAATTTCAGTTTTCAGAGTCGTTAGAACAAATGGATTCACTTTCACATCGATAATATAGTTGCCTCAAAGAAAGTGAATATGACATTTGTACGATTCTTAGACTCATACTTTTGTCTGATAAGGTCAAAACCACTAAGTAATGATGAAAATGTATAAGTAACACCTCATAAACTATTAAGGCAAATTGTTTCCGTATTTAGATAAACGATTCTTCAACATCTATTAATTGGTGCATATATCCTAATGATAAGATCTTAAGACTGACTAAGGGTGATTCTATCTCCCAGTCTAAGAACACTATCTCAACGGAAAAATGACTAAGTTACCTTTCAATTAGGAAAAGGTTAATAGAGCTAAAGAAGTATCATATATAGCTTGTTCATATTGACCTTCGGGGTCTTATGAAGGATACAAGCTAGTGGGGCTTTTGAGTAATAGACATTTGTTTTAATGACTACTCGAAACGCCGATTAGTTTATCTAATTATCTGGAGGAATCTCTGATATTACCAGAGAAACGAGTATTCCATGCTCAGATATAGGCTATAGCATAGTTTAGGCACTGATGCTTGGCCTACCTCCGGGTGAAATGATTTCACTGAAAGGATAAACCATGTATTATCTTATATGGTTATTGATATGCTACAGTACACTGCTTAACTCAATTAAGATATTTGTTACAAAATAACGGTATACATTATTATGTAATACCGAAATGTCTACCTAGAAGATGCTTAAAAATTTATGGATAAAGAGTGAACTACGTTTACTCCACCTCCGAAAATAAAGGCATTTAGCACTTGGTGCTTGAAGGTAGGACTGGAGATTTTGCATACACGTTCAGATGGTGACTGATCGTGAAATATCTTAATATAATGAGTGAAGGTTGGAAAGTGACGGTTGTACTGTCACATCCTTTCTGAAAGGATGTTTAAATAACAACCTTAGACCTTGAAGTGCAGTTACTCAAGGAGTTATATCTGATTTAATCAGACCACATTCAACATCGGTTGTTGGGGATTACGCTGATTAATACCACTGAACTAAATCAGAATATCAATTCACCCAAATGTAATGGGAGTATTGTTTAACCATTGACCCGATGTGATCATACAGACTTTACAGTCTACTGGGTGTGATTGATCACCTATGGTCTTTTAGGGAAGACTGTATAGGATTCTGACAATAGGAGGTTGGTTTAAACCCATAAACCTGTATATGGTGTTTTGGTACTCCAGTTCTGTTCATACTCTTGTAGAACCACCTGAGTGTCTCAGGCCCAGTGGGAGTAATTGGATCTACGTGTAGAAGAGATGAATGAATGAGAAAGTTTAACTTTAAAAGCAAAGCCAAGTGGTTTTGGGGGTAACTCCCTGAGAAGTACACAATTCAAAAGGGGTGATGCCTTGAAACTTTCTCACCACTCAGCCTTGCTTAACTCCGTGGAAAGCAGAAAGACTAACAGGGGTGATGCCCTGAAACTTTCTTGCCGTACAAAGGAGCTCGAATTCATTCAGAACAGAAGGGTTTTAGCTTAAATCCAATGGCAGATTGACTGCATATGCTTATATCCATCGGTGGATTAAAGCAAACCTCTAGGTCATTAAAAGCCACATGTTTGAAATGTGTGGGCTTGACTATAATATTGATGAGTCTTTTGTAGACCAGAGAATCAATATTGGTAAAGTAGTAGACGTTAGTGTTAATAAAAGATAACACTGCAACAGTTGGAAACAACATGGGTGTGTTATCTGAAGTCAAGAACTGACGAGCCAAAGCTTCTCTGAATCAGAGAAATTGACTATATTCTTAGAATTTGATTCGGTCGAATTCATGAGAACAAGTTGTTGGCAATATCCCATCCATCTTATTGGTTAAAGATGATAATGCATTTTCGAATGCGGAATTCAATGAGAGGTTTCCTACCCAACCCCTCACGGAATAACTCTCTTAGTCTTCGGATATAGAGAAAATGGTATAGATTCTCTTTTGGATAGAGAAAGTCAGGTTATTAAAAGTCAATAAAATTCGAGTCTTGGATTCAGACGTTGGAAGCAGTATAGTGCATCCTCAAGTTTCTTGAGAGAACGAGGAATCGTATGCTTGTCCATTCAGGTGCGAACCTGAGTGTCGTTGACTACACTAATTCTGATTTTTTGTCGGATTAAGGATGATCGTGAATCGATCTCAGGCTCGGTGTTTACTCATTGTGATGGAGCTGTAGTCTGGAGCAATCAAGCACTGCCTATTTGACTTTGATAGTTGAATACATAGCAGCTTTCAGAGCAGCTACATAGGCAATGTGGCTTGAGAAATTCTTTGTTGGATTTGGAAGTAATTCTAGGTCTCGATGAGCCGATACCATTTTACTGTGAAAACAGTTGAGAGGTGGCTCATGAAAATGATTTTCGTAGTCACAAGAGGTCAAAAGCATATTGAGAGAAAGTACCACCGTCAGACAGACGTGCAAATAGGTGACGTATCGGTCCTAAAGATCGCCTCGAGCCGACTACCTAGCTGATCAGTTTACCAAGTTGCGTGACATCTAGTGTCACTGATAAGCGCTTGACGGGTATGAAATTGGGAGATATGTCTCATCTGCTTTAGATCAAGTGGGAGAACGTTCTGGATAGAAAGAATAAGGATGTGGTGCTCTAAAAACAATCATTGCTTGTCTTTACAGGCAAGTGGGAGATTGTTAGATATAGTGTGCCCGAAAGACAATTGTTATTTGTCCTTACGGGCAAGTGGGAGATTGTTGGAAGTAGCGCCCAAAATACAATTTATGTAATTGTTTTTAGAATTAATAAATGACAGATTTATTCTCATCTTATTACTTGCTTTGTGCTTGTAAGTAATACACTACTGAAAACCCCAAGTCGTATCATATGTAGCCATATAACTTAGTGTGTGTCACACTGGAGGATTAAGTTTATGGTGATACACTTGAACTATTAGTCCGTGGTGAACTTAATCAAAGTATGGGGTCTATTGATTAAACCACCAATAATGCGCCCAGAACACTTTATGGTGTGACCGTCTTATCCGGACCGTCGACATTGGTTGTCTAAGTGGGGCATTTATATATGATGATAGTCATATAGGATTGGACCGATTTAATCTGAGTTTCTCATATAATTCTGTGATTGAGAAATCTTATTAAATCACAAGATGATCATATATGGATTAACCTTAATCCTGAAGTGATTACAGACTCCTAATGGTTTCAGGATAGGGTTTGATGTGCTCGTTAAGGATCGCTACGAGGCGCGGTCCGAATCACTTTCACGTTGGCACTATTCTGGAATGAGTGAGAAGTGTGTGTCTCACAGATATGGAATCCATTCTTTCCCGCGGGAAGTAGAAAGAAAATCCCCTTATTTGTTGATCCTAGAAACTGATCAATCCCGGGAGTTCGTATTGATCATTAACTAATTGATCACTAGTGGGTTAATAGTAAATAAGGATAAGATGTAGTGAAGAAGGTTTACGGAAATAATCCTACTTCAGTACGGATAGTCTATGGAGGGTTAGTTTATATGAAATGATTATATCAATAGAAACTTATCGACTCGACTCGACGTTTTGAAAATAAGTTATACCTATAATCGATAGAGTTCAGTTTATGATTTATGGTGGCGTAATTCCGGAATTAATGAGTTAAGTAGAAATATTCTATTCGATGAATATTTTATTTAATTTATTGTATCTACTGGTTATAGGTCCATGGTCCCCGGGTTGGCTCCTAACACGCGAGTGTTTTCTCGTTTTATGGAACCTCGAGAATAAATTAAATAGTTGATCTATTTAATGAATATGCAATATTATTTATTTGGTAAATAATATGTAAAATAGAAAAGACATTTTTTATTAAAAATATGATGATAGGTGGCACCACACTTGTAATTAATTTAGGAGAAGAAATTTTCCTAGATTATGTCACACGTGTAATTAATTAATTATCTATTTGTTGGATAATTAATGGAAAAAATTAAGAGATTGATTTTTTTGGAATTATCTCTTATTTTGTAGCAAAAATATCTTTTCCTTATGGGAATAGGTTTTTGTGGTGTGAAAATGATAACTCTCTTGGCAAGTTATTTTCCTATATAAAGAGAGTTCCTCCTAGCACAATATTCATTCATTAATTGCGCCACATCTAAAATAAAAGGTAGAAAATTTTGTTTCTAGAAAAACCTAGGGTTTTTCTTGGGCATATTCGAGGAGGTTCTACGGCGAGGATCGACGTCCACCAGTCGTCACTAGGAGATACAATCCGGAAGATTGTGGCTTCTCCCATGGTCGATTTTATCATCTCTCTCCGGGTAAGGTAAATCTTCAACATTCTCGTAGGATTAATTAGTTATGTCTCATATCGTAAATCGCATAAGCTTCCGCTGTGTGAAGATCGAGTGTCTCGATCGGTGCTATTACTTCTAGCAGGTAAGGTTTACAAGCCGAGTAAGAAGCGTCATCCTATAATATCAGCGGTCAAGGCGATAAGAGCTTGTCAGAAAGGTTGTGAAGGCTACTTGTTATATGCAGTGGATGTAGAACAAGTGAAGCCTAAGTTAGAGGAAACCCCTATAGTAAAAGAGTACCCTGAAGTGTTTCTGGAAGAGTTATTGGGAAACATGCCAGATAGAGAGATAGAGTTTGAGATCAAGCTAGTACCCGGAGCGGCACCAGTTGCTAAGGCACCTTATATAATGGCACCGGCTGAATTCAAAGAGTTGAAGGCTCAACTCAAAGATATGCTCGAGAGGAACATAATTCAGCCTAGTACTTCGCCTTGGGGAGCCCCAGTTCTGTTTGTTAAGAAGAAGGATGGTAGTATGAGGATGTGTATCGACTACAGGGCATTGAATAATCTCACCATCAAGAATAAGTACCTCCTACCGAGGATTGATGATCTGTTTAATCAGTTGCAAGGCAAGAGAGTGTTCTCTGAGATTGATCTTAGGTCAAGGTATCACCTGTTGAAGATTAAGGTAGCAGATATACCTAAGACGGCTTTTAGTATGAGGTATGGACATTATGAGTTCCTAGTTATGCCCTTTGGACTCACTAATGCCCCATCTGCATTCATGGATTTAATGCAACGAGTTTTTATGCCTTACCTGGATAAGTTTGTGATAGTATTCATAGACGACATCCTAGTTTACTCAAGGAATGAGAAAGAGCACGAAGAACACTTAAGGATAATGTTGGATACCTTGAAGAAGAACCAATTGTATGCCAAGTTCTCAAAGTGTGACTTTTGGTTGGATCAAGTAATTTTCTTGGGTCATATCATTTCTGGAGATGGCATTAAAGTTGATCCGGCGAAGATTGAAGCAGTTGAGAAATGGCTTAGACCGACTACAGTTTCAGAGGTGAGAAGTTTTCTTGGTTTGGTTGGCTATTATAGGAAGTTTGTACAAGACTTCTCAAAGATAGATACACCACTGACCAAGCTTACATAGAAGAATGTGAAGTTTGAATGGACTAGCGAGTGTGAATCAGCTTTTCAAACCATGAAGGATAAGTTGACTACAGCCCAGTGTTGGCAGTTCCGGAGATTTTGATAACTACGACGTCTACACGGATGCTTCGGGACAGGGTTTAGGTTGTGTGTTGATGTAAGAAGGGAAAGTGATTGCTTATACATCAAGACAATTAAAGATGCATGAGAAGAACTACCCGACACATGACTTAGAGTTAGCAATAGTAATGTTTGCCCTAAAGACCTGCAGGAACTACTCGTATGGAGTTAAGGCTAGGATTTTCACCGACCACAAGAGTTTAAAGTATTTATTCCCTCAGGAGAATCCGAATATGAGACAGAGGAGATGGTTAGAGTTCGTAAAGGACTACGACTTGGATATTCAATACCATCCGGGTAAAGCCAATATAGTGGCTGATGCCTTGAGCAGAAAACTAGTGTATGCAGTTTTAAGCATGGAAGAAGTTGCATAAAGGTTATGGGATGAAAATCCGGGTTTTGATCAGATTGAGGATACAGTTTATGGCACCGTTTTTAGCAAGATCACAGTTGATGGATGATATTCGGGAAAAGCAAGATGAAGATCCAGTTTTGGTTGATTTGAAGCGAGTTGCAAGAGAAAAGCCTACAGTGGGTTATGTCTTGGACAAGAATAGAAACCTTTGATACCCAGATCGTTTGTGTGTGCCTAATGTTGGCGACTAAGACAAAGGGTTATGGAAGAGGCACATAGGATTGCTTTACAGTTCATCCAGGAGCTACGAAAATGTATAGGGATTTGAAGGAGCGTTTTTGGTGGCCTTCAATGAAGTTGGAAATAGAAAAGTTCGTGGCAGAATGCGATGTATGTCAGAAGGTTAAGGCGGAGCATAGGAGACCAGGAGGAATGCTTAAGCCTTTGGATATCCCTGATTGGAAATGGGATAAGATCATGATGGATTTTATCACCGGTTTACCAAAGACAAGAGGTGGACATGATGCGATTTGGGTGATTGTGGGTAGATTGACCGAAATCAGCCCACTTCTTGCCAACGAAAGTTGACATGTCATTGAAGAAGATGACAACACTATACCTGGACAATATAGTGAAGCTGCACGGAGTACCTATCTCAATAGTTTTGGATCATGATCCGAGGTTCGTCAGCCAGTTTTGGAAGAGTTTGCAAAAGGCCTTTGGAACCAAGTTGGATTTGAGTACGGTCTTTCATCCTCAAACAGACGGACATTCAGAAAGGTCTATCCAAACACTTGAAGATATGCTAAGAGCTTGTGTTTTGAATTAGGCGGATCATGGGAGGATTACCTAACTGTAGCGGAGTTTGCCTATAACAATAATTATCACGCAAGCATAGGCATGCCACCGTTTGAAGCGTTGTATATAAGAAGATGTCGAACGCCGATGTTTTTGGATGAAGTCGGAGAGAGACAAGTCACCGGGCCGAGTTAGTTGAGTAAGCTAAAGAGAGAGTTCAGTTGGTTAAGAAGAATCTGAAGGTAGCACAAGATAGACAGAAAAGTTGGGTAGACGTCAGGAAAAGACCTCTAGAGTTTGAAGTTGGTGAAAGAGTTTATCTACGAGCTTCACCTATGAATGGAGTGAAACGTTTTGGACAAAAGGGAAAGTTAAGTCCAAGATATGTTGGAACTTTTGAGATTCTGGAAAGAGTTGGACCATTGGCATATAAGCTTAAGTTACCGGAATCGATGTCCAGAGTCCACAATATTTTTCATGTACCGATGTTGAAGAAGTGTCTGACGAAGAATGATGTTGAAACTACAATTGATCCGGAAGTTCTTCAAGACAGCTTTGCTTATGATGAGAAACCGATCAAGATCTTGGACCGGAAAGAAAAGATGATCAAGAGACGGATGATCCCTTTGGTTTTAGTGCAATAGAGCAATCATTCACCGAATGAAGCCACTTGGGAAGTTGAAGACGATATGATCGGCGAGTTCCCCAGAGTTTTTGGATTTACCAGGTATGTTCTAGTTTTGAGGATAAAACTCCTCTTAAGGGGGGAGGAATGTAATATTCCGATTTTCGGGAAAGGGCAGACGTGTTATTTTGCGAAAACAAAATATTATTATTCTTTTCATTTATTGGAGTTAAGCGTATGGAATAAATATATATATGTTTTTTGAAATTTTGTATATATATATTTAAGGAAAATTTCTAATTAAGGGTAATTAAGGAAAAGGAAAATAATTGGGAAATTATATTTAAAGAAAAAATACACTCAGTTATTTCCCATAACCTAAAAGTATCCAAAATTTTCATCCAACGCTCTCTACCACATTGGGAGCAAAAGAAAAAGCTAAGAGAGTTCTTCAGATATCTAAGGTGGTTCTGAACCGTTTCAGATCGAAGTGGAGATTTGGAATCGTCGTGAAAATGGCATCGTTTTGATAGCAAGCTTTTGGAGGTGCCACAGTCTTTTCGAGATTTTGGATTTGGATTTGCTTGCAAACACGTAAGAGACTCTTCCTATGATATTGGTAACGGTTTATAAGGTTTAGATACATGTTTTAAGGTGTTTAGATGCTAGAAATTGTGTCTTATTGTCGTTTATAGACCGTGAGACGACTTGGTTGTTAAAGATATGTTTTTCTGAGTTTTTCTAAGTTTATTTCGATGTTAATTGTGTTGAAAACGGATGGGAAATAGTTAAGTGGCTGAAAATCGAGTTGAGGGTTTTAGGGTCGAATGCGAACGCATTCCTGTTACAGGGTGTTCTGGTTTTGTTTTCAGCAGGTCGAATGCACACGCATTCAAGGGAATGTGCACGCATTCATGATTCAGGTTTGTCAGGTTGTTAATTGCTCGTGAAATGCGCACGTATTGGCTGGACAGAAACTTTCAGCAAGTTCCTGGTTAGTGAATGCGCACGCATTGGACCCAGTTTTGGGAAAAATGATGTTTAAGCTATGTGTTGAGTTTTAAACCTTGATTTATGATCTAATAACATTGTATTAGCATGAACAAGCCTGTATCGAGGTTCTGATGCGTTTAATTCCGGCACCGAATGTACTCTTCAAATGAGTTGAAGTTCGGGACCGTCGAAAGAGCATGATAGGTGTTAAGGCCATATTTATATGATTATTAAAGGTTTATTTCATTATTATTTTCCCCACATTTGCATAATTTACATGAGAATTAAGGGTTTAAGTGTAATTATTTAATAAAGATGATTTTAAGAGGGTTGTATGCAAAATTGATGATTTTAAGTGTTGATTTAATGGAATTATTATTATTTGGATTTTATTACATTTTTGCATTGTTTATTTATCATGTAGGTGTTGATTTTCGAGTGCATAAAGAGGATAAATGAAGCTCAAGTCGAATTATTCAAGATAGAGTCGGAATTGGCTTGAAGAAATTGGATAAAGATGAAGAAATCCGACCCTCAAGCATCTTGGACGAGCGTTCGTGCGGCGTCCATTCCGGACGGGCGTTTGATAAAGTGAACGAGCGTCCGGAATTGTATTTTACATTCAGAGAGTTCAGACGGAGGATGAACGAGCGTTTACTCAGCGTCCAGGCATTCTGGACGGGCGTCCACGAGACCAGACGGGCGTTCAAGGCCGACTTAGTCATAACCGACTCAAATTCCTATAAATAAAGCGGCAGCCCCAACCCTAATTCATATACCAAAATAATTGAGATCGCAAATTCACCAAAAGCTGCGGCCAGAGAACCCTAATTTCACAGAGATGCAAATCTCCCAACCAACAATCATCTTCAACATGATTGTTGGCTAGAAACCTTGCAGTGAGTCGACGGAGGAAGCCTATCAACAACCAAAACCAACTAGAGAGTTCGATGCTTAAGTTTAGTGAGTTTATTTCATAGTTTTTCATTACTTTGGATCTGTTTTATATTGTTTAAGTTTTATTGAATTAAGATTTGATGAAACGATCTATGTTTAATTTATGCTTGAATAAATTTATGAAAGTTTGTTTGTTTGAGTTCTCTTTTATTCAAAGTAATGCATCTAATTGTGTTTTAAGAGATTATGCATGATTAGTTGAGTAAGAGCTTGGAAACAATCTCGTGATTTCGTGTCGATTGCATGTTTAGTTTGTTTGAAAAGATAAACGAAACCCTAGAATTTGATTGAAGATATTTAATTGAATTCGTGAATAAATCACTACTAAAAACTATGTCTTTTTAATCACCATCTAGTTGGGATTGTTGGTTGATAGGTGGAATCTAGTCGCCTTGCTGTGTTTTCCTTTAATTGTTTTAATTAAATCGTTTAGATTAAGTTTAGTTAAGTTTTAGAACCCTAGTTTCTTGCTGATTTTCTGCATATTTTCTGTCCCAGTTCGTATTCAGACGTTCGTCCGCAATAGCAGACGCCCGTCCGTTAGATTCCGTTTTCAGACGCTCGTTCACCAAAGTGAACGTTCGTCCGGCTTTCTGTTTTCTTATTTTTCTTGCTTGTTTTTACTCTTGTTTTAGTTTTAATTCTTAGGTTTAGGTTTTAGTTAGTCTCAACCTTAGTTTAGTTAATAGTCGTGACATAATCGATAGAATAATTGTTCCTTAATCCGATAAACATTCCACTCCCTTAGGACGACCCGTTAACATCCTATACTACGAACCTTATACTTGGGGTGTTTCGGTTATAAATTGTAAAACTCGTTTTTACCGAACAAGTTTTTGGCGCCGTTGCCGGGGAGTCGGTAACGGTTGTCGGATTCTATTTAGGATAATTTTCTGAGTCAAAAGGGTCGTTTTTAGCACGCAGTAGTATTTTGGCCGTAACTTTCGGCTCGAGTGTCCGTTTGGAACACAGGACCCCAATTCGGAAAGCTCGTTCCGACGCCGACGACGTGGTGAACGGCCATAGGCCGTTCAGTGCGTTTTCGAGGTCAAAATCCACTGTTTTCCCCTCCATTTTGGCCCTAGAAGATTTCAACACGTTTTTTTTTACCGTCTTAGTGTTTTTCTTGTTTTTAAACTTTTCGTAGGTAGGTTTCTTTTCCAGTTTCGTTTAATTTTAGGATTACATTTATTACTGTTTTATTTTATTTGATTTTCTTTCAATTATTTTCCTTATTTTTTTTTATAGCTTAGATCTGTTTCCGTAATTATAGATTTGTTTGATTTTATTTCCATAAGTCTTTTCTGCTTTTATTTTTTATCTCGTTTTTTATTTCTGGTAACCTTAGTTTTTAGGTTTTCATATCTGAACGAGCGTTCAACAACTTGAACGCCCGTCCACCTCAATTCTGTCCTCTGAACGAACGTTCATTCAACTGAACGAGCGTTCAGTTCTGAACGAACGTCCACTAACACTGGACGCCAGTTCAGTCTGTTCAATCATCACCTCTTTTCTTTCTTCTCTTCTCTTTTCTTTTCTCCCTCTAAACCATCAAACCTTTTCTAAACCTGTTCTAATCAACCCAAAGGGTTGATTTCTTCCTTCTCCTTTCTTCTCCGGTTTATGCAAACGAGAAGTAAGAAGGGACTTAATCTTTGATCCCGAGCACGAACGATCTATCCTTAGAAGAAGGCTTCTCCCCGATTTGGACAAAATGGCGGATCAAGATCCACCAATTCCGAATCCCGATCCCCAAGCTCGATTAAATTTACTCCTTCAACAAATGCAAGCTGCGCATAGCAACGGCGAGAATCGGCAAGCGGCATAAATCAACAACTTCAACAATTCCGCCAAAACCAAGCTTAATCGGTTGAACCGGGACCCTACACTCCATATCTAAACCAAGATTTTCTCGAGGGGCATAGACCTATTCGTCCTCCCGACATGGGAAGAGCGAACTTTGATCTAAAGAACGGAGTAGTTGCTCTAGTTCGAATAGCTCTTTCCATGGTACTGCTCAGGAAGATCCACACGACTTCTTGTCCACATTCGTACAAATCTGTGAAGCAGGCCATTATCCTGGTGTTGATTCTGAGATCGTAAAGTTGAAGCTATTTCCTTTTGCTTTGAAAGGTGAAGCAAGCAGATGGTTTAAATCGTTAGCACATCATTCCCTCCATACATGGAATGATGTCAAAAGAGCCTTCGCTCTTAAGTGGGTTTCACCGAGGCAAGATTATGGAAATGAAACGGGAAATAGCTACGTTTGAGCGAGTTGGAGGATGAAACTGTTGGCAAAGCTTGGGAAAGATTGAATCTTTTGATGAGGAAATGCCCCAATCACGGATATGACGGACATGAGTTGTTGGAACTGTTTTACGAGAGGTGTCTCTCAACCTAATAGAGACTATCTTGACTCCACGGCTCATGGATCCTTCTTAGGGGGAGGTGATGAGGCCGCTTACGAGTAGCCGAGACAATTGCCAAGAACAACATGTGGTCGACTCCTAAGAAGACCAATATTGTTAAGAAAGAAGGTACTGCAAGCAATCCTGATACACAGCTGTTGGTTGCTCAGATGGAATCGATAAGCAAGCAGCTGGCCAATCTTCAGATGCAGCCTTCTGAGGTGAATTATCTTGGAACACAGGCAGGGACTGAGATGACGGAGGAGGTAAACTTAATGGATAATCAAAACCAACCCTTCCGAAACTTCAACCAGAACCAGAACTATCCAGGATTTCAAAGGCAAAACTTCAATCAAGCCAAGTTACCACCTGGCCCTTCAAATTCAAATTCTTTCAACTCGAACTATCAAAGGCCAGTTCAGAACTCCCAAAGGCCTCAAGGTGGTGGAATCAAACTCGAACAACAATCATACCACCTCATGTGTCCCTCAACACAAATTCGATGGTGGTAGACATGGTGAAGACTCTGTCTACTAGTGTTAAAGCAATTGAGAGACAAGTTGGTCAAATGGCAGACCAGCAAGCAAGCAGACCTCACGGTAAACTCCCGAGTTATACCGAGAAAAACCCAAAAGCTGATGTGAATGTTTGCACTGCCATTACACCACAATGGGAGTATGGGCAAGAAGAGGAGTTGAACGAAGTAACTTTGAGAAGTGGTAAGAAGGCTGGACCCGGCAAGATGTCGGGAAACGAGTAGCCCCTCCTGACGCCATGAGTTCAGGAGGGGAAAATCAGAAACCACATGCCGAAGAAAGCAACGATGAGGAGCTTAGTGACAATTCTTCGGAGGATGAAAATAATTCTGATGACGAGGAAAGAAAGGAAAGTCAAGGGGCGGTACCCCTGACTAAGAAAAAGGAAGAAAAGTTTGTGAGATGGAAGGATAAGGAGGATGAGGCGATAAAGAATCGAGGCCACGAAGAATGATAAAGCCCTTCCTTATCCACCAAAAAGGAAAGAGAAAGCCCTCGCCAAAGACAAGCGGTATGATGGGGTGAGGAGGATACTTAGGGACACTAAAGTGAGTATGCCCTTAGCCGAGGTATTGTACGAAATGCCTAAATGTACTAAGTATCTTAAAGAATTCTCGTGGGAGTAAGAGAAAGCTTCGGGGGATGGTCGAAGAAGTGCTTCGCGAGGATTGCGCGATGGTTTCACGAAAATTGTCGTTAAGCGAGGTGACCACGGCGGACCTTCAATCTCTGTGAGATCGAAGGCCATTTATTCGAAAATGTATTATGCGACTCAGGGGCCTCTATTAATGTGATGCCATTAAACGTATGCAAAAAGCTCGGGTTAGATAAAAGGATGCGGGAACGCCCGATTTCTCTTCGGATGGTAGATAAATCTAGCCGGATGCGGCCGGTTGTGTAGCTAATGTGCTCCTTCAAGTTGAACATTTAGTCTTCCCTACCGACCGGGTTATTCTAGACTATCCACCCGATAAGGAGATGCCTCTAATTCTAGGCCGAACCTTTTTAGACACACTTCTAACGCTCTCATCGACTTCGCAAAGGACAGATTACTCTTAGAGTCGGTGACACATCCGTCACCTTCACACGAGGGACACATCCCGAAAGAGCCGTAATTGATGAAATATCGTTTGTCGAAGCTATCTATGAGGACGAAAAAGATGCCTACTTTGAAGAAGCGAGAGGAGTTGACAGAGATAGGTGTTTTTGAAGTCATGGACATTGAGGATCCGGCCGATCGCGGACCACCTTCTAATTCATTTCAAGCCGTAGGCATTGACGAGTCATCTTCACTCGCTCACACTTTGGGCTCGTTATTGAGTTAGAAGCATGGAGATGCCAAAGCAACAAACGATGATTTCAAAGAACCGAGTCGGGGAAGACTTCATCCCGGTGAAGAAGAAGCTACGATGGGTAGTTGGGACGAGGTAGAGTTTTGGAGAGAAGCTACTCATTGGGAAGTAGATGATTGGGAAGAGCTGGCAGAAGAGCTTAAAGATGAAGAGTTAAGAAAAATGATCGATCACAAGAAAAAGGAAGCAAGTGTTGACCGGAGGATTCCGATGGATGATTTGATCCAGTACCTTTCTGGGGTTGAGCCTCGGGAAGATGAGGTGTTCTACTGTCAACCACTTCAAGCGCATAAGGAGAAAGGTGGCCCGTTAAAGTCTAGCATTGAGCAACCACCTGCGATTTAGAGCTCAAACCGCTTCCAAAACACCTTAAGTATATCTTTCTTAAGGATGGAGATAAATTGCCTTTGATCATTTCTTCGAAACTCGACCAAGAGCAAGAAGCACGGTGATAGAAGTGCTTAAGAAAAACATCCTCGCGTTCGGTTGGCAAGTGGGTGATATCCGAGGGATCGGCCGGACATATGCATGCATAAAATCCGAACGGAGGAAGGAGCTAAAAAGGTAAGACAACCTCAGCGAAGGCTGAATCCGCATATGCAAGAGGTTGTCAAGAAAGAAGTTATAAAGTGGCTTGACATGGGAATCATCTATGCAATCGCCGATAGCGAGTGGGTCAGCCCTACTCAAGTTGTGCCAAAGAAGGGTGGAATCACAGTCGAAAAGAATGAAAAAGGGGAGGAAGTTGCCTTACGTCTCGTGGCGGCTACGAGTACGTATTGACTATCGTAGGTGAATGAAGTCACCGCAAAAGATCACTTCCCCTTACCCTTCATTGACCAACTAATTGAAAGAGGCGAGTGGTCACAAGTATTATTGTTTCCTTGATGGATACTACGGTTACTTCCGGATAGCCATCGACCCCAATGACCAAGAGAAGACCACGTTTACATGTCCATCCGGTACTTTTGCTTTTCGTAGAATGCCATTCGGTCTATGCAATGCACCCGCGACTTTTCAACGGTGTATGTTGGCCATTTTTGATGGACTTGTTGAGAAATGCATGGAGGTCTTCATGGACGACTTCTCGATCTACGGCGATAGTTTTAATGAAATTTTAGAGAACCTAGATATGGTACTCCAACGTTGCGTTGAGAAGAATGCGGTGCTTAAGCGGGAGAAATGCCATTTTCTAGTAGACGAAGGAATCGTTTTGGGACATAAGGTGTCCAATGCTGGTATTCAAGTTGATAAGGCTAAGGTCGAAGCCATTGAACGGATGACGTACCCAAAAACAGTGAAAGAGGTACGAGGTTTTCTAGGGCATGTTGGCTTCTACAGGCGTTTCATTAGAGAGTTTTCTACGATTGCCAAGCCTTTATCAAATCTTTTGAAAGATGATGTAGATTTCTTGTTCGATGCAAAGTGCAAAGAAGCTTTCAATTGTCTGAAAGACAAGCTTATCAGTGCCCCTATTTTAGTTGCACACGATTTGGACCAAGCCTTTCGAGTTGATGTGCGATGCCTCTAATTACGCCGTAGGCGCAAGTCTTAGGTCAAAGAGTTGATAAAAGGTTCGGGCCCATTTATTATGCGAGCCGCACCTTGAACCCGGCTCAATGCAATTATACCACAACCGAGAAGGAATTCTTAGTTGTTATTTTTGCCATTGACAAGTTTAGAAGTTATCTTCTAGGTTCTCAAGTGATTGTATGGACGGATCATGCGGCTTTACGCTACCTTATGGACAAAGCGAGATGCAAAACCAAGGTTACTTAGATGGATTTTAATTCTACAAGAGTTTGACCTTGTGATTAAAGATAAGAAAGGTAGTGAGAATATTGTGGTGATCATTTATCTCGCTTAGTAAATGAGGGTGCGAGAAAATCACAATGATATAGGCATTGATTTTCCGGCGAGCAATTGATGAAGCTTGAAACGGTTAGGCCGTGGTATGCGACTACGTCAACTATTTAGCGAGTGGTCATTTAGAGGATATGACGTATCGGGAGAAGAAAAAGTTCTTTTCGATCTTAAATATCTCGTATGGGAAGATCCTTATTTGTTCGAGTACGTAAAGATGGGTTGCTTCGAAGGTGTGTTCCCGAGCATGATCGGTGGGATATCCTAGAACAATGCCATAGCGGTCCTACCGGAGGTCATTATGGAACACCGAAGACGGTTGCGAAGATCCTTCAATTTGGATTCTCTTGGCCGACTCGTTTAAAGATGCGAAGCCTTTTGTAAAGGTTGTGATAGGTGCCGTAGAGGCGGACGGCGAGTAGTCGGATGGAAATGCCACTTAAGCCCATTCTTGAGTGTGAAGTTTTCGATGTATGGGGCATAGATTTTATGGGACCCTTTCCATCCTCATGTGGTAATAAGTATATCCTCGTCTACGTGTGGATTATGTTTCAAAGTGGGTCGAGGCCATAGCTACTCAAACTAATGATCACAAGGTTGTAAAGAAATTCTTGCAAAAGAATATCTTTACTAGATTTGGCTGTCCGAGAGCACTCATTAGTGATGAAGGTACTCACTTTTGCAATGCGCCGCTTGACAAGATCCTTGAGAAGTATGGTGTCAAACACAAAGTTGGTACACCATATCATCCTCAGACCAGTGGCCAAGTCGAGGTAAGCAACCAGAGCTTGAAAAGAATTTTAGAGAAGACCGTGAACAATAATCGATCTAATTGGAGTCTTAAGTTTGGATGACGCTTTGTGGGCTTATCGTCGCATTCAAGACCCCGATGGGCACGTCACCCTTCCAAATGGTTTATGGCAAAGCTTGTCATTTACTCGTCGAACTTGAACACGAGCTTTCGGGCAATTAAATTCTTAAATTTTGATAGCCGGCTACGTGGGGAGAAAAGGTTGTTACAGTTGAACGAGCTCGACGAATTCAGACTCCGTGCGTACGAGAATGCTAAAATCAGCAAGGAGAGAACTAAGATACTCCATGACGCTAAGATCAAGGACCGAGAATTCAAAGTTGGTGAAATGGCTTTACTCTATAATACTAGACTTCACGTTTCCGGGTAAACTCAAGTCTAGATGGTACGGTCCCTTTGAGATTCTCGAGGTTAATCCCGGTGGAGTAATTACTTTGAACGGGTATGGTAATCAAGCTTTTAAAGTGAATGGCCATCGACTTAAGAAATATTTTGGGCAACCAAAGGAGAAGCTCGAAACTCTTTATTTCCAAAGAAGAGATGAGAGTACGAGATGTCCGATTTGTGAGGAGATTCCATCTTATTTCTTTGAGTCGATGATGATGACGTTCCTATATCCACCCGTAAGGTAACTTCGTTGAGACTTCGATCATACCACTATGTCTATGCCTATCGTGCGCAAGAACAAGAAGAAGAGAGTCGGTGTAGTTTGGAGAGAAAAGTTTAATGATCTTATAGCACACTTGACTTGTTGTTGTGGTGAAAATCATTTCCGCCCCAGTGCTCCTGATTCTGATACTGAGGTGGCGGTAGTCAAACCAAAGTGGCCCGATCCGGGTTGATCTTTTGGAATCTATGTCAAGCTATTGACATTAAAAGAGCGCTCCTAGGAGGCAACCTAGTTTTCTTTGTTTGTTTCCTTTTCTTAGGTTGTTTTGTTTTATTGTTTTAGAAATAATACTTTAGTTGATTTTGTGTTGATGGTTATTCCTCTTACGTTCATTGTGAGTGTTTTGTGTTATGTGTTGCTTATATACCCCGTGTACCCCGAGATTATATGGTATGTCGAGTGTGGCGAGATACTTTTGAGCAGGTTTTCGAGTACTACTGTCCAGTGTTGTCTATTCGAGTTGTAGCGGTACGTTCATGCTCCGGCCTGGCCTCTGCCAACTTTCATCCGACAACCACCGTTGAAACCAGCTAAGTTTTCTTTTCTTTTATATTTGCACATTCTGAGGACATAATGTGATTTAAGTGTGGGGGGGGTAAATTGGGTATGTTTTTATGCTATATCCTTTGAGATATGAGTGAATGTTAAATTTCTGCGAAATTTAAAATTTTTTGTGAGTCTCGAGCATATAATTGGAACTAGATGCTTGCTAGTTGTAGTTTTCTAACGATGATAGTATGTGACTTAGTGAGATAATTATAGCATGTTTTACTTTTATGGAGATAGTTTCGTTTTTCACTCACGAAAGCCTTTGATTTTGAAGCATGACTTTTGAATTATATCCTTTCATTATTTTTAATGATTTATCTTAGGAAGGTCAGTATAGTTACACCTTAGTTAGACCGTGTGCTGTGAATATCATAAAGTTTGAATGTGATAAGTGAGATGTAACTTATGACTTGTGAAAGTGAATAAAGTGAGTGAGCAATTATTAATAAATACGTTGTCGGAAGCTGGTTTATGATTGGAGTGAGGTAGGGCATTATCTCGAAATGTCCTATACCACTATGATGACCAGAAGCTCACGACAGTCAGGAGAAGCTACCTTATGATTTGAGTAAGGTAGGGTGTTATCACGAAACATCCTATTCTACTATGATGGGTAAAAGCTTATTCTGATATGCGTCAAATTTGAACATTTGGAAAAATGATGAGTAAAAATAAAGTGAAGTCTTTGTTATCATGGATCTTGTACCCAGTAGAACCGCATGATATGCTGTAGGGATTATCCTACTGAGTGCGTGGGAAGGCTTTGAGTGGAGGCATTCTTGTCACGTACCTGGGATAGTCATTGGAATTTTTGAAAGGATAATTCTTTGAAAGGCTTGCTAGATTGAGAATGGCTTGTCACACTTACACCGAATCTATCTCTGTGTTGGTATCATTTGCTATAGTTGTTGTATCTTTTGTTACGTGAGTTAGAGACCTATGTGGATTATTTATAAAGTTGAGCTATAGTTTTGATTGTTTTGTCCGAGGACGTACAAAAAGCTAAGTGTGGGGGTGTTGTTAAGGCCATATTTATATGATTATTAAAGGTTTATTTCATTATTATTTTCCCCACATTTGCATAATTTACATGAGAATTAAGGGTTTAAGTGTAATTATTTAATAAAGATGATTTTAAGAGGGTTGTATGCAAAATTGATGATTTTAAGTGTTGATTTAATGGAATTATTATTATTTGGATTTTATTACATTTTTGCATTGTTTATTTATCATGTAGGTGTTGATTTTCGAGTGCATAAAGAGGATAAATGAAGCTCAAGTCGAATTATTCAAGATAGAGTCGGAATTGGCTTGAAGAAATTGGATAAAGATGAAGAAATCCGACCCTCAGCATCTTGGACGAGCGTTCGTACAGCGTCCATTCCAGACGGGCGTTTGATAAAGTGAACGAGCGTCCGGAATTGTATTTTACATTCAGAGAGTTCAGACGGAGGATGAACGAGCGTTTACTCAGCGTCCAGGCATTCTGGACGGGCGTCCACGAGACCAGATGGGCGTTCAAGGCCGACTTAGTCATAACCGACTCAAATTCCTATAAATAAAGCGGCAGCCCCAACCCTAATTCATATACCAAAATAATTGAGATCGCAAATTCACCAAAAGCTGCGGCCGAGAGAACCCTAATTTCACGAGAGATGCAAATCTCCCAACCAACAATCATCTTCAACATGATTGTTGGCTAGAAAACCTTGCGGTGAGTCGACGGAGGAAGCCTATCAACAACCAAAACCAACTAGAGAGTTCGATGCTTAAGTTTAGTGAGTTTATTTCATAGTTTTTCATTACTTTGGATCTGTTTTATATTGTTTAAGTTTTATTGAATTAAGATTTGATGAAACGATCTATGTTTAATTTATGCTTGAATAAATTTATGAAAGTTTGTTTGTTTGAGTTCTCTTTTATTCAAAGTAATGCATCTAATTGTGTTTTAAGAGATTATGCATGATTAGTTGAGTAAGAGCTTAGAAACAATCTCGTGATTTCGTGTCGATTGCATGTTTAGTTTGTTTGAAAAGATAAACGAAACCCTAGAATTTGATTGAAGATATTTAATTGAATTCGTGAATAAATCACTACTAAAAACTATGTCTTTTTAATCACCATCTAGTTGGGATTGTTGGTTGATAGGTGGAATCTAGTCGCCTTGTTGTGTTTTCCTTTAATTGTTTTAATTAAATCGTTTAGATTAAGTTTAGTTAAGTTTTAGAACCCTAGTTTCTTGCTGATTTTCTGCATATTTTCTGTCCCAGTTCGTATTCAGACGTTCGTCCGCAATAGCAGACGCCCGTCCGTTAGATTCCGTTTTCAGACGCTCGTTCACCAAAGTGAACGTTCGTCCGGCTTTCTGTTTTCTTATTTTTCTTGCTTGTTTTTACTCTTGTTTTAGTTTTAATTCTTAGGTTTAGGTTTTAGTTAGTCTCAACCTTAGTTTAGTTAATAGTCGTGACATAATCGATAGAATAATTGTTCCTTAATCCGATAAACATTCCACTCCCTTAGGACGACCCGTTAACATCCTATACTACGAACCTTATACTTGGGGTGTTTCGGTTATAAATTGTAAAACTCGTTTTTACCGAACAATAGGCTTGTGCGCTGATGAGTTAGCATTCATCAATGTCTGTGTAATTGCTAGGCCTGGTCTATGTCTAGCGGTCTAGGGAAGAGATTAGTATATGTTAGGGAGATTATTTGAAAACACTTAGGTGGCTAGGTAACCGTTTAGTAAAGATACATACTTGACTAGTAAAAGATTAAACAATATGCCACTCTTGGACAGGCACCAAACAATATCACATGTGCGGGCGTGCAGATAAAGCGAACAACACTGCTGGCCTATAAATGGCTAAATGGCAGTGGCGGAAATTTTCCGTACGTGTGCACCATCGGAGTCTACCAGACTAGGCTTCCCGGGCTATTGGTGTGATCCACCAATAGGTTGCAATCGATATCTCCTGATGGATTTTCATTAGGCGCAATGCCCTTGAGTGCGGTTGTAACAAAGATAAGTTAAGCTAGAAACGTATAGTCTTGACATGTTGATGGACATGAAGTGAGCCCTAGATTGAGTCGATCACATAAAGACAACTAAATAATTAAGTATCGTTTCTTTATAAATCTTATTTTGAAATCATAGCTTCTCTCTTTTTTTAAGTACGTTGTACTTACCTCAAATGCATGTTTTATATGTGTTTGCGGGTGAGAAGATGAACATGTTGATCCAAGTTTCGAGGAGGATTTCGTTGACGACGTTTGAGGACGCCTCATTGGAGCTTTATATTCTACTTTTCTTTCATATGACCGTTTAGACTATACTTTCTTTTGGTTCTTTTGGAGTTGGGTTTGGTCCTTTGAGACTTGTAGTTCTTTCTTTTCTTTTGAGAATTTCGTACGTTTTGGATTTCGTACTTTCTTTTGAATGTAATAAATGTTACATTTCCATCTTTAGTTTGAATTTCTATTCTTGGATGTTTGGAAAACAAAATTATACCCGAGTCCTTGCTCCTGTTTACTTAACTCGATACGACGTAGTAGAGGCTTACGTATAAAGTGAGATTTTATTTAATTTTGTACATGCCGAACGTTCCTTTTCCGGATAAGGACTCGGTGTCCGGGAATGGGCGTTACACTAAATCCCCCCCCCCCATTTACAAATAAAATTCTTCCCTTCTGCTTAATTCAAAAACTACATCACATTTCAAAACCACCATTCATTCATTATAAACAAATCCACCATTCATTCCAAACCAAAAAAAATGGGAGAAGTGTTTTTGGCTATAAACGCAGAATTGTTCTTGGCAGCGATTCGACGAGAAGCACAGAGGTACGGCGAGTGGAAGAGTGGAGGGGGAGAACGCGATAAATCATTGTAAAACTTATCTAAGGTACGTCGTTTTTGTTTCATTACAATGGGTAATCGTTCTTGGTTGAAATAGGGAGTTATTGGTGGTTTTTTTCGATTTATTCGATTTTCCGGCCATTTTCCGACTGGACTTTTGGGGAAGAAGAATAGGGCTGGGAAACATCATCTGTAGTGACATTGTTGTTGAAGAACCAACTCACCATGACTATTGTGTAGGTCGCTATAACCAATTAGAGTTACATATTTAGACGTCAATGATGTTGACGTTACTTGTTAATCAGAAACGTCGTTGTGACTGACGTCCCCTAAACATCAACACTGATGACGTTTAAGGTGAACCGGGAACGTCAGTGCGCTTGACATTTCTGTGGTACCTTGAACGTTTCCTACACTGATGTTTTTGTGTTCATTGTAACGCCACTCATGCTAACGTTTCTTCTACACATTACAACTTCTCACAATGTAAACACCTTTCCAACTATGAATTACTGTATTTCCAGAAATCGTAAACAACTTTGGAACTATGATGAATTGAATATTGTTATTTATTAATGTGAAATGTGTCATGTATTAAATTGTTATGAATTTTGGATAATCCGGGGTAGTAGTTTCTGTGGTGAGAATATACATGTCACGCATATGGAAATTGTTGCTTTATTGTTATGAATTGAGTGACTTTGTTAGTTGATTACTTCATTTGAATGAAAATTCATTTCTTGTCACATGTGTAGGAAATGATGACTAAGACGAGGTCTAGTAAGACTGTAGGATTTGTAGATAGTGATAATGTGAGTGATGAAGGTACTGTAGTTGATCAAGGTGGTGCGGAAGCACCACCCGAAGCTCTTGTTCAGCCTAGTAATGTTTCTGAACATATAAAGGTGCCATATACAAGAACTTGGAAATGGAAAAAGAATATGCAAGCAGAGAATGCACAAGTACATGAGCCAACCAAGGCTGAATTAGGAGAGACGGGTATTAGTACTGGGGCACTTGAGACACAAGAAGAACATCAAGCATTGAAAGTTGAGGCAGTTGAGACAGGTGTATATTTGAGTTCTGGGCAGCTACAGACATAGTTGGGAGTGCAAGGGAATTAGGAGAGACAATTGTTAGTGTCGGGTCACTTGAGTTAGTTGAGACGCAAGAAGAAGGTCAATCTGTGACAGTTGAGGCAGTTGAGATAGTTGGAGATTTCAGTGCCGGGGCTACGACGGAGGCAGTTAAGACAGTTGTATATTTGAGTGCCGGAGCCAGTATAGACACAGTTGGGGGTGTTAGTGTCGGGGCTACGACGGAGGCAGTTGTTAGTGTGGGGCCATCAGCAGAAGCATCCGGTACCGTTGGGGCCACTACATCCGGGGCCACTATAGGACAGGCATCTGGTACTGCCGGGGCCACTAATTCCGGGGGCAATACAGAAGAGGCATCCGGTAGTTCCGGGGAACCGATAGAAGTAGAAGTAGCCGCAGCTCAGTGTTTAAGTATGATAGTGACGATGGTTTGGTGGTAGAAACCGATATTCTATTGGAGGGATTGGAAGCAGCATATTAGTTATGGGTTGTTGAATAAGACAAAGGTATGGTATTTTTTAAGTTGTGTAATTTTATCAAATTGTTTAAACTTATATGTAACTTTATATTCTTACCGTGCAATTGAACATGACCGAGGCATAACTGGATGTAAGAAGTACACATCTTCCCTTCGTCTATGGAAGATTTATGATGAACGTGAAGAATTCAAGGAAATGTTGAAAGCTAATCCATTGTACAATCTGGTACATTGTACATTAGTGCTTTTGTTGAGAGGTGTGATCGTGTGATCATCAGTGCTTTTGTTGAGAGGTGACATCCAGAAACAAACACCTTCTACTTTCCATTTGGTGAGATGGCGATCACACTAGACGACGTCTGATATATCACAGGCTTACCGGTTGTTGGAAAGGCCGTGAACTTTTAATTTGAAAAAGAAGGCAACCTAGTTGCATTTGTTCATGAGTTTTTAAGGATCGGTGTAGATGATGTGGCAGCTGAGTTAGGATATTTGGTTGAAGAACAAGTTTGCCGGTAAATGTAGTGTACGAAGTAACGAGGGTGAGGAATCCAGTGCCGGTCAGACTACACGGATCATTACTGTGGATCTAGCTTGTGCACGGATATTTGTTGTACGTGCTTGCATGTAATTTGATTCAAGACCGTAGTGGAGATAAGATAGGCATAGCTTACCGTCATTTTCTATGGGATCTGGATAAGGTTGGTGAGTGGGCTTGGGGTGATACTACATTGGCAAATCTTTACCGGCAACTATCGAAGGGTTCTAGGATCAATACTATTTTAATTTCTGGATACCTGACATTGCAGGAGGTAACACTTGATACTTAAATGATTTTTTTGTGTTTAGTGTGTATCGTCAAACGTGTAAACAAACTTTTTGTAATATGTTTCTTTACAGGCATAGGTGTACGATCACTTCCCAACATTGCGACATTCGATGACCAACGATTTCAATTCAAGGGTGATGGTACGGTCATTGAAGTGGAAACCTATTATTGGAATTAACGATTATGTGGTAGCGTCATCGTTAAAGCATTTAAGAGAGGACTTGGACTTGATGGAGGCACGAGATGTAAGTATGAACCTTCGCATTAACTCAGATAATGGCTCGTTTAGTTATACTTAAAGCTTTTTTCATATTGTAGTTGTTTGAGATGCTTATCGGGAAGTGAGAACGGTGTCTGGTGATGACGTATGCTGGTTTTATGGTTGCATAAGGACACTGGACATTGTAGAGGTGTATCACCCAAACCGTGTCATCCATCAGTTCTGTCATGTCCAATCCATACCCCAGTCACCGATTCCTCCAAGCAAATCCACCATAAGTAGAAAGGAGAAAGAATACAACGTCACCATTGAATCACGAGATGATGACTTCTTCCATTTTGTGAATAATCTAGTGCATAGGGGTCAAAGAATGGGGAAAGCGAGGTTAGATTAGGAATACACGGCTGATTACATGAACTGGTATTGAGATGTTGCCGTACGTCGTTTGACTGGTGTTCGCAAAAAGAAGCAGAGATATTCACGAGTGGTTTGACCTTTACGAATAGACAATAAGTTGTGTGTTTGTTTTTTCAAGGTAATTAATGTTTTTATGTTTAACATATAGGATGAGGCAAACAAGGCTAAAGTGATTGATGCTATACAAAATGCGATTGTGAATGGGTCAAAGAAGAGCAAAAAGAATCTACGTACTGAAGGTGCTTGAGATGGCATTCGAGTTTCTGATGCCTGTAGGAGTATGTACGCAAGATGTTGAAGATGTCGGTGTCGAAGCCAATGCCAAAGACGAAAATGAAGAAGCACTTCAACAACCAAAGAAACATGGAAAGACCATGAAAAAGATATAGTTGCCTTAGATATTTGATGCATTTCGATGAACATTTGGGCTTTTCATTTCCGTACTTCATTGGGACTTTTCATTTCTGTGTTTCATGTAGTTTGATTTGGTGTTTGGTGCTCGGATTTTTGTTGGAGTTTGTAGTTTGGAGTTTGTACTTTCATCCCCTCTTTTTATTGCTTTGATGGATTTAGATTGGAGTTTGGTTTGGAATTTTTTAGGTTTTTATTGGATTATGGAGTTTGAAGTTTTGGATTATGTTGTTTGGAGTTTTGTTGGATTTGGATTTTGGTTTGATTTGCTAATGGAATTGGATTTGGTTGGATTTGGATTTTTGTTTGATTTGGTTGGATTTGGATTTCATGCTACTGGAATTGCTAATGTTCTTCAAAACGTCAGTAGTGAAGAAGTTCCTTGTGTGATATGAACGTTAGTGAGGGTGACGTTTTGTGGAACGGAATGGCAATGCTTTTGTTCTTCATACCGTCAGTATAAATGACGTTTAGAGTTGAGATGAACGTCAGTGTGGCTGACGTATTGAGGACCAAAAAAGTTTTTCTTATGTTTTTCAAAACATCAAAGCTGGTGACGTTCATGTGGTAATATGAACGTCATTGGTGCTAACGATTTGAAGAACATAAAGGTATTGCTTATGTTCTTCAAAACGTCAAAGTTGTGCTCTTTCTATGGTAATGGGAACATCAGTGGTGTTGTGATGACGTGGTCAATCAGGTTATAATATACTTGACCACCATAAACCAATACTAGCAAGAGGACTAGGCCCATCGTAGTATAGCTATAGTGAATCAAGGTCGATCCCACGGGGAACCAATTGTGGATCATCTTATATACAAACAATTAATGAAACACGTCAAGGACATAGAGGCGGTCTACGACCAACATAAAACAAGAAAAGTAAAGACACGACTCGACACAACGTAATTAACCTCCCCAATTATAGTCTTTATCGTTTGGACCTAGATAATTTATATAATAAATGAACTTATTAAGCTTGTCAATCCGTTTGTATCTATCTTAGATTGGCTACGGGAGTCATCCTCTTTAACTTGACTTAGCACCGGTAAGTCACTAAATCACTGTGGTATTGTTACGTGACTTCACCTTTTGGGTTTCCATCTCATATAACTCACACGCTTACGATACTAAGGATGCCGATATTAACCGTACACCTCGTCTAGGCAACATTCCTATGGTTAGGCGTACTTCCTAAACGATCGCATCAGTCTTCGTCCCATTAACAATTACCGAGTTATAGTCTCATGCTAATCTACGACGTACGTACAACTAGATGACGTCAATTCCCTAATACAAAACAGATCTAGGTCTCGCTGAAAGTCCCGAAAGATCATTCGTGAGCCGACCTAGGAGTCCTATATTGGTATTTTCTAATCATACGCTAATTAAAACAGACGAGCAACGTAGCCGTAGCCATACCTACCAAGATGATAAATTCTATTAAGTTAACCTAACCATAAAGACATGGCTATCTAACGGATGAAGACAGGGCTCGGTCGACCGAGTGAACTCATTCGGTCACCCGAATCAATTTCGTCCCCAGATTACATCCCTGAACATATCTCTCGGCGTTTCATCATACGAAACGATTAAACAAGTAACTCGTAAAGCATTCATATAAACTAACATAGATACGCATTAATTAAACAATGCGATTCATGGATAGAAACTAAGTAGATGACGTAGGTTATGGGATCCCCATAGACAAGGCTTCGCCACATCCATAACGACATAACCTAGATCTACATCATCTATTAACTAACTCAAACGATAAAGCATAATTGGGGGGAATTAATTACTTAAAAGAAAGAAACAGAAAATAAAGGCTTACATATTGCGCCCTTAAATTGCGGAAACCCTCAAATTATTCTACATTGTATCAAAGTTGTATTATGAATTGTAAGATTGAAGAAAGAATGAATGACGATTTACAATTCCTCGTAGCCGCTTGCTTATATAGGAGTTTCTGCCGACTTATGAAGGATCTAGAAGGTAAATACGAAAAAATCCGAAAAGTGACCGAGCTGACACACTCGGTCAACCGAAGCACCCCACTCGGTCGACCGAAGCTATAGGCTCGGTCGACCGAACCTATTTTGCACATGTTAATCGTTTTTCTCGTCTATCTTGTTCCCCACTGCATGCTTGCGTGTTGATCTGATTAATCTTTCATTTAATGCTCCGATTTTCTTCCTCTATTATCTTGAGATTTACTGATTGAATGACATTTATCCTCTCGATTTGTCGTGATCTGCAAAATCAGCATTTATCGCACAATAAATCGGTCTTTTAATAATAAAAACAGCTAAATACCAAATATCATATTAATAATCACTTAACATTAAATAATAAATATAAACGAGTGATTTAATATGAAATATACATTATTAATCTCGATTTAAGGATAATGTTGATGACATTTACGGGTATAATTTGACCGTCATCAACTACCCCCCACTTAGACTTTGATCGTCCCGAACAAAGCATTAATAAGTCATTCCCCAAGACAACATTTTCTATGGTCAAATCATACTTACACAAGAAACTCAAGTCAACTCATACTAGTCATGCTCATGAGATATCCATTATTCACTACTTACTATGAATCGAAGTGATGTGTGCATGTGCATTTAGTTTTATATATTCGTGGCAAGATTAGAGTTTATGCAGACCTCATATCAAAATTCACCAACATCGGCATTCATACTTCTTAAGCCTCGCAATGGTTAAAGCACTAGAACAATAAGCAAGAGCGTATCTATAGGGTTTTTGGACTTGGAGACCGAGTACTACTCAAAGCCTCTTAAAGAGTTGAATATTCTTTTCATATCTTCATATTTTTCAAATACTATCAATCTCAAGGAAGAAAACTTTTTAGAGTATCCCCCTTTCTTAGATCATGTATAGCATCGAATATTACCACAAGCGCGGGGCTACTTTGGTAATGTTACTACAAGCCCAAAGTGTATAACATTTTGCTAAAACACAGTACGTCTCAAGCTTATTACTCCGCTTTTGTTGGCAAGAAGATAAGAATACATCAGCAGATAGATATTGATACTAAGTTTACATAACCAATCATCTATGCAATGTACACATAATTTCTTCAGTTATTATGATTTGTGCGATATACTCGATTCACAGATTGAGTAATTGAATAATAAATAACTACTCGCAAAAACGGGCATGAATATCCTTAAATTTACTTAACATAAGTATAAAATGATCACGTACTCATGAAACTTGGTTCCTTTCCTATCAATTCTTAGCTAGGAACTCACAATTCTAAGGGTACGAGATACCTAATATGGTATTTATTCAATTCTTTTCAATTTTGTACCGTTTCATTCAATTTTCCATTATAACATAACATGGCTAAGTCTCCTACCCCCCACTTAAACATGGCATTGTCCTCAATGACAAAAATAAATGAGAAGTTAAGAAAAAGACTTAGCTCTGGAAACGGCTCTCAAGTAAAGGAAAGAGATCGGAGTAAATTTCAGCACGTTGTGGAGAAGCAAGTGAAAACCTGTATAAGCAGACAAACTCCACGAAACCGTTAATAACACCATGTCTATGGAAGTTATAAAATAATGTGGCGTAATGAGGTATAAATACCTAAAAACAGTTTAAGCCACTTTATTTTATACAACCAATGACAAGGGAAACCAAAAAGAAAAATACTAAATAGAAAGAAAAATAAACAAGCAACTAAAGATGGTGGTCTTCATCTAAAAACCGGGTGGATAAGACAAAGATCAAAAAGCATAACCCCTTGTGGGAAAACACGAGGTGGACTGGCTCACTATGTATTCATTCCAGTATAAAAGAGAAACTTGGTAAGGTATAACAGATTGAATGCGACCTATTGGCTAAAGATAAAATCAAATACTTAGCGCAGAAACTTCTCGCTTGCATTGGATACCAACAACCTAGGGAGATGTAGCTACTCCTCGAAATTACTAATAACCCAATGTATCACTTAAAAGTCATAACCGTCATCAACAAGGTCGGAGCAAAACTTATCATCTAGAAATGCCGGAATAGTCGGAAAAGTGTGAAATTTAAAACTTCCGGTAGAAAGATAAGTTGTACTTTGATCGAACCAAAAACCTTTAAAATCTAGCTAGGGTCAGAGCTACACTTCCCCCAACTAGGATCATGAAAATCAAAATGATAAAAAATAATCATTAAAGCTTAGCAATATTTCAAATTCCGCAACACAAAGGTATTTTGTAAACAAAATGGAGGTTGAGAGTATGATGGGTTTAGAAAAAGATACACATAAGGATGGGAAGAAAAGATAAAGGGTGGGTAAGAAATTGTGTTTATGGGTGGGTTGAAAATGGTTAAGGCATTGAGATTGGGTGGGAGAGTGAAACAGATGGAAAGAAAGAGAGGCGATGAAAGAATGGTTAGAAATGTGAACTTGTTGGGGTAGATTGGTGAGAGGATCGAAAAGGTTGAAGGGTGAAAAGGTATAAATGAAAGGATACGGGTAGTTGCAGAATGAATTGCGCACCACTTTGAATTTTCACTTGCATCACCATTCTAAAAGATTTTAGAAGTTGACCAAAATTGTTCTTGTCCACACCAATCATTCTCTGTTACATTTTTCGTAATTCTCAAGTTCTTTTAATGCCTCCATCTTAAGGTGGATTGCTAAATTTCCTTTTCTTTAGCAATTTCTCGACTCTCCTACGGAACTTTATTTCACGTGGCCTATATTGAGTAAAAAAGTTTTGCACATCCTTAGCCCAATGGCCATCGGAACACGGCAAAATAAAAAACCTCAACATATTTCACGTTACTCTTATTTGACTCAAAGAAAACAAAACCTAAAATCCTAAAAAGAAATCCTAAGGGTTTTAAAGAAGTAGTTCTGAGTTTTAAGTCCTCAACTCGACTTTCCAAAAATTATCCTTGTCAGTTATCATTCTTGGATCGCCAGACTTTGACCCTCTGAGCACTATTAGAGGTGGCTTTTCGCTTTTGCGGATTAATACCCTTCCCTTGGTTGTGAGACCTAGGAAACGACATTTATCCATACCATTTATACAAAGCTCTTACCTCGGCTCTCGTTTTAGGAATTAGTGAATTCTAAGAAACTTAGTTAAAATTACGGCTTTGGCCTTGACAATAAGAAACAATGAATCAAAGTACTCCGAATAAGGTCGGTTATGTAGGCAAGCCTACGCCGTCTTATTCGTTGGAACATATGTGACGAGTTCGGGCCAATCCGTCAAGATTAAGCCCCGTTTAGCCCGAAGGCTTATCGGCTATGCTAAGTCTTGTTGAGCTGGCTGTAACGTACATCACACGTGGAGGGAGTCGATTGAGCCGAAGCTCGGTTGAACTCGCCCAGCCATGGTTAAACCATTTCCGAACCAATGTACTAAGAGTCTCCGATTTCTAAATTGTCACCCAAAGCGTAATCTCGTTTCTGTTTAAGGTGGGTTCACCGAGAAGCCATCACCATAAAATTTAACGAAAACAGTAGATTGTGTTCTCTCAAAACTCAACGTCTCATTTAGATTTTGAATGCTTAAACTACACAATTTGTTGCTCCCATGGCCAGTAGAAGCAATCTCATGCATAGGACAATGAGATTTTAACAGAACTACGAGGAACTCTTTATTCACTGCTTCCTTCAACTACTACATGTTTCCCTACACCCTACTAGATGAGATAGATTTGGGGGCAGAACCTTCCACACTAATAAAATTATTCTTACAAACCAACTCCGGGCTAAGATTCTTACTAAGATTCATGTATAGGCTAACTTATGCTCAAAAAAAACCAAAAGGTAATAAAACATAAGCAAAAAAAAGGTAGTACCTTGCCTTCAACATTGTACCACGAAGAATTTAAGCCTTAAAATTTTTTCGGAGCCATCTTGGTGCTTTAAAGGTATTGCTTCCATCGCTTTTCCCATCTTAGATTCGTAGCTCCACATGTTTTTGGGTTATTTTCTCGGCGCCCGCGAAAAATTACCGACTCGGATTATTGCTTCCCTGGTTTACGCAAACGAGAAGAAAAACAAAACGGACCGTAGGCGATTTTAACATGGTTTCCCATGCGCTATCGGACCTACGGATTAAACATACGGGGATAAACAGACACGCGAAATTCCAGACTCGAAAAACACAAATCAGAAACCGTGTAAACAGAACAGGACAAAACAAAAATATTATAAGTGCTCGGTCGACCGAATGAGGTCTCTCGGTCGACCGAATAAATTTTTATTTTTTATTTTTATTTTTATTTTTTATTTTTTAAGCTGGAATTTTCAGACAGAGCAGACAACCAGAGGGACTCAAAACGTAAAAACAGACTCTAAAACAAAAAACTCGACATGAATAAAAAATTATTTATATATAAAATTGACCGTTGGTTCCCCGGCAACGGCGCCAAAAACTTGATGACGTGGTCAATCAGGTTATAATATACTTGACCACCATAAACCAATACTAGCAAGAAGACTAGGCCCATCGTAGTATAGCTATAGTGAATCAAGGTCGATCCCACAGGGAACCAATTGTGGATCATCTTATATACAAACAATTAATGAAACACGTCAAGGACATAGATGCGGTCTACGACCAACATAAAACAAGAAAAGTAAAGACACGACTCGACACAACGTAATTAACCTCCCCAATTATAGTCTTTATCGTTTGGACCTAGATAATTTATATAATAACCGAACTTATTAACTGTCAATCCGTTTGTATCTATCTTAGATTGGCTACGGGAGTCATCCTCTTTAACTTGACTTAGCACCGGTAAGTCACTAAATCACCTTGTGGTATTGTTACGTGACTTCACCTTTTGGGTTTCCATCTCATATAACTCACACGCTTACGATACTAAGGATGCCGATATTAACCGTACACCTCGTCTAGGCAACATTCCTATGGTTAGGCGTACTTCCTAAACGATCGCATCGTCTTCGTCCCATTAACAATTACCGAGTTATAGTCTCATGCTAATCTACGACGTACGTACAACTAGATGACGTCAATTCCCTAATACAAAACGAGATCTAGGTCTCGCCGAAAGTCCCGAAAGATCATTCGTGAGCCGACCTAGAGTCCTATATTGGTATTTTCTAATCATACGCTAATTAAAACGGACGAGCAACGTAGCCGTAGCCATACCTACCAAGATGATAAATTCTATTAAGTTAACCTAACCATAAAGACATGGCTATCTAACGGATGAAGACAGGGCTCGGTCGACCGAGTGAACTCATTCGGTCACCCGAATCAATTTCGTCCCCAGATTACATCCCTGAACATATCTCTCAGCGTTTCATCATACAGAACAGATTAAACAGTAACTCGTAAAGCATTCATATAAACTAACATAGATACGCATTAATTAAACAATGCAGATTCATGGATAGAAACTAAGTAGATGACGTAGGTTATGGGATCCCCATAGACAAGGCTTCGCCACATCCATAACGACATAACCTAGATCTACATCATCTATTAACTAACTCAAACGATAAAGCATAATTGGGGGAAATTAATTACTTAAAAGAAAGAAACAGAAAATAAAGGCTTACATATTGCAGCCCTTAAATTGCTGGAAACCCTCAAATTATTCTACATTGTATCAAAGTTGTATTATGAATTGTAAGATTGAAGAAAGAATGAATGACGATTTACAATTCCTCGTAGATGCTGCTTATATAGGAGTTTCTGCCGACTTATGAAGGATCTAGAAGGTAAATACGAAAAAATCCGAAAAGTGACCGAGCTGACACACTCGGTCAACCGAAGCACCCCACTCGGTCGACCGAACCTATTTTGCACATGTTAATCGTTTTTCTCGTCTATCTTGTTCCCCACTGCATGCTTGCGTGTTGATCTGATTAATCTTTCATTTAATGCTCCGATTTTCTTCCTCTATTATCTTGAGATTTACTGATTGAATGACATTTATCCTCTCGATTTGTCGTGATCTGCAAAATCAGCATTTATCGCACAATAAATCGGTCTTTTAATAATAAAAACAGCTAAATACCAAATATCATATTAATAATCACTTAACATTAAATAATAAATATAAACGAGTGATTTAATATGAAATATACATTATTAATCTCGATTTAAGGATAATGTTGATGACATTTACGGGTATAATTTGACCGTCATCATGTTGACATTTTCAGGACCAGAAAAGTTTTGCTTCTGTTTTTCAAAACGTCAGAGCTAGTGATGTTTCTGTGATAATGGGAATGTCAGTGTTGGTGACGTTTTGAGGACCATAAAAGTTTTCTTATGTTTTCAAAACATTAGAGCTAGTGACGTTCCTTTAGAAATATGAACGTCAGTGGTGCTGACGATTTGAAGAACAGAAAGGTATTGCTTATGTTCTTCAAAACGTTAGTCATAGTGACGTTTTTGTGGTAATATAAACTTCAATTGGGCTGATGTTTTGAGGAACAGAAAGGTATTTCTTCTGTTCTTTATAACATCAGCTAGGCGACGTTCCTTTGGCAACGTAAACGTTAGTTGTGTTGACGTTTTGAAGAACAGAACCAATATTGTTGCAATATCTGAAACACAAAATTACACCACAACAAACAACAACATTACATCACAGGTTTACACCAAAGATCACATAAATGAAGACCAAAAAGATCAATATTTTCCACATACATCACAAAAAGCTCAAACTT
Organism: Gentiana straminea; assembly: GCA_036785695.1. Classification (NCBI taxonomy): domain Eukaryota; kingdom Viridiplantae; phylum Streptophyta; class Magnoliopsida; order Gentianales; family Gentianaceae; genus Gentiana; species Gentiana straminea. The sequence goes on from JAVUPR010000265.1 coordinate 10,105,872, forward strand.
CATTAAAGTATCTCAAAATAACGATCTAAAACTCTTACAACTAGATATTTTGGAACCACATATGAGTTGAAAAACAACATTGAATTTTACAAAAAAGTACTTCATACTTAGGCACTTAGTGATTCGAAATCAATATGATTCCACATCCATGGATCCTTGACCACATCATGCCATAAACCGATCCTATGCCATAATTTCTCATGCCATTGATTTTCTTCCAACGTCCGAACGCTATTCCAAAACGCTTGCACCTTAGGCATTGGACAACTATCTTTCATAATCAAATGAACAAAACGGTTACCATTGCAAAAACCCATCCATATATGGTTAGGTGGCCAAACCGAAGATTTATTCTTAGTTGGAATGAACATTTGATTTCCGAGTTTTAGACAATATGCTTAGGGACACACCATATACGTTTCACACAGCCCAACCATGGAAACTATCAAAATACATGTCCGGTCCGCATGCTCCTACTTCATGATCAACCGCGGACATGCATTGATTTTTGACCCATTCATTCCCACCAAATAAGGCCATATAATGATCCATGATCCATGTTTGCCATCATTTCATCTTGCACCACTTTTCTCACCTTTTCCCAATCTCTCTCTTCAAGACCTATTCCGTGTGCTATGACTTTAAAGCCTCAATTTTCATCTAGAATTAAATTAACCAATGAGGATATGTACTCATGAACATTTTCTTGAAAATATTTAAGATACCTCTTTATGTATCCATGGGAAGAAAATGTAGTTGACTCTTGGAAAGAAATCTTTGGTATTCTACCGGAACATGAATGTTTGGATGGCACCCGAGTATTTCTTTTTCACAGAAGAAACACCTTGAGATGAAAGTGGATTTGGGGCTCGAGTACCTTGACAATGCTTTTTATTTTCTACGAAAGATATAATGTCATTCACACTCGATAATTATTGTTCAACTCGTTCAAACTCATCTCCCTCTTAGTTGAGTCATCCTCCACTAACTTCCTCTTGTTTCCAGATCCATTAGGCCGGCCACGACCCATCGTTTTCGTTTTTGGCACTTGCAACACCATATTAATCGGTTGACAAATGTCTTGTATCTTCATTATCAACCTTTGTCTCTCCCACATGTTTGCCATCTTCAGTTTTTCCTCTAAAGCAAGCAAAAATGGCACGTAGTCTAAATTCGATTCTTTTGGAGGTGGCCCTTTGATATCAAGGGTCTTTCAATGAACATCGATTGATGATAGAGGGATTCATCTGGGCTTCTTCTTAAACCTTTCCATCTCATGTCTTCACGGAAATATGTGTGTCTTTGGAATAGTACATCCACATTCCTTATTCAACGCATTGCTATAATCGGTTTTTTCCAACTCATCGTACAACAAGTCCAATGCGTATATAGATACAGAATGTTTAAGCTCTTTAAACAATGGCTCATCCTTGAATTTTTAGGCTCCATGAAAAGATACTACTCAAAGGATTTTTTGATGTTTCTTATCTCTTTATCTTTCGAGCAAACACCAGCTTCCCAATCCGCAACCAAGTCCCTAAGACCGGTTTTTAGCCAATTTTTGAACACTGAATGCATTCCCTCGACTCTCGAGGTTATGTGTTTCCCAGATGAAAAATAGTGTTCGTCCATGCCAAAACAAATGCCTCCGTGTGTGCGTTCAACCATGTAGATGAGACTTAATTTATAGCGTATTCACTAAAAGCCTTCTTACACTCATCCAATCGGTCATTCAACTCTTCTTATGTGTTTGATTTAACAACCTCTACCCATGCTGTCATTAAATCCTGCCAACCTTCGCTCGTAGTCTTCGTCTTCAAGTTTGACACAAGGCCTTTCTCAATATGCCACCGGCATAATAGGCTCTTTGCTTTTGGAAATACCACTCGTACTACTTTCATTAAAACTTCTTCCCTATATGTCACGATACAACATATTCGCTCACTTTGGTCACCAATTGCTTCACGAAGAACATACAAAGCCCGTGTGTAGTTGTCATCCCTCTCCAAACATAGTAGTGCAAATCCAAACAAAAATGACATGTCCGTAGACGTAACACCAACAATCTGCAAAAGGGGCATGTTGTACTTGTTTGTCTTGTAGGTACAATCCATAATCATTGCAGAAGGAAAGCACCTGGCAAGGCAGGGGACAAGCTATCGTTATAGGCCCAAAAACATCTATCACTACGTTGCCCTCATCATGCCTACAATGAACGAAGGATGTGGTCTTATATGCCAAATTGTAAACCTCTTGCATCACTGTCCGAACCTCACGTGCCTTCTGTTAGTAATATCATCCGCAACGGAAGCGATTTAAGGATCTAGATCTATAAATTACACGTAATAAAATAACTAGATCTACTCTACAAGGGGGTTGTAGAACATGCCTCTTGGATCTCAAAATCCAAGTTGAAGAGCCGCAATAGAAAACAAAGAAAGATGTGAAGAGCACCACGATCTTCCGTACGTGTGATCCAAGCAACTCCCGGTGGAAGGAAATCCTCGTCTCGAATCCTTCCGATATGCTACCTGGAAAATCTCCAAGATTTTCCCCTTATTCCCCTTGGCCGAAAATTTTCACCTTCTCCTCTATAAGAGGTGTAGGTCGAAATTTATTGTGTGTATAAGGCTTGAGAGCCCCAGTTTTTTTTAAGTTTTCCCCAACCGAACTCTCTTTATATAGGAGAGTAAAACTTAGCCTCCAAGGATTTAATAATTAATACAAAATCAATTATAATAATCCTATTAAATAAAAGATAATTCCATAATATTCTAGAACAAATCTAGAATAATATTTATCTTTATTTCTTTCCATAAATATTTATCCAATAAATATTTTATGCACATGTCTTATTAATACACAAGAAAACAATTTCTTGTTCCATAATAATAAGGGGGGGGGGGGGGGGGGGGGGTGGCGAAATTTACATATATTGACCTAGTCAATATTAATTTTGCCATAACACAATAATTGGGCCAAGATTATGGAAAATGTCTTTTCCACATATTTAATTATTTAGCCCAACTAATTTAATAGTCCACTAAACAATTAATTCACATATCGTTTTAATAAAGTCCAACAAGAACTAAATTAATATTATTAGGATTCGACGTCCGAGAATAGCTATGCTATATTAGGAGGCACGTCGGGGACCATGGACTAATAATCAGCGGCTCCGATAAATCAAATAAATAATTATCTTACGTCAGAATAATTATATTCGATAAATCAATCACAGGAATATGCCACCATAATCCCGTGACTGCACTCCTCCAATTATGAGATTATATTTATCTCCTCACAAGAATAATAATAAGCGTCCATTGATATAATCATTACATATGGATTAATCCTCCATAGACTGTTCATTCTAAATCGGTAAGTTACCGTTAACCCTTTTTAGAACCTCTTATCCTTATTTACCATTAACCCCCTAGTGATCAATTAATTCATACAACTCACCGGTAGCTAATCGGTGTAATATGAACTCCATGGATCGATCGGTTTCTAGGATTAACAAATAAGGAAGCTGTCTATCTACTTCCGTAAATGGAAGGAATGGATTCCGTATCCGTGATAACACGGACTACTCACTCAATCCAAGTACAATGCCAAGATGGGGTAATTCGGACCACGGACTCGGTGTAATCCTTAACCGTCAAGTCAAACTTCATACCGATTCAAGCGGTTGATCGTGATCACCTCAGATTAAGATATATCCATAAATATGATCATCCATTGATTCGATAAGACTTCTCGATTACGGAATTATATCGTGAACTCTAATCAAATCGGTCCGCCCTATATGATATATCTATCATATATAAATGCCCCATTAGGTTCTCTTAACCGAAAGTCCGGATAAGACAATCACACCTATTGTGTTCGGGCGCATTAATAGCACGTTAAAGGAGAGACCCGATACTCTCGATTAACTTCACTATCGGCTAATTGTATTTTAAGTACATCTTCACTAACTCAATCCTCCCGTGTATATACCATACACCGAGTTAAGTGATTACATAAACGATATACTTTTGGGTTTTACGTAGTGTAAATACTATTGTCACATCGGTGATTATGAGAATAATAAATATGAATAATAATATCATTTCATTTATTAAATAAAACAATTACAAAATTGTCTTTCGGGCATCACACCTAACACCTTCTTCTTTATATAGCACGAACGTTATAGATCACCTTTTGTGACGTACAATTTTTCTCATCTTTCGCTCAACTCATGTAGTATATGTCTAGGAATAATACCATTTATGGTCATTCTTGCAACAACATCAACTTGTTATTTCTCAATCCGACCAAGGTATGAATGGCCCTCGTCATACTTGAATGTTTTGTGATTATGAACACCATTCAAGACTTGTATGGTCCACACCCCCTTGAATGTATCCTTTGTGGTTTTCAATACAAACGGACATCCACATTTCCTTGTGGACGATCCACTTGGCTTATTCTTTCCGGTAGTGCTAACATTTTTCTCGCACTTTCCTCCTTTGCAATGATCCCTTGGATCTCCATCCATGTCACATTGGAATTTAATGTACGGTGTCTGCTTTCTGGCCATGTTAGATCTCCATTTCACAATGACGACACCATTTGATCTTGCCAAATCTTTGAGGTGTTTGGCGACGGCTTCATGCGTATCAAATGCTTGTGACCAATATATAAATGTAATGAATACAAAATCAAGTTCAAAATGCACAAACATTGAAATAGTATAAGTTTTAAGTACATACTTGATCATTTGTAAAAACTGAAGTCATATCGATTGATAACTCTTCAGGTGTCTCATCCCTCAACGCAAATGTGGTATCTCGAAGATTCTTAAGATATTCTTGATCCTCATCAATCATTTCATCAGCCAAATGCTACAAAAAAAAAAAAACGTACATTTGTATTAGCTACAATTAGAGTCAATTGGGCTAATTATAACTGAATAAAATATTCACTTAATTGTTTCTTACCTTCAAATACTCGTCGTCATCATCTTCTACTACCCTTGCATCACTTCTCTTGTCATTATTTGTTTCACACATTTTTTCTATGGATGAAATATTAAAAGCAACAAGTAAATTGTAGTTCAATACACATGAATGGCAAAATATGGAAAAATACACAGAACGTTGTCGTAGATGACATTCTTATGGATCTAGTAACGCCACCACCATTGACGTTAGGATGTCACTAGGAAGAAGTTACTCCCTCATCATGACATCAGCCATGTCAGCGTTAGGAACAGCAAAGCAACGTTAGCAACGCCGGCGTTCTGTGAACTTCATCAACGGTCCAACACCGACGTTGAGTTGTGTTTTGAACGTCTTCGTCACCAATATTTAGACATTACAAGTATGTTATGAATTAATCATTTAACGTCAGCCTAGGAGATGTTCATAAGCCTAGACGAGCGTGTGCGGGTGACGTTTCCCTACGTTGGACATGGACACTTGAGTACGTAACAGAACGTCGGCACAACCGTAAGAACAATCGGAAAACGCAAAAAAACCATAATTTCTTCCATAAATCAATGTCTACCATGGTAATATGCATGTAGGAGGTTTACCCATTCACTTAACTCACACATTGAACATCAAAACAAGATTTTTAGACTAAGAAATTACCAAATTTGATGGTTCCATCTTCTTCTCCACTTGGCTAGAAAATGGTATATCTTCAAGTGAGATTTCTACATCTTCTTCATTGCAATGCATGTATTGATTGATTAGAGTTGATTCAAGATGATGATCTTTAAAATTTGTATTGGATGAAGATGAAGGTTCTATGGTTTTTGTTTATGAGAAGGTGGTTAAGTGTGGAAGAAGATGAAGTGGTGGTGGAAGAAGATGGGTTTTTTGTTTATGAATGAATATTTTTTGTGTTTAAGAATTTTATTTGTATAAAAATTAAGTTTGTAGGTGAAATGGATTAATGTTTTTTAGTTTTGATTAGATGAGTGGATTACATTAATAGAGAGATGAAATTGTTTGATTAATTTTTACGATGACTAGTTTACATTTTCTAAAGGTTGTGGTGTAAGAAGTAGATTTCTTACTATTTTTGTGGTGCGTGAAGTAAGAAAATAATAAAAAATTTCTTGTGGTGTCGAAAGTAATATTTTGTGGTGCCGGAACTAAAAGGGTATCACTAGTAAAAACTGTGGTGCCTTTAGAATCCCCTATTTTTTACATGAATGCAGGGTCGGCCCTATGCTAAATGGGCCTACGATGGATTGGTTGGACGGGTTTTTTGTCGGTTGGTCGATCAGGTGTGACCGGTAGGTTGTCAGGTGATACCGGTTGGTCGGTCAGGCAATACCGTTTTCAATATATATATATATATATATATATATATATATATATATATATATATATATATATATATATATATATATATATATATATATGGATTTATAATAATAAATAAAATATAAAGCAAATCATAAATCTAATATTCTTTCCACTTATACCGCGCCGTATCTTTTTCACTTTTTATATAGATTTTATTTTCCAATTGAATTATGTGTGTTTTATTGTGACATTGGGCTTTTTTCAAATATCACATATTATACAAATCAATTCAGTAATAACTTCTTTTTGTAAACATATTATATTGGGATGGTTAGGATTGGACCTACACTTTTTTAAGTAAACAAGTCATTGGGGGCGCCTTGATGTTGGGCCTACGTTGGTCGCCTGGCCTGCATAATGGGTGGGCCGACCCTGCATGAATGTGTCGCCCATGTTCCGGATACCGAGTCCTTTACCGGAAAAGGACACTCGACACGTATATAATTAATATTTAACAATACTATACGTAAGTTTGACATCATCAATATCATAGTACATGGTGGAAAATGAAAAGATGGACTCGGGAAGCTAAAAGACTTTTACAAGCGATCGAGAAGAAACACAGCAGCAACTAAAACAACATCCAAAGATTGTTACACAATGATCGAAACACCATTCTACTGATACCACACTTTGTTACAACCAGAACAAACCACGTACTCAGCCTATTACAAAGATAAAAGAGATTTTATACCATTAATTCAAAATGTTAAAATAAAGATAAGCTTCCACGGCGGCAACTTCGGGAATCACTCTTTAGCGGTCTCGAACTCAACCTACATCATACCACCTTCTAAGGGTGAGGAAAACAACAATAAAGGGGTAAAGTACAAAAGTACTTAGTAAAGAGTGAAACCACCAAATTTAAACATGTAACAACCTAAGAATTATCATTAATAGCACATATGTTCAATCAACTCACTCATTTCTACTCAACAAAGACAAATTATACACTTTGATCTAATGACATTTTGCTTGCTGGGTATGCACAACGACATTTCCTCAACTCCTTCAGGGCACAGTATATGAAAATGTGGAATATTACCCGAGTCCATTCGGTAACTGACCTTTTAGAGGTGTCATAACAATACAAAAACAAGCTTCACCAAAGAGCAAGGTGTTTTATCTTTTAAACACATCAAGTATGCATTTATGTGACTTATCTAACCACCTATATTGTTGCACATAAAAGGTTTCTTACGGACTACTAGACCCTAGACCATTCTAAGTTACACTGTTTAGTACATTTTTATAGAAATATTGGATTCTAATCCATACCCACAAGTCTAATGAATAAGGTTTCCGATGATCCCGTGTATCTCCCTGCAAACGGTATCCACAAGATGTTAGGCCAAATCCACAAGATTTCGAACTCTTAACTTTGCCTCAAAATAAGGAAGACATTGCCTACCAAGTTCAACATCATGTAAGGCCAAATGAAATGTGTTCCAATGCTCCCGTGTTTCATGGTGTGGATCCAAAGCCACTAGAACACATACATCTCACTTTACAACGCATAACATGTAAGGCTATACACTAAAACATTCTCATATCAAGGAACAAAACATAATTATGCACTAAACAAGCACACTGGCGCGCGTTATAACTCTTCTGGCGCCCGCCAGAAGCCTACTGGAACTTCTGGTTCTATTCTAATCTGTATGGTGCTCGCCTAAGAGTCTCTGGCACGCGCTAATCCTCTCAAGCACACGCCAAATACCTTTGGCGCTCGCCAAACAAAAAATAATTATTCTGCTCATGAACACTCGACATTGGAGCATGCCATAACTACAAACTTCATTCTGCAAGTTCCTTGATGCTTCTTGCATGCGCTACAGAAGCTCTAACGAGTGCCAGATGACGGGAATTCGTAGATTTGGTCTTGAACTGCTGCGGTTTCAATCCCAATCCGACATGAACACTTACAACAAAAAAAAACCCAATAATTATACCGGTAAATACCTTGAATTGAAGCAATAAATAACTACTAAAGATCCGGTTGAACATCCATTTACCTATGATTTCACCAAAAAGCCAAAAAGCCTCAAGAACAACTTGATTTTTGAAGAAAACTTGAAATCAAAAGTAGATTGAAAATCTTTGAGAACTAAGAACAACCTTCAAATTCTACAGCCAAAAACATAGATCTACCATTACTACAACATTTAAAGCGTCATTTAACTAAGAAAAACTCAAGAACACTTCTAGCTCAATAAAATGGATTCCGAACTTTCTTACCCGGTTGAAGTAAAACTTATGTAGAAACGATCATCTCTCCACGGTGGTTAGCATGGTGTGATTCGTTTGTAATTTCAACGACCGGATTGATCGAAAAGCGGAAGATTCTCTCTCCCTCTTTTATTTCCTCTCTCTCCAAGACATTGTCTCCTTTTCTCTTTGTTTTTAAGAAAATTATATCTTTGGGCTCAATTGAGAATATAAAGGTTTGGTACATTTCCCTTTTTGTCTGTACTAAAAATCTCATCTTTAAAAACCCATAAATACCCATTACAATTTATCTTATCTCCATTTATTTAATTAAAACTTAACCTATTAAAATTATCGGGACACATAAAAATCACAAAGACTTTTATACCATTAATGAGAAGTACGGGGTTTCACATTTTCCTCCTTCAAAGAAGTTTCATCCTCAAAACTTGTTGGGGCTCGCCTCCCTAACTAACGCTTGAAATCAACTAACAATTCAAATCCTAAGTTGTCAACTCCAAAAAAATTCCCATGGTCAATCACTAAGGTTCCATTTGGATCCGAGCTTATATACTACTCAATATTACTTGAATTCATCACAAGTTTAGTGCCACACTCCTTCTTGTCACCAAAAGACTCTAAGATCTAGATTAACCTTTACTTGGTCAATCACATTTTATTACTTATAATTACCGTCTTAAGGAAACAACATTATTCAACTTAGCTTGCACCATCCCATTTATTAGGTTGGTGTTGATGGTTCAATCTTGATTGTAGATTGCACCTTACTTTAACATCCTCAAAGAAAAAACTCCAGGTTACATCACATGTATAAGGCTATCTTATTGAACACGCTAGGATCTTTCACAAACTAGTTTGTCGTCATGGCATCTCATACCTAAGACAAAACCGCCTTAGTCCTACACATTTCATCTTACACCTCATGAACTAATCCTTGACAAGAAGATGTTTAATATATCTATATTCATTTGGCAGGTAAGGTTCCGCATTAAACACCCATGTTACCAACCTTGCATAACCAGAATTTGCTAGTCACTCCCCAATTTCCTTAACTCATTCATATCACATCCATGCCCTAACCTATGATGAGCCTATTTTCCTTTATTCTAATGTAAATGCTTAAGCATGTCCTTATGCTATTATTCCATTAGCCAAAAACTTATCTCCTACCGAGCACCTCTTTCACAATTGTTACCCAACTAACCAAGGAAAATAGTCCCTACAAACAAGCTTGAGAGACCTATTTCGAGACTAAGAAGCAACTTCTGGTAGCGAGTCCATACTCCATTGAAAACAGTACATTTCCGTCATACAACCATAACATGAGGTTTAAGAGAGATTATCTCAAAGTGTATAAAGAGATAAGGCATGGTAGTTGTGAAACCCTCACACCGGGTTTGAAAAGGAGAGAAAAACATCCACACGCATATCCTGCAAAAGATAACACATTTACCGAGCCTGGAAGCTTTCAACACAAAATAAGGAAAAATGCAACCAAGATTGAGTAAATAACAACACCAAAATGATCTTTTAGGGTTCTGGGTTTATGATCTTAACCAATTCTAACAAGATTGACAACAATGATTGCTTGACCACGGGAAATTGAAAAGTGAGAAGTTGAGCACAAGTGTCGTAAAATAGGTGGTATATTAAAATAATAGTATAAAGCCTTTACAACAAGGAAGTTGTTTGAGTTAAAATAAACAAATCAGGGATGAACTTAGAGTAAGGTTCGTGGCTCTATTGAACTCTAGACAGCAAGTTCCTAGTAGAGTTATTCACTCTGAGAAGATGAGGTGGTTTGATTATCACACTAACAAGAACTCAAGGAAAAAAGGTTTTTAAAGTTGGTTTGAAGCTGAAAGATGGGGCATTGAATCAAAGTGCTAAAGATGAGTATCATAATTCAGAAAACACCTTGAAGAGGATATTCTTGTAAAGAAAAAGCATCTTGTAAGGCAAGATGGTTTAGAGAAAGAACTCATGTTGGCTTGAAAGAAAGATAAAGGAAGATCACATGAATCTTTAATGAATGAAACCATAATAGAAGACGTCAAACACCAAACTTAAAAACATTCTTTACAAAGAGAAAAGTGTGTTTGGACATAAGAATGATCATTTTGAAACTTTAGTTGTTGCCGATTAGATTGTCAAAAGAGTTTCAATTCACAAGAAGACTGGAAGGTGATTGGCGATAAAAAGTGCAAATTTGAGCAACTAAGTAGGTAGAACAACTTGAGAAACCAAAAGAAGGAAAGAGAAAAAAAGATGGCGGTTGTACAAAAAGAAGACCCGTGAGTAGAAGAACAAAAGAAATTTTTGGAGAGGTCAAACATGACCTGATTCAAAAAGTTATCCTAGACTATTAATGGTGGGGTCTATGAAACCATTGGAATAACATAATCAAGTTTCAAAGGATTCTTGATTAAAGAGGGACAGCTTTGTAGAAGCTTCAAAGTGACAACTTGATAGGAACTAAAGTTAATCCGGTGATTAGTTGGAGATACTCAAAAGAAACTCGGTAAACAACTATCTTTTTTCTAAAATGAGATTCACAAGTTCAAACCAGATAGGCTATGGATATACACGAAGAGAGATGTTATGAAATGGGTCAGAGATCTGACCAACCAACAATGATACGTACTTAGAGAAGAGAATGCATTATTGAGAAAAGAAAGGCTAACTGTATCAAAACATCTTCTTAAGTGAACACAAGTAAAAAAAAAGGTTTTGCCAGACTCGATATAAAGAGAAAGTTAAAAATCTAATGCAACGGTTACAAAACTTGTGGGAGCTTGTTTTCCTGGTTCAAAGAGGTAAAACAGTGAGAGGCTCTTTCAAAAGAAACATAAGGTGGTATACTTTTAAGACAAAACAAGTCAAAGGGCGGAGAAGTATATTGAGCTTTCAAAATTTCCAAGGAGGGATCAACCGGCGTACAAGTTGTTCGGAAGAAAGTTTGGTTGGCTCGGAGTAAAAGGAAACAAGAACAAAAGTGATGTGTTGGAAGGTAACCGCATGTGCTTCTCATAACCGGAAAGTATCAAAATGTTAGTTCTTACAACATTCCTACAAGGTTCCTTAGCATATGTAAAATTCAAACTTAGGGAAACATCTACTTAGCTTATGAATCCATATGCCGTAATCCTAGATTCAAAAGGTTGGGATTACCATACCAGATCATATATGTGTGTATATATATATCAAACATTTACATCATAATTTTTCATTCATCTGTAAATAATTTATTAAGACAAAATATAACACAGTCACTACATCAAATTTAGGCGTCCCTTTATTTGATTTAAGTGAATTTCGGATTATATCCAAATATTTCATAAAATATTTCCAACACTACCCACCCTACCAGCATTGCTTCCATCACCCACCATACTACCCCTTGTCACCACCCACCCTCCACCACACACCAATCACCACATATCCCATCATTGTCATGACACGCCCTACCCACCCTTCACCTACCACGTGCCATCATTCATCCACATCAGCACCACCACCCTCCCATCGACACCCACCCTACCTCGCTTGTCATCAGGGGTAGTTGCACCTTAACACGTACATGGGTTGGCCGACCCACTAAAAAATATATCGCATAACATAATTTTTTTTATGCGTGCACAAACACATACTAAAACTCAAACATACATACATATACATATATATATATATATAGGATCAATGAATAGGTTTAAAAAAACCAGATGGGGTGACTGGCTTTAGCTTAAGACTTCCCTTTTCAAACTTTCTTTATGGTGTTAGTGTTCTGATCTTCTGATAAAGATGTGTAACTTTGAATGTTAAGTTCTGATGAACTTTGCGATACCGCAATGCTTGATGTAACTGAATCAATCAAATAATTAGAACATTCAAACCATACAATCAAAGCTCAATCAAGGCAGAATGTAGATGACACATGATAAATAAAGGTTTCTTCAACCAGATATAAAACACCCACACTGTTGAAGTCAATCATGTACCAGACTGTTAGATCAATTTTTTCAAACCTCTTGGAATATGGATTCTTAATTAATGATAGTTAGAGTATTGATACATACAATGCAGTCACAAACCAATCTGTCTAATCCAACAGATAGCACAACTTCAAATTACACTTACTAAGAGATGATGTAGAATCAATCCACCTCCAGCACTTCTCTGTTGATGCAACTAAGAAGAGCGCTTTCCTTTTGATGATCTTGAACAACTTGCAACTATCCTGCAATGATCTCGGCTCAACCAAAAAATTATCACAATACATGCTACTCAAAAAGTGTCATGTCTCAGTTTCTCAGATTTCTGAGAAGGATATGAAGTGTATGAGCTCAATTGAAGCTCAGAGAATTTGAACAAAGCGGAAGCTTTGGCTAGATTAGTAGTACTCCTCTATAAAATCAGTTGAGTTGCTTTTATAAGCAAATCAGATGGCTCAGCATATATTTCAGCAGGATTCAAAATGTAGCCATTCAAGAAAGCTGGCTTAATGGAGCTAGGAAGCTTCCTCACACCATCCTCTTTAAATCTAGATCTCAAACAGCTCTTTGGTTCAGTATTGAATCTTGTATCTGTTGCACAAGATCCGGACAAGTTGAGAAGTAAAATTGTACTTGCAAAGGACTTTTGGCTCAATCTCTAGGCCTTGATTGCTCTCTTGATCCAATGGCCATCTATGTAGGTTGGTTAGTGTTAATAATAAGCACTTAATAAAGGTTGTAACACAACTCAATAACATCAAAGTGAATTGCTCTAGGTTTAATCATAATCTGATAAGTGAACGGTAAAATATGTTTTCATTGGTTTACTATTTGATCTTGATCAGCCCTTAATTTTTGTTTTGATCTTGGTCTTGGCTTGATAAAATGATCCAAAACACTTGTGTTAACATGCAATTAAAACATTAAGGATTGTTACATTCATCCAGAAGTTATACACTCCAGATTGCATTAGTGCAGGTTTATACAATCTGATTTATTTCTATAATGAGGGGTTTGTTATGATCCATTGAGGGGAAAAGATAAATAATAATGGAATGTGAATTACCTCATTTAGATCAAATCCTAGACACTTTGATTCAATCAAAAATTATTTTAGATGCCATATAACCTCATTTCACATCATGTGTTACGTAAGAAATAATCAAGCACACATAGATTCAATTCATATCAAGGAATTGAAGATCATTTTACACACATATAATGTAATTGATTGCTTATTTTTATGTGTTCATCCACTAGATATTATTGAATTATAATGTAATCATTCCACCCCAAAATATAAGTTCAATTATGTTTTTTGTTTTGTTCAAAAATGTAAGTTCGTTTATCTTTTTACATTTCTCGTATAATATTCTCCGAAGTTTAGTAGTTATTAAATCTAACAAATTACCGACCATGTCTCGAAATTCATGTAGTCGTCCTTGTCTATCACCACACACTTACCATCATCGGCCACTCCACCACTACTCTACCCACCCCACCACCACCTATCACCACTACCCAACCTTTTCATCTTTGGCCTTTCTACAAAATGATTCTTAAGATGTGTACTTAAGATTTGATTGAGAAATAATATCATTACATGTTATGATTATGTCATCCACATAAGGTAGTAATTTTTATCATTTGGCCATGAACAAAAGAGTACAAAGATGTATCCATCTTAGAATCCAAATGAGAATAATAATAATAATAATAATAATAATTAGACAGCTTCTCTTTTTATTCTTAAATAAATTCTGGGTTACCAGCCACATCCAACCTGCATTCATTTTCTTGAACAAGAATGCAAACAGCTGCGCCGTATCCATAAGAATGGAGGGCTATTACAATTTACAGACTCATTCTTTAAACTACTATTGGTAAAATAAAAAAATTAAAATTAAAAAAGAATATATATATATATTTAAGAAGGCCATGAAATGTAAGGCTAATTCAATTGTACAAAATGAAAGAATTGAGATAAGAATTTTGTCAATAGCCCCATGATTCTGTAGCTCCTAGTACTGAAGGCAGCAGGCATCATTGACATTTTGACGGCAGTGTCGGCAGCTGCATTAATTTAATTACCCGAGTAGGAACCTGACAACATCGCTTACTGAAATAATACCTTCCACACGCTTGCTTCCAGCCTCCACTATCACAAGCCGTCGAACACCTGGAAGAATTATCAAACAAAGCAAAACCGCATTAATGAGATAGACAACGATGATTTCATGGATGGAACAAATTGTCCTAAAAGATCGGGGGTCATGAAACTGGCTCGTGTCTTTTTTGGGTTCAGTTTACCCACTACAATGAAGAATGGTAAGGAGCCTCAAACTCTCATTCATTCACAGGGTCTCCAGTTCAAACCTTGTGAACGAAAAACAACAGTGTTGGAAGAATCTAACCTATCGAATTGAGGTCCTCACGAATCGAATCGAATCGAATTGGAATACTTGGGTCCAATGTGACAGCAAAGTAACTAGTTGGGAAACCAAGAAAAAGAAAATAACCTGGTTTTGACAATCTTTCCATGACTTTATGCAGAGGATCAGTTCGTAAACACATTTGACATCTTTGTTGGTTCAGGCCGAATGGAGAATACGACTCTTCTCCAAGTTGCAACGCCTAAATTGCATCACAGTAATAGGAACAAAAAAAGGACTAAATTTTTATACAATAAAACAACAAGGGGGGGTTAAACATTTCAAAACAATAGCTACAAACGGTACTCCCTCCGCCCAGTAACATAGGGTTTTTTTTTTTTTTTTTTTTACTCTTTTCTTTTGTCCCATAATATATAATATAAGTCTGTTCAGAATACATATAGAGCATTTATTACTATTTTCTTCATCTTACCCCTAATTTATTATCAATCCAACCACTATTCATTATTTTACAACTAATGCATTAGTGATAGTCAAAGGGCATTTTAGACTTCTTAATATTTATGACATTCATTTACTTTCTTAATCACTGTGAAAACATCTAAGAAGACGTATAATTTGGGACGGAGGGAGTATGAGACTGGAATCTCACTCCGAAATACGTAAACCTAAGACTAAGAGTATATGAAGATGTTCAAGGATAAGGTTCTTATTTTTGTAACAGCAAGCTTAAGAATGTCATTCTCATTTGACTCGAAAGCAACAACTCTCAACTATTTCCAAGACAAATTAAGTCTTAATCTGTCCTAAAGTGCTTAATCAGACAATCTTTAGATTAGATGAGAGGAGTGGAAGAGAACAATGCAGGGTGTAAAGGACATTTTCGCCCTTACCTGATGTATTGTCATTTCGTCAAGATTAACATGTGCATATAGCTTGTCTTTAGCCAAAGCGGTAATATCACTGTAAAACAAAATATGTAAACGCCATTACTTGCACGAAAAGAAAAACTCGAAACTAGAATACATTCATCTTATCAGTTAAACAAATATAGCAAAATGAAATGTATAATTTCTTGCCTTCGCGAGTATACATCAAGCAGGGAATCACTATCATCAACAATGGGAATTGAGCTAACCTGAGCTGCAGTTAAAATAGAGTGCATTAATGAGAAAACACAGAACAAAAGTTATTGACCATGCACAAAAGCTAAGGAAAAAGTTTCTAATACTTAGTCACAAGGTCACGTCTCAAAGAACAAAATAAACAAAATTCCTTCACTCAGCACGGTAAATCATATACCTTGAACCAATAAATTTAATGCAGTACTTAGAGAAGCATTTGGTCTCAGCATTGCAAATGGCTGTCGGTTAGGTTCAACAATTTTTGGAACCCAAGTGCCCAAAGGTATTGCACAAATCGGTGTCTGAAGTATTGGTATGGATCCTAAAGAAAACCTAAAATGCCTGCAAATACCTGTAAATATGGCCAAGTGTCAGCACGATAATAGAAAGTCAACGACATTGACTTATCGATTGATACTTACTTTTTAGTATGTCGGACAGTGAAGCAAGATGCAATAGTAGCGGGTGCCTTCCATCTTGTGAAGTTGAATGAATAATAGGAACTGTAGCAACCCCATTATGTAAAATCTTCAAGGCAACTTCTTGCAGGTTTTGGTCCGGTCCAGCCTACACAAAACAAATACAGCAAAACTAAGAGTTTATAGTCTGCCAAAGAGAGAAATAAAGGTAAGATTTTTAGAATACTTGATATCAAAAGTCAGTCACCTGTACAAGTTGTCTAGGACCTGCTCTCTCAGACTTGGGATTTAGATATAATTTAGCTTCCTTCCAAGCAGATATGGTATGCGTCTCGAGCTCCTCTTCAGTCAGATTGGATCCATGACTTCTCAGCTGCAAAGATTTAACGCAAGTGGGTAAATCACCACAACTAAACCCGAGGAAAACAGATAGAGCAAAATCATCCACCAGAAGCTGTAGGCAGCTTCTCTGCTAAGATATCTATTATACAAAGGATTCTGTAATCTAAGGACCAAGATTCAATACTATAAAGAAGGGCAAATGACACTCAGAGTCCCTAAGCTATTGTGACCGTGAACTGTTGGACGTTAATCTTTTTTCTTTAACAAAGTGTACCCTAAACTATTAAAAATACTATGTTTTGGCCAATCCCAGCATTCTGACATCTGAGCAAGGATAATTTCATACATTCAACGTTCTTCTTCCCCTTCTCTAATATGAAATCATCCACAAATCTCCATTATCACCATTCACCACCTTAAAAGCTTCAAAATTCAAAAATAAATAAATAAATCTAACCCAAGCATCAAATCTTCTACCCTAATCTTTTATTCTTTTTCTTCAAACCCGAAGGAAATTTTCTTCTCTTCCCCGATGAAATCCCCCTCCGAATCCAGTCTCACAAGAAATCAAATTCAGTCTCTGAAGGATGCTCAATCCTTCATAGTCATTCACTCCCAAAAGATCTATTAATTCTGGTCCACATATTATTGAGTCCCATATATTTGCCTTATGTTTCAACTCTCAATAAAGGTAATTGCAGCAAGATTGCTTCGTCTGCATAATATGACAAAAAAAAATTAACTGTTTTCATCCTCTCTTTTTCCTGTTAGTGCTGTTCTATAACAAAACTGTTCCAGCTAATGAATTTGTTCTGGGGTCAAGATGGATTTAAATGTGTGCAAGTATCATAAGAACATGCCTGCTAATTTTTTGTGTAGGTTCAGAAATGTTTTTCTAGACAAATTTGTTCCAGCCAATGTTTTTTCTAGTCAAATTTGCTTTATATCCCAAATCATTCTTTTGTTCAAAAAATTGGTCAAATAAAAATGTGTGTTTCTGAATGATATGGAACAGCTGGCGGAATTGGTTCCGTTTTGATTTGATTGGAAATGATGAAGGTCAATTGACGATGAAGGTTTAGTTAAAAATGAAAGAGGGAGGTTTGCAGAGAATGAATTGGGAAAGATTTGGTTGAAGAAAAGAAGGATCAAGGAAGAAGAGGATAAGGGTTGAAGGACATGAATAGTGTGTAGACGTTTTTACCCTCATTAGATATCTGCTTTCAGGCATGAAAAGAAATATCCTGTTGGAATTGGTTAGAAGGGCCAAAATATAGGGTTTGTTAATAGTTTAGGGGTCACTTTGTTAAAAAAAAAAAAAGGGCCAAAAGCTTGCAATCGCAATAGTTTAGGGGCTCCGGTGTCTTTTGCCCTATAAAGAAATAGAAAATGGTTTTTTAGAGCAAAGAAACAACAGGTATTCAAGCCTCTTGAGAAAGAAAATTAATAGCATGGCAAATCAGCCAAATCAAGTAGTGCGTTAATTTATTTACACAACTAAAAAGAACAGGATTAAAAGCCTTAGCCGCCTAAACAAGGTAAAAGGGTAAAAATGCTTCAAGGTTCACAATTCCTTTGGATTCTTCACTACTGATTCGAGATATAATACAAATGCCTGACCTAAGACATGGTTTTGACATGCAAAACCTTCCAATACATCCTACCACCCTATATAAAAAAATACTAAAATTACTAGAAGGTCAACGAGCAAACTACTTGTCCAGAAAAATAAAAGAGAGTAGCAAATACCTCTTTCATTATTAAAATAAAATCCAGTGGACTGAGAATCCCAACAAAGTGTCCCTTGCAGAAATCCCACAGAGGAGCCATGGGAATTCCCTAGACAATTATGAAAAGGCCAAGTCAGAGACATAAATGACTCAGAACAAAAAACAATGATAACAAAAAGAAATTGGCCTAGTTTATCCCGTGACAAACAATTTCTTAGTCTTCTTCACAATCAAACAGCAGATATTTCCAAGTCATGAGAAAAAAATCCCCCAAATCGGGTGTCGGAGTATATTTGAAGCACAGATCCCTAATTCCCACAAAAGACATTAATCCAATGAGAAGGAGATCCATCCAAAAAGCTGAGGAGAATTAGGAAATTTCGGCTTCAGTATGGGATACAAAGACAACCAATGTTGACAATCTTTAGCAACAATTGATTGGATCACAAAGACCAGTTTATGTAGAGAAAAAGCAATCAATCATTACAAAGTTTCCAGGCAGACATCTGATTCTGGACTCAATAGTGGCACAACTACAAGAATGTCCACATGATACCCATAGAATTTCAGTATAGGCTATAGCAGACTTAAAAGTAAAGAAAAGAAAGTACCTGCTCGTGTAGAATATGAAACGCCTGCTTCACAGGTAAATCAACATCCAAAGCAATAACCTGTGAGCCAGACCAGATTTTAACAACAAATTCACACAGCAAAGCAGATTCATGACAACACAAATCCTTGGACATAGTAAAATAAAAATAATGGAAAGGGCAACACAAACCTTGCCTGACATGGGTAGCAACTCACTGGCAGGGTGTGAGGACAAGAACGTTGAAATACGTTGGCGAGAAATCTTCAAGTCTACATCTGATATCCTCGGGAAGGCCTCGTGCACTGTGCTATCTGATACCCTGACCTTTATTTGGCATAAGCAACATACCTCAGTAAGAGCTATGCATATAAAAATAATTAAGCAGCAAAACCACCATTAAAAAGAGAGAAAATTCATCTAGTAACACCATTCATAAGGAGTCAAGCTTGTTTCTAATACTCCACCCTATATTTAAAAAAAAAACCAGAAAACAACTAATATTTAGAAGCAAAGTAAGGTATATAGGCCTTTCCAACTAAACAAGTATACTGTTGTCCGTATGCAACTCATGAAAAGGCTGAAATGTAAGCTCCGCTACCTATACATCATAGAAAGAAATAGAAAGAAAAAAAAAACACATTTAAATGCTACATAGAAGGGTTCTGATTAAACATGATATATTGCCACTCATAGTAAGATAAAATCCCTGTGCTATTGGAAGGCTGCAAAAGTAAGACCTTGGATCCACGACTTCGTAATTAAGAATTTTAGAATCACACCATAAGTTCCTGCTTACGGCACCATGGTTTCACGTGAACTAGTTTCAGCCTAATTCAAGATTGTATAACATGAATATTTCCAAACCTGGCATTCAAAAATTAAAGAGAGCCTAATCACATATGAAATGATTTGGTTGTCTTCATCAACGAGTCAGCAGTTGTAAGATATAAGAAATTACTTATAATGAAAGAAACCAGAGAAAAACATTAATGATATGGATTTGAAGTCATTAAAAGAAAGAACAACACATAATTGGACAACTGAGAGTATAGAGCAAAAGATTAAGAACAATACCAAAATAGATGCTAGGCTCAATTTCCTTTTAAGGAACTTGTGTTCTTCGTTTCAACAAGTGAAAATGCACTATTGTCCATACGATTTAAAATTCTATTCTTGACTGTTGAAAAGAACAAGACAAATGTGAAAACCAAGCAAGCATCTAGTAAACTAGTAACTTACCACCCGCTGAAAGGCCTCACTGTCCACATCCATGCTAGAATCAGGAGCAGGTTGAGGATTGGGTATCACAGGACGGTAATCAGATTCCGTTCCCAGAAAAACAGTGTTCACAGTACCATAGTTACTGGATACATATGGCTGATGTTCATCGTGCCGCCACTCTCCATCAACAATAAAGTTGTACTGCATGTAAAGTAACAGTATTCAAAGAAAATGAACCAGAATTCCAACAGAAGTGCTTAGATGGATGCAAATAGTCAGTTGAAATCGGCAGAATACGGTGCACACAAACGCCATAGTACCGTCCGTTTAACAATGTTATTACCGCCCTTACATTGAGTTAAACTATAATAGTTGTACTATAAACCGATCTATGACACCATTATCCAAACATGCTTGACTATTAAGCATTGATTCATAAGTCAGTGCCAAATGATTTGCTCTGGAAACTATATTATACTAACACATGGCACTTTTATTCATTGGGAAAGAAGTGTGAGATATCCAGGAACACATGTAACCCACATTGGACCGACCACATAGCCATCTATAACTTTCATTTCCGACTTTGCCACCTCTACTAGAAATTTGACCAACTTGTTATTCTTTCTATGCAAATTTGCCTTGTAGCATCCTTATCATTCACATACATATTCCGGTTTTCTTCATTCCAGTGTAAGGCACTCAACCCAATACCAAAAGAATACTGGAGAAATTCGAGCCTCTTCGTAGGGCAACGCTATTAACAAACGTAACCGACTTGTCAAGAATGAAAGGTCACTAGGAACGATTTTTCTTCTATAAGCATTAAAGATGCATCATAAATCTTTCGACCTGGCTTGAAATGGCAAAATTAGCAACTACAAGTGGCGAGTACTAGCTTTAGTGGAAAGAAAGTAAATAACCATTATCATTCCCAACATCCTAATCATCATGTTACTAAACCATGGTCGCAGACAAATTAATGATTATGAAATAAAACACACATGGGCAATCCTTTAATAGCACAAAACAAATAGCAAAAGCAACCTGGTGATATCCGGGTGGTAAGCTGCAAATCGTCTGAAACACAGTAGGGCAACCCTCAACTGGAGTCATAGGATGATGTGTCCACCTTATTAAGATAAGAGATGCATCGACATCAATGAAGTAATTACATTAACTAAATTACAAAATTCAAAAGAATTTGCAGTAGCATTGCTGATTGCTTAAGTAAAAAAGGGCTCAAGAAAGAGAATTAATTACCCAGTAAACGAACCACTCAGATAAACACTTCTTCCACCATAAGGCCACACAAATCTCACGGGCATAAAAATGGCACCTGTTTCTCGCGAATAATCCATTCCAGAAGGATGACGATACATTCACTCCCACTAAGATTACCAAAATAATTTCTCCAGTTAAACCCACAAAGCAAAAACGAAGAAGAAGAAAAAAATTGCACAAACCCAAAAAAGTGTTTCGATAAAATAAGCTAAAGAAATGACATTTTTAAAAAATGGAACATCCAAACAAAACCCAATTCACCATCTTCATCAATTCGAGTTCCCGACCTTCCCCAACTAACTTCAAAATAAACTCTTGTATTTCCATTCCACTTACCTCTGTCTGCTAAACAAGCAACAAAGCAAAATTGAAGCCTTTTTCACCTTTGAAGCTGATTTAAAAACTAAAATGAAATGAAACGAAACCCCAACAATTCACTGATAAATTAATTTCGGACCACACTGGTCAAAAAGAAAAAAAGGAAGGTCCTGACCTAGCTAAATTGGAATAATTAAATGTCAAGAAAAAGGGAACAAAAACCCGGATCCTAATTTAAACCCCCCTAAAAATAAAAATGTCAGCGAAAACAAAAATACCGAACTTGTGCCACTAAAAAAAGGAAAAATATTAAATCGGGGGCTTATACAAATGCAATAGGAGGGGAAAAAATATTATAAATAAATAAAAAAACTGGTACGCAATGGAAAATTTTAATAATAAAACCTATAAATGTTCACGTCCGGAGAATATTTTTCGGAGCGAATATGATTGGGTTGTACCACAAGGTACCACTCGCTTGGCGTGGATACAACAACCCATTTAGGTGTGTTTACCTCGTTGTAGAAACACACTACTTCTTAAAATTGTTGAAGAAATTGAGAAAAAAAAGAAAATAAATTTTTAATCATTTTAAAATGATTTTTAATCTTTTTTTACAACCACTTTATGAGCCGGTTTTGATTACACTTTTGTATAATTTATCAAGAGTTTATGATTACTTTGAAATCTACGTATGACGTAGATGAAGACAGGTCTTTGAATCATTCAATTCGGATATCGAGTGAATGAGAAATTAAGGTTTGAAATTGATTAGTTGAAAAAGTTGAAGTGTTGAAACTTGAAAGTTGAAGAGTTCAACTTTCTTAATCCGACATTAGGAAGTGTGCTAATCTTTTCTCAATATTTAAGTGGGAAAAGTTAGTTAAATAGTATAAGCTCCAAGGAAAGTGAGAGATTTCAGAATGGTTTTAGTTACACGATGTTTTGCTAAAATTGTCACACGCGCGGGCGCGCCGCCGCCGCCCGCCCGAGCCCGTTGACCTTGACCTTAGGCTTGGGGAATTGGGCCTTCGTGGGCCTGAGTCCTTCATAGTCTGATTCGGTTCGACTCTAAGGCTGAGTCTCTTCATCTGCTAACTGATGACAATATTGTTGAGTTAGTGGAGTGCTTTGCTTTATTACCTCCTTCAACTGATACGCATCAATACACCTCCTTCAAGGCTGATGGAGTTACCTGATGTTTTCTTCCCTATATAAAAGTCTTCTACTGCAATGGAAATGGACACAAGAAATACAACACAAATATCATTCTTTCTACATAACAAATAGTTGAAGAGTTTTTTTTTTTTTTGAAGCATTGTCAGAGTTCGACGTTGTTCAGGAGTTGAAGTATCTCCCTCTTAAACTGAGTAATCCTGGGAGACAATTGCATAATCTGTGGGTACAAGCCGGAGCAAATTTGTCTTAAGGACAGAGTTCATCTCGCCTCAGTCCTTATATCCTTTCCTGTTTAGTTGTTCTTTTCATTTTCATGTAATTGTAATTTCCTTTTAGATTAATAAACAAATTGTACTTCTTCTTTCTGGTTGTTTATTTTATTTTGCATACGATACTAAGGGTATAACAATCTTAAGACAAAAAATTTCAGAGCCTTCTTTGCTCTGAAAAGTATCTGTATGCAAAATTAAAATAAATTATCATTTCGTATTCTGAACAATTTTTTTTCCTGATCGAACTGAATATCATCTTTTGATATTCAGTAAGCTTCTTGCTTCTGCTTGGTCTCGTTTAAAATGAACCAAAATCTTCTATCTTGAACAGAAATGACTACTGTTAATGATGCGTTGTTGACACCCTTTGCTGATGCTACGACAACTGCAAGTAAGGAATCAGTGTCAAATGCAACTGTGCCTACGGCCAGGATACTTACTGAAGAGCAACCAATTGTGCCTGCTGACAACATCGAACACAGATCTCTGCTTGCTCTTGAGAGTTGGAAGCATAGTGATATTTTGTGCAAAAATTACATTTTGAATGGTTTAGACAATACTCTTTATGGTGTCTATTGTATGTTTGAGTCTGCTAAAATACTGTGGCTTGCCTTAGATAAAAAATATATAACTGAGGATGCAGGTGCTAAGAAATTTATAGTAGGTAAATTTCTGGACTATAAGATGGTCGATTCCAAAACCATAATTAAATAGGTTGAGGAATTACAAATCATTATATCCGAAATTCTAGAAGAGGGTATGATAATAAGTGAAAATTTTCAAGTAGCTTGTGTGAATGAGAAACTACCTTCATCATGGAAGGAGTATAAAAGTTATCTCAAACATAAGCGAAAGCAGATGTCTATGAATGATCTGATTGTCCGACTCTGTATAGAGGAGGACAATAGAGGATCCGAAAAGAAACTTTCCGTGCAGGTTGGACAAGCCAAAGCTCATGTTGCTGAGGTCAAAAATCAGAAGAGAATGAAAATTGGACAATCTTCCAAGAAAACTGGTGAATCGTCCAAGAAACCACCAACTGTGTACAAGTTTAATGGTGAATGCCGCAACTGTGGCAAATTTGGGCTTCGTGCAAGTGAGTGCCGTGGAAAGAAGCCATTTCAGCCAAGAGCACATAAGGCTGAAACTGGTGGTGATGATGATATGTTCTGCGCTGTGGTGATGGAATGCAATGCTGTTGGGAATCCAAGGCAGTGGTTTGTGGACATTGGAGCCACAAGACATGTTTGTGCTGACCGGTGAGAAACTGTGGATGGGTAACTCTTCCCGTTCAACCATTCAGGGAACCGGGAATGTGATTCTGAAGATGACTTCAGGAAAGAAGCTGACATTGACCAATGTTCTCCATGTTCTTGACATTCGTAGGAATCTAGTTTCTGGTGCTATGTTAAGCAAGGCTGGTTTCAAGATGATGCTTGGTTTTGATAAGGTCATTCTGACTAAGAATGAAGTGTTTGTCGATAGAGGCTATCTCACCGAGGGTATGTTTAAGTTGAATGTTATGGCCATTGTCTAAGATTGTTGTGCCCTGTGAGGCTAATAAAATTGCATCTACTTCTGCTTACTTGCTTGAGTCTTCTTGTTTATGGCATAATCTATTAGGACATGCAAATAATAATCAATTCGTAGAATGATGAATTTAGATTTATTACCTAATTTAAAGTTTAATCAAACTGAAAAATGCCAAGTATGTGTCGAAGATAAAATGACTAAGGCACCATTTCCTTCGGTGGAAAGAAACACAGAACCGGTAGATTTAATTCATACAGATTTGTGTGATTTAAAATTTGTACAAGCGAGAGGCGGTAAAAAATACTTTGTAACTTTCATCGATGATTGTTCAAGATACCGTTATGTCTATTTGCTAAGTAGCAAAGATGAGACAATTGAGGCTTTTAAAAACTATAAGAATGAAGTAGAAAATCAACTTAGCAAACGAATTAAAAAGGTTCGTAGTGATATAGGTGGTGAATATGATGCACCGTTTAATGAAATAAGTTCACAATCTGGCATTATTCATCAAACTACAGCTCCGTATACACCTCAATCAAAAGGGGGGAGGCCATCATCTCAGCAAATGTCATTCTTAATAGAATTCCATCGAAAAAGATGGATAAACCCCATATGAGTTGTGGAAAGGCCATAAGCCAAGCTAGAAATACTTGAAAGTGTGGGGGTGTTTAGCAAAGGTAGAAGTGCCTAAATCTAAACAAATAAAGATTGGGCCTAAAATGATAGATTGCATATTTATCGGTTATGCAAATAACAGTTGTGCATATAGATTTCTAGTGCATAAATCTGACATCCATGATGTACATGTTAATGTGGTCATTGAGTCAAGAAATGATGTGTTTTTCGAGGATGTCTTTTCGAACAAAGATGGAAACAAAGAAGACACGAGTCCAAATAAGTAGACGCATGAATCCACAGAGGATACCACTCCAGAAAATGAGGAAATAGAACCTCGTAGAAGTAAACGGGCTAGGACTTCAACGTAAAGGTTAATATTCCACCAGGGCATAAAGCACATGGTTGTAAGTGGATATTTAAGAAAAAGCTTAAAGCTGATGGATCTATTGATAAATATAAAGCCAGATTGGTAGCCAAAGGATATCGACAAAAAGAGGGTCTTGATTTTTCGATACATATTCACCGGTCACTAGAATCACTTCGATAAGGGTTCTTAGTGCGATTGTTGCGGTCTATCACCTGGAAATCCATCAAATGGATGTTAAGACTGCTTTCTTAAATGGTGAATTGGAGGAAGAAATATACATGGAACAACCCGAGGGGTTTGTAGTTCCAGGTCAAGAACACAAGGTGAAGAATGTATTTATGTTGATGACATGTTGATCATGGGTCTGTGGATAACCTCAAGCCTGAAAAGGCTGCTGGTATGTTCAACTTGAAGAATGAATATCGCACGACTTGTGAAGAATGTTTGAAAGGCAAGATTGAGAGATATGGCTAGGAGCCATAATATCTGAATTATATTCTATCAGTGACAACCAAGTTGTGAACCTAGTCTATCTTGCCTAGAGGGAATGTCCCTGAAAGGCTTACATGGATAGTAATATGATTACCATAAGGCTATAGTGACGGCTGAAGGATACGGGGTGTAAACCTTGTTATTATCTTATGCTTCTAGCTGAGCCTAGCTCTATTCAGACTATGCTTGTTATAACTTCGTATCATGGCTATATGATAGTATTGAAGACATTGGGCAAACAGCCCGATGTTCATAGACGATAACATGATATGTGAGCCCACGAGATCCATTGATAGACTCAAACAAGTGTCTCTAGACAATTTCTTTGTTTGATAATCAAAGGAGTTTGATTTAGTCAAAAGAAGGGATATGCCCAATGTGCAAGAGGGATAGTGGGAGTGTGTTACGATTTTTGAGTAAGGTATTGGATATCTCTCTCGGGAATTATCACCCCATGTCACAGTCAATTAATGTTTGGTAGTTCAAGGTCCTTATGAAAGCACTTGGATTAGCAGTTCTTATTTTTAGAAATAAGAATCTATAGTGATAAATTTAACTGCTGTTAGTTTATAGTTTACCTATATAGATGTGATGCTAAAAGAGTTTAGCATAGATCATGATAGGAGATACTGCTAGCCGGTGTTCTTAAGATCTATCTGTGTTAGGACGTTAGTCCTAAAGATAATGTGAAAGATGATGCTTATAGAAGGTTCCCTTTGCTGGTGCGATAGGAACTATCATAAAAGTAATGATGTTCATAGTCCATGAAGAGTCATGTGCAAGTATGAAAGTAAATATGGTGAATGTCGAGAATATCCTTA
The DNA here is from genome assembly GCA_036785695.1 of Gentiana straminea. Lineage (NCBI taxonomy): Eukaryota > Viridiplantae > Streptophyta > Magnoliopsida > Gentianales > Gentianaceae > Gentiana > Gentiana straminea. The sequence goes on from JAVUPR010000265.1 coordinate 10,133,166, forward strand.
AACAAGTTAGGGATGGTTTCTTAGTTTATCGAAACTTGGAATCAGATAAATATAGTTATACAGACGTATATCCGAGTCTTATGAAGGCGAGTGGGAGCTACAGTCTAGGTTTGCAGTCACTTTGATTAGGTGATACAGTGGGCGGGAAATGTTCTTAGCTAGAAATCACTGGATATTCTATAACTAGGCCAAAACACGGTAGTGCCCTTGGAGGCGCAGCGGGAGCAATCTATGAGGTTCATTCCTGAACCTTGTATGGTCCTTCCACCTTTTCTATATAGCTGATATAGTAAGTGGATTCATTGCTTGAAGCAAGGACCAAAGTCTCACTAGAGATTCATGTATGTGTTGAGGCGGTTCCTTTGACTTGGTCATTTAGATCATAATATGAAGATAGTATGAGTCCTCACGGATAGCGATCCATTCACGGCTAGGGCTGGTTGCGAGTATTGCATGTGATTCTTGTGTTTCAAATTGGTCTTGTGTGCGCAAGTGATTGGTTTTAGGACAAGTGGGAGATTGTTGAAATAGTGTCCTAAACCCAATCGGGTTGGACCGGATCCGACCGGGTCGGATCATTTTTACTATTTCTTTATGTTTATACATATATTAAATGGCTTTTCTGTTGTCATATATTTGTTCTTTTAAAGAACCAATTATGAATTGTTATATGATAACCTCTTAGTATTAAACTGTGATAGAGAAACCTTGATAGGCGATTATGGTTGATGAGATCTTTAATCACTTTAATAAGTTTGATACTTAAATGTCTCTAGGCTGATGTACTATTAAACAGGGCATTGATAGTATGAACAGGCTAGCACATATTAGATGTCTTCTGTCTTTAAGGGCAGTGATAGATCTTGTCTATCGAAGTGTAGTGACACTTGGACTATACGTGGATGTGTATTAGAGAGTGCGTACGTTAGACTGATCCATTTACACTGTTAAGTGTCACACTATGTGACGGTTATGTAATTATCCTTAGGACCGGAGTCTTCATGGCATCACGGTGTGGATTGTCATGCTTTGACACTATTGAGGTTTCCCCTAGCCACGGGGCGATCATGCGGTAGTGATTGAGTGTGATACTGAAGTATGCGGAGTATACGTGTTTGGTCGTCCGGAAACCGCGTACCCTAATTGTAGGGGTGAATATCCGAAAGGTCCTTCTTATAAGGAATGTCTTACTCTCGTGAATTTTTACAAAGTGGAAGTAAATGAGTTACTTCGAGAGAGCATGATATTTAGATTATAAGATACGGTCATTGATGTTTGACACTCGACGAACGACCGTATGGATATTATTGCAGCGATATGATTCTATTTACACGGTAACTATTTCATATGAAAGTTAGTAGTCATTGCATTTGACTCTTCCGATGATTTGGGTCACGGTGTGTTGCTAGACGCTATCCCGTGATCGTTAGGTATGAAGGGCATTTTCGTAATTTGCACTTTGTGCCTATGGACAACATATTCGAAAGCCTATCGGGTCACACACATAAGAACATCTAGCCGGATTAAAATGCGGTTATAGTGATAACCAAATAAGGAAAGAATTTATCTCATACTATAAATGTTATAGTGGTAAATTAGTATGGTGGTATTTATATATTTTGAATAAATATACTACAAGATATTAATTATGTTGATTAATTAAATATGTACATATATGCATATATTTCGAATATATATATATATATATATATATATATATATATATATATATATATATATATATATATATATATATATATGATATACATGTATTTTGTGAATTAATTAATCATAGTATTATATTAATTATACAAAATCTCAATTCCCAAATTAGTGGGGAAAAGGGACGCAATTTTAAAGTGTATTGGATACATTTGAATTGTGCAATTTAATTAATAAGATTACCATAATATTAATATTAGCTATTAATTGATTTTGAAAAAATAGATTTATGGTAATAAGATAAAGATATTCAATATAAGATATTGTCAATATATATCTTGGAAATATATTTAATATAAGATATTGAATATTAAATGAGATAAATCAATCAAATGTATTTTCCTTATTTTATTGGAAATTGGTTTTCTTTCTCCTCTATCCATTCGGAAGCTGAACCCAATCAAATTGGGATGTGAATATGGCGTCTATCTCCCTATAAAATGGGACTTGTGCCAACTCTTTTACAACACAATATTCTTGCAATATTTTAGTGAGATAAAAAGAGAGCTTCTTAGGAGAGAGTTTTGGAGAGAGAAAAAAGCGGCCTAGCCGCTGACTTTTTCCGATAGCAATCCAATGGTGGATTCCTGCGGGTTGTTCGTGTGGGCTAGCGTAGAGGCCGAACACTTAGGCGGCTCCGTGCACCACTACTCCTTTGTAGACGATAAAGCTTCGATCTTTTAGATCATCCAATGCAACTTTATTGTATACTACTTATTTGTTTATTGCTTAAACGAAGTCGATCCTGGTTAAAGGGAAATAAATTTTAAATTCCGCTGCGTTCCCGCATAGATTTCCTAACAATTTTGGGGATTAAAATCTCTAGAATGTCCGATGGGCTTGCGTTGTCACAGTCTCATTACATTGAGTCTGTTCTAAAAAGATTTAATGTATTTCATGAAAGTCCAGTGAAAACTCCAATTGACTTAAGTTTACACTTAGTCAAGAACAAATGTGAACCTGTGTCTCAGTTGAAATTTTCACAGATCATAGGTTGTCTGATGTACATAACCAACTATACTAGACCGGACGTAGCTTGTGTTGTGAATAAACTAAGCAAGTTTACAATTAATCCAAGTGAAGATCATTGGAAAGCTTTGAATAGGGTACTGAGGTACTTAAAGTTTACAATGAATCTGGGATTACGATATACAAGATATCCAACAGTATTAGAAGGATATTGTGGTACAAATTGGATATATTATTCAAAAGATACTATTCACTATTGGTGGTGTTGTAGTGTCATGGAAATCCACAAAGCAAACATGCATAGCTCGTTCCACGATGGAATTTGAGTTTATAGCATTATACAAGGCATGAGAAGAAGCAGAATGGCTTCGTAATTTCCTAGAGGACATTCCATGCTGGACTAAACCTATTGCTCCAATAAACATACATAGTGATAGTCAGTCGGCAATAAGTCGGGCATAAAACAATATGTATAATGGTAAGTCTCGACATATACGTCACATACACAATACTATTAAACAACTGATCTCTAATGGTGTGATTTCCATTGATTTTGTTAGATCGAAGGAGATTCTTACGGATCCGCTTACAAAAGGTTTACCTAGAGATCAAATGTCAAAATTGACACACGGAGTGGGACTTAAGCCTATTACGACAGAAACTTTGTAATGATAACCCAATTATGTTGACTAGAGATCCGAAGATCATGGTTCAAATGGACAACTAAGTTATGAAGGTTCAATGAACACTTACCCATTCTGTGAATAAAAGTGTTATCTGTCAGTGGTGTATAAGGTTAAGTGAAAACTTTTAATGATTCCTATAACTTGTTTAATTCAAGTGGGGTATGACAGAATACTCTTGATAGGAGATCACATATGTAAGTGTGAAGTGAGGCCGCTTCTGTGAGAATTCAGAGGCTAGAATTCTCTAATGCACTTTCTGAAACCATGGGTGATTCATGGCCAAAATGAACACAACCATGAGAACCAAATACGGTGTTAAGGGAAATATTGTGTGAGTGCTATTGTCTGGTTTTACAATAAAGGCTGAACAGTTCAAGATATAGTTCACTGAATAGCCGAGTAGATCCGATAGTATTTTACTAAGGCAGGTTCAAAGCCATAAGCTACCTCTCCTGATGCAATATTTTTCTGTCAGAAATCTCTTCACGGTCTACATTTGCATTAATTTCCATTCATGTGGGGATTGTTGGAGAAATTGAGGGAAAAAGAGAAAATGATTTTTTAATCATTTTAAACTGGTTTTTAATCATTTTTTACAACCACTTTATGAGCCGGTTTCGATTATACTCTTGTATAATTTATCAAGAGTTTGTGATGACTTTAAAATCTACGTGTGACGTAGATGAAGACAGGTCTTTGAATCATTCAATTTGGATATCGGGTGAATGAGAAATTAAGGCTTGAAGTTGGTTAGTTGAAAAAGTTGAAGTGTTGAAACTTGGAAGTTGAAGAGTTCAACTTCCTTAATTAATCCCACATTGGGAAGTGTGCTAATCTTTTCTCAATATTTAAGTGAGAAAAGTTAGTTAAATGGTATAAGCTCCAAGGAAAGGGAGAGAGTTCAGAATGGTTTTAGTTAGACGATGTTCTGTTAAAATTGTCACACGCGCGCGCGCCTCCCCGCCGCCCGCCCGTGCCCGAGCCCGTTGACCGTGGGCTTGGGGAATTGGGCCTGAGGCAATACTAATTTTTTGGACAAAGTTACATTGTGTTTATCAAATAATTATTAAACACATTCTGATGAGCTGATCGAGCTGAGTCCTTCATAGTCTGATTCGGTTCGACTCAAAGGCTGAGTCTCTTTATCTGCTAACCGATGATATTATTGCTGAGTTAGTGGAGTGCTTTGCTTTATTACCTCAACTAATGGAGTTAAAGGACTTAGTGGGACTCCTTCAACTGATGGGCATCAATACACCTCTTTCAAAGCTGATGGAGTTACCTGATGTTTTCTTCCCTATATAAAGGCCCCCTACTGCATTGGAAATGGACACAAGAAATACAACACAAATATCATTTTTTCTACATGACAAATAATTGAAGAGTTTTTTTCTAAAGCATTGTCAGAGTTCGACGTTGTTCAGGAGTTGAAGTACCTCAGGTAAACTGAGTAATCCTGGGAGACAATTGCATAATCCGGAGGTACAAGCCTGAGCATATTTGTCTTAAGGACAGAGTTCATCTCGCCTCAGTCATTACATCCTTTCATGTTTAATTGTTCTTTTCATTTTCATTTTCATTATTGTAATTGTAATTTCCTTTCAAATTAATAAACAAATTATTTTTCTTTTTTCTGATTGTTTATTTTATTTTTAATACGATACTAAAGGTATTACAAAAATAACAGTGGGAAGAAAATTAACGGAGTTGAAATTTTACCGTTAAATGGGAAAAACCAAAGCGAAATGGGCGGGACGGAACGGATAGTTTGACGGCCGCACTCGACTTCTAAAACCATCATATAATAAAAATATAAAAAACAGTTGATTATTTTCTGTGTTAAGCTCCCTTCATTTATTTTATTTTATTTTTAGTGTACCTCACTACCTCCATTCATTTTCAAGTGGTTTTTCTTTCTTAAAAAAAGGTATGAGGTATGTGTGTGTTTTTATTCTTGTTGCAGTTTGATTAATGAAGTATATTAACTACTCTATTTTTTAAAATGAACTATCTTTATTTATTATCACAAGAGGGGCAAGAGTACGCCAGGATGGTAACCCAAAAAAAAAGGTGAAGAATTAAAGAAAGAAAAAAAGAAAAGATCTAAATATATTTTTATTTATATTTTGGGGGGAGATGTGTCAAAAGGACAAGGAATGTCATAAATAAGAATGGAATGACGACTAAATTTATAATAAATTGATCAAAATACCATTACTTTTTTATTAGAAAAGTTGGAGTAAATGTCGTGTCATAAATTGTGGAGAGTGAATATGTCAAATCAATTTATTCAATGTAGTTACACATTAACATTAAGAGAAATAGTAATAATCAATAAAATACAATTACAATAAAAAGATGTAGTAACTAATAAAAAGAAGTAGTTACAAGCAATGAAATAAAGTTACAACCAAAAAGATGTAGTAACACTTGAAAAACAAGTAGCAACAACTTGTAAAATAGATACAGTTAAGTTATAGCCAAAAAATATAGTAACATTAAAAAAGTAGTAGTAACAACCGATAAATTATATGAAGTTACAGCAAAAACAATGTAGTAACTCTAATATGGATTGAGGAACATAGGTGGAGTAATTTTGCATCAAAATTGTAGATAAACTGAGTATTTTGTTTTACATTAAAATAAAAAATATATAGTGATAATTGATGTGTAAATCAATGAGAATTGGTTGACGGTTAAGAGTATCTCGCATTTTATCTTCTTCTTTTTTTGGTATAAAAGAGTATCTGGCATTTTATCTTTTTTTTTGTATAAAAGAATCAAATGACAGATGTTGTAGGATCGTAACCGAATGGTATTCTTGGAAATTTACACTATTTTTTTAGGTAAAAAACTTTTTATTAAGCCAAGTCCGCAATAGCGGCATAAATTACATCGTGAGGGGGAGAAGTTCTTGGAAATGACAGATTTTGTAGGATCGTAACCGAATGGTATTCTTGGAAATTTACACTATTTTTTTAGGTAAAAAACTTTTTATTAAGCCAAGTCCGCAATAGCGGCATAAATTACATCGTGAGGGGGAGAAGTTCTTGGAAATGACAGATTTTGTAGGATCGTAACCGAATGGTATTCTTGGAAATTTACACTATTTTTTTAGGTAAAAAACCTTTTATTAAGCCAAGTCCACAATAGCGGCAGAAATTACATCGTGAGGGGAGAAGTTCCCCAAACAATACGACCAGTATGTTTTAACTCATGTCTAGCCAAAAGCTAGGTACGCCGGGAAGTTTCCAGTGTGCTTAATAAAAGAAAATGACGAAGGTATGAAGAATGGCAAAAGCGCAAGGCAATCGCACGCTAAGCAACTAAAGACAGACAAATCATCCGTCGGCCGCACTAATGCCTGGACACAGGGCAAACAATCCGTCTAAAAAATGTCTGCATAGATCCCCAATCGAATAGCCTCCTCAATTACCAAAAGAAGTGCCTGCATCTCAAGAGTTTCGGGGTCTATGCCGGGGTCGAAGTGGGAAAAGGCTGCAATAATTGAGCCGAGCGCATCTCTAAAGATCAAACCCATCTAGAGCCCGAAGCCGCGACAGAAGCATCAGAGTTGCATTTCCAGCTGCCCATATGAGGCGCACTCCAAATTACTTGGTGACCACCCCCACCAAAATCCATGTGAGAAGAATGAATGGCTTGACGGAATTCCTCTGCTCCGGCTAAGGATATAGAAACCACACGAGATACAAAAATCCCTACATCATAAAAAACTGCACAGCATCGGGCATTCCAGAGGTTCGAGAGTAGCATACAACAAGTAGAGACCTCATCTAGCGTATAACGCTCTATTAGCACACCAAAAAAAACTCCTTAAAATTTGACCTATGCCGCATCCGCTGGCTAACAAAAGGCGAGGCTGCCCAGATTGCCTTAGCATAGTCACAGTCGAACAGAATATGTCGTAAGGACTCCATCTCCCTGCCACACGCCAAACAAAGCCCCCAAGACCATGTTGCACTTTGCGAGCTGCCCTCTAATCAGCAAACAATCCTGCAGACAGCGTCATAAGAAATGCTGAACACGTGGCGGCACAATGACCTTCCAGATATCCCGCCACACCCTGTCCGGTCCTGAAGATGATGATGCAAGTATCACCACACCCTGTCTGCCCATGAAATTTACACTATTTTTTTCCAGATTAAACATCAGTTTCCTTGAATTCCGATTTATTAGTAAATTTGTCTTTCTTGAAAAAAATCTATTTTTTAGGAGGTAAATATATTTTTCAAGTGAGAAAAAGTCTAAATGAAGTAATAGGATATGTTTTCATAACTTTCGCATTAAGGACAAATTTATAAACTTAAACAACTAAACAAAGCCGTCCACTAATTTTAAAGGCTTATATCCGTTCATCAATCTATAATTTCAAAATTGAAAAAATTTCATCGTTTTTTTATATTTTTACGTGTTTTTTTATTTTGAGACCATATCAACCATATTACGATGTAAATTCCGAAAATTCACTGTTGAAATTCCTATTATTTGAAATTCACTGTCAAAATTCATTGTTTTTCGAGATTTAATGTTGAAATGCACTAGTGAATTTCATGAAAAATGATGTAAAGATATCAAAGGAAGTATCAAAATGAAGAGGACGAATTTTTTTTTATAAAAATGATGGAAATTTTATTACATTTGGAGATGTGAACCAGATTGTTTGAATTGCTCTGATAATATAAGGCCAATCTTCAATTTGAGCAGTGCCACGAAGGTTGGACTTGATCCACTCGTCAATGTTGGGCCTCGAAAAAACTCAGAGTACTCTAACCTTGGGAGCATATTACGCCAAATATTACCAGCCCATCTACAGTCTCGAAGGGCATGTAAGTGTGTTGCAGACATGTCTCTTACAAAGCAAGTCCATAGTGGGTAAGGAGTTATGATTGGCTCGCCACACCATTAAGTTAAGTCTTGAGGGACCCTTTAACTTCCAAATATCACTCTAGTTTTGATTGGCAAGCAACTAGTTCTCATTGTTGACGAACAAATTGTAAGGTGTAGTGCCCGAAAGACGATTTTTTTAATTCTTTTTATGATTAATAAATGACAGATTTATTTATCATCTTATTACTTTATTCGTGCGTATAAGTAATACGCTACTAAAATACCTAAGTTGTACATATGTAGCCATATAACTTAGTGTGTGTCACACGTGAGGATTAAGTTTATGGTAATACACTTAATCTATTAGTCCGTGGTGAACTTAATCAAAGTATGGGTCTATTGATTAAACCATCATTATTGTACCTTGAACACCTTGTGGTATGACCGTTAGTGCTATTAACGAGCCGAGTCGAGCCGAGTTGATGAAGTTCAAGCTCGAGCTCGTTTGTAATCGTGCTCGTTCGAGCTCGCTTGTTAACACAAATGAGCCTAAAAAGCCGTTCGAGCTCGATATCAAGCTCGCGAACAAGCTCGAACTCGAGGTCGGCTCGTTCAATAGTATTTTTTTCGATCTTGGCTCGTTCAATAGTATTTTTTTCGAGCTCAGCTCGTTCAACTACAAACTCAATGTGTAAAATGTTAATGTGTATATATTATTTATATATATTACCTAAGTTCGCGAACACTAACGAGCGTTCACGAGCAGGGCTCGTGTTCGCTCGTTTAGTAAACGAGCAGGAGAAACTGCTCGAGCTCGGCTCGATACCATTAACGAACGAGCTTGAACGAGCTTAAACGAGCCAAGTTCGAGCTTTGTTCGCGAACACTCGATTCGTTTAACAGCCCTAATGACCGTCTTATCCGGATCATCGATATTGGTCATCTAAGTTAGGCATTTATGTATGATGTAATATATTGGACTGGACCGATATAATCTAAATTTCTCATATAATTCCATGATTGAGAAATCACATTAAATCACAAGATCATCATATATGAATTAACCTTAATCTAGAAGTGTTTGTAGACTCCTGCTTGTTTCAAGATAGAATTTAATGTGTTTGTTAAGAATTGCTAGTGGCATGGTCCGAATCCTTTTTTTTGTTAATCCAAGAAACTGATCGATCGGCCGAGTTCGTATTAGTTATGAACTAATTGATCACTAGTGGGTTAACTGTAAATAAGGATAAGATGTAATGAAGGTGGTTTGCGGAAATTTTCCTATTTCATTACGGATAGTCTATGTGGTGTTAGTTTGTATGTAATGATTATATAAATGGACACTTATTGATTCGACATTTTGAAAATAAGAAATATCTATAATCGGTAGAGTTCAGTTTCAGATTTATGGTGGCGTAGCTCCGGAACTAATAAGTTGAATAGAAATGTTTTGTCCGATAATTTTTTTATTCAATTTATTAGAGTTACTGGTTATAGGTCCATTGTCTCCGGGTTGACTTCTAACACGCGAGTGAATTCTCATAACGTGGAACCTCGATGGTATATTAAATAGTTAGTCCATTATAAATTGAACATGCAAATTATTATTTGTTTGTTAAATAATATGTAAAAATAGAAAGAAAAAAAATTCATTTTCCTTCCCTCATTTATTATAAGCCAAAAACATATGTCGTGCAGGTGGCCACGTCTCCAATGTAAGGTTTGTTGCCAGCCCGCCACGTGTCATACCCACTTAAATTACACATTATCCTTTTTATTTTGTTTTTTTATTTTCTACCATTAGTAAGGCGTTATTGAATTTTTTTATTTTTGGTAAAGTTAACACCCAGTTTTCTTTCTTCTCAAATCAATCATCAAGCTACCATAGCTGTGAAATGAAGATCGATAGGAGCGGGACATTAAGAGGAAAAGGATTTTCAAGATATTTGCTTTGTCTTGTGTACATGGCTGCTGCCAATTAGAGAGGGGGTGGCTCAGGTCTTCAGGTAGATCTTCTAGGTTTGTAGGGCGGCCGAATTCGAACGAGGTGACTGCGAATTCCTATTACCCTCTGGTTTAATTGATGGATTATATGAGTTATATCTAAAGGATTTTGCAAAGAGAGGCAATTTTTTTATATATTTTTTTTAGGTTTGACAGCTGATTGAGACGGCAGATAGACAAGGTGGCGTGTTTCATCTAATGACCTTGTAGTTCTTACATATTATGGCTTCTACTCTCGGATTCCAAGGCTTCTGAACCGGGTATGTCCTGGGAAATTGGAAATTCAGGCTTTGTCCCCCATCTTGGAAATAAAGTTGCAAATTGGACCAAATTCGTTTTTAGGTAACACACCATTAATAGCGGCGTAAAATCAATTTTTACGACGATAATAGTGTCGTAAAACCACCCCGACCTTGATTTGCATATCCATTCATTATTGGTGTAATGAGACACATTTTACGCCATTAACAATGGTGTAAAATGACATTTACGATGGTAATAATAGGGTTAAAGTTTGAATTGACAAAGAAATTATTATTGGCGTAACGAGGTCCATTTTACGCCATTAATATTGGTGTAAAATGTATTTTACGCTGCTATTAATGGTGTAAAATAGACCTCGTTACGCCAATAACTTTGGCGTTACAAATTCAGTGTGCTAATCTTCTTCTTCTTCCCCAAATTTTCTTCATTCGAACAAATACAGTCTGCTAACCCTTTTTCCCCAAATTCCCCAAAAATTTCCCCAACTCTGTTGATTTTGAAATGGATTCTAAGGATGAAGCTGAACAAATCGGACAAATGGATCCTTCGGACACACAACCAAAGATACACGATGAGATGATTCTTCATGTTTATCATAATTTTTTTGTTTTTTTATATTATTATTGTTGTGCAAAATGAGGTGATTATTCATGTTTTTTTATCATGTTTATTATTGTTGTGTGAATTGTTTTGAATTTCATGAAGAAAATGATGAACATTATGAATTTACGCCAATATTTGGCTGTTAAACCAGTTTTAACGCCAATATTATTGGCATAAATAGTGTTTTAACGCCACTATTGGTAGCTTTAAGACTGGTTTAATGCCAATAATATTGGCGTTAATTTTGTTTTTTGTTTAGAAAAGCATTTTTTATGTATATAATATATTATACTAACTATAATATATTATATACTAATTATGTGAAAATTATGTTTTTTTCCCTTTGTAATTAACAGCATTGTATCGTCGTTAGTGTAATTTGATATTTAATAGCCTTGTATCATATTTAATATAATAATTGCCTTTAGCTTTTTTATCATTTAATATCTTTAGTATATGTATATAATTGCCTTAGCCTTTTTTTCATAATTTAATGGCTTAGTATATCCACATGCCTAATATTGTTGACAATGTAACCTAACAAAATACGACGGTGACGAAATAACTAATAACACATAACACAAATAAGAACGAACAACGACAATAACATCGACGACTTTGATAACGCCCTAAATAGTACCATTAATTATACCCTTATTCACCCCGAATTCAGCTCAAGAGATGATAGATAGGCTCGTTATTATATGGAATATGTGTTAAATGCTATGTGCGTGTTTCCAGGATCGTAATTCTACATCTGTGTTATTTTCCCGAAGATTTGGTGCTGTTTTGTCTCGTTTTATGTGTTTTATAGGATGTACCGAATCTGGAGCATTGGAGAACGGATCTGGATCAAAATAGCATGTTGGGCCAAGTAATTAAAGTCCAAGAAGAAGTCTGCTGAAGAAAAAGAAGAAAAGTCAGCCCGGTTTACTGAGGGCTAGGTCCGGTAAACCGAGGGCCTTGAGGAACAAGAATCGATTCTTCCGCGTTTACTAGGTCGGTTAGGGTTTCTGAGAGTCATAAGTCGGCTATTGTATCTATATAAAGCCGCATATACTGATTATTACATAGGTTTTGAGAAGCATTCAATTATATTATATACATTATACAATTTGATGAAATAAAGTTATTCCAAGCTTTTGAGGATTTATTTCTGGTTTTCTCCCCTTCTCTACCATCTCTAGCTTGATTAAATTGAGCTAGACCTCCATTGTTGAAGGTATGAAGCTTTGAACGTTCCTTTTTGTCTTCAATATGGTAGATCTGTTCGTATTTATGAGTTTTAGTTAATCTGTATGTTTAACGACCCCATGATTTACTTAGATTAATCGTAATTGAGCAATGTAGGTCCAAAATTAAGAAAATCCGCCCCCAGTAAACCGGCGGTCTATACCGGTTTACTGAGGCAATATTTAGAAAACTTATCTAGAGGATTCACTTCAGCTACGTTGATCGACATGTTTAATTAACAATAGGTTAGATCTGGCCAATCTGCTTATTGTATTCATAAATTAACATGAAGAACTTGCAAGGTGAAGTGTTACTTTGGACATAGCCTTGATGGACCCTAGGAACATGCTGATCAGTGTTGACAGCTGTCTAGGCGGGTTTGCGGTATGAGTTAGCGCTCTCTAGTTCATTATGCGTATGGGCTATTACGGACCAATTAAGGAGGGTAGCTTGCGTATAGATTGTCTACTACCATGGTCGGAGTAGATAGGGTTAGGAGTTGCACCGTAGCTTAAAACTAAATTAAAAGCTCGCTCGATTAATTTAAGGAAATTATGTGGAGAAGTAAATATAAAGATTAACTAATCCAAGTTAGTAGATCGGTGGGAAGAGGGGAGAAATACCACGTTTCTTTCATGTTTATTGTTGGTCAAAGACCATCAATGTCGCTTCTTAGTTAGGTTAGAATCGTTTATACTTAGAGTTGCATTGTCTCTGTGGGATCGACCTTGACTTGCATTTACTATACTACGATGTACCTAGTATTCTTGCTAGTAATATCGACGTTAGTGACTTACACGCGATCAAGATTTTTTGGTGCCGTTGCCGGGGACAATGGCCAAATTTAAGGATAACGTTTTAATCTTGATTAAGAAGTCGTTTTCTTTTAAATTTATTTTATTTTGAGTCTTGAGTCGTTCTGGATCAAACCTGCACCTGTTAATCTGTCAAAATAAGAGATTTTAGGTCCGGTTTACCGAGGTTTACCTCCAGTTTACCGAGACCCAGAAAATCGAATGACAGTCTCTGTTATTCTATGTGTACCTCAGTTGATTTTAGTTAGTAGGTCCGCAACTGTTAGGTTCATCCCCAGCTAAATATTTGTTTTATTTTGTCTCTTTTGCATGAAGTATCCGGACATTTCGGAAATTTAGTCAAGAAAAAGCGATTAAATCTAGACGAGTCAGACACAATGCCTCGTACTGTGTTGAACATCAAACCAATCTCTATGTATCCTGGATCAGAAGCCAGAGAGCAATATGAAGCTGATAAGAAGCGTGTGGAGGAGGAGACTGAAAAGCTTAAACGGGAAGCAGAGGAAAACCTGAAGGAGTACGAGACTTATCGACCAGGTACGTTTCCTATCGAGCTAATTGATATATCGTCCGACTACGACTTTGATGATCCGTAGGAGGATCCGGACACTATGTTCTCAGATTCTGAGGATTACCCGGATTCTGACACGGTAGAAAAGTTAGGAGACCCTGGAGCATTTCGACTCCCAATCTCTATCAATGGTATATCTGTAGGTTTAGGCCTTTGCGATTCCGGTTCAAGTTGTAACATTCTACCTCTATCCTCTGCCAGAAGATTAAGCTTCCGGTCATTATGAATCAAACCTGAACTATGACCTTTGTTGATAGGACTAGAGATATGCATGCCGGTCTGCTGAGGAAGTGCACGATAAAGGCAGGAGGGTTCACTTTTCTAATTGATTTCACGGTTATAGACGTACCAGAGAACCCAAGTGTCCTAGTTTTGTTAGGTAGACCTTTCTTATCGACAAGCAGAGCAATCATGGAATTTGATAATGAGGAGATCACTTTAAGATTGAACGATGATGCAGTATCTTTTAAAATCCTAGAGCCCCTAGATAATAGGTCGGAAGGTTGTAAGATGGCTTATGATTCAGGGAAAGTAGAAATCATGGAGATAGAGAAGGAAGGGCATAGTCAACGAGAGGTTTTAGTGGAAACTATTGAGCAGAAATTCATAAGATTAATGATTAGAGAGTGCGAAGAGAAGGACCACAACAAGGCACTCACGGAAGCTAGTCCTTCCGTGTTGCGTAGTGATGGATTAGAGCTTAAAGTGGAAAATGTGGAATCCTTGGGCATAAAGTTTAAATCTCGACGCAGAGGCATACCTGGTATGCAAGCAAGGAGAGACAGGCATGCTAGGAAGAGAGCTGAGAAGGTTTCTATGGAAAACCGGGAAAAGGCACTCTTAAAGGATATTGATCGACGAGAAGGGAAGTGCATGACGGTTGAAACCTCAAAGATGCGAGTTTGGCGAGTTAAGGCCCCAACTTTTGATTGATTGAAGGGCTGAAGGTAAGTCGAGCTGACGACTTTAAATTCAGAACTATTTCCTTGAACCCTTAGGTATATTAGGAATGAATAAAAGTAGTTGGATGAAGGGACAAGCTTTTTTTCATCCTACCGCACCCTTAGGCTTGAAACCGATCATTGTTGGGAAGGTTTTTTTTTTACTTGTTTTGGATTATGGTGAAGTAGGTTAGGATTGAGTCGGAAATAGCAACAAAAGGAGTAAGAGACTAGTCATTTTGAGGTCAGGATTGAGCAGTGAGTTTAATTGAAGTGTGCAGAGAAGGAGGACAAAGAAATCTGGGGAAAAGAAGCCCCGGTAAACCAAGAGTTACTTCCGGGTTACTGAGCTAAGTTTTTCCGGTTTCTGAGTGTCGGATTAAAAAGCAGAATTTTTAGAGACACGTGGATGTCACACATTGCATCAGAAACCCACCACTCAGCAAAACCATCCCATTTCCCCTATTTTCCACCTTTTCATCATTTTCCACACTCCACCATAACTCCACCTCAATCCCATCAATCACCAACTCAAATCCCTCACCCTAATTACTCCTCTACCCACTATCCCACCAAATCCTTCCACCTTCTATCATTTCTCCTATTTAAACCACCTTTCCAGCACTATTATCATCATCCTCATCAAATATCTTCTTCTCAAATCACCAAAATTCTTCCATTTCTTCTTCTTCTAAAAAAATTTATCACCACCTTATCACCACCACATCTCCACCACACCCAAACCTCTTTTCTTTCATTTCAACAACTAAAACACCACCTCTTCCATCCCTGTTGCTTATTAGTAGTGCTGCTGCAATAGTGAAATGCTACAGTTCTTCATTTTCCAGTATCAGAGCACAGTCCCAGAAAGAAACCTAGAAAATTCAGGCCGGTAAATCGTGGTATAGGTCCGGTTTACCGAGGGTAATTTTTTAGGATTAGCTTCATCATCAGTGCTTGTTATCATTCAGGATGGGTCCTAAGCATAGCGGAACAGCCCATCGTCCAAGTGGTCACCAGTATGTGTATGGAGATGCTAACCCCTTGATAAACGGGGTTGAGCAATTTAATTCTCTTGAGATTTATGAATCATTCCGAGGGCATTGGAATGGAAGACCGGTAGCCCGAGAACGAGGAGTAGCATTGGACGATTGCGGTTCGATCTTGCCACGAGCCCTATAAGTAGAAGACATTTTGGACATGGCTGAGGCACCGACGCGGTTCAATGCTGCGGTGGTAAGGGAATTTTATGCTTATCTTTCGCATAACCCAGGAGCTACATTTACGATGGTCCATGGAGTTAAGGTTGATTTTTCGATTGAGCGGATCAACGAGTATTATGGGGTTCGCAATCCACCAGTGGGCCCAGACGAGTACACATCCTCGACCGATGTTGAAGATCTAGAGAGGATGCAGATGATAGCTGATTACTTTGGGGTGGAATGGAAGCGCAACCCTACAGGAGTCCCCACCATCTTCCTAGAAAATGAATTATCTTGGGATCGGAAGATGGTCAACCGATTTGTTTGTGCCCGTCTTCTACCAACCAAGCATACGGTCTTTGTCACAACGAAGAGGGCGGAGTTGATGTTCTATCTGGAGCAGGGATCTCCAGTCAACATTGGTCTACTGATGCATAGCCGCATAAATAAGATTGCAGGTACGTCTGAGCGGGAGCAGTTGCCATAAGGGCTGATGATTGACATGTTTGCTTTGGAGGACGAGGTCAAAGTTCTCGTCAGTGACGATTGGGAAGACCCTAAGCCGATGATCAGTTCACAGTCGGTTCAACGATTACTGAGACGGGTCGGTCAGAGAGCTAAGAGAGAGCATACTCCGGTCCTCGGAGTACCTCAATCTCAGAGAGCTGTGTTAGAGGAGCATTCGAGAGAAATTGCGAGTCTGCATCGTTGTATGGATAGGATTATAGACTTCTTTGGCATTCCTCCATCGACCCCACCACCTAGGACTACCCCACGTCACGGGGCTTCCTCTTTCGCCGGTACTGCCTCGAGTTCTGCACCACCTCCCGGCTTTGAGCCTAGAGATGACTTGGAGGATTATTATGAGGAGGACTAGTTTTTCTTTCTTTTCATTGTTGTTATTTTCCATTTTTATTTCCTGTCTAGCACGTGTAGCATAATTTTATTAATATAATGATTTTGACGGCTTAAATTGTTTGGAGTTATTTATTTTCTCTTTTACTGCCGCACTTTTATTATACGATTTCTTGTCACCACTATTCTTCTTGGTTTGTTTGAGTTACTTAGCACAGATTATTCGAGGACTACTTACATAAGCCCGATGCGTTCCAAGATGATCCAATTCTTCTTTGGCTCCACCCTTAACGTAGCTAAGTTCCTTTTCATTTTTCATTTTTCATCTTACACATTGGGGACAATGTTTCGTTTAAGGGGGGGGGGTAAGGGACGTCACTTAGCTTCTTAGCATTATATTCCATGAATTATGTGATTATATTGATTCTCTTTGATGCACTGTTCACCAACTAGAATTTGATTCATTTCGACCAAATTTTGAAAATATATGTTATCTTTCATCTTTTTGAGTTAATTGACTTCATTGTTCCACGATTTACAAGTAAAAGTAAGTGCCCACTTCTGAAGTAGTGGCGTATTAAGCGCATATTCTATTATGAGCCACCATTTTAAGCACGTATAACTCAATTTCCTTGGTATGTAGTCGATAGCATATTGCCTTGACTAGAGTTGACCCTGGCTTTATCCCGAATTATGTTCCACCAACGCTTATAAGGGCAAAGGAATTTCGGATTTGGTAGTTTATCAAGAGTGAGTCCGCGAGGATAGATAAATCAATGAGAGTCCACCCGCCAAAAAATAGAAGTGCATTGAAATATATACATCTATATTCTCTTTGGCAAAAATTGAGTCGATGGAGCATAAGACGCACGACTTTTGCATAGACCGATAAACGCGAGCCTAAGAGTAATACTGGGTTCTCGATCCGCCTTCCAGCTAATTTGATTAATAAATAACATGTTCGAGACTGGTTAGTTCGACTACGGGTTGACGTAATGTGAGATTGTCTGCATTACATAGAGGTTGTGAAAGTTATTGCACACACACATTGGCTCATGACATGGATAGTGTTTAATGCGTTACTAATGGATATGAGTGGCATGATCTTGATCTTGAATTTGTGAGGCATAGTTGTTTTAATTAACTTGTATAGTGATCAGAGTGTCGTGTTCTTTTCACATTTTTGCTCGGGACGATCAAAAGCTAAGTGGGGGGTAGTTGATAACGCCCTAAATAGTACCATTAATTATACCCTTATTCACCCCGAATTCTGCTCAAGAGATGATAGATAGGCTCGTTATTATATGGAATATATGTTAAATGCTATGTGCGTGTTCCCAGGATCGTAATTCTGCATCTGTGATATTTTTCGAAGATTTGGTGCTGTTTTGTCTCGTTTTATATGTTTTATAGGATGTACCGAATCCGGAGCATTGGAGAACGGATCTCGATCAAAGAAGCCTGTTGGGCCAAGTAATTAAAGTCCAAGAAGAAGTCCACGGAAGAAAAAGAATAAAAGTCAGCCCGGTTTACCGAGGGGTAGGTCTGGTAAACCGAGGCCGTGAGGAACAAGAAATCGATTCTTCCGCGTTTACTAGGTGGGTTAGGGTTTCTGAGAGTTATAAGTCGGCTATCGTATCTATATAAAGCCGCATATACTGATTATTACATAGGTTTTGATAAGCATTCAATTATATTATATACATTATACAATTTGATGAAATAAAGTTATTCCAAGCTTTTGAGGAGTTATTTCTGGTTTTCACCCCTTCTCTACCATCTCTGGCTTGAGTAGATCGAGCTAGACCTCTATTGTTGAAAGTATGAAGCTTTGAACATTCCTTTTTGTCTTCAATATGGTAGATCTGTTCGTATTTTAGTTAATCTGCATGTTTAACGACCCCATAATTTACTTAGATTTATCGTAATTGAGCAATGTAGATCCATAATTAAGAAAATCCGCCCCGGTAAACCGGCGGTCTATACCGGTTTATCGAGGCAATATTTAGAAAACTTAATCTGGAGGATTCACTTCAGCTACGTTGATCGACAGGTTTAATTAACAGTAGGTTAGATCTGGCCAATCTGCTTATTGTATTCGTAAATTAACACGAAGAACTTTCAAGGTGAAGTGTTAGTTTGGACATAGTCTTGATGGACCCTAGGAATGTGTTGATTAGTGTCGATAGCTGTCTACGCAGGTTTGCGGTATGAGTTAGCCTCGATATCGGCAATTCTAGTTCTTTATGCGTATGGGCTATTACGGACCAATTAAGGAGGGTAGCTTGCGTATAGATTGTCTACTACCATGGTCAGAGTATATAAGGTTAGGAGTTGCACCCGTAGCTTAAAACTAAATTAAAAGCTCGCTCGATTAATTTAAGGAAATTATGTGGGGAAGAAAATATAAATATTGACTAATCCAAGTTAGTAGATCGGTGGGAAGAGGAGGAGAAATACCACGTTTCTTTCATGTTTATTGTTGGTCAAAGACCATCTATGTCGCTTCTTAGTTAGGTTAGAATCATTTATACTTAGAGTTGCATTGTCTCTGGGGGATCGACCTTGACTCGCATTTACTATACTACGGCGATGTACCTAGTATTCTTGCTAGTAATATTGACGTTAGTGACTTACACGCGATCAGACTTCTGTCTGCCTTACGGTGAAAGCCTCCACCTGAAAGTGAGGTTCTTGTAGGTCTAGGTTGTTTTCCACTCATTCCTTCTCACCAGTTATGGCCTTCCTCATGCCTGCAAGAAATGAGGTCCTATAGGATAGCTCGTAGAGGATTTGTAGGTCTTATTCATCTCTCCACTTAGCAGCTTGGTAAAGCCTCATCCGGAAGTGTGGCATCCTGTAGATTCTTTTTATAAGTGCTGTTTCGCCGGACTCGTCCGGCATCTCCATCACTCCTCCCGTCGTGACAACGGTTGTATCACTGCCGTACCTTAAACATTTAACAACAAAAAATTCAACAAAATCACACTAATATCCAAACAAATAAAACCTCACCGTAGCTTGGATAATGAATGACTATACTAATTTCCAATCTTATGTATATGTATACTGTCACAAACGGATTTGCACATGTATGTGTGCAAATGACAAAACTTATAAAAGACCAAACCTCACCCGACACAACTCTTACGTTTATGCACATGTATATGTGTGTGTGTAAATATCGACATTATTTCATATAGGTGCATAAACGTAATAGTCGTGTTTTTTTATAATGAGTCATAACATTTTTTATGAAAAGAGAGATGACACGACAACGTATATCCGTGTGTACACATATGTATATATATATATATATATATATATATATATATATATATATATATATATATATATATATATATATATGTAAAGTTTTACGTAATATTCGTGTCGTGTTCATTTTCATATAAAATGTATTTATATATGTATATACATATATATACATATTTTATATGAAAATGAACCGAACACGACTATTAAGTCCTAACTTGACATGTATATACATATGTATAGAAAAAATAGATAATATATATATGTATATATATGTATAGGTAAATGTTGGACATGTTTTTAGTTTTAATGATGAGTGCCAGACTAGCTGTTATAGAGAAAAGGCAAAAAGATGTCTAGATCAAATGTATAGGTTTATTTAGAGTTTGATCTTTGTATAGGTTTGATCAAACAAGCACTGTATATAGGTCAACAGACTTTATCAGCAGACCTGTCTAGGTCAGTAGAGTGTGTAGGTCAGTAAACTTAATAGAGACCTGCTAAAGACTGAAGGCTGAGGGTTCAGACTCAGTTATTGAAGGCTAAGGGATCAAAATTAGTATTTAAAGTCAAGGATATGGAATCAGAATTTAGGGAAGTCTGTGATGACCTAAACTGATTACATATACCTTGTGTAAAGGTCTAAGTTCCATGTGTTAAGTGATGATTGGAACTTAGTTATGAGCAAAATGGTGTACTCTGACTTCACAATTAAAAAGTTAGATGAGAAGAAGTCCGCTGAAGTGTTATTAAAACACAGCAGACTTAAACCTGCAGACAGATATGTACATCAGCAGACTAATATACTTCAGATATTTGCTGAGTATAATTCTTGATTTGATCAAGGTTACATTGGAAGATTAAAAGGATAATGATGGATTACAAGACTTGATTTTGTCAACAAATAAATTGTCAAGATAAAAGGAACGTTGGAAAGACTTAGAGCTTTATCCAATGGAAACAAGTCAAAGGGTGGACAGACTGAAAACTGACAAAAAGCTGACTGACAGTGTCAGTCCTATGAATAGTGACAAAAAGCAAAGTCAAGATGGAGACAAGACTGAAATGGCTATGTTTGAAATTCAAACATAAGTCACAGGATTCTCACCTATAAATAGAAGACTCCTGATTCAGATACAAGTGATGAACAACAAGATTATAATCCATACGAAGCTATCAAGTTTACAAGAATACCCCGCTGACACACACTGAGCTTAAACTTACTGATCAAGAAATTTCTTCAAGTGTAACCTGCTATCAGGTTACATCAAGTACACACACTTGAAGACATCAAGCTGCTGATCATTTCATCTTGATCAAGCTGCTGACAACTGAATCAATTACTTGATTCAATCTTTCTTTTACAAGAAACCTGTTGAAGACAGAGAAGCACTTAGGTGTCAAGAACTGTTGTTTGTGGTGGAGCAGGTGAAGAGGCAATCCTACCCTTCAAGGACCAGTGGAATACTTTGGAGCAGCAATCCTACCTATTTCAAGTGTTCAGTTTGTGAAGCCATAGTCATTGGTGAAGGACAAACAACTTAGGGATTTTTGTAACTGCAACCTCAAGGATCTCTAGTGAATTTCCTCCAACATCATAAGAGAAGAGTATAATGACATGATTACACCACCTAGAACCACTATAAAATTTGCCTACTTACTTTCTGCATTTAGTATACTGATCACATCAACCTACTGAAACCAGCAAATGAATCACACACTTACATTACTGAGTATCCAATACTTAGTATCATCTTTTAACAACAAGTAGTAAGACTTAATTTAAATATATTCTGCTACAACAAATTCAGTAACCTTAATATTCCACGGACTGCGAGGAACAAAGAGTCTCTCGATAGTCGCGGACTATCGATCGTGTCGAGTTTGTCAACTCTAAAAAGTTTTAAGTGTTAAGTTTATTCACCCCCTCTAAACTTAACCAAAGCCTTTTCAAGGGACCAACAATTGGTATCGAGCAAAGCGATTAGCTTCGTTCGAAGTAATCCTACTTGTTGTGCTTGTGAAAATTCTTTGAAAACTTTTTCAAGTTTCTGATTCTCAAAGCTTTGCATCATGGACAACAACCAGTATGCTAGGACTATGTGATGTGCTCTCTAGATCGTTTTGATGAGTATAAACATCGTATGCAGGCTTACTTAGCTGCAACACATGATGAAATGATGGATGTGCCGACTGATGGACCACTGGAAATCACAAAAGCCATAACTGTGGATAATCAGACTCAGATTGTTCCAACGCCAAAAAGAGAATGGGGTGCTGAAGATAAAAAAGGAGCAAACCTCAACAATATTTCTACTGATATCATCTACAGAACCTTGGATAGAAATATGTATATGAAAGTGAAGGATTGCAAGACTGCAAAGGAACTTTGGGAAAAATTACAACTGATATGTGAAAGCACTGATGTTATCAAGAAAAACAAGGTCAGTGTGGCCAAAAAGAAGTTCCAAGATTTCAAAATGAAATCAAATGAAACCATTGAACAAATGGAGTCAAGATTCAATGCTATCTTGGATGAACTCACCCTACTGAATGTAGTGTACACAAAGGAAGAGATCAATACAATAATTTTGGAAGCCTTACCAGCAAAAGAAGTTTGAGAAATGAAGGTTACTGCCATAGAAGAGTCCAAAAGACTACATGAAGAGGACACCTTCAAATTATTTTTAGATCTCAAAACCTATGAATTTAGTAAGAAACTTATTCCTGACACAGAAAAGGAAGAACCAAGTACTACTGCATTTGCTGCTGCACACAAAGAAGAACCATCAGGTGCTCAAGATGATCTTCTGGATGAAATGCAAGAGTAAATAGCCCTACTGAGCAAGAAAATCAGAATGATGAAAACATGAAGGGGTTCTCCAAGGAATTTCACCAAGAAATCAAGTGAAAATAAAAAGGAAGAATCCAAGAAAGACAATGATTACTTGTGCTTTCATTGCAAGAAACCAGGACACTTCAAACCTGACTGTCCTGACTTGAAACAAAAGAATGAACTTGATTATCTATGCTTCAATTGCAATAAACCTGGATATTTCAGACCTGATTGTCCAGACCTACTGAAGAACAAGAGTCAGCAAAGAAGATCTGGCAGGAAAGCCTTAGTTGCTGATGATGAATAAGGATATGAAGTTGAATCAGAAAAAGGAAATGAATCTGATGATACAGCACTTATTGCACACATGGAAGATTATGCATTAATGGCCAATATGGATGAGACTGAGGAGGTATACAATTCTTTATCTATAAATACTCCTGCTGAAAGTGACAGTGAATCTACTTGTAGTTCAAATCCTAAAAATCCTGACAATGAAGAAACTTTGGATGCCATCCTTAATCAACTGAGGAAAATACAATCTGGTTATGAGACTGTGAAGGCTGAAAAAGAAGCTCTTCAAGCAGAAGTTCAAAGATTAAATGCTGAACTAAGAATTCTCAAATGAAAGGAAAAAGATTATGAACAGATTCAACATAAGTCTGTTGTACATTCAGTGGCTGCTGAATCTGCTGCACAATCTAGTTCCACCACTACATTCAAATCTGGAAAGCCTTATGGTGATAGAACAGGCCTTGGATTTGAGACTCAACAATATACTAAGAGTGGATCCAGTAAGGCTACTGAACCTAGTACCAGAATTGGTCCTAAGTTTGTACCTGCATAAGATCCAACTCCCAAAAAGGTTGCTAAGGCAGTATAGCCTACTGAGAAGACTTCAAAGAAGCAAAATCAGAAATCTAAATGGACAACAGTACCTAACAAAAGATGTAAATACAAAGGTAGGACTGCTGGACCTTCTAGATCTGCTGATAGTAGACCTGCTGCAAAGTCTGCTGGACCACAAAAGGGCAAAAATCTGAAATATTCCAAGGATAAGAATCATAAACCTAAAAATGTTAATCATTCAAGGGATACTTATCTCAGGGGGAAAGGTAGATTGTTCCCTACTGATGAAGATTGTAATGCTCCTGCCCCAACTGCTAGAAACAATAGACATAACCATAATGCTAGGCCTAGACCTCAGCAGTGGAATCAGCAGAGGACTCAGCAGAGGACTTATACAAGACCTCAGCAGGGACCTCAACAGACTCTATATTATAGGGTTGTTCCCAACAGACAACAACCCAATGGTTATGCTAATGCTTCTAACAATGGAAATCACTTCAAACAGCAATATATACCAAAAGGCCAGCAATCATATGTGAAACCTACACAACCAAATGTTAGATCTTATGGAAATGTGGGATACATATATGAACAAAAGTGTAATGCTTTTCAAAGAAGACCTTATGGAAATTTGCCAAGGGTCATGCTTACCACTGACCACTATGGACCCAAACAGTTTTGGGTACCTAAAATTCATTAACTTTGTTTTGTAGGGTGTTTGGTACTTTGACAGTGGACGTTCCAGACATATGACAAAGAATAAGCACTGTTTATCAAACTATGTGGAAAAGGATGGTCCAAGAGTGAATTTTGGAAACAAGAATACACCAGGATATACAAGAGGATATGGAACACTGGTAAGGAATGGACTAACTACCATAAATGTTGCCTTTGTGGTAGGACTGGACTCCAACCTACTGAGCACTGGACAATTTTGTGACATGGGTTTCAAGGTCACTTTTGACAAAGGCTACTGTATTGTCATTAGTGAAAGAGGTGAACAAGTTGTGTTGGCTGGAAGAAGACAACAAAATATGTATGTTGTGGATTCGTCTATTGTTGTTCCAGAGACATGCCTGATTGTGTATACCAAGTCAGAACTAAATTGGTTATGGCATAAAAAGTTGAATCATCTCAATTTTGATGATATCAATCAGTTGGTGAAAAAGAAATTGGTGATTGGTTTACTTGAGATCACATTCAAAAAGGATAGAATATGTGATGCATGTCAGCAAGGTAAACAAACAAAGTCAAGCTTCAAGTCAAAGACTAAATAATCAACAAAGAGAGTTTTGGAGCTGATGCATATGGATTTATTTGGACCAGTGATACCTATAAGTTTAACGGGAAAGAAGTACACTCTGGTAGTTGTGGATGATTATTCAAGATACACTTGGGTGATATTTATGAACAAGAAGAGTGAAACACTTCAAAAGATGCCTGAACTTTTGAAGAGATTGCAAAATGAGAAAAGTTTGACAGTAGTGAAGATCATATTAGACAAGGGTACTGAGTTTCTCAATAAAGTCATAAGAGAATATTGTGAACAGAATAGTGTTCTGCATCAATTAGCAGCTGCTGGAACACCTCAGCAAAATGGGGTTGCTAAAAGGAGAAACAGGACTTTGAAAGAAGCAGGAAGGACTATGATTTGTGAAGCATTGCTACCTGAAAGATATTGGGCTGAAGCAATCAATACAACATGCTATACACAAAATAGGACCTCAGTGAACAGAAAGCTGCTGAAGACACCGTATGAGATATGGAATGGAAGAAAACCAAATATATCTTATTTTTCCATCCATTTGGAAGCAAATGTTTTATTTTGAATCATAAGGAACAATTAATGACTTTCCAACCATAATCAGATGAAGGAATCTTTTTAGGATATTCTTCAGTCAGCAAGGCATCCAGGGTACTGAACAAAAGAACTTTGAAACATGAAGAATCAATACATGTTGTATTTGATGAACCTAAGTTCACTGGAATGGAAGATGAAGTTTCAGAACCTGCTGAGAATCTCCAAGTCACTGATCCAGAATATGTTGATGTTTTGGAAAAGATATATGACTTAAAGGTTTCTGATTCTGCCCCTGCTGAAGAACCTGCTGGTAACACCACTGATGCAACAACAAATGCAGTTCAAGGATTTGCTGATCCCCCCACTGAAGCAACAGCAGAGCCTACTGAAGATGAAACTCATGTAAATCAAACAAATCATGATTTACAATGGTTAAAGGATAATCCTGCTGAACAAGTAATTGGTAATATACAGCAAGGTATAAGGACTAAAAGACAATTGGAAGCAATGTTTACTTGTTTTCTATCTCAAATGGAACCTAAAGTTGTTGAAGAAGCAATTTCTGATCCAGATTGGATAATTTCTATACAAGAAGAATTAAATGAGTTTGAAAGAAAGCAAGTTTGGACACTAGTAGAAAGGCCTAGTCATGCAAATATAATTGGAACAAAATGGGTATACAGAAATAAATTGGATGAATCCGGAACCATTGTTAGAAACAAGGCTAGACTAGTGGAAAAGGCTATTCTCAAGCAGAAGGAATATATTTGGATGAGACATATGCCCCATTTGCAAGATTGGAAGCTATAAGATTATTTTTGACATATGCTGCACATAAAAACTTCAAAGTATACCAGATGGATGTCAAAAGTGCATTATTGAATGGCATTTTGGAAGAAGAGGTTTATGTTCAGCAACCTCCTGGTTTTGAAGTTAAATATCAAGAAGATAAATTGTATAGACTCAACAAGGCACTTTATGGTTTGAAACAAGCACCAAGAGCATGGTATGAAACCATATCTCAATTCTTGGTGAACAATGGTTTTACCAAAGGTACCATTGACAAGACTCTTTTCAGAATCAATGAAGGGGACAACACCCTGCTGGTACAGATTTATGTGGATGACATAATTTTTGGTTCTGAAAATGAAGTGTTGTGTGAAAAGTTTGCTAATCTCATGAAAAGCAAGTTCCAAATGAGTATGATGGGAGAAATGAACTACTTTTTGGGATTACAAGTTAAACAGATGAAAGATGGAATCTTCATTCATCAAACTATGTATACTAAGGAGCTGTTAAAGAAGTTTGGTATGGAAAATAGCACCAAAGTATCAACTCCTATGAGTACAAACATCAGATTGGATGAAGATAAAGAAGGCAAAGATGTTGATCAGACCTTATACAGAAGGATGATAGGCAGTCTGATGTACCTCACTGCCAGCAGACGATATATCCTTTGTAGTAGGTGTTTGTGCAAAATTTCAATCAAAACCAAAGGAAAGTCACTTAGCTGTAGTCAAAAGGATTCTCAAGTATCTAAAAGAGACTTTGGGAGTAGGGATATGGTATTCAAAATATGGAAGTTTCAAAGTTATATCCTACTCAGATTCTGATTATGCTGGATGCAAGATTGATAGAAAAAGCACCACAGGAACTTGTTAGTTAATAGGAAATAGACTTGTTTCTTGGTTTAGTAAGAAACAAAATTCAATATCCACTTCCACTGCTGAAGCTGAATACATTGCTGTTGGAAGTTGATGTGCACAAACACTGTGGTTGAGACAACAATTACGGGATTATGGGATTGATGAAAGAGAAATTCCTATAATGTGTGATAACATAAGTGCAATTGAAAATCCTGTTTTGCACTAAAAAACCAAGCACATTGATATGAGACATCATTTTACAAGAGATCATGTGGAAAAGAAAGATGTGGTGGTTCTTTACATCCATACCGAAGATCAACTTGCTGACATCTTTACAAAACCATTGGATAGTGAAAGATTTGCTAAGTTAAGAACAGAACTTGGCATCATGAAAGTTGAAAGATAGATTGAATGATCAGCAGAGTACTAGAATTCACCAAGGGGATTAGTCTTTGCCCTGTAAGGTGCGCTCACTTGGCAGATTAGTCAATGGTATCAACAATTCCATGTACCTAATTAGTTTGGACAATTGAGAAAATGAAGTTGCCAAGGGGATTGGTCTTTGTCCTGTTGGGTGAGCTCACTTGACAGATCAGTCATTGGTATTAAACTTCATCTTGTATTATCATTTGGACAAAACAAGAATGTATCAAGATCAGCAGAGTAACTTTGTCAGCAGGGTGCTGAGCCATTGTTGTCAATAGGCTGTTGAGTAAACTCTACTGAAGACCAAGTATGCTGGAGTATACGTTACAAGACAGTCAAACTTTAATGAAAGTCAACAGTAAACGGATATTATTCTTATCCATTATAACTGCGGTTACAATATCCAACGGTTACAACTCTGTATGGGATAAGTTAGTGGGACATGTGGCAACATCACATTCATTCCAAGATTAATCGTGGTTAAATGCTACAGTACGTGTACAGTACTTGTCTGACGGTTATCACCCACTTTCTTTCCTTATATATACAGACATACACACAAATGTTACATACAACCTTCAGATTGATTTTCTCTAAAAATATACAGTGTGAACACATATTTGCAAGTTTTATTCTTCATCTTTTTCAATCTATACAATTGCGGATAAATGAGATGTTCATATTGGAACAAGCCAAAGTGTTAGAGGATTTGTTACTGATGCTAACAAGACAGAGCTAGCCATGAACATTGGTAGAAGAATAAGGAGATATGAAGGACTGGGAGTTGTTCTAAATATGAGATTAGATAGCATCTCATACACCAATGTTGTTAACTTCTGGAAGAACATAGTGATAAAGAATGATAGAGAGGCATTTACTACAACTGTAAATGCACATCAGATTGAAATCACATCAGATCTCTGAGGGAAGTGTTCGGATTTGGACCTGGAAATGGTGCTCCTACAAATCCTGAATCAATGCAGTTGGCAAGACTTGAGTTTTTTGATTCAATCAAGACAAACAAGTCCATACCATCAACACTGAGTATCAATGTGAAGCATATTGGATTGGAGTATAACCTGTTGAGCAAGGTTATATCCAAGAATGTTCTTGGATTTAGTGGAAGCCTTGATACTCTATTGGGACCAAAATAGACCTGCTGATTATTATGTGCAAGAGTATGAAATTTGATTGGGCCGGATTCTTTGTCCAATATATGAAGAGAGTGGTGACAGAGGATAGAGATGGAACAAGGAAGTCCAAGACTAAACCATTAGGTTTGATGATACAGGCCATGCTGACTCACTTGCAGATTGTTGATGTGGCACCTGCAAAAATCAACAAGTCTAGATACAAACCAGAAATAAATGAGCCTATCCCTGGTTTGGATGATGAGAAGAAGGAGATGATGAAAGAACTGAGAGTGATGATGATGGTGATGATGATTGTACGGGTGGACAAGAACAGAGGACCAAGGCCAAGAATGATGTGCAACCTGCTGCACAAAAGAAAACCGTGAGAAAAGGAAAGCTGGTGATGCCAGAAAGATCACTGAGCTTTTAAAGCCTAAAAAGATAAGGCAGCCACCAGTAAACATTGCTGAGTCTACTGAGGCTCAAGTTGAAGTTGAGGCTACTGAGCCTACTGAAGTTGTTAAGAAAACTCCTGCTGAGATCTTAAGAGAATAACAAAAAGAAGATAGGAGAAAAAGGAAAGCTGCTAGCAAAGAGCAGTTGGAAAAAGAATTTTTTGAAGCGGAGCAACAACCTGCAAAAAGAAGAAAATAGGTTGCCAAAAAGAGAGTCCATGGAAAGGGCAAAGAACTGAGGGTTTGGGATATATATTATATTTATCTTATATTTAAAATAAGGATTAATCTAATAATTATCTCTTAATTATTAAATCATTGGAGGACAATGATTACTCTCTTATATAAAAAGAGTTCTCCCAAGCCAAATCACACATGACAAATTTCGAATTATTGGGAGTATTATAGCCTAGAATTTTCGGCTATAATACTAGGGTTTCGAGTTGGGATAATCCTCGGGATTATTCCGGTAGCATATCGAGGAGGTCCGCTGGCTTGAAACACCATCCACCTGGTGTTGCTTGGAGACACATGTTGGAAGACTTTGGCTTCTCAACTAGGATCTCAACTAGCTTGGATTGACTTTTTGTTCTTGGCGTTTTTGCACCATAAAAAGGTTGGTAATCTTAACCCCCTCATAGGTTTAGATCTATTGTATTTATGTATTTTAATTGTTTAGATCTAGATCTTGTACTTTCCGTTGCGTAATCGGGTGGATCTTGATCCATCCAGTGATATTACATCCTACAAGTGGTATCAGAGCCTTTGATCTATCAATCAAAGTATGTGAATTTTAGATCTAGGAGTGGAAAAAGCATGTTTAGATTGTTTTTTGTTTTCGTTTTTAATTTAGTTAAATTCTAAAATTTCTTTGATATATGCCTTGTGATTGTTGTGGTTGAAGAGATGGATTGGGGTTGATATTTTTTACTCATTAGATCTATTGTAAATTCATATAAATTCGTTTATATGAGTATAGGAAATTTTGTAATTTTAGTTTCCTAGAAGTAGATCTGTTTTGTTGTTGTTCGGTTTTTTATTTATTCCTGGAGATTAATCCGTTGAAACGACAATCCCTCCAGTCAGAATAATTAATAAAAGTTGGAGAACAGGCTTTCAAAATTTCGTGTCGATCGGAGTCCATCTCGATGTCCAATAGTTGCAATGAAGTTGCTGCTGTGTCGAAAAGCACTGCAGCCCCAGCTGTCGGTTCGTCGAATTTCTGGAAGAGATTGGACCGTTGAAACGAAGATCCAACCGTTCAGATTGAAGTAGGAGGAGTGAAGAACAAGTTCAAAAAGTTTCGTGACGATCAAAGTTCGTTTTGATGTCCGATCGTCGATAAAATGCGGCAGCTGCAGATTAGATAATAGTAAACCCTAGTTAGGGTTTGTTTTTTTTTTAATAGGTTAGATACGGGGGTACCAACGATCTATCTCGGTGTTTATTTTTCCGTATCTTTTTCGTGTATGATCGAAATTATGTGATAGGAACCGGAAAATTTCCATGACATGCATCATATCATGATTCCACTCCAATGCATACATGTAGCTAGTTTATTTCGAATAAATTAGGCATGTATAACTCGTATAATTAGTTAGAAAGATTTTTTAATTAATATGTGGTAGTTAATTAATTAAGTAACTGATCATTAAAACCGAGGAACCGGGTTTCGTCAATTGTTACGATTTTAGTGATGGATTCTCGGTGAATCCCACTTAGATAAATCGTTGAGTTTTCGGTGAACCTACCTTAAACAGAAACGAGATTACGCTTTGGTTGACAACATAGAAATCGGAAAATCTTAGTACATGGGTTCGGAAATGGTCCAACCATGGTTGGGCGAGTTCAACCGAGCTTCGGCTCAATCGACTCCCCTCCACGTGTGATGTACGTTACAGTAGTTCGACAAGACTTAGCATAGCCGATAAGCCTTCGGGCTAAACGGGGCTTCTCTTGCCAGACTGGCCTGAACTGTCACATATGTTCGGTGTAGGCTTGCCTACATAACCGACCCTGTTCGGAATACTTTGATTTATTGTTTCTTATTGTCAAGACCGAAACCGTAATTAGTAAACCCACCACCTTTTCAAATAATTGAGTGGGAGCGGGGAAGGCGACAGCCAACCCCACTGCCTCTACTATAGATGCAAGCACGTGAGATAAGGGTGACGCCTCCGGCCCCCTAAGGATGGTGTTCAACCCTATCAAAATTCAAGGCTTGGTCTCCGAAAGGATAGGATTTCGGGTACTCGTTGGGTCACTGTCCGACCCTAAAGGCGGCATACTCGGGGCGTACTTTGAGATCTGATATAGTAGGTCACACTCTTTATGGATATTTTCGAAATATCTAGGCTAGAAAAAGGAAGGTAATAAATGATTAAGGCCCGGGATGTCTGATTCCCGTGAGATGTTCGATTCTCGAAGCTTAATCATTGAGAGAGATTGTCTCAGTTTAACCGTCATCGTGCTGATACCGACCCTAAAGGCGGCGGTACGATGCGAGGTTAAATCCTTGGAATGGTAGGATAGACTTTAAACAAGTTTATTATTCCTTAAATAAAAATCTAGTAGTGAAATTTTAATTTTGAATTTAAGTTTCTGTCATATTTTTTACAACTAAATCTCTAGGCTACTAAACTGTTAGTAATAGGACTTCATTAAAAATATGGAAAGTAACAAGTACGTTGTAATTATCAAAAGAATGCAGTTAATTTTTCAGAAGAGATTTTTCTCTTGAGCCTTTAAAAACTAAAGTGACATAGTATAGGTATGTCACGGATGTCACTCGTGCTGAACGAGAGACGACCATACTTAGTTTACAAAAGATGATATAGGACCATCAGATAAATTCATTTAGTGAATTTTAAAAGGTGTAATTACACAACAAATTTCTAAATTGAAAAAATTGGAAAATCATATACATAAGGCATTGCTAGTTAGACAGTATTTGGAACCGATAAACTGGTGGGAGCCTTAGTCTTATGATTTGTTGTTTTTTCTGAATCATTAGAAATGTGTAATAGACTGCACATGAGTTTCTCCATTTATCGGAAAAACAAGAATAAAGCGTTACTAGTTAGACAGTATTTGGAACTGATAAACTAGCAGGAGCTTAGTTCTGGAGATTTTATAATCTTTCAAACATCATGAACAAGGCATTGCTAGTTAGACATTATTTGGAACTGATAAACTAGTGGGAGCTTAGTTCTGGGGATTTTCTAATCTTTGAAAAATCATAAATACAAAGTGTTGCTAGTTAGACGGTATTTGGAACCGATAAACTAGTGGGAGCTTTGGTCTTATGATTTGACGATTAAAAAAATCGATAGTCCAAGCAAGTAACACTGAACATCCCACAGTTCAAGAGTAGTGTCTACTCAAACGAACTGCTTGTTCAAGACTGTTTCCATCTAAGGAAAGTCGAGAATGGGAAAGAATGTTTATACGTGTTAGTCATCTAAACTAAGTAGTTTTAAGGCTAAACCGGAAAATTAATAAATTGGAAATTAGAGGATAAGGAAAGTGATTTCGGATCACTGACCAATGCATCCTTAGAAATTTTCTCGAAAGCTAAAGTTCTTTGGAAGAACTAGGTAGCTTTGCATTAAACGACGTGTGTTTGAAGAAGCCAAATGCCAGTTCCAGCTCTCCAAACGTGCGTTTGGACCAGTTTTCTACAGATTTTTCCCCAACTATAAATACCCCCCTTAGACTATTTCTTAAAAATCAATTACTTTCTTAGCAAAACTCTACCCTTTTCTTAGCTCGATTTTTGTAATAGCTTAGAATACTTCATCTTAGTGTACATCAACATTATCTTAGCTTAATATTTCCATTTCTTAGCTTAGATTTCCATTCCAAACACTAAGAGGCCACCTTTTAATTACTTCTCTATTTTGTACTTTTTGGATCCAATCTCGAATTTCTGCAAATTAATGGTAATTTTCTCCTTTTCTTTGCTTGTTATGACTCTTATTTACTGTATTGTGTACTAGTGTAATGAGTAGCTAAGTCCTTTTCATAGTCGAATCATGTGAAATTTAGTGAAATCACCCTTTGGGTGATGAAATTGGGAGTGGGTAGTGCTTTTTATTGTTGTATCTTGCACGTTTCACGTCTTAGAACTTGTTATAACGGATTTGGGCTAGATTGATCACCTAGGTCAAAATCACACACATCACTCTTGAGAGTTGTTCAGATGGAGGGGTGTGGGAAAAGGGTTCTAAGATCATTGCATATAGTGAGGTCACTCGTTTTAACGTTTAAGCGGCTCTAGTGCATAACATGTCTTGTTAGTGGGTCTTCTTTCGGGAAGGGTAGTTAGCTTGGCATAAGGTGTTAGGAGAGAGTTGTTCAGACCTTAGCATCGAGATTAGGAGTTAGCACCCGTGAAATTGAATGCGAGAATTCGTTTGTTATAATGCACACTCCCGGTTTTGTCTATCCTTGGGGTTGAAACTAGCTATTTTGATCATGGTTCGGCTATGTCCCTTAATCAATCTTTAAAACTTAGTAGTTTAATCTTCTTTCTTTCTTTTTTATCATTAGACTTGTTAGTATAAATCACTTTAGTGTCGTTGTAGTAAACAAACACTTTAAAAAGATTGATCACCTAGACTAAGTAACACGTTCACTTTGGTACTCACGAACACTTTTCCCTTGGGTTCGACCTCGTACTCCTGTAGCTATTCTAGCAATCAACCCGGTACACTGCCGGTTAGAGAGTTAAAATAAAATAGACAACGGGCAGTTATTTCAGATAGACTAGTGGGAGTGATATAAGGAAATGAATCTCGGATTCAATTCTTGAGTATCACAGAAAATTCATTTTCTGTTTTCGGATTCGTTGGAACAAACGTATTCATTTTCAATAGGATAATTTGTTTGTCTTATTGACGATGAATATAATATTCGTAGCACGAATCCAAGACTCGGACTTTTGTTTGATAAAGTCAGAACCACTAAGCATTGCTGAAAAGGTATTAGTAACACATCTTAAAATATATAAACGCAAATGGTTTCCATATTTAGATAAACACTTCTTCACTCTATTAATTAGTGCATATTCCCTAACGACAAGATCTGTAGACTAGCTTAGGGTGATTCCTATCTCCCAGTCAAAGGAACCATGTCTCAAAGGAACAATGCCTAAGTTTCCTTTCAATTGGGAAAGGGTAATAGATTTAAAGAAGTAGCATAGCTTGTTCATAACAACCTTCGGGGTCATATGAAAGGTACAAGCTAGTGGGATCTTTTGAAGTAGTGACATCTTGTCTGACAACTATTCGAGACTCCGGTAAGTTTATCCAAAATATTTGGAGGAAATCTCTTATTTCACCAGAGATAGAGTATTCCATACTCAGAAATAGGTTATTGCGTAGTCTTCGGGATTGATGCTCGGCCTGCCTCCCAGTGAAATGTTTTCACTAAGGGATACACCATAAATTTGCCTTATATAGTTATTGATGTGCCACGATACTCTGCTTAACTCATTTAAGATATTAGTTGCAAAATAACGGTTTACGTTGAAATGAACAACCGAGAAGTCTACCTAGAAGATGCCTACACATTTGTGGATACGGAGTGATTTCGGTTCACCCCACTTCCGCAAATATAGACATTTAGCACTTAGTGCTTGAAGGGAGGACTGGAAATTTTGACACGTTCAGAGCGTGAAATATCTTAATACATTGAGTAAAGGTTGATTATAAAACTCGTAAAGTCAGAGAATGATGGTTATACTGTCAAACACGGTCTGATAGAGTCTATAAATCACAGCTTTGGATCTTGAAGTATTTATACTCAAGGTGTTACTAACTGATTTGTTCGGTCCACATCCAACACCGGTAGTTGGTGATAATACTAATAAAAACTACTAAACTAGATCAGTATATCAAACCACCCCGAACGCAGTGGGAGTATGGTTTGTCCATTACCCATTGCAGGACCTTACGGTCTATAGGGTAGATTGATGACCTATAGTCCTTCGTGGGCTGTATAGGATCCTGATCATAGATGTTGGTTTAAAAGCCATAACCCTGTGAATGGAGTTTGATACTCCAGTTCTGTTGAAAATCTTATAGAAACACCTGAGTATCTCAGGCCCAGTGGGAGTAATTGGAACTACACGGAGAAGATTTGAATGAATAGGAAAGTTTAACTTTCAACGCAAAGCTGAGTAATTTAGGGGTGATTCCTTAAAAGAAAGAGAGTTAACCGGACCGTGATCTCTCTTACCACTCAGTCTTGCTTGATTTCGTCAGAAAGCGGGAAATAGGGGTAATTCCCTAAGATTTCCTTGTCGAACAACGGAATCTGAACTCATTCAGAACAGAAGGGTCTTAGCAAAGAACAAATAACGGATTTGTTACAAAGCAGAAAATAGGGGTGATTCCCGAAGACCTTTTTGCGAGACTAACAGTATCTTAATTTATTCAGATAGAACCTTTGGTAGGGGTCCTGCCACAGCTTATATCCTTTGAGGATTAAAGCAAACCTCTAGGTCATTTCAAAGTCATATATTTTAAATATGTGGACTTGACCAGAATATTGATAAGTCTTTCGTAGAATGGGCTTCGATATTAGTAATGTAGTATGTAGATTAGTGTTTGTGAATGGTAACACTGAAACAGTTGGAAACAACATGGGTGTGTTATCTGAAGTCAGAGTCTGACATGCCATCGGGATTCATTAATCACTTGCCTTTCGTGCAAGTGGGAGATTGTTAGGTGTAGTGCCCGAAAGACAATTATATAATTGTTTTATGACAGAATTAATAATTCATCTTATTATATGCATGTATGCTCATAATTAAGACACTACTGAAAACCCTA
The DNA here is from genome assembly GCA_036785695.1 of Gentiana straminea. NCBI lineage: Eukaryota > Viridiplantae > Streptophyta > Magnoliopsida > Gentianales > Gentianaceae > Gentiana > Gentiana straminea. Next base: position 10,169,134 of record JAVUPR010000265.1, read on the forward strand.
AGTACCTCGTTTATGTAATCACGTAACTCAGTGTATGGCTATACACAAGAGGATTGAGTTAGTGAGATGTACATAAAAATTAACTTAGTCCGTAGCGTTTATTAATCTGAGTATGGGTCTCAAGATTAATTTGCTAATAATGTGCCCAGAACACTTTAGGTGTGACAGTCTTATCCGGACTATCGGTAATAGGGTACCTAGTGGGGCATTTATATATGATGATAATCATATAGGGCTGGACCGATTTGATTTGAGTTCTCGATATAATTCCGTGATCGAGAAGTCTTATCGAATCATAAGATGATCATATATGGATTAATCTCAATCCTGAAGTGATCAAAGACGACTGCTTAGACTAGGGTAGAGTTTGATGTGTTAGTAAGGATCACTTCGTAGTGTGTGGTCCAACACTTCTCGTTGGCTCTATTCTGGAATGAGTGAGTAGTTTGTGCTATCACATATATGGAATCCATTCCTTCCCTCGGGAAGTAGACAGATAGTTCCCTTATTTGTTAATCCTAGAAACTGATCGATGGCACCAGTTCACAAAATATTAGTTATGAACTAATTGATCACTAGGGGTTAATGGTAAATAAGGATAAGATGTTTCGAGAAGGGTCTATGGAGATATCCCGAATCAAAATGAACAGTCTATGGAGGATTTATCCGTATGTAATGATTATATCAGTGGACACCTTATAACTCATAGTTGAGTGTAAGTTATCTATATTTGGCAGAGTTCAGTTGTGGGTTTATGGTGGTGTAATCCCGGAATTAATAGATTGAATATAATTGTTTCAAGGAATGAATCCTTTCGATCGAAAATAATTGTTCCGGTGTATTTTTTAAATTATTGGTAAAACAAAATGTCTCTCATTATAATTTTTTTTAAATTATTGTAGATACTGAATATGGGTCTATGGTCCCCGACGTGGCTCCTAACATGCATATGTTTTCTCGTCGTTTCACCTCAATTATAATTAAATAGTTGGATTGGACTATTTAATTGATATGTGGATTAATTGTTTAGTTGGACTAGATAATTAAATACATGGAAAAGAAATTTTTCGTGGACTCGGCCCAAGTGTGTGAAATGCGTGGAGGACCTAATATATTAGGGTATTGGCCGCATTTTTGTATTATTATTTAATTAGAGAGAAATTAGTTTTCTTGGATAATTATTTAATATATGATTTAATCATTTATTTGTTAAGTGATAAATCATGGAATATTAGATAATATATTTATTTATCCTAATTTGTTTGGGATATATATTATTTTTATCTTATATTTAAAATAAAGATTAATCTAATAATTATCTCTTAATTATTAAATCCTTGGAGGACAAGGATTATTCTCCTATATAAAGAGTCTCCCAAGCCAAATCACACATGACAAATTTTGAATTATTGGGAGTATTATAGCCTAGAATTTTCGGCTATAATACTAGGGTTTCGAGTTGGGATAATCCTCAGGATTATTCCGGTAGCATATCGAGGAGGTCCGGCGGCTTGAAACACAATCCACCTGGTGTTGCTTGGAGAGACACGTTGGAAGACTTTGGCTTCTCAACTAGGATCTCAACTAGCTTGGATTGACTTTTTGTTATTGGCGTTTTTGCACCATAAAAAGGTTGGTAATCTTAACCCCCTCGTAGGTTTAGATCTATTGTATTTATGTATTTTGATTGTTTAGATCTAGATCTTGTACTTTCCGCTGCGTAATCGGGTGGATCTTGATCCATCCGGTGATATTACATCCTACAGTATGCCGGTTAGGGCTAGTGTATTTAATTTATGGATATCTTTTAGGTTGGAATGACAATCTTGGAATCCCAAAACATATATTCTACCTTGTTGAAGATTTGGAACGTGTAGAAGATTTTGCATGGGGGGAGTACTTGTGGCTAATTACTTACGACAAGATAGCACATCTCATGTTGATTGTTAAACGCTTTAGTCAACAACCGGAGGATAAAAACAATCACAAGCCATCAGTTGAGGGGTGGGCACCTGGGTTTATCAACTGGGCTTATGAACTTTTCCCCCGTTTGCAAAAAACCGATCCTCCTTTTTGTAATCGTATAAGCCCCGAGGCCATTCCTCGGATGTTGAGATGAGACCCTGCCAATAGTACACCACGTGGACCCATGATGGGAAAGAAATTTATGCATGAGGTAATATTCATGTATTCCATTTAATAACATGCATTTAAGATTATGTCAATAGCATGATTAAAGATTCTTTTAAATGTGTTGATTGTTTTTTTTTCTACAGGTCAGAATGAATAATGGTATGGTGGCCGAGAATGGAGAAGTAGTATTACTATGTCGGCTCGGGCTATCTGAAGAGCAAATTTCACCTCCCCCACATGTTTTTCCAAAACCTCCCCAACAGCCGCCCAAAGAACTCCTCTCACGGCCTGAGGCCCCTGCAGCTCGTGGGAAGCGTAAAGGGGATAAATCTTCTCAGATTGCCATGATTGCGGGTACTAGTCGATCCAATGTTCCTCGTGTTGACCATAATGATGCACCTGTTGGAAGTAGCTCCCGAAAGACAATTTATGTAATTGTTTTTATAATTAATAAATGACAGATTTATTCTCATATTATTATTTTCTTTGTGCTTATATTTAATACACTGCTGAAACTCTAAGTCGTATAATATGTAGCCATATAACTTAGTGTGTGTCACACATGAGGATTAAGTTTATGGTGATACACTTGAACTAGTAGTCCATGGTGAACTTAATCAAAGTATGTGGTCTATTGATTAAACCACAATTAATGCGCTCAGAACACTTTGTGGTGTGACCGTCTTATCCGGACCGTTGATATTGGTTATCTAAGTGGGGCATTTATATATGATGTAGTCATATAGGACTGGACCGATTTAATCTGCGTTTCTCATATAATTCCGTGATTGAGAAATCTTATTAAATCACAAGATGATCATATATGGATTAACCTTAATCCTGAAGTGATTGCATACTCCTACTTGTTTCAGGATAGGGTTTGATGTGTTCGTTATGGATCGCTAAGAGGCGTGGTCCGAATCACTTTCATGTTGGAACTATTCTGGAATGAGTGAGGAGTGTGTGTCTCACATATACGGAATCCATTCCTTTCTACGGGAAGTAGAAAGACAATCCCCTTATTTGTTAATTTTAGAAACTGATCGATACCGGGAGTTCGTATTGGTTATGAACTAATTGATCACTAGTGGGTTAATGGTAAATAAGGATGAGATGTAATGAAGAGGGTTTACGAAAATATTCCCGCCTCATTACGTATAGTCTATGGAGGGTTAGTCTGCATGTAATGATTATATCAATGGACACTTATCGACTCGACGTTTTGAGAATAAGTTATATCTTTAATCGATAGAGTTCAGTTTATGATTTATGGTGGCGTAATTCTGGAATTAATAAGGTGAGTAGGAATATTCTGTACGATGAATATTTTATTCAATTTATTGTAGCTACTGGTTATAGGTCCATGGTCCCCGGCTTGGCTCCTAACACGCGAGTGTTTTCTCGTTTTATGGAACCTTGAGAATAAATTAAATAGTTGGTCTATTTAATGAATATGCAATATTATTTATTTAGTAAATAATATGTAAAATAGAAAAGACATTTTCAATTAAAAATGATGATAAAGGTGGCGCCCCATATTGTGATAAAGTTGGGAAAAGAAATTTTTCTAGATTATGTCACATGTGTAATTAATTAATTATCTATTTGTTGAATAATTGATGGAAAAATAAGAGATTGATTTTTTGCGAATTATCTCTTATTTTATGGTAAATATCTTTTCCTTATAGGAATATGTAATTGTGATGTGAAAATGATAACTCTCTCTTGACTAGTTATTTTCCTATATAAAGAGAGTTCATCCTAACACAATAAACAACCAAAAATGGCGCCACTTAATAAATAAAAGGAAGAAAAATTAGTTTCTTGTGCATAATCGAGGAGGTTCTACGGCGAGGATCGACGTCCGCCAGTCGTCACCAGGCGATACAATCCGGAAGACTGCGGCTTCTCCCTTTTGTCGACTATTTCATCCTCTCCGTTTAGGTAAATATTCAACCTTCTAATAGTTATATTAATTATTTATGCAAATCAAATCGTGGTATAATCGCACGCGAATTTATTCGTAGCTTCCGTTGTGCATGATCGAGCGTCTCGATCGGTGCTGTGAATCAGATATGACGTTCCAATTATGGACCGGATCCGGATTCGGGTTTCTATATATCCAGCATGTGGTTTCAGAGCCAGGTTAAAATGATTTGCGATCTTGATTGCATAATTAATTAATAAGGAGTGAAATTGAATAAATATTGCATCTTTTATATTTTTTTAATATATAAATGCGTGATTGAATGATTTGGTTGACGAGATGGATTGGGGTTGGTACCTGTTTACCGTTAGATCCATTGTAAACCCTTTTTTTTTCTGGCTATAAGAAATTATGTAATTTATTTTTGTTGTAATTTAATTTCCTAGTAGCTAGAAAATATTTTTTGAAAAAAAAGGGGCCGAGTTGTTTTTAATTCTTTTTTTGGAAGAAGATCAAGAACTTCAAGCAATATCATGGTAGTTAAGGCACTGAATCACAAAGTTGTTGACACGAGTTCAAATCCCCTTGATCAAAATTCAGGAGATTTTTTTTTTATTTTTCTGAACAAAAAAAATAAAAATAAAAATAAAATCTGTTCGAAAAAAAAGGTAAAACCGATTTTTTTTGAACAAAAAAAAATAAAATAAATGAACGCGGCTGGGCGGGAGGGGGGGGGATCGAACTCGGGTGATGAAGATGGAGGACGAAAGAGCTTTACCAACTCGGCTATGGCAATTCTTGCACACAAGATGAAGCACTTTAATGATATACCTGATGGCGGCTGAAGACAAAAGTGGATTAATAATTTTTTTTTTCTAAGCTTAGGGTTTATTTAATTTATAGATTAGATACGGGGGTATCAACGGTCCATCTCAGTGGTTTATTTTTCGCATTTATTTTCTTTTATGATTATTTATGTGATATAACCATGTCATGCATCATATTCATGAATTCCATTCCTAGCATATACATACATGTATAAAATTAATTTTGGCATTAATTAAACATGTATGAAAACGATAATTAATTTAGATTAATAATAAATTAAATTAATTAAAGGAAACGGAATTTTATCGGGATATAAAATTCACATGATAAACTTAATTTGAGATTATTAATCCTTCGGGGTTTTATTTATGTAGTGACTACATAAATTAGAATTTTGATAATCAAAATTGGAAAATCGTGAAAAAATAGGACACTAACTAGACGGTATTTGGAACCGATAAGTTGGTGATTGTTTTTCATGATTTATTGTTTTCGATTATTGGAAAAAATTTGAGATCCTAAATTTTTATCATGACAAGATTAGGACTTTAAAATTCTAGTGAATTTTAATTGTTTAGTGTCTACACAAGGATTTTCTATCGAAAAAAATTGGAAAATCATGAATATATTGTCGCTAGTTAGACGGTATTTGGAACCGATAAACTAGTGGGAGCTTTAACTTTTGTGATTTATTGTTTATCGAATTATTGAAAAATCATAAGTCCTAATATATTAGGATTATAAAAATTTTGGTGAATTTTATAAATCCGAAATTTTTTGGTGAATTTTATAAATCCGAAAAATTGGAAAGTCGTGAATAAGTGACACTAGTTAGACGGTATTTGGAACCGATGAACTAGTGGGAGGATTAATTTAAATATTCATGATTTATTGTTTTTCGGATTGTAAATAAATTCTGAAAATCCTAATAAGACTAACTAATTTCCAAAATAACGAGTGGGAGCGGGGAAGGTGACAACCGACCCCACGGCCTCTACTGTTGACACAAGCACGTGAGAGAATGGTGACGCCTCGTGCCGCATTGATTTCGGCCCCCTACGGATGGCTTTCACCTCTATCAAAATTCAAGGCTTGGTTTCCGAAAGGATAGGATTTTGAGTACTCGTCGGGTCACTGACCTACCCTACGACAGCATACTCAAGGTGTACTTAAAAATCTAAAATAGTAGGTCACACTCACAAGGATATTTTAGGAAATATCTTGGCTGAAAAAGGAAGGTAATCAACAATTAAATAGGAGATGTTCGATTCTTAAATGGTTTAATTGGTGAGAGAGATTGTCTCAATTTAATCGTCACCTCTTTGACCTACCCTACGGCAGCACTGAGGTGTGAGATTAAATCATTGGAATGGTAGGATAAACTGCATGCATGACATCACGTTCATAATTCCTAAAATTATTATATGTTGTGGTGTATGATTTGATTTATAATTCTGTCATAAGTTATTTTTGCAACTACATATCATCTCAAGGTATCTAAACTGCTAAACACGATAAATCGACTAATGATGACTTCGTAAAAGTGGAAAAGTAACAAGAACGTTGAACTCAATAATCGAAAATGCAAATTAATTTTTCAGAAGAGGATGTTCCTCTTAAGCCTTCAAACTTAAGTGACATTGATAAGAATGTCACTGCTGTCACTTGTGTTGAACGAGAGACAAAACAATATTAGTTCAAAGATGACGAGAATAATTTGGTATCAGTCTCACTAGACATCCCACAGTTTACAAGTAGTGTCTACTCAAATGAACCGCTAGTTCACGGCCATTTACTTTATAGAAAGCCAAGAATAGGAAGGTAAATGTCTACAAGTGCAAGTCGTCTAAACTAAATAAGTTAAAGGCTAAACCGAAATATTAATAAGAGAAATATAGGATAAGGAAAGTGATTTCGGATCACTAACCTATGAATCCTTAGAGACTTTCTTAACCGAGTAATTTGACTGAGAAGCTAAAGTTCTTTTGTAAGAACAACGTAGCTGGGCTTTCATGATGAAGAGTAGACAACGGGCAGTTATTTCAACTAAGAAAGTGGGAGTGATATAAGGAAACAAAATTCGGATTTTAATCATTGAATATCGCAGAAATCTTATTTCTTTTTTTCGGATTCGTTGGAACGAATGGATTCACTTTCAAATCGATAATATAGTTGCCTCAAAGAAAGTGAATATGACATTTGTATACGATTCTAAGACTCGGACTTTTGTCTGATAAAATCAAAACCACTCAGTAATGCTGAAAAGGTATATGTAACACATCATAAGCTATTAAGACAAATGGTTTCCGTATATAGATAAACGATTCTTCAACATCTATTAATTAGTGCATATATCCTAAAGATAAGATCTGAAGACTGGCTAAGGGTGATTCCTATCTCCCAGTCTAAGAACACTATCTCAAAGGAAAAATGACTAAGTTACCGTTCAATTAGGAAAATCTAATAGAGCTGAAGAAGTATCACAACTTGTTCATATTGACCTTCGGGGTCTTGTGAAGGATACAAGCTAGTGGGAGCTTTTGAGTAGTGGACAATTTTTCTGATAGCTACTCGAAACACCTATTAGTTTATCTAAATATTTGGAGGAATCTCTGATATTACCAGAGAAACGAGTATTCCATGCCCAGATATAGGCTATAACATAGTATTTGGAACTGATGCTCGGCCTACTTCCGAGTGAAACGATTTCACTGAAAGGATAAACCATGTTTTGTCTTGTATAGTTATTGATATGCTACATTACACTGCTTAACTCAATTAAGATACTACTTTCAAAATAATGGTTTACATTATTATGTAATACCAAGAAGTCTACCTAGAAGATGCTTATGAATTTATGGATAAGGAGTGAACTACATTTACTCCACTTCCGTAAATAGAGGCGCTTAGCACTTGGTGCTTGAAGGTAGGACTGGAGATTTTGCATACACGTTCAGATGGTGACTGTTCATGAAATATCTTAATGCAATGAGTAAAGGCTGGTTATAATATTCTTAAGATTGGATAGTGACGGTTACACTATTACATCATTTCTAAAAGAATGTTTAGATAACAACCTTAGACCTTGAAGTACAGTTACTCAAGGAGTTACTATCTGATTTAATCAGACCACATCCAACATTGATTGTTGGGGATTACGTTGATTAATACTACCGAACTAGATCAGAATATCAATCCACCCAAATGCAGTGGGAGTATGGTTTATCCATTGACTCACTGTGATTATGCAGACTTTACAGTCTGCTAGGGGTGATTGATAACCTATGGTCTTTTGAAAGGACTGTATAGGATTCTGATAAAAGGAGGTTGGTTTAATGCCATAAACCTGAAAATGGAGTTTTGGTACTCCAATTCTGTTCACAAACTTGTAGAACCACCTGATTGTCTCAGGCCCAGTGGGAGAAATTGGATCTACATAAAGAATAGTCGAACGAATAAGAAATTTTATCTTTCTAAGAAAAGCCAAGTGGTCTAGAGATAATTCCCTGAGAAGTAGATAGTTCAATAGGGGTATAGCCCTGAAAATTTCTCACCACTCAGCCTTGCTTGACTCCATGGAAAGCAGAAAGATTAACAGGGGTGATGCCCTGAAACTTTCTTGCCGTACAACGGAGCTTGAATTCATTCGGAACTGAAGGATTTTAGCTTAAAGCAAATGGAAGATCGACTACCTATGCTTATATCCATTGGAGGGTTAAAGAAAACCCTTAGGTCATTAAAAGTCAGATGTTTTAAATATATGGACTTGTCCATTATATTGATAAGTCTTTCATAGACAGAGTATCATTGTTGGTAAAGTAGTGCATAATGGTGTTCGTAACGATAACACTGAAACAGTTGTAAATAACATGGGTGTGTTATTTGAAGTCAAGAACTGACGATCCAAACTTCATTTAATTAGAGAAGTGAACTATATTCTTAGAATTTGATTCGGTCGAATTCATGAGAAAAAGTTGTTGGCAGTATCCCATCCATCTTATTGTTTAAGATGATAATGCATTTTCGTATGCAAAATTCAACGAGAGGTTTCCTACCTAACCCCTCACGGAATAATTCTCTCAGTCTTTGGATAAAGAGAAAATGGGATAAATTCTCTGGTGGATAGAGAATTTCAGATTATTAAAAGTCAATTGTAGTCGAATATTGGATTCGAGCATTGGATAGCAGTATAGTGCATCCTCAAGTACCTTTAGAGGACGAGGAGTTGTATGCTTGTATGTTCAGGTGCAAACCTGAGTATTGATTACACTGATTCTGACTTTAAGTTAGATTAAGGATGATCGATAATCGATCTCGGACTCAATGTTTACTCATTGTAATGAAGCTACAGTCTGGAGCAATCCAGCACTGCCAATTTGGTTTTGTTAGTCGAATTCATAGCAGCTTTCAAGCAGCTAAAGAGGCAGTGTGGCTTGAGAAGTTCTTTTTTGGATTGGGAAGTGATTCCATGTCTCGATAAGCCAATACCATTTTATTGTGAAAACAGTTGAGAGGTAGCTCATGCAAAGGATCTTCGCAATCACAAGAGGTCAAAAGCATATTGAAAGTAAGTACCACCTGGTCAGACAGATCGTGCAAACAGGCGACGTATCGGTCCTTAAGATCGCCTCGAGCTGAAAACCTAGCTGATCAATTTACCAAGTTGTGTGGCATCTAATGTCACTGATAAGCGCTTGGTGGGTATGAAATTGGGAGATATGTCTCATCTGCTTTAGAGCAAGTGGGACAATGTTGTGGATAGAAAGAATAAGGGTGTGGTGCTCTAAAAACAATTGTTGCTTGTCTTTACGGGAAAGTGGGAGATTGTTAGATGTAGTGCCTGAAAGGCAATTGTTGCTTGTCCTTACGGGCAAGTGGGAGATTATTGGAAGTAGCAACCGAAAGACAATTTATGTAATTGTTTTTATAATTAATAAATGACAGATTTATTCTCATCTTATTATTTGCTTTGTGCTTATATTTAATACACTGCTGAAAACCCCAAGTCGTATCATATGTATCCATATAACTTAGTGTGTGTCACACATGAGGATTAAGTTTTTGGTGATACACTTGAACTAGTAGTCCGTGGTGAAATTAATCAAAGTATGGGGTCTATTGATTAAACAACCATTAATGCACCCAGAACACTCGTCGATATTGGTTATCTATGTGGGGCATTTATATATGATGTAGTCATATAGGACTGGACCGATTTAATCTGCATTTCTCATATAATTCCTTGATTGAGAAATCTTATTAAATCACAAGATGATCATATATGGATTAACCTGAATCATGAAGTGATTGCATACTCCTACTTTTTTTCAGGATAGCGTTTGATGTGTTCGTTAAGGATCGCTAAGAGGCGCGGTCCGAATCACTTTTACGTTGGCACTATTCTGGAATGAGTGAGGAGTGTGTGTCTCACAGATACGGAATCCATTCCTTCCTACGGGAAGTAGAAAGACAATCCCCTTATTTGTTAATCCTAGAAACTGATCGATCCCGGGAGTTCGTATTGGTTATGAACTAATTGATCACTAGTGGTTAATGGTAAATAAGGCTGAGATGTAATGAAGAAGGTTTATGGAAATATTCCCGCTTCGTTACGGATAGTCTATGGAGGGTTAGTCTGTATGTAATGATTATATCAATGGACACTTATCGACTCGACGTTTTGAGAATAAGTTATATCGATAATCGATAGAGTTCAGTTTAAAATTTATGGTGGCGTAATTCCGGAAATAATAAGTTGGGTAGGAATATTCTGTACGATGAATATTTTATTCAATTTATTGTAGCTACTGGTTATAGGTCTATGGTCCCCGGGTTGGCTCCTAACACGCGAGTGTTTTCTCGTTTTATGGAACCTCGAGAATAAATTAAATAGTTAGTCTATTTAATGAATATGCAATTTCATTTATTTAGTAAATAATATGTAATATAGAAAAGATATTTTCTATTAAAAATGATGATAAAGGTGTCGTCCCATATTGTGATAAAGTTGGGAAAATAAATTTTTCCAGATTATGTCACATGTGTAATTAATTAATTATCTATTTGTTGGATAATTAATGGAAAAATAAGAGATTGATTTTTTGGGAATTATCTCTTATTTTATGGCAAATATCTTTTCATTATAAGAATAAGTAATTATGGTGTGAACATGATAACTCTCTCTTGACTAGTTATCTTTCTATATATAAATATAAAGAAAGAGCAAAAGCTCAAGCAAGGATACACGTCCACTGTTTTTTAGCCTTTTATTTCGTGTGGGTTTTTTTTTTAATGTTTGGATGTCCACTCTATTTATTTGGCCCAGTTGGTGTCCGGCCCTTAGTTCTTATTAGGTTTTCTAATTTCCATTTTGCAATTCATTTGGCATTTGGCATTTGGCAATAACGAAAATTAAAAAAGTCAGACAAAATATCGGGCGGTGGAGTGTGTGGGCGGCGGGGGTGCCGGAATCTTCTAGCTCTTCCAATTCTCCAGCTGTTTCTGGTGTTTGCCGGTGGAGATCCTTGTTTCGAATGACGTCTGGCCGTCGTAGTACTGATGCAGACGTCTTTGCCGTACTCGATTTGACAGAAAAGGCGACGGCTTTACGGTTTCTCGAGGATCATGCGTCATCGACTCTAGATAATCATCGGCCTCAGATTGACAGATAAGAGATACAGACTTACTCTCTTCTTTTTCGGGTTAAATTTGGTCTTGTATGCATTTGTTTTTAAAGAAAGTCTATAGATTTCTTTAAAATTAGATTTATTCATACACATTTATAGGGGTCATTCATAGGGGTTCAGGAAAGGAAAAAGCTTTTTACACAATGGATTATACTCAACTTTCATACATCTGGTTATTAAAATGTTGCATGCTTAGATCTGATGAGTAAAAACACTTTTTTTTGCAAATATATACTCGTTTGGGTGCTCACTCAGTTTAGACACATTAACAACTACTCTTTTTATTCTTGCTTTCAACTGGGTGAGATGCTTTTAATATCTGTACCTGTGTAATAAATTTGTCGTTCTGGGGTCGTTTGATGGGCAACCATTTATTATGCATTACATTTTTATCCCTGCAGTTTTTTCTTAGTAGTAGGTTGAAGAATTTTTTCCTGTTCGGTTGGTCAAACTTTATTTTGACACAGATTATGTAGCTTTTTTAGTATGAGAGGAATATACATCTTGCTTTACTTGTGTTTGATTCTTTTGTGCTGCAAGTATGATTTATCAGAAGTTAATTTTAGTGAAAAAGGCCTGAATGAGTTTGGGTTTGTACCTCTGTGTTATTAACATGAGAATAAAGGTCTTGTTTCTTGTGACAATGTTTTGAGCTTAACTTCTCTGCTGACTGCTTTGTTTAAGGCGCTTATTTTATGAACTTCTTTTAAACTTGTGGGTTTTTCCTGATTAAATCTTCATGCTTTCTTCTTATGCAGCTTTTGTTGTTTAGGATCTGCTGTTGTGGCTGCATTTGGGGTCTGCTGACTGAATTTCAGCTACATGTATGATGTTTTATTCACCCAGTAATTTGTCTTCCTGCCTTTATTTAGCATAAGGTTTTCTGCTTGTATGTTTCTTTAAAATCTTGAAGGTTAAATATACTTGCTTCTCTTTGCTTTTCCTGAAACATTTTTTGTTATGAAGCTTGTTTAAAACTTTTATATGTAGGATTATTAAAGTTTTAAAATCTTCAAAGTTAAGTATACTTGCTTCTGTATTTCAAATTCCAAGGGTTTCTGCTCTGAATGAGTTTTGGTTTGTACTCATGTGTTATTAACATGAAAATAAAGGTCTTGTTTCTTATGACAATGTTTTGATCTTAACTTCTCTGCCGACTGCTTTGTTTTATGCACTTATTTTATGAACTCCTTTTAAACTTTACTTTTCTGATGATTTTACTTGCTTTGTTGTGAACTTAACTTCTCTCATGGTTTTACTTCTTTTCTGCTTGTATGTTTCTTTAAAATCTTCAAGGTTAAAGAAAGTTGGTTCTCTTAGCTTTTCCTGAAACATTTTTTTTATGAAGCTTATATTTAAAACCTTTACATGTAGGATTAATAATGTTTCTTTCTTTCTTATAGGTAAAAAGAGGGGTTGTCCTTTCTGTTTAGTTTAGCCTGAGGTAGACTTAAAGTAGTGAATCACATAAGATGAGAACTAAAGGTAAGGCAAGACCTAGGCCTGGTTCACTTGTTCTAGGCTATGTCTTTCCAGTCTCTAACCTAGGTTGTGAAGCTAGAGACTCTAAAAATGCAAAGAAAAGAATGTTGACTGAATCTTCAGATGCTCCTACTAAACGAAAAACAAAATTAGTCAAATCTTCCACAGATAATCAGTCATGTGGTTTTGTAAACACACTGCATCAACACATTGCAGTGGTGCAACCAGATAAGGTTGCTTTTGTTGCTTCTGATGTGCCGACCGTGCTAACTCATACTGAATACAAGGCTATGGCCGTGTTGAGGTTTAGACGTAAACGTAAGATAGGTAGATTCAATTCTGCTAATGCAATAAAGGATGGTCTATTCTTCCTTCTAAGAAAAAAATTAAATTCACTAATGGTGTTCAACATTTGCGGTGCATACCTGAGTCTTATATTATACAAAAACCTATACCTAATTGCAAACACTATCTTGCCATAAAGTTTAGCCATGAGACAGCAAACCTCTGTTGTTCAGATGGGGATGTTACTCTTAACCAGGGTGATTTACCTCCTGAATTAAAGGCTTTGCTGCTAACGTCGGATTCTGCTCATCCTAGGAGTTTTAGAGTAATGATCAGAGCATATAACAATCACTCATCATTTACATCCCTTGGTTTAAAATATGATAAAACACTAGCAAGAAGAGATAAGGAATTTACACTTTCAGAGTTCAAGGTCAAGTTTATCATTGGATAAATGACCTGTTGCCCGATGAAGGTATGCCCAAAAACCTTCAGTTCTACTATCATGACACTGGTTATGAGATTGAACAACGCTTGTCTAACAATCCTTGCTTAGATGAACAAATCCAAGAAAAACTTATTCAGATCTTAAAGGCTAATCCATACGCTAAGTTCTTTCGTGAACTAGCATCTATTCCTCATATAGAAAGTAAACAAATCATCTTAAGGCATAACCCTCTTGTTGATCATAAAAGATATGGCGACCCTATTGTGTCTCAAGTCACGGTGTTATTGGAAGCTGATGAGGCTACTAATGATGTTACGCATAGAGACATTAGGGTTTACAAGCATAATGGAGAGTCAAGAAGCATTCGATATCACTATGGCTGCTATGATCCATTGCAATACCCGCTTATGTTCCCATTTGGCGATCCTGGCTGGCACCAAGGAATAGCTAAAAATGGTGTGAAAAAAAACGTGTCCCTGTTCTTAGAGGTGCAACCACAGCTGTGAATTCACCTTCTGGATCCTCCACAGCTGAGCTGTTGTTGGAGTCTAAAGAGATAGGTATTGTACATGCTTTAGATTTTTCTATCTAAGGCTTCTTCGACTCATTCATTAACTAGGTCTATCTTTTCCTTAGTAGCTGCAGCTGATTTTCACTCAAATTATGGCTATGTGTCTATGCGGGAGTTTTATTCGTATAAATTTTAGGTTCGGGCTAATGATGATAGCCATATCCTCCGTTTCGGTAGACTTTTCCAGCAATATTCTGTAGATATGTATGTGAAATTAGAAACTCAGAGACTTGACTTCTACCGAGCTAAATCTAAGCAAGATGAAATAAGGCAGGAATTCTTGCAAGGGATCGTAGATGCAGTTGGTGCTGGAGAACATGAACCATCGAATATAGGTCAGAGAATTGTTCTGCTTGCTAGCTTCATAGGTGGACCTAGGCATATGCGGCAGAAGTATGTAGATGCGATGACTCTTGTTTAGAAATTTGGTAAGCCCGACATTTTTTTGACAGTCACATGTAATCCTAATTGGCCAGAAATTAAAAAACATCTACATCCAACAGAGCTTGCCCAAGACCGACCAGACCTGACTGTTATGGTTTTCCATTCTAAGATTGAAGAAATTAAACTTGAAATCATTAAAAAAGAAATTTTTGGTGAGGTGGCTGCGTACACGTACGTCATTGAGTATCAAAAAAGAGGCCTTCCACATGCACACTTTCTTCTCATATTAAAAAAAGCACATAAGTTATACGATCCAGCAGAATATAACAAAATTGTTTCTGTAGAGCTTCCAGACAAAGACTTAAATCCTTGGTTGTACCAGGCAGTAGTGAAACACATGGTCCATGGACCGTGTGGAGACCTCAATCCAACAAATGTATGTATGCGTAAAGATAAAACATGCAAAAGCTCTTACCCTAGAGAATTTTCTAGCGAAACCAAATCATCTTCGAATGCATATCCAACATACCGCAGGCGGAACGTGGTAGGCAAGTTAGAGCAAATGGTGCATGGTTAGATAATAGATGGGTCGTACCTTATACACCTTACTTGGTTGATAAATTTGATTGTCATATAAATGTAGAGATATGTGCTTCGATAATTGCGGTTAAGTATATCTATAAGTATATATGTAAAGGCAGCGATAGAATTCTATTCTAGTTGTCTGATACAGCCGAGCAATCAACTATCGTTGATGAAATAGACCGGTTTGTATCAGCTCGTTGGGTATCACCGCCTGAAGCACTTTGGCGGGTGTTTAGGTTTCTAATGAGTGAGATGAAACCTCCTATCATTCGTCTCCCACTGCATCTAGAAAACTACCAGACTGTGTCATTTAGAAGTACACAATCTTTGTCTGATATGCTTACAGATCCACAACAGTTTATGACAATGCTCACTGAGTTTTTTTTTACATGAATAGCACAGACACACGTGCTCGAAAACTCAAATGTACATATACTGATTTTCCAACATATTTTGTTTGGATTCCAAGTAAAAAACAGTGGACCTTACGGAAAAAGAATCTATAGGACGTATTGTAACTGCACATCCATCTGAAGGGGAGAGGTTTTTTCTTAGAATGCTTTTAGCTAACATCGAATGTCCTAAATCTTATCAGGACCTAAAAATGTTTGATAATAAGACTGTTGCAACTTTTAGAGAGGCAACATTACTTAGAGGGCTGCTCCAAGATTAGGCCTGTAAACGAGCCGAACCCTACCAAACTCTGTCATTATTTGATTCGGCTCGAAATTATTCGAATATAGGGTTCGGCTCGGCTCGAAATTTTCGAGCCTAAAATATTAGGGTTCGGCTCGGCTCGAAAATTTTTAATGGGGGAAATTATTCGGTCCGATTCGGCTCGAAATGTTCAAATAATTCGAACATGTTCGGCTCGTTTTGGACATGTTTATATATATATATAAATTTTTTTTGTGAAAGGAATAAATAAAAAAATTCTAGTTCAAAAATATTATATGCCCCAAAATATAACATGTCCAAAATATAACATGTTTACATGTCCAAAATATTAGTCCAAAATATTACACTACATGTCTAAAACGTCAAAATGAATTCAAACATATTAGCGCTTAATTGAGCCGAATATTATTTTTAGGGAATATTATTATATTCAACAATAGTATATTTTTAGAGAATTTATTTTTAGGGAATATTATTATATTATATTGAACCGAATATAATATAATATATTAGCTCTTAATCGAGCCGAATATTATCGAACATGTTTGGTTTTCGAGCCGAATACCTATTTTTAAAGCTTGATTTGACGTTTGATGATACGAATCAAGCCCCGAATCGAACATTTTCGAGCCGAATACACCGAATCGAATCAAATATTAGGGTTCACTTACAGCCCTATCCAAGATGACAACAGTCAGGAATTGTGCATGGAAGAAGCAGCCAATTTCCATATGCCTTTTCAACTTAAAAGGATTTTTGCTACTATATTAGTATATTGTTGTCCCAATGATCCAGAAAAACTATTTCTGTCATTTGAAGACAGCATGTCTGAAGATTTTCTTAGAGATTTAAACCTTCATAAAACTGAGGTTAGGTGCAAAGTCCTCCAACAAATAAATTCATATCTTAAAACTATGGGAAAAAAACCTTGAAACATATATTACGACCCTTATGTCCAATGTTAATGAAAACCCTGAAGATTTAACAAGAGAACTAAGAACAGAGAGTAATATAGTTGTTACGCCTGCTGAGTTAGGTCTGAAACGTATGCTCAATTCTAAGTAAAAACATATATTCAAAATAATATTAGATGCTGTCTATACAAATAAATCAAAGGCTTTTTTCATTGATGGTCCTGGTGGAACTGGTAAGACATTTCTATATAGAGCATTGCTTGCAGAAATTAGAAGCAAAGGATTTTACGCATTAGCTACTGCCACATTTGGGATTGTAGCTTCTATCCTGCCCGGTGGTAGAACTGCACACTCTAGGTTTAAGATACCACTTGATGATTCGGAGTTTACTACATGTAGGGTTAGTAAACAGTCCTCACTTGCTACGTTAATAAAAGAAAGTAAGCTGATTATTTGGGATGAAGCTCCCATGGCAAATTCAAGATTATTTGGTGGGAAGGTTATCGTTTTAGGCGGAGACTTTAGGCAAACATTACCTATTGTTCAGAGAGGAACCAAAAAAGAAGAACTTGTTGCATGTCTTATAAACTCTCCTATGTGGCCAGAAATAGAAAATCTTTATTTAACTGAAAATATGAGAGCTAAGACAGATCCATATTTCACTTCTTTCTTGATGCTTGTAGGGGAGGGAAGAAACAATATTGAAGATACTGGTTATATAGAATTACCTAATGCTTGTGTAATAAATTCTACTCAAAATGAAAATGAAGACGTTTTAAAACTAATCCAAGCAGTATACCCAGCCATGAATGACACACAAACAAACACAATCTATGTTAACAGAGCTATACTAACAACTAAAAACCAGTTTGTTGATGAGGTCAATAGCATGATGATTGATAAATTTTCAGGCCAAGCAGTTCAGTACATAAGTTTTGATGAAACTCTAAACCCTAATCTTCAAGGACAATATCAAGACCTACTAAATAGTTTAACACCAAATGGATTACCTCCACATAAATTGACTTTAAAAATAGGTGCACCAATCATCTTGTTATGTAATCTTAATCCATCTGAAGGCTTATGCAACGGAACACGATTAGTTTGCAAAAATCTTGTCATACAAGCTGAGATTTCTTTAGGAGACTTTGCAGGAAATCAGGTTTTCTTACACAGAATCCCACTTCAACCTCCAACAAATGAAATGTATCCGGTACCTTACAAACGTAAACAAATTCCAAAAAGACTGTGCTTTGCAATGACAATAAACAAAGGTCAAGGTCAAACATTATACTGTGTTGGTATTTATTTAAAGGAACCCGTGTTTTCTCATGGACAACTTTATGTTGCATTGTCACGTGCAAAAAAATCTTCATCTATAACAATACTTCTTAGAAAGCCTCTAACGACAAAACATCAGCCCTTACAACCAAAAATATTGTGTACAAGGAAGTGCTTAAACATTCATAGAGTATTTATCATACAGAAGGTAAATTAGCACTACAAATCTTATTTCATTTGCTTGTTGTTTTTTTAGAGTTCCTTTTTTGACCTTCTTTTACTCTCTCTGGTTAAATTGTACTCTATGTTTATTGTTTTAACTATGCAAGATCATCTTTTCGGTTCAGAATATTTAGCCTATTTGTCAGGTAGAGTAAATATTGATCAATCAATTACATGCTCTTTCATACAGTGAAGCAGTATGGCAGTTGTACCAAGTAGAAAAATGTTTGATGTCTTGCAAATAAACCGAGAAAGTCAGGACTGGACTGTTAGAGTACATGTAGTTGAACGCCACCGTGAACAAACTGGGAAAGGCAATTATGGCTGACCAGGGAAAAGATATAGGCGTTACGTATTGGTTGATGAAAAGGTATTTATAGTTTTCGTGTGACGTTCATCTCCATCTTTTACACTAAATTATATTTTATTCTTATAATAAATGTGTTTTTCTTCTTTATATAAATAAACAGGGAACCAAAGTTTCAGGGATCGTGTATGAAAATGATATTCGCTATTTTGAGCGCACTCTACTGCCATTTAAACGCTACGATGTTTCCAATGCTGGCTTACTTGATGCTGTATCTTTCTTCAAACTGACGCCTTATGCATTCACATGGGTTTTTGACTACAACAAATTGATTGAACCTGTCGATGAACAAATTGCCCCAACGCTGCCAGTGACATACCCTACTAAAGATTTTACAGACTTCTTTAGGCATGCAGATGTCGAAAGCTATTTCAGTAAGAACCGTGTTTAATAAATCTTCATATTTCTTCATTGCATAATCTTATATAATGTGTGCCACATTGTTCTTAGATGTCAAGGCTCTTGTGATTCATGCAATGCCACGTAGGCAAGTAAATAAGAATTCATCTCAGCGCGAGATAGTTATTATCGACCAAAGGTAATTCACGTTAACATATTTTAAACGTTGTTCATCTTTTTTAAATATGTTGTTCATACAGTGAATAAGTTTTATTTCACACAATCTACCGAACCATGCATACATACCTATTTAAATGCATATTTTCTATAGATTATCATATAATATACACTTATCACTATACAGATAAAGGTTTCTTTTGTTTTTTTTCTCCCCCTTTTTCGCAAACTGTTTCATGCCAATAACAGGAAGGTTCCGATGATAATGACATTGTGGGATGATTTTGGAGGTGTTGAGGGCCTTGAATTGGCACATGCATTACCTGGTATCTCCATCATTATTGCAACGAATGTAAAAGCAACAACATTTCATAGTAATTATACACAATTGCAAATAAGTAATCTTCAGTTAGTCTATTATTTCTTATGTACCACTGACTTTAAACATGCACTTTCGTAGGGCTGTCTCTATCAACCCGCAAGTACTCGTACTTCTTGATAAATCCTTCAGTGGCTGATAAGGCTGCTATGTTAGAATGGTAACTATGATCATATGCAATAAGTATGTCGTTATACTTTTCAATTATAAAAAAGAAGCTACATAACATTGTTTATGTCAGGTATCTTGAAAACATGGATGAAATCAACACAATGCTGAAAAATGAAACTTATAGAGATGCCTCTGTGTTGTACCCACCACCTGCTGAATCGGATACGATCACTGTGACTAAGGCTAAATCTGCTCTTCCATATTGGTAAGTAATATATTATATAGGTTCTTTGTATCGTGTCTTCTTTTATCTCCCAGTAAAAATTTAATTGATGCAAGAAAACATTGTATTTTATTTATTTACATATATAGAGAAAGACAGCTTAGGTTATTGGAAAACCAAGGTTTATACCTACCGGCCAAAAGTACTGGATGAATGCTTGTTAGTCGTGCAAGAAAAGACTCGATATTCCTATGGAATGGGTTATACATCATTCTAAATGCGGTCAGGCAAGCGTGTAGAAGTCAGGTTTGTTGATATTATCACTTATCTAAATTTATGCTTTATATATTCGTAGGCTGCTTTAATGTATTCTAATCAAATTGATTTAGGAGTCGAATACCAATACTCTTGACTGAAGGTGAAGATGTGCTCGCTGTGACCTTAAAGTCACCAGATGTGGAAATACTTACACGTATCACTCCACAACAGCTGAAAGATTCTCAAGAATTTGTGAGTTTCTTTACATATCGTAATGTACGAATACACAAAACATTAATCGTTCTTATAGCTGCGCTAATATTTTAAGGGCTTCAAATTGAAGAAGAACTAAAGATAGAGTTAGAGAAACTGACAATTGCGTGTTTCCTAATGAGTAGTTATAGTTTTACAATGTTTAAGTTGAGTCCTAGCGTTGAATTGTAGTAAGAATACATGTTTACGTGTTGTTGTTTTGCTTTGTTATGCTATGGTATGTTTAGACCATGTTTTTCTGATGTTTTGTTGTGTATCTTGTTGTTAAACATGTTCGGTTTGGGTTAGAAATCATAAAAGTGCAGAAAACTGCATTTAGGGCAGTTTCAGCGCTTAATGCGTGCGCATTGTCGGACCAGAAAGTGGGAAAAAAATTCAATGGCGTTTGTGCGCGCGCATTGCGCGAGCATTGATTGTCTAAGAAGCTCAATGCGCGAGCATTGAGACAATTTTTGGTGTTTAATGTGTTTTAAGCTCCGAGTCCAATTTTAAATGCTATTTATTGATCTAATAACACTAAATGAATATGAACAAGACTTAATTAAGCTTCTGATGCGTTTAGTTCCGGCACCGAATGGATTCTTCATAAGAGATGAAGTTCGGGACAGTCGGAAGAGTATGACTGGCTTGTGCTTTGATGAATTAGAATTCATCAATGTCTATGTAATTTCTAGGCCTTGTCCGGGTTTAGGAGAGAGAGTAGTAGTTGTAAGGGAGCCTTACTTGAAAACACATAGGTGGATAGTTAAACATTATTAATCAATGTACTTGTGTAGTTAAAAGATTAAACGTCATGTCGTTCTTGGTAAGGCACAGATTTACATCGGCGATGTGTGGGGTGGTTGGACTAAGTGGATAACTCTGTTGGCCTCTAAACGGCTAAACGGCAGGGGGACTTCACCGAGCGTGCATACATACCGGGGGGAACCCAGGGCTATTGGTCTAACCTACTGTAGTCGGTAAGGACATATTCAGGTGGATATACACCATGCGTAGTACCCTTGAAGACTGGTGTAACAAAGATAAGCTAAGCTAGAAACCAATAGTCACGACATGTTGATGAGCATGAAGTGAACCCTAGAGTTGTGTCGGTCACATAAAGACAACATAATTAATAATATTAAGTTTTCCATTGTAGAGCTTAGTTATTCATTAGCTTCTCTCTTTTTACTAAGAACTTTGTACTTACCTCATTTGCATGTTTGAGTTGTATGGATTGTGGGGTGAGAAGGTGATATGTTGACCATGAGTTTGTTGAGGCCTACGAGGAGGATTTTGATGATGACGCTTCTTTTCTTCTATATTTTATATATGTTGTACTTTTATTTTTAAACTTTTGTAAGACAAGTCTGTAACATTTGGACTTCGTATTTTTTAAGAATCCGTTGTTGTAAGTTCCTATTCCTATCTTTAGAATGTTTGTAGCATTTATGATTTTACCCGAGTCTTTTGGACTTCCGTTTGATTTATTTTGATACGACGACGCTAGAGGCTTGCGTATAAATGTTGAATTTATTTAATGTTATACGCATCGAACGTTCTTTTCCGGATAAGGGTCCCGTATCCGGAAGCGGGACGTTACACCTATTTAAATAAAACACTACACCTCTTTCCAAAAGTACATTATAACAACCTCCCTAAGCCCTCAATTTACTCTTCCTAAAAAAAATCCCTAAATTAACCCCCGTAGTTTGTTAAAATTTCTTAAAGTAACCCAAAAAAAACCACACCTTAATGTTTGTAGTAGTAATTGGGGTATTTAAATAAAATAGTATTTTCGTCTAAAAAATAGTATTTGAATATTCCTTATTTTAAAAGTATGGGTTGAATTACGAATTAAATACATATGTCATATTTCTCTACTGAATTAAAAATAACTTTAATAGTAAAAATCAAATGAAAAAATATTTGAAAAGAAAAGAAAAGAGGCGAAAGGTAAAAGAAAAACACAAAATACTACAGGCCTTTATCTCTCCAGTTTCCCTGCCCCTTTGAAGAAAACATCATAGGAATGGTTCCCATTGTTACTTATGGAATGGTTCCCTTTGTTACTGCAATAGGATCCAACATAACTGTTGTGATTCGAACCAGATGTTCGTACTACTTGAAAAGTCATGAGCAAGTATGAAAGTGATTCTGGTAATGTCGAGGATACCCTTAAAAGTGTTAAGGATAGGTTCCTAGATTATTGAACTGGGAATCGAATAAAAGTAGATATACAAATGTATGCCCTAGATCTTATGAAGATAGTGAACCTACAGTCTGGGTTTGCAGTCACTTTGATTAAAGTGATACAGTGAGCGGGAAATGTTCTTAGCGAAAGATCACTGTGAATTCTACAGCTGGGCCAAAACACAGTATTGCCTTGGAGCTGATATAGTGGTGGATGCACTGCTTGAAGCAAGGACCAGGGTCTCATCAGAGATTCATGTGTGAGTTGAGACAGTTTCTTTTGACTTGATCATTTGGAGCATTATATGAAGATAGTCTGAGTCCCTATGGATAGGGATCCGTCTACGCTTAGGGTTGGTTACGAGTGCATGAGATTCTTGTGTTTCAACTTGATCTTGTGTGTACGAGTGATTGGTTTTAGGCCAAGTGAGAGATTGTTGAAATAGTGTTCTAAACCCAATCAGGTTGGACCAGATCCGACCGGGTCGGATCATTTCTACTATTTCTTTATGTTTATACATATGATAAATTATTTTTTTGTTATTATATATTGTGTTTGTTTATATGAACCAATTTGTGATTGTATATATGATAACGTCCCTGGTGTTAAACTGTGAAAGAGAAATCATAATAGTGATTATGTTGATGAGATCCCGACTCACTTTATAAGGTTTGATACTTAAATGTCTCTAGTCGTATGTGTTATTAAAAGGGACATTAATAGTACGATTAGACTAGCACGTATTAAATGTTTTCTATCTTATTGAAGATAGGGATAGATCTCGTCTATCAAAGTGTATGGACACTTGGACTGTATGTGGACGTGTATTGGAGAATGCATACGTTAGCTTGACCCACTTAAATTAAGTGTCGTAGTATGTGGTAGTTGTGTAATTATCCTGAGACCGGACTCTTCATGGCATCATGGTGTGGATTGTCATGCTTTGACACTATTGGGGTTTCCCACAGCCATGGGGCGATCATGCAATAGTGATTGGGTGTGATACTGAAGCATGCGTAGGATTCATGTTGCACATCCGGAAATTGAGTATCCTATTATTGGGAGTAAATATCCGAAAGGGCCTCTTATAAGAAATGTCTTATTCTCGTGAATCTTTACAAAGTGGAAGTAAATGAGTTACTTCGAGAGAGTATGATATCCAGATTACAAGATACGGTCGTTGATGCTTGACACTCAACATACGAACGTATGGATATTGTGAAAACGACAAGATTCTATTTACACGGTAACTGTTTCACATAAAAGGTAGTAGTCATTGCATTTGACTCTTCCGATGATTGGGGGATAGGACGTGTTGCTAGACGCTATCCATGATCGTTAGGTATGAAGGGCATTTTTGTAATTGTACTTTGTGCCTACGGCCAACATATTCGGAAGCCTATCGGGTCACTCACATAAGAATATCTAGCCGGATTAAAATGCGGCTATACTGATAACCAAATAAGAAAAGTTTATATCGACTATAAATTAAGTGTTATAGTGAATAAATTAATATGGTGGTATTTATTTATTATGAATAAATTAAATACAAGATATTAATTATGTTGATTAATTAAATATGCATAGTTGATGTATAAGTCGAAATTATTTGTGTATATTGATACAGATGTATTTTGCAATTTTATTAATCATAGCATTATATTTATTAAGAATATTCCGGATGCCAATACATGTATATATGTGGCGCCAATAATAGTGTATTATGATACACTTGGGTTGTGCAATTAATTAATAATATTATCATATATTAATATTAGATATTGATGACTATAGATTTGCACGCATGTGTAAATTGATTTATGGCAATGAGATAGAGATAGTCAATATTAGATATTGACAATAACTTAGAAATATTTAATATGAGATATTAAATTAAATGAGATAAATCAATCAAATATATTTTCCTTATTTTACTAGTAAAATGTTTTCTTCCTCTCTATTTTACTAGGTGGCGCCACATACACTATAAATATAGTGTGTGTGTCAAGCTCTTTGGTACATCATAATTCCAAGAGACTAATAGTTCTTGTGAAAAATAAGAGAGCTTCTTAGAGAGATTTTGAGAGAGAGAAAATGTCGGTCTAGCAACCGAGTTTTTCTAGTAGCAATCCATGATGGGATTCCGGCGGGCTGTCCGTGTGGATCAACGGTAGAGGCTGAATACTTGGGCGGCTCCGTGCATAAACTACAAACCGTAGACAAAGCGTCGATCCAATTGGATCAACCAATGTATTCTCTTGTCTACTTCTTTTATGTTTGTTGCTTAAACGAAGTCGATCTTGGGTAAAGAGGAAATAAATTTTTGAATTCCGTTGCGTTCCCGCGTAGATTTCCTAACAGAAACAAGACGAAGATCCAGTTGTTTCTGGTTACAAGTGAGTGGTTAGGATCT
Source organism: Gentiana straminea (assembly GCA_036785695.1). Classification (NCBI taxonomy): domain Eukaryota; kingdom Viridiplantae; phylum Streptophyta; class Magnoliopsida; order Gentianales; family Gentianaceae; genus Gentiana; species Gentiana straminea. Next base: position 10,194,271 of record JAVUPR010000265.1, read on the forward strand.
GAAGAGAGTTTGAGAATGTGTTAACACAAGAGTAAACTTCAACTTATCTTTTATTCATTGATAATGTGGAGTATATGTAGATACAATTGAGGAGTTTGAAAGGTCCTAGACAAGATAGTGACCTTTCATAGAAAAAGTAAAAGCTATAAACGAGGCTAGATGCTTTTTAGTCTCTTACATAATAAATGTCTATGACATAAAGTGAACTAGAGTAAAAGCTATGTCTATGACTAGAGTTTGACATATTAATTGTTTATATGTACTACAATTAATATGTCTCTTTATAAATAAATAAAGTGTACACGAGAAAATCCGGCACGGGTTCAAGACCTGTCGAACCTCGCAGACTTATCGAGCATCTTTCGAATATTGCCGACATGTTGAATATTGCCACACCCCCTCAAAAATTTGTATATGTTGATGCGACCAAGTTTGCTACTTAGTCTGCTTGAACATGAGAGGTGGAATAGCTTTGGTGAGAATATACGCATTTTGGTCTGTCGAGGGAACATCGGATTTGGATAATCTTGGCATCAATCTTTTCCTTTAGGAAGTGTCTGTCAATGTCCACATGTTTTGTTTTGTCATGATGGACTGGATCCTCTCGCCATGCATAGTCTTTGAGTGATTATCACGGCAGAGTGTGATAGGTTCTTGAAGAGGCCTTTGAAGTTCGGTAAGTACTCTTTTGAGCCAAAGAGCTTCACAAATGCCTAAGACAAGTGCCACGAGTTCGGCTTCAAGACGCTTCTAGACACGATAGGTTGTTTCTTGCTCCTTCAAGTAACAAGATTGCCCCATACATAGGAACGTGCTTTGTGGTCGACCTTCTATCTATGTGGCATCCGCCCAATCGCATCGGTGTAGACCTTGATGGATCTATCGGCAGACTTGGTGAAGTGTAACCCTTGGCCGGGGAGTGGACTTCAAATACCTCGGTATTCTATTTATTGCATCCCAATGTTGCTCGGTAGGGCAATGCATGAACCGACTAACGGTCGACACCATATGCAATATCGGGTCTTGTATGGGAGAGGTAGATGAGAGTTTCCCTACAAGCCTTTGATATTGTTCTTTCCGACGGCAATGTCACCATGTAGCAGGTATGATTTGGGGTCTACGGGGGATATAGCGAGGTTTGCACCCCGGACATGCCGGTTTCCTTGCGGATCCAAGTACATATTTCCTTTGGGAGACGAGAAATGCCTTTCTTTGTTTCTTGCTACTTCCATGCCAAGAAAATATTTGAGAAAACCCAAGTCTTTCACCCGAAACACCTTTGCCGGCAGAGTCTTCAAATGTTGGATCTCGGTAGAGTCATCTCCAAAGTGAGGATGATATCATCCACATAGACAATAATAATAGACCTCTTTCGGTTGGTTGTCTTGATGAACATAGTGTGATCGAATTGCATTGGTGATATCCAGCGACTTTGACCACGGTTGTTAATTTTCCAAACCATGCCCTTGGTGATTGCTTCGAGCCATATAGAGATTTCCTCAATTTGCACACCTTGCCTTGAGTATGAGGATTGATAAAACCGGGAGGTACATTCATATAAACCTCCTTAGTGAGGTCCCCATTTAGAAAAGCATTTTTGATGTCCAATTGGTGAAGAGGCCAGTCAAGTTGGACGGTAGAGAGATCGAGAACCACGACGGTGTTGAGTTTTGCCCTTTGGTGCAAAAGTTTCCTTATAGTCAATGCCATAAGTTTGAGTGAATCCCCTGGCTACCAATCTGGCTTTGTACTTGTCAATAGTGCCATCAGCATTGTATTTGATAGTGAATAACCATCTGCAACTGACTGTCTTCTTGCCCTGTGGGAGAGGTGTCAAATCCCAAGTATGATTATCCAGAAGTGCTGTCATCTCTGTTTTAACAGCAGCCTTCCATTTATCATTTTGAAGGGCCTCCTGAATATTTTTAGGAATAGAGTGAGAGTCCAGGTCCTGTGAAAACATGGCAAAGGCAGGAGATAACTTATCATAAGATAAATAAGAATGAATAGAGTGATCAGTGCATGATCTCTTTCCCTTCCTAAGAGCAATAGGCCTATCATCAATGTCAGCAGGCTGCTGAGGATCTGTAGATTGCTGAGTGTCAGTAGGCTCAGGATCAGCAGGCTCTGGGTCAGTAGACTCTTGTTCGGGAGGTTCCGAGGAGTATTAGGTTGTAGAGAGTCGGTAGGGTGCGAAGTTCGGTCCGCCGAGGATCGCAGGTTCCGAGGGTTAAGAGTTTGCCGAGGGAAGGGGTTTAGGTCAATTTCAATCGGGTTTCCATCGGTGAATGGCTCGTAGGTTCTTTGTAATAAGGGTCCTTTCAAAGAATTTTACATCCATAGAATTGTAAAATTTCTTTTCGTAGGGGAATAACATTTGTAACCTTTTTCGTCCTTTGCATAACCTAGGAAAATGCACTTGTGAGCTTTAGGATCAAGTTTACTTCGTGTTGAGCATGGATATACACAAACACGGTACAACCAAAGATCTTTGGAGGCAAGCGGGAAACAAGATGATGGCGGGAGTGTGTGGTCGGTAGGGTTTGGAGTGGAGTTTTGAAACCTAACACTCGCCGGGAAGTCTATTGAGTAAATAAGTTGCGTCGGTATAGCTTCACCCCACATATATTTAGGAACATGTGTGGTGAACATGATTGATACGGCCATTTCCGGCGAGTGCTGTTCTTTCTCTCAAGCAACCCCATTCGCCGAGGTGTTTCCACACAACTACCGATATGAACAATTCCTCTATCTGTCAAGAAGGTACCGAGATTAGACTCATAGTATTCTAGAGCATTATCGTCTTTAAGATCTTGACCTTAGTATCAAATTGAGTGGAGACCATATGATAAAATTCTTGAAAGATAGGGCCAACTTCGATTTGTCTTTCATTAAAAAAACCCAAGTGTTCCCTGGTATGATCATCAATAAAGGTGACAAACCACCTTTTCCCTGTTATACTTTTCACCCTAGAGGGTCCCCACACATCACTGTGTATTAAGGTGAAGGGTGAGGAATGCAAATGAGGTAACTTAGCATACACAAATTTTGTAAGTTTAGCAAATTGACAAATATCACATTGAAGGTCATTCAGATTACATCCTTTAAACAATTCAGGAGTTAAAGATTTTAAGTAACCAAAACTTGGATGTCCTAATCTATAATGCCATAACATGATATTGTCTAAAGTACGGGAGCGAGCCGTGGCGAGGCGATTCGGTCTTCGGTCTTGTCTTCGGCGGGGTTGACCGAAACAATCCAAAGCGCAAGGTTTAGCCTTCCCAATCACTTCGTGAAGTAGGATCTGGAATGTGCACCGATTTTCCTTAAAAACAACAGTCCAATTCAAATCTTTAGTGAGTCTACCGACGGATATAAGATTGCGGTCTAAGTTTGGAACAAATAGGACATCTGTAGGCATATCTTATTAGTGAGTTTAACATTTCCAACACCTTTTGCACGAGAGATAGATCCATCGGCAGTTTTAATGTTATGAATTTGGTGACAAGGCATATAGTTGGTTATAAGGTTTTTATTACCGATCATATGGGAGGATGCCCCAGAATCAACAATCCATGTTTCATTGCTAAGGGAAGAGTAGAATTTACTTGTATGAGTATGAGTAGCTGATGACGGTTAAAATATACCTATTTATGTCATCAATTATAACCTTAAATCGGAGTTAATTATATATATTTCATATTTAATCATGTGTTTATATTTATTATTTAATGATAAGTGATTATTAATATGATAATTGGTATTTAGCTGTTTTTATTATAAAAGAGCAATTAATTGTGTGATAAATGTCGATTTTGCAGATCATGATAAATCGGGAAGATAATTATCACACAATCGGGAGATCTCAAGATAAAAGAGAAGAAAATCGGAGCATTGAAGAAAAGATTAATCAGATCAGCACAAACGAGTGAAGTGGGGAACAAGTCAGACGGAGCCAAATTGAAAACGCGTAGAGAAGGTGGCTCGGTCGACCGAGCCATGCCATTCGGTCGACCGAGCGTAACGGTTCGGTCACCCGAGCCTAAGGTGATAAATGCGTGTCAATCTTCTGGATTCTCCCTATGTCGGCTACAACTCCTATATAAACAGCAGCTACGAAATTGAGAAGACACACCACTACAACACAAAACAATTTATGCAATTTAAGTTTTAGTTTTCTTTTCTTTTCTTTATGTTCGTACATTGTGGATTCATCGGATTCTCCGATTAGGGAGCACATTAAAGAGTGGGAGTCAATCTCGTCTTCGAGGGTATGACTATTCAATTATGCAATCTTTATTTGTAGATCTGATATATTTTATTATGGAGTAGTTTTATTTGTATTGATTGCGTGATGTAGATTTATTTACGAACCCATGTGTTTAGGTTAGAAACGTTAAGAAGTAATCATGATTTGTTCCGGCAAAGAAGCGTGTTCGGTAGACTAGACATGTCACTCGGTCGCCCGAGTCGTCATTCGGTCGACCGAGTGTGGTAAGGTGTAGGGCAATATCATGATCGGCTTCGACTACGTCGATTCTACGATTTGGAATTAAAACGAGCAATTAAACCGATCAACTTAATTATTCGTCATCATAATTTAACATGAAACTCAAAAAGTGATTGTTACTTAGGATATAGATTGAATCGGCATCTAAGAAGTACGCCTAACCATAGGAATGTTGCTTAGATGAGGTTACGGTTTATACCGGCATCCCTAGTTAAATAATTGTGTCAGAAGTTATATGAGATGGAGGCATTAAAAGGCGAAGTCACGTAATGGAGGCACGATGATTTAGATGACCTAACCGGAGCTAAATCTACCTTAGGGGATGACTCCCGTAGTCATAATAATTAATCTTTAACGTTTGTTACGTCTCGTTATCAACCTAATTTACATGGGGGAGTTATGATCTACTAGCGTAATCAATACTATTTGTTTAGATAATATCAACCGTATTATCCGTGTTTTAGTAGTCTTTAATTTGTCTTTGTGGTATTTTGTGTCTTGTGGTTGTCACTATTTTATTTACTGCGCATTTAGTTGGTCGTAGACCGCCCTTTCAATTTAGGTCCGATAAAGTAAGTTGTGTTTTATTTGTGCCGAGTCTCTCGTGGGATCGACCTCGACTCTATCTCGGCTATACTACAATTGAACCTAGTTCTCTTGCTTGTGGGTTAGTAGGTCTCGAGTTAATGATTTAACTTGACCTCCATCAAGTTTTTGGCGCCGTTGCCGGGGACTCGAGTCATTAAATTGAGATATAGCTTATTTTGTTGGAACTGGATTCGTGAATATTCTGTGAATAAGAGCTCGTATATTAAAAAAAAAAAAAAAAAAAAAAAAAAAAAAAAAAACGTTCGGTCGACCGAACCACGGCTCTCGGTCGACCGAGAATTTATTTTCTTTTCTCGTTTCGATTCTCGTCTTAGTTTTAAAACATTTCGCTTCGTTTTATTTACGTTTTCTTTTCTCAAACTTATTTCGAGTCTGTTTTTGTTTTATTTGGTTAGTTAAAGGCCTAGCCTTTACTAGTGATTAATTGTTTTATTGTTGTTTATTATTTTATAGTACGCTACTCGGAAGTCGAAGGAGCCGCTTGAGCCTTATAATCCTGAAATAGAGAAATTTGCAAGGCGAAATAGGAAGTTAGCTAAAGAAGCTCGGCTAAGCAAGGAGAAGAGGATCCAAATATTGAGGAAAGTGAGCAAGGAGTAGAAGAAGGACATACAACCGATCATTCAGAGCATTCTGAATCTGAAACAGAAATGGCAGGAAATCCGGTCAATCCAAACCAGGTACCTAATCCTGTTATTAATCCAGTTATCAATAATGCCAATAATGTAAATGCAAATGTTAATAATGAGAACCAAGCCCTAGTCCAAGGAGCGAGGCGCACTTTGCAAAGTTATGCAACGCCCACTATTGAACAATTCATTCCCGCTTATCGTAGCACCGCGAGATCTTTGCGGAAGTCTATCACCCTAGGCCTAATGTAATTCAAATGGTGACCAATTATTCTACTTTTCATGGAGTCCAAAACGAGGATCCTGGTGTTCACGTGACGAATTTCTTGGAAATCGTTAGCACCGTGAAACCGTAATTAATCCCGGAGGGGAACATTCGTCTTAAGCTTTTCCCTTTCACTTTGAAAGATAAAGCTAAGCAATGGCTTCTCTCTTTAGAGGTGGATCTATCACTACTTGGGAACAATTGTTGCAAAAATTCATGAATAAGTATTTCCCCTTGGGAAAAACCTTTAAGTTACGCCAAGACATCTTAGGATTTAAGCAACAACCTGGGGAGAGTTTTGATCAAGCTTGGGAGCGTTTCAAGGAAGCTATGAGGAAGTGTCCTCATCATGACATCTCTCTTTGGCTTTTAATGCAAACTTTTTACCATGGGTTGAGAGAGGCGAGAAAATTAGGGTAGACGCCTCCAGCAATGGAGCGTTTGTTCTTTTATCTCCTGAGGAGGCACAAGGAAAGATGGAACAAATAGCAATGAATAGTCAATGGGGAGGCAATGACATAGCTACTGTGAAGATGGCCGCTGATATATTTGATGATAGCGCATCCACCAAAATCTTAGAACAACTTTCTGTTATCAATAATAAGGTAGATGGGATGCAAGAGAGGATGACAAGAGTAGAAAAAGGGGCTGGAATCGAGGTAGCACCTCAAGGTGAGAATGCTGGTACTGAAGAAGCCAATTATGTCGGGGGAGGGTATAGACCTAATCATAACCATCCTGGATTCCGATATAGTGACATTAACGCAGGAGAAAGGCCTAAACCGCCTACCCCTTATGTACCACAGCAAACTAAAACTTTTGGTTGGGAAGCTGCGATAGAAAAATTGAGTAATGTCGTCACTGACAATATGGGACAACTTTCAAAATCTATGGCTGAGTTAGCCACTAACTTTAGCCAATATTGTCGAAGAGGCGATGCCAAGGTAACCAATCGGGAAGCTCTAGTCCAAAATCTCACGCACCGGGTAGGACAACTAGGCCGAGCAAGTCTCAACAAGACCTCTGGAGGGTTGCCAAGCAACACTGAGAAGAACCCTAAAGACTTGAATGCGATCATGACAAGAAGTGGAAAAGAAGTAACTCCACCATCCCTGAAAGAGAAAGAGAAAGTCACAAAGAATAAGGATGGTGAGCCAAGCAATGAGACCAATATTTCCGAGTCTTTGCCTAAGCAAAGAACCTATAAAGAACCTGCTGGCCCTAGAGTTGAACTTTTTGATAATAAGTACCCAATTTTCACTGATGTCGATCCTTCAACTCTACCCTATCCTCCACCAAAACCAAAACCTAAGTTTGATAATAAGAGGTATAAGAAGTTCGTGGATATGTTCAGTAAGTTACAAATCAATATACCCCTAGTTGAAGCACTAGCTGAAATGCCTGAGTATACCAAATTTTTAAAAGACGCCGTCTCAACTAAAAGGAAACTTCTAGATTTAGAGACCATATGCCTTAATGAGGAGTGCTCAGCCATTCTTCAACATAATTTACCCCCAAAATGCAAAGATCCGGGAAGTTTTCTCATTCCCCGCACCATAGGTAACGTATGTCCGAACAAAGCTTTGTGTGATCTAGGAGCAAGTGTGAACCCGATGCCACTATCTATTTTTCGGGAACTAGGCATGAAAGATCTTAAGAAGACCTCAATCACATTGCAATTAGCGACCGTTCGTTAAGGAACCGTGTGGAGTGGTTGAGGATGTGCTAGTAAGAGTTGAAAAGTTTGTATTCCCGTCGACTTTGTAGTATTAGATATGGAAGCTAACTACGAGGTACCATTGATATTAGGGAGACCTTTCATGGCTACCAAGTAGAACACTAATTGATGTTTACAAAGGCGAGTTGGTGTTGAGAGTGAACGAAGAAAGAGTTGCATTCAATGTCTTTGACACGATGAAGCAACTCGATGATGGAGAGGATGCATGTTTCATGTTAGATTCCATTGACAGGATCGTTCAAGAATTTCAACAACATGAAAATATCAAGGATTTTCTAGATCTTTGTCTTAGAAGAAGAAGATGAAGTCAAGTACGTGAGTAGTGAGGAGGAAAAGATGATATGGCCCGGATGTAGTAGAGGGACCCCAAGACCGGTAGAGGAAGTAAGTGCTGCAGAGATTGAAAGATTCTATCATAGACCAACGTGGCATAAGTACTTCGAACTTAAACTCACTGGTCAAAAGTTGAAAACCTCTTTGGAAGAACCTCCCACAAATTTGACTTTAAAACCTCTTCCTGCGAATTTGAAGTATGTATTTCTTCAAGATGAGACTTTGCCGCTAATTATATCTTCATCCTTGACGGACTTACAAGAGGAGAAACTGATGAGAGTTTTGAGAGAGTACCGCGGAGCATTTGGATGGACTATAGCGGACGTCAAGGGCATTAGTCCTAGCGTATGTATGCACAAGATCTCCGTGGACCCCGAAAAGAAAGCGGTTGCACAACCTCGAGGCGTTTAACCCCGCAATTAAAGGACGTGGTTAGGGATGAGGTTATAAAAATGCTAGAAATGGGAATTATATTTCCAATTGCCGATAGCGAATGGGTAAGCCCTATCCACGTAGTTCCCAAGAAGGGAGGATTGACGGTGCAAGCCAATGAGTTGAATGAGTTAATTCTGTGAGGCTAATCACCGGTCATCGAGTGTGCATAGACTTTAGGAAACTAAATGACGCAACTCGTAAGGACCACTTTCCTCTTCCCTTCATCGATCAAATGCTCGAGAGACTGAGCGGGCATGCTTTCTATTGTTTTCTTGACGGGTATTCGGGATACTATCAAATCCACATCTCACCCGAGGATCGTGAGAAAACGACATTTACATGCCCATATGGGACATTTGCTTATAATCGAATGCCATTTGGATTGTGCAACGCCCCCGCGACATTTCAACGGTGTATGATGTCACTGTTTGCGGACATGGTGGAAGATTTCTTGGAAATCTTTATGGATGATTTCTCCGTATTTGGAGACGATTTCGATTCATGTCTCACACATCTAGCACGAGTGTTGAAGAGATGTGAAGAGACTAATCTTGTGCTTAAGCTGGGAGAAGTGTCATTTGATGGTTACGGAAGGTATAGTACTAGGTCACCGCATATCCAAGAACGGTATAGAGGTGGATAGAGCTAAAGTCGAGGTGATCGAGAAACTACCTCCACCTACTAATCTTAAAACTTTGCGAGGTTTTTTAGGCCACGCCGGATTTTATCGTAGGTTTATCAAGGACTTTTCCCTAATCTCTAGACCTCTTACCGAATTATTGGCCAAGGATGTACCATTCGTGTTTTCTAATGAGTGCATAAAAGCCTTCAACGAAATAAAAAGTAGATTGATTACTGCACCCGTTCTAGTCGCACCGGATTGGGATCTTCCGTTTGAACCGATGTGTGATGCAAGTGATACCGCCGTTGGCGCCGCTTTGGGTCAACGAAAGGATAAGATTTTTAGGCCCATTTATTATGCAAGCCGGACTTTGAATGCCGCCCAAAGAAATTACGCCACAACGGAGAAAGAACTTTTGGCCGTTATCTTTGCTTTTGACAAGTTTAGATCGTACTTAGTAGGATCTAAAGTCATTGTCCGGATCGACCATGCGGCTCTTAAGTATCTCCTAGCAAAGCAAGATTCAAAGCCGAGATCGTTGAGATGGATTCTACCGCCGCAAGAATTTGACGTAGAAATCCGAGATAAGAAAGGAAGTGAGAACGTGGTGGCCGATCATCTGTCGCGCTTACAATTAGAGGATGGTGAGGAATTGCCTGAGATAGGAGAATCTCTCCCTGATGAACAACTTTTCTCCATCACCACCATCGGAGGACATGATGATTGTGCTGCAGTTTCTTCGCGAATAGAGGTTGTGAAGGAGAAGAAACAACCATGGTTTAGTTTGTTTGTTAATTATCTATCCGCGAAGTATCTACCACCAAATCTCACTGTCCAAGAAAGGAAGAAATTCTTCAAAGATCTTAGACACTATTATTGGGATGAGCCTTATTTGTTTAAGCTAGGATCTGATAATGTTTTTCGAAGATGTGTGCCCGAGGAAGAATATAATGATATCCCGAAGCATTGTCATTCTTATGAAGTTGGAGGACACTACGGGGAGATAAAACTGCGGCCAAGGTCCTCCAATGCGGTTTTTATTGGCCGACATTGTTTAAGGATGCACACCAATATGCACGAGGATGTCATGCTTGTCAAATGACAGGAAATATTTCAAGGAGGAATGAGATGCCACTCAAGAGTATCTTAGAAGTAGAACTTTTTGATGTTTGGGGAATAGATTTCGTTGGACCCTTCACTTCATCATTATCTAACCGATACATCTTAGTTGCTGTTGATTATGTATCCAAATGGGTTGAGGCCATTGCTTCCCCTACTAACGATGCTAGGGTTGTGGTTAGATTCTTGAAAAAGAATATTTTTACAAGGTTTGGGACGCCGAGGGCGATTATAAGCGACAATGGTAGTCATTTTTGTAATAAACCTTTTGAAAGGCTGATGATTAAGTATGGGGTTCGACATAAGCTAGCAACCGCATATCACCCCCGAGACTAGTGGACGGGTAGAAGTCACCAATCGAGAAATAAAGCGTATCCTGGAGAAAACTGTCAATACAACTAGGAAGGATTGGTCGTTACGTTTAGACGACGCTTTATGGGCATATAGGACTGCATATAAAACTTCGATTGGAATGTCACCATATAGGATTGTTTTTGGAAAGGCATGTCATCTACCAGTGGAACTGGAGCACCGGGCCATGTGGGCAACACGAATGCTAAATTTTGATGAGACGTTGGCCGGTGAGAAGAGGATGTTAGAATTAACTCGCCTGGAGGAGTTTCGTTTAGAGGCATACGAGAATGCCAAGATTTTCAAGGAGCGCACGAAGAAGTTCCATGACAAAAAGATTCTAGATAGGACCTTTCAAGAGGGTGATCTGGTTCTCCTGTACAACTCGCGCTTAAGGCTCTTTCCGGGCAAGTTAAAATCAAGATGGTGTGGCCCATTTCAAGTACAACGAGTTTTTCCTTCTGGAGCGGTGGAACTATTCAATTTCAAAGACGAGTCCAGATTTGTGGTCAATGGACATCGTATTAAGCATTATCACGGGCTGCCGCCAGAGGCTGAGGAGGAAGTCTTGTACCTCGATGACCCTGTCTATGAATAAACCATCTTGAGCTGAGTCGAGCTAGCGACTTTAAATTTAGAACTACTACCTATAACTATCTTTTTGTTTTTCTTTTTAATAAAGTAGCATGCGCCTATCACGGTTTTTTTTCATCTCGCCATGTTCCGAGTCTAAGTTCGGAATAAACGAGGTTTTTTCCTTGATAGCCGTCATGTGAGTTTTTTATTTAGGTTTAAATCCCTTTTGGTCTTATCCATGGCAGTATAAAGTAAAGTGGCTTAAACTGTTTTTAGATATCTATATCTAATTACTGCCACATTATTTTATAACTTCCATAGACATGGTATTTGACGATTTCGTGGAGCTTGTTTGTTTATACAGGATGTGTCTCTCTCTCCACGCTGTGCCGATGATTACTCCGATATTGTTCCTTTACTTGGGAGCCGTTTCCAGAGCTAAGTCTTTCATCTTGAACTCTCATTTATTTTTGTCATTGAGGACAATGCCATGTTTAAGTGGGGGGCAGGGGACTTAGCTATATATATGTATATTGTGCTATATGTTGCAGTCAAGGGAAACGGTATACTGAGACAATATTGAGCCAAATTTTAAAATTTTTATGGATAAATGCCAAGTTGTTTAACTCGTACCCTTAAACTTGTGAAGTTCTTATACTTAGAATTAATAGGACATGAACCAAGTTGCGTGAGTACGTGGTCATATTATACTTTTGCGATAAATTGTTAGTAGACTTAAGGATATTCATGCCAACAATTGCAAGTAGTTAGGTATTGTTCAATTACTCGACATGTGAATCGCTTAGTACCGCATGAGTTATAATAATTGAAAGAAGTATGTGTACAATGCGTAGATAAGTGGTTATGAGGACCTAATGTCGATATTTGTCGACTAATGTATTCGATCTTCTAGCCAACAAGAGCGGAGTAATAAGCTTGGGACGTACTCCGTGTTTTGACAATGCATTAAAACACTCGGGCTTGTAGAAAAATTACCAAAGTAGCCCCGCGCTTGTGGTAATATTCGGTGCTATGCATGATCTAAGATAGGGAGATACTCATTAAAAAGTTTTCTTCCTTGAGATTAGTAGTATTCGAAACATATGCAAAAATTGAAAATATTAATTTTTAGAGGCTTCGAGTAGTACTCGGTCTCCAAGTCCAAAAACCCTATAGATACGCTCTTGCTTATTGTTCTAGTGCTTTAACCATTGTGAGGCATAAGAAGTATGAATGCCGATGTTGGTGAATTTAGATATGAAGTCCGCATAAACTCTAAATCGGCTACATTTATATAAAACCAACGCACATGCACACAATCACTTCGATTCATAGCGAGTAGTGGATAATGCTTATCTTATGAGCATGACCGGTATGAGTTGACTCGGGTTTCTTGTGTAAGTATGAGTTGACCACGAGAAAATGTTGTCTTGGGAAATAATCTGGTTGATGCTTTGTTCGGGACGAAGCAAAGTTTAAGTGGGGGCATTTTGATGACGGTTAAAATATACCTATTTATGTCATCAATTATAACCTTAAATCGGAGTTAATTATATATATTTCATATTTAATCACGTGTTTATATTTATTATTTAATGATAAGTGATTATTAATATGATAATTGGTATTTAGTGTTTTTATTATAAAAGAGCAATTAATTGTGTGATAAATGCCGATTTTGCGGATCATGATAAATCGGGAAGATAATTATCACACAATCGGGAGATCTCAAGATAAAAGAGAAGAAAATCGGAGCATTGAAGAAAAGATTAATCGGAAGCACAAACGAGTGAAGTGGGGAACAAGTCGACGGAGCCAAATTGAAAACGCGTAGAGAAGGTGGCTCGGTCGACCGAGCCATGCCATTCGGTCGACCGAGCGTAACGGTTCGGTCACCCGAGCCTAAGGTGATAAATGCGTGTCAATCTTCTCGGATTCTCCCTATGTCGGCTACAACTCCTATATAAACAAAGAAAGCCTACGAAATTGAGAAGACACACCACTACAACACAAAACAATTTATGCAATTTAAGTTTTAGTTTTCTTTTCTTTTCTTTATGTTCGTACATTGTGGATTCATCGGATTCTCCGATTAGGGAGCACATTAAAGAGTGGGAGTCAATCTCGTCTTCGAGGGTATGACTATTCAATTATGCAATCTTTATTTGTAGATCTGATATATTTTATTATGGAGTAGTTTTATTTGTATTGATTGCGTGATGTAGATTTATTTACGAACCCATGTGTTTAGGTTAGAAACGTTAAGAAGTAATCATGATTTGTTCCGGCACGAACCGTGTTCGGTAGACCTAGACATGTCACTCGGTCGCCCGAGTGCCGTCATTCGGTCGACCGAGTGTGGTAAGGTGTAGGGCAATATCATGATCGGCTTCGACTACGTCGATTCTCCGATTTGGAATTAAAACGAGCAATTAAACCCGATCAACTTAATTATTCGTCATCATAATTTAACATGAAACTCAAAAAGTGATTGTTACTTAGGATATAGATTGAATCGGCATCTAAGAAGTACGCCTAACCATAGGAATGTTGCTTAGATGAGGTTACGGTTTATACCGGCATCCCTAGTTAAATAATTGTGTCAGAAGTTATATGAGATGGAGGCATTAAAAGGCGAAGTCACGTAATGGAGGCACGATGATTTAGATGACCTAACCGGAGCTAAATCTACCTTAGGGGATGACTCCCGTAGTCATAATAATTAATCTTTAACGTTTGTTCGTCTCGTTATCAACCTAATTTACATGGGGGAGTTATGATCTACTAGCGTAATCAATACTATTTGTTTAGATAATATCAACCGTATTATCCGTGTTTTAGTAGTCTTTAATTTGTCTTTGTGGTATTTTGTGTCTTGTGGTTGTCACTATTTTATTTACGCATTTAGTTGGTCGTAGACCGCCCTTTCAATTTAGGTCCGATAAAGTAAGTTGTGTTTTATTTGTGCCGAGTCTCCGTGGGATCGACCTCGACTCTATCCGGCTATACTACAATTGAACCTAGTTCTCTTGCTAGTGGGTTAGTAGGTCTCGAGTTAATGATTTAACTTGACCTCCATCGTAGCAACATCGTAGAGTGACTACCTTCCTTTTGTTGATTTAGGAAGGCTTTGAATGCGAAGAACCGAGCATTCATCCGGTTGTCATTCTCCTCCTCACTGATGTGTCTGCCTTGACTTTCCCTGATAGGTTTTGAGGTTTTTGAGGAGTTAGGCTTGCCATGGAGCTTCCAACAGTTGTCCTTGGTGTGATTTGTGCGTTTGCAGTGATCACGAACGTTTTCCGGTTTTCTCGGTAGGCTTCTTGTATGTCTCAAAGAACCTCGGCGGCCTTCCCGACGGTCGACGGGGCAAAGCACCTTCGGTAGGGTTGTCGTAGGGGATTTCGAAGCATGACTTTTCTCCTACTTTCTTCATGTTTGACCTCGGCAAACATGGATTTGAGATTTGGAAGAGGTTTGGTGGCAAGAATTCTTCCTCTAACATCATCAAGAGTAGGATTCGGTCCGGTGAGGAACCCGAATACTCTCTTCTTTTCTATGATGTCTTTATAAAGAGCAAACATCCTTGACATCATTCCAAGAGTGAGTTTCTAACATATCTAAGTGTTGCCAAGCCTTAGATAGTTGATTGAAATATTGAGTTACGTACATATCCCCTTGCTCGCAAGTTTGAATCTGAGCTTCTAGTTCATATACCTCAGATGTATTATCTTTCTTGGAGTAAAGATCTCTGGCATTATCCCAGATTTCTTTGGCAGTATCATACATCATAAAGTTTTCACTTATCTCTTTTGTCATTGACCTCGTGAGGATGGTCATGAGTTGATTATTTGTTGTGTCCCATGCTTCAAAACTGGGGTCAGTTTCAGCAGGTGCAGGTTTTGTTCCAGACAAGTATCCCATCTTACTTTGTCCAGAAATGTACATTTTCATAGACCTTGACCATAACAGATAGTTGTTACCATCAAGTCTATGGTTTGTATAAGAAGAGGAGTTGTCAGTACTCCCAGTCAGCTGAGGCTGCTGAGAGTCTGCTGAGGTTGAAGTAATGTCGGATGTGGAAGACATTCTTCAGAAATATGAGTTTTGCAGCGGAAAAAGTTAGAACACAAATGGCTCCGATACCATGAAGAGAGTTTGAGAATGTGTTAACACAAGAGTAAACTTCAACTTATCTTTTATTCATTGATAATGTGGAGTATATGTAGATACAATTGAGGAGTTTGAAAGGTCCTAGACAAGATAGTGACCTTTCATAGAAAAAGTAAAAGCTATAAACGAGGCTAGATGCTTTTTAGTCTCTTACATAATAAATGTCTATGACATAAAGTGAACTAGAGTAAAAGCTATGTCTATGACTAGAGTTTGGCATATTAATTGTTTATATGTACTACAATTAATATGTCTCTTTATAAATAAATAAAGTGTACACGAGAAAATCCGGCACGGAGTTCAAGCACCCTTGAACCTCAACTTATCAAGCATCTTTGAATATTGCCGACATGTCGAATATTGCCACAGGATCAAACCAGCAAAGGGTTAACAAGTCAGATGAAGATGGCAACCGCTGGCACCAAATTCAGCTTGTGTCCCGAGTTTGGAAGATCTGAGGAAGAAAGTGATGAATGAAGCCCACGAGGTAGCGTTGCGGTCCATGCCGGGGCAACCAAGATATACAAAGTGCTAGGACCGTACCGCCGATGATCTTTCATGAAGATAGAGATAGAAGAGTTGCCTACAACAATAGTTACCATGTCAACATTTGAAACTCGGCATGGAGGAAAGCGTAGAACACCAGTTTTCTGGGATAAAGTGGAGCAATGACAGAATACGAGACCAGAGTTGATACAATAACCAACGAGAAGATTGAAGTGGACCGTCACAACCTCGAGATGGCTCAAGACAGGTAGAAAAGCTTGGCAGATGTTCGGAGAAAATCCGTAGGGACTAAGACTGGAGATAAAGTGTATCTGAAGGCTTCCCCAGTTAGAGGAGTAAGATGGTTGGGCTGACACACAACTAAGCACCACTTATGAAGGCCCTTACGTGATCTTGGCTAAAGTTGGACCTTTGGCTTATCCATTTGGAGTTATCGGAATCATTCTCACGAGTGCATGACGTCCTTTCATGTGTCAAAGATAAAGGAATGCTTAACCGACATTGATGTGGAAGCAAGCTCTGACTTTTAATGGTTAAAGAAATTTTGACATACGCAGAAGTCTCAAGTGCACTTTAGAACGGTAGATGAAGAAAGTTAAGATAGAAGACGTACTACTAGTCTTGGTTTAGTGAAGCAGTCACACAACGGTATAGACGACATGAGAATTAAAAGACGAGACGCTTTGCAAAGTCCAGAGTTCAAATACCTCATAGTTATGTTCAAATTCGAGGATGAAACTTGTTTTAAGAGGGGAGGGATGTAACAACCCGAATTTTCAGAAAGGTAAAGTAGTAATTGAGTATATTCACTATGACCTAATTATTATTTATCCCATTTAAATTAATTAAAACGATTTAATTAAAGGGTTAGTTGTTATTTAAAAAGGATTTAATTAATAACTATAAAAGGAAAATGTCCCGCAATTTGTCATTACACTCTCCACGGCAAATTTTCTGGATATTAAGAAAAGAGGGTGACGCAAGAACACATGGAAGAGCAGGAAGGGAATCTTCATTCGTGCGGCTAATCCGTCAGGATTTTGGGCATATCACAGAAGACGAAAATCATCGTCTCGTCGAGACGAGCGCATCGGCACCAACTTTTCTCAGTTTCATAAGTTTCAGTTTAGCCATAGTTTTTAGTATTCGTTAAGTTTGATGCTTCAATTCGTAGTTTTAACCTCTTAGAAACTCTCCATTACAATTAATTCTTGATTGATTGTTCATCAATTAGGTTTTCTCGGGGATGTTCAGAAGCGCTGCAGTGTTCTTGAGTTTTGGCTTTAGTTTTTCTTGCAATTAAGGTAAGAGGTTCTTCCTAACGAGTAATTATAGTTTTACAATGTTTAGGTTGAGTCTTAGCGTTAAATTGTAGTAAGAATTCATGTTTACGTGTTGTTGCTATGCTACGTTATGCTATGGTATGTTTAGACCATGTTTTGCTGATGTTTTGATGTGTATCTTGATGTTAAACATGTTCGGTTTGGGTTAGAAATCATAAAAGTGCAGAAAATTGCATTTAGGGCAGTTTCAGCGCTTAATGCGTGCGCATTGTCGGACCAGAAAGTGGGAAACAAATTCAACGGCGTTTGTGCGCGAGCATTCACGAGCATTGGTGTTTAATGTGTTTTAAGCTCTGAGTCCAGTTTTAAATGCTATTTCTTGATCTAATAACACTAAATGAACATGAACAAAACTTGATTAAGTTTTTGATGCGCTTAGTTCCGGCACCGAATGGATTCGTCATAAGAGATGAAGTTCGGGACAGTCGGAAGAGTATGACTGGCTTGTGCTTTGATGAATTAGTATTCAACAATGTCTATGTAATTGTTAGGTCTTGTGTTTAGGAGAGAGAGTAGTAGTTGGGAGGGAGCCTTACTTGAAAACACATAGGTGGATAGTTAAACATTATTAATCAATGTGCTTGTGTAGTTAAAAGATTAAACGTCATGTCATTCTTGGTAAGGCACAGATTTATATCGGCGACGTGTGGGCGGTTGGACAAAGTGGATAACTCTGCTGGCCTCTAAATGGCTAAACGGCAGGGGGACTTCACCGAGCGTGCATACATACCGGAGGGAACCCGGGGCTATCGGTCTAACCCACTGTAGTCGGTAAGGACACCTTCAGGTGGATATATACCATGCGTAGTGCCTTTGAAGACTAATGTAACAAAGATAAGCTAAACTAGAAATCTTTAGTCACGACATGTTGATGAGCATGAAGTGAACCCTAGAGTTGTGTCGGTCACATAGAGACAACATAATTAATAATATTAAGTTTTCCGTTGTAGAGCTTAGTTATTCATTAGCTTCTCTCTCTTTACTAAGAACTTTGTACTTACCTCCTTTGCATGTTTGAGTTGTATGTATTGTTGAGGACTACGAGGAGGATTTTGACGATGACGCTTCTTTTCTTTTGTATTTTATATATGTTGTACTTTTATTTTTAAACTTTTGTAAGACAAGTTTGTAACTTTTAGACTTCGTATTCTTTAAGGATTCGTTGTTGTAAGTTCCTATTCTTATCTTTAGAATGTTTGTAACATTTATGATTTTACCTGAGTCTTTTGGATTTCCGTTTGCTTTATTTTGGTATGACGACTTAGGGACTTGCGTATAAATGTTGAATTTATTTAATGTTATATGCGCCGAACGTTCTATTCCATATAAGGGTCTGATATCTGGAAGCGGGACGTTACACCTATTTAAATAAAACACTACACCTCTTTCCAAAAGTACATTATAACTACCTCCTTAAGACCCTCAATTTACTCTTCCTAAATAAAAAAAACCCTAAATTAACCCCTGTAGTTTGTGATAGAATTACACCTTAAAATTTCTTAAAGTAACCCAAAAAAAAAAAAAAAAAAACCACACCTTAATGTTTGTAGTAGTAATTGGGGTATTTAAATAAAAAAGTATTTTCGTCTAAAAAAATAGTATTTGAATATTCCTTATTTTAAAAGTATGGGTTGAATTACGAATTAAATACATATGTCATATTTCTCTACTGAATTAAAAATAACTTTAATTGTAAAAAACAAATGAAAAATATTTGAAAAGAAAAGAAAAGAGGCGAAAAGTAAAAGAAAAACACAAAATACTACAGGCCTTTCTCTCTCCAGTTTCCCTGCCCCTCTGAAGAAAACATCAACCCAAAAAGGGAAAAAGAAAAAAAAAAAAAAAAAAAGGAATTTTTTCTCTCGCAGGAATCGCTTCGATCACTGCAGCTATTCTTACTTCCCCGAGTTCCGTGGATTTTTTATTTATTTTTTCCTTATCGGTTTCTATACGTTTATCGATGTGTGTAAATGAATTTATGATAGCGATATACAGATGATCAAGTGGGTTCATTGAGGTTTTGGGATTATAAGAAATCAAGAGGAGTTGGGTGCTCTCTGGTTGAGCGCATTTGTGGTTTTTTTTGTGAGTATTTTAGTGGGTGGGAGTTGTTTTTCCCAATTCTGTATTGTGTTCTTATGTTGATCTTCAGGGTAGGTGGAAATCTAGGGCCAGGGTTTTGGGGATTGGGGGTGAAAGTTTGAATTTTTTGGAGTTTTATGAGTTGGGTAGCTGGGCCTGAGATGATGGAAGAAGATGTTGAGCTTGAAGAAGGCGAGGCTGGTTATTTGAATAGTAATGATGACAGAAGCATTGACCCTGATGTTGCCCTCTCATATATTGTAAGAGTTCTTCTATGTTTTTGCTGTGCTCAATTATACTTCTCTGCTGCTTAGAAGTAAGTTACTTGTTCATGTTCTCATTTACCAAAACAGATTTAATGGAAAGATTAGAATATAAATACACATGAATAATTAGTGGAAGGAAAAGGCATGGGGTTTACTTGATTACCACAGTTTCAGTGCCTGATCTGTACAATACTTTGTGTGAGTTTTGGTAATGTAATTGATCTTGAAAGTTGTTGCTCCACTTCAAAGTTTTAGACTTTTTTTCGTTTTTCTTTTTGTATGGTGATCTGACCTTGAATGTACTTGTATTGCTATTGTAGAGTAGAAAGTGTGTATCAGTAGCTCAGAATGAAATATGGGATATTGAAAAGCAAATGCTTCAATTTCTTTTGCCATTTTAATGCGTAGTGTTTTTTTTATCTTTCACCAATAGTTGTATGCTACATATGTTTTCTTAGTAGATTAGGTTCGTGGG
This sequence comes from Gentiana straminea, assembly GCA_036785695.1. Classification (NCBI taxonomy): domain Eukaryota; kingdom Viridiplantae; phylum Streptophyta; class Magnoliopsida; order Gentianales; family Gentianaceae; genus Gentiana; species Gentiana straminea. Next base: position 10,214,304 of record JAVUPR010000265.1, read on the forward strand.
CAAATATGCAGACATGCCTGCAAATGCTTTAGGTTTGGTTACAAACTGCTTTTCGCTTCTGAAAAGTGACGGTTTGAACTGTAGGTGTGAGTCATTGCATTTTTCAGTTGATGAAGATTATGTTAAAAGCATTTGCTTCTAACCTACTGATTATCTATACTTCATACCAGTTAAATTGGTTATATTTCCGCTTTTGAGTTCTATTTTGAATCAGTGCGGCAATAATTTGTACCTATCCTTTTGCAATTGTCTGGAAGTTCTATGACATTATTTGTCATTAATTTGTTTTCCTTTAGGATGATAAGCTGCAAAGTGTATTGGGCCATTTCCAAAAAGATTTTGAGGGAGGAGTTTCGGCTGAAAAACTGGGTGAGTACTGATTTTAGGAAAATGGATCATGCAACTGAAAATACAGGCTTGAAATCTTCTTTATACGTGGGATAATGATAGAAAGGAGCTCGTTTTCTTTTTTAGGGGCAATATATGGTGGATACGGTTCTTTCTTGCCCATGTATCAACGCTCACCTGCAATTTTGTCTCAGCAAAAGAGCCCTCAAAGAGTTCAAAGTAACATAACTCGATCCCCTGACCGTTCACATAGGGAGGTACATGGAAGATATTTGGTGTTTATTATGTTGGGTGGAAGAAAGTTTACTTCACCTTTCCAGATACAACTTCTGTTTATTTGAAAACTGCGGTTTTTTTTTTGGACATTACAGGGTGCTGCAAGAAGTTCATCTTCTATCCCTGACGCGACATTGCGTGAAAGGGATGGAACTACTGCACCCCATGTTGTGCATTCTCTTCATGATGAAAAAGTTAGTTTGGGGAATGGCATACATCGAAAAGAAAAAGACTTGTCTTCTGAACAAGTTGCCGAAAAGTTACCTCCAAGATATAAACCATCCCCAAATAAATCACTCAATGTGACTGACCAAAAGTCTTTGAAGTTTCGGATCAAAGTTGGTTCCGGTAAGTCAGCCCAGAAAAATGCGATATACAGTGGCCTGGGGCTAAATTCCCCATCTTCATCGCATGGAAACAGTTCTGCAGGAAGTGGCGAGGTCCCGTGTGAATCTCGAGAGAACTGTCAGGAATCACCAACCCGCATTCTTCAGGTAACGTGTCACTCTGTTCCATGTTAGAAATGTTATACAGTTGTACTTCACTGATGTTAATCTTTTGCATATCTTCTTGCTATGTATCATATGGAGGTGTGCTAATCTGTATCTCCCTTTTCCTGTGTTCTTTGGCCACATCTTGTGAAACAGATGCTGTCTACCTTAACAGATGCCTTGGGACCACTTCTCTCACCTCTGTCTGATAGATTTTTGAACTTGTTAAGGGACGTTCCCATGGAGGGGAAGTCCAGCCCGGCTTTGAAGGATAAGCTCCACCAGTCTGCCACATTTGAAGATCATTCCGATTCCAAGGTGGATGATCAAGTTATAAATAAAAGGAAGAAGATTAACACCACTGGGAAGTGTGAGCCTGTTCAGGAGGATGCTATTCTCCTTCGCTTAAAGGAAAATTCTGGAGCAGAAGCGTTAGATAGCCAGAAACCTCAATCCGACTGTGTGAATAAATCTGGTGGGTCCTTGAGGAACTCATCCAAGCAATTGGATTTGCTGAAGGGTGTTGAGAAAGGTACCCAGATGAAAAATAGGAAGCTTAATAACAATAGCATCAAGGGTAGATTATTGGGTGCTGATGTGGTTAAGGATAAGTCCTTGGATTCAGAATCTGGTCAAGATGTCACCAAGTTCAAGCGCCAGGAAGCTACAAGTAGTTCAGTGGAGAAGATTGTGGCTAAGGATCCTCCCTGTGAGATTCCAGAAAGTAGAAGGAATGAAGTTAATGGAGCGACTTTTTCTTCGAAATTGGAATCCGATTCTTTTGAGAGAGGAAGGGAAACTAAAGGAACTGATCATTCGCTGCCAAAAGGTGGCCTTAGGTCTACTTCGCATGAACAAGAGAAATCAAGAATGCCGGATCAAGGAAAGAAGATGCCACCTGAAAGCAAGAAAAAGTCTAAGCTAAGTCAAATTAATGGAAAATTACCTTCAGATTCTGTGAATTATGGTAGCGATGCTGGTCTTTCTGCTGGCAGTGAGAAAAAGAATGGTAGAAAGGATATCTCTAAGGCCCGTGACGTGTATGAAGATTTGTTTGGATACTCAGAAGCTACTGGTGGAAGTTCAGTGGATCCTGTAGAGAAACCTTCTAATAATGGGTCAAAGGGCTCGATTGATACTGTAAAAAATGAAAATGTGCACAGGGATAGATTGAAAGCAAAAACAAGGCGTAATAAAGTTAATAATCAGCAGACATCTGAATCATCAATGAAGAATCCTTTAAATTATAGCGTGCCTCCTGATAATGGACTTCCTTTGGAGGTGGAACCGACAACTCGAGCTTTAGAGACGGAACAAACAACTGTGGCTCCTGTATGGATAGAAGATTGGGTACAATGTGACAGGTGTGAGAAGTGGCGTCTTATTCCATATGGCAGAAAGCCTCAAGAGTTGCCAGATAAATGGGTCTGCACAATGCTTGATTGGCTGTAAGCACATCCCTATAGTATTTCTGTGGATTTATATTGCACGACTGGTTAAGTCTCTATATATAATTTATTCGATTATCTTTCCTTCTTGTAGCTAGGTAATCACTACATGTGGGGATAGTCTTGTTATTGTAATTTGTACACTCAAGAAGCCGCTAAAACTCGTGTAATAATTGTCTTTCTTGGTCTTTAGGCCTGGAATGAACCGTTGTGATATCAGTGAGGAGGCGACTACAACGGCTTTGCATGCTTCATACCAGCTTCCTCTTCCTGACAACCAAAATGTCAACCAATCTCATGCTGATAGGGTTGTGACTGGAGTGGATTCTCTGGGTGGACATAACAGTTATGCGGGTAATTCCGATGTTATTTCTGGTAATGTTGCAAATGGAAGTAAGAATAAGCACAAAGTAAAAGGAACATCCCATAAAGGCAGTAATGTGACAAGTGCTGCAAGGAACATTGAACAAAGTCCTGTGAGACGAGAGTCTTTGAATGATAAGAAGCAGCTTAATTCTGGAGTGAAGCCAATAAGTAATTCCTTTGGTCAACATCGTTATATTTCACATAATGCCGTAGAAAAGCATTCGAACAACCAGAAACTCGAGCATCTCGCCCGAGGTTGGACATCCATCTATCTAGCTATGCTATCTTTTTTTCTTCTTCTCCCGTGCTTCTTAAAGTGTATTGTGTTTGTGCACAAGCATGCTGATTGTTTTCTGCTATTTGCTTATAGGTGAGGTGAAGCTGAAGAGGAAATCAAAGGAAGTAGCCGATCAGTATGAGCAATCAATTGCAAAGAAAGTCAAAACTGGCCGTACTTCAGATATTATTGAATCCCCGGTTTCCAATGGGAGCCTTGGAAGGAATGAATTTTATTCAACCCCTAGTTTGCCAGCTGTGGCATCTGTGAGTGACAAGCGGAAATCCGTTGAACATAGTCGTTCAAAAGATTCAAAGTCCGAAGTAGGAATTACCTTGCAGCCTCCTGCAAAGCAAGTGGAGGATACCCTTTTTGGAGGGTCTGTGGATGTTAAACGTTCTAGTGACAGTCATATGTCTTTAAAGAAAAGAAAACTTATAGACTGGCAAAATAGTCAAAGTAATGTAGAGGCCCTGAAAAATGATGGGCATTCTCTTACTGAAGGCAAGATACCTTTGGCTGGTGAGGACAGTGATAGTGGAGTTGGGAGAATCAAGAAACAAATGGTTTTGCAGAGCGAAGCTAATCTCTTAAGTCGGACTAAAGTTAATGATGAGGCGACACAAAAAGATACGAAGAACAGATTGCTTGCATCTGCTGTGAAAGATTCTACACTTGATAAGGACTTGGAGAAAGAAAAGCAGCTTAGAGAACACAAAATAAAAGTTGCATCGCAGCTGACCAAGGCGGATTTAGAGTCATTAAAAAAGGCTTTGACCTCAGAACAGATACCAGCAGCTGCTACTTCAAGCTCCTCTAAGGTCTCTGATTCATGCAAGACTAGAGCTCACTACTTAGAAAATAAAGGCTCGCCTGTTGAATCGGTTTCTTCATCACCTTTGAGGATCCCGACTGTAGACAAACATTCCCATAACGATGATGTCAAAGCAGGTGATTTTCCTTCTTTTAGAAGCCCTTTAAAATTTGAGAATGGTAGTTGGGATTCCCGGCAATCAGGCAAAGTCAAAGTGAGGCGACCTGCGAGTATCGGTTATCCAGAGTCTTCGAATAATCGTGAGCTAAATTTACGGGAATCAGAGGATGTAGGGAATTCGGTTGGGAATGGTCTTCCAGAGGCTAATCGCCGTGGTACCTTGGAGGGACATGGCCCTTACCTAACTGATGAACCACATTCAGAACCTTGCTATGATAAAGATCGAACTAGCAGGAAACGTTTTACTGTGTCACTTCACCAGAAATCTGGAATGACTGCTTCTATGTCGCCCATGGATAAAGAAAGGTCATCTGATCTTAATTCTAAGGAGCCACCAGAGAAAGGGTTTCCTCCTCGAGATAGACAAAAAATATCGAAACCAAAGAAACATTCTAGGGTAATAACGGAGGTTGATCAAAGTCCGGTAGCACCTTCTTCTGAGGGATTGTATGATAACAATCGCCAGAAGTCTACCTCTGGATCTGTCAAAAGTAGTAAGGTGGTCAACAAGGCATCCAAAAAGATTGTTATTGACAAGAGAGAAAATGGATTAAAAAGAGAACACCAGAACTCTGTTGTTAATCTGAAAGATTCTTGTCCTCCGGATGCAAATGTTCAAAATCATCTGTATCAGGGTTGTCAGTCTGAAAAGGTGAGGGAAACATTCCCTGTAGAAGAATGTAAAGATGAAAAACCTCAGCCGAGCCAACATACTCAAGTGAAACATGAGATTCCGTCAACCGTCATTATGGTGGCTCCTGAACATCAAAAGAAAAATCTTGCGGTTCTACCACCTCGTGATGCTTCTGGGTGTAGGGAGTCAAAAGATTTTGGAAAAGCTATTCACAAAAGTGAGTCTCTTGAAGGCTCTCCTCATTCTGTACCTGATGGTCCTGTGGCGCAGATTCCCACTGGACCAAGCTTTTCAAAAAGTAATCCCTCTGCCCAGGCTGCTTCTGTTGTACTACAAGAAGCTGAAGGTCTCAAAGATTATGCTGATCGTCTAAAGGTTCCTTTTTTTAACCCGGGCTTTTTGATACTTTTTTTTGAGTTTAATTTGTTTCTTGTGTTTATTCAAAGTAGAAACTATGGCGTATCATTCTGGTCATGATATATATTGTTTATATCTCACATGACATACTTTTTAAAATTTTTAAATGCCTAACAGGACACTGGATTTGGATTTGAATGTTACGAGACATACTTCCAAGCCGCTTTGAAGTATCTTCATGGCGCATCACTTTTGGAACGTAGTAATGGGAGTAGGAAACACGACGAAATGAATCAAACACAAATCTATATCAGTTCTGCAAAACTATGCGAGTAAGCATTTTCTTCCAATTTGTTGGCTCTATCGTTTGATTTTTGGAGTAAAATTGTTATTCACAGGTAATCATAAGAATTCATATACAAGCTAATTAATACTAGTCTTATTACAGTAAACTTCTGATACAACCCTTTTACCCGGTTGAGGCTTAAAGAATAGGCACCTAGGTTAAATAGAATTTATTATGTGCATGTGTCAAGTATTATAGGAGCTTGATCCTCTGCTGAAGCATTTATCTGTTTCATAGATGATTATTCTTTTCAACTTTGATTTCATGAAAGACTTCATCAAATTTGTAGAACATGTGCTGAGGAGTACGAGAGACGGCAAGAAATGGCTGCTGCTGCTTTGGCATATAAATGCACGGAAGTCGCATATATGAGGGTGGTTTATTGCAAAAACAATACTGTAAATAGACTTTGCCATGATTTACGATCGAGTTTACAAATGGTTCCTCAAGGTATAGCTCATATCTATCATGTTTATTATTAGTCTTGGTTCCCGAACTCCCAAATTTCCATTTCTACAATTTCATATTTTGGCCTCATGTGAGCTAGGAGAGAACTTTTCTTGGGGCTCGTTTTCTTGTTTCGTGTGTATATATATATATATATATATATATATATATATATATATATATATATATATATATATATATTTATTTATTACTATATTTTTTTTGACAATGAATACGCCCTTTGGCCCTGCTTTAGAAAGTATGTATCCTTGCCCTCATTCTATTATTTTTGTTTTCTGGCTTTTGATTATGTGTGTTTCTTAAGAGGGTATACTGTCTATATGTTGCTGTGATGCTACTACCGATTAACAGATTTCTATTTTTAATGGTCTACAATTTGTTGAACCTTTGCGTAGGTGAATCTCCTTCATCATCGGCATCTGATATTGACAACTTAAATAATCATGCATTGGTGGACAAGTCTTCCTTGTCTAAAAGTAATGGTACTCATGTGGAGAATAATCACATTCTTGCTTCGCGAAGCCGCTCAAGTTTTGCCCGGCTACTCGACTTTGTAAGTTTGTTTAACGATGTATTAGATAATAACATATATTGAAATGGCTCACAGAAGGTTATGATTGTGCTCCATTTGTACGGTCTTGTTGGTTACCAAATGAACCGAGAAGGTTTTACTGTTTGTGAGTTTTCCTTTGCCCAATTGATGTTTCTTGCAGCATGGCTTTGTTGAATGTGAAAGTTTTGAAGATTATGAACTTAGTGATCATCACTAGGAAATTCTATTTACATGGTTATAATTTTGCAGACGAAATACGTAAATTTAGCCATGGAGGCATCAATGAAATGCCAAAATGCTTTGGCCACTGCAAATGTAATGCTTGAGGAGGCTCAGAATAAGGATGGTATTGTTTCAGTTAAAAGGGTTATTGACTTTAGCTTCCAAGATGTGGATGAACTTGTCCATTTAGTCGGGCTCGCGAAGGAAGCCATAAACCGAAAAGCTTTCTGTGGCAGTAGGAATTGAGGAGGAACTTGTACATAAATGTGTGTTCCAATGTTTCATCCTTTAAAAGATTCTTAAAGTACACAACCTGTTGTATCATGTGGACGGACATTGAATGGACATGATGTAAACCATTTTTACTACCCGACGAGTTGGATGCATCAGATCCTATACATACAGGACAGTAAATGCAAGATGATATCTGTCAAACCTGTGGGTTGGTTGGCTCTTTGATGATGAAGATAAAAAGGACATACGAGTAGCTGCTCGTGGGTTACCTAACTGTACAGTTGATGCAACAAAAGCATATTATTGATGAAGGAAAAGGAGGACGATGATGAAATTAGCTGCCCTATTTACCTCTCTGTACATGTGTATACAGTGAGATCATTTTCGGTTTACTTACTCATATAACATATTGGTTCTTTTTCGGAGTTGTCATTTTACGGGGGTATTATGGGCACACGATGCTCGAGTCCATATAGATTATTAATGGCTGGGAAATAGAAATGTATATTTAGTCTTTAAAGGATAAAAGCAGAAGTGCAGTTTTGGTAATAAAAGGAAGGATCCATTTTTTTTTTTTTTTTTTTTTTTTTTTTTTTGAGATTAAAGACTGGACATTAGTGTTTTTGAGAAAGAGTTAGTTTTGCCGTCTGGAATGCTACTTTTTGTCTGCTGTTTTGTTGTTGAAAAGCCTAGCCTAAGTTATATTTTCTTGAACAATTTGGTTGCCTAATTGTTATATTTTTTCTTTCAGTATTTAAGTTTGTGTTTTTTCTTCAACAATTTAATTTGCATTTTACAATATCTTAGTCAAACTGAAATGTTTTATGCACCAAAATGTTTTAGATAGCGATTTTGAAATTTATGGCTAAAAGTGGTGCATAATTTAGAGATTGTGTTTTACGATGTATAGTTTAGATATTAGATGTTTTCTTTAAGCCTTTTGAATCCGGGATCAATCAATCCGGAGTTTGGCCCGGACCGGATCGTGTCTATAGAATTCGACTCTGATCCGGTAGAGATCAATGCTTTAGAGAGGGCTTGTAAAGGAAATGTTTATTTTTTTTTAATACAATCGAAAGATAGAACAATATAATTATTTACAACCACATAAGAGTCGACTAACATACCACATAATGTGGGTATTTTAAAATCGTAAGTTTATTATTTTTTTTTTATTTAATTTAATTTTTTTTTAATTTAAATTTTGTGAAGGGAAAATCGTAAGGTTTATATGTAAAAATTACTATGTCATTTACCAATGTTTTCAATCTGGGTATTCAAACTGTAAATAAACGACACTTTACTTAGGAACATAGGCAATAGATTTCTTTCTAGGACGTGTTTCGGCCCCCACTAAATAAGCTTTATTTTCTTATATAAAATTGCACGAATAAATGTTGGTTCAAGTTTTATAATGATTTGGTTGAGTAATCTTGGTTGTTTTGATGTTAAAATCCATGTTTTAAGTTGTTGAAGTATGAGATGCTAGAGCATGATAAGGATCTGTTTTGCTGCTAAATTGCTGTCAAAAATTATATTTTTGGGTTGGAAATCGTAAAGTGCAGAAAAATTCATGTTTTGGGCAGTTTCGACCTATTGGCGACAGTGGCAGAATGTTCAGAGTGTTTTAGCGCACGCCAAAGTGGAACGCTGCAATTTTAGCACGCGCCAAAACTGAAGTTGAATGCTGTCAAGGTTCTGTTTGTGTTTCAGCGCGCCAAACACCCAGTTTTGCTGTTTTGAGTGTTTTAAGCTCCGGTGCGAGTTTTGGTTGTTATTTCTGGATCTAATAACCTTAAATAGACTTAACAAAGCTATGATTAAGCTTCTGATGCATTTAGTTCCGGCACCGAATGGATTCTTTCTAAGAGTTGAAGTTCGGGACCGTCGGAAGAGCATGATTGGCCTTGTGCTTTGGTGGATTAGTATTCACCAATATCTGTGTATGTGATATGCCTTGCTAATGTCTAGCTGTCTAAGTGAGGGAGTAGATGTGTAAGTGAGTATTTTCCTTGAAAACACTTAGGTGGCTAGTTAATGGTTAATAACATATATATTGATACGCCTGACCCGCAAAAGAGCCCGCGGAACCTCAATCGGGTCCGTCCGATGGCCTAAACAGTGGACAATGTTCTTGCTCCGCCGAGTCCGCATTAACCTAAGCTGGACAGAGGCCAAAAACCAGTCGATAAGCCTTCAATCCACCATCCCATAAGTGCGACACGAAGCAGCCGGAGTCGATCAGTCTGCTCCTCATGTTACGAAGCCCGCTCAACTAGGCGAACATGCTACCACACGACGACTCTAAGAAAAAGACTTAGCGAAAGGCTAAGTGTTGGGTCTGCCCCTCATCAGTCCGCCATAACAGCTGTCTGGTCTAATTACTGTCACATCACACTTTATTATGTCCTATCGTCATTAGCCTAGTCATACTCGATAGTTTGCCTATATATATAAGGGCTCAATGTAACATTAAAGGCATCCATAATTCAATACAAGCAAATACATACTGCTAATTTGTCGACTCCGTTCTTATCATCATAAAGCTTGAGTCCGACCATCAATTCATTGTAAACACCACTGCATATTACCGGTGTAATCTCATATAAACAACCAAATATCCTCACTAAACATCAGTTACCGCCACCGTGATAATTCTAACGTTATCAGTTGGCTCCGTTACCGGGAAAGTCAAGCTATTCAGCTCTCTCCGGCTAAAATCACCTCCGTAAAAGTCATCTTCACGGCGGCTCCGACAAGGAAGATCACTCCCTTTTTTGGTTTTCAGAAAAGTTCCTCATTAAAAACCTCCAAAAATCACGCATTTTCATAGGAGACCTCCAACGTATCACCATGCTGGCATAAAACTCTACAAGTTTAATACAATATCCTAGATACCGCGCTTGAACTTTCGTCTTTTTCTTGGATTTTTATCGAAACTCTAAAGTTCTCTCCATTTTCAACAAGGTTGTTCGACTGTGCATGCTAATATAGAAGGTTGTTCATAGAATCCTTTGAGTTTTCATTTTATTTATCACCACTCTCTTTGGATTCCGACACATGTTCAACGGAATCATCATCGGCACCACCAGAAATCTCAAGATATTTGTGTAGATATTTGTGCTGATATTTATACAAGATATTTGTGTCAAAAGATATTTGTCAAGTGTGTCAGAGGATATTTATTTCAAAGATAGTTATCAAGTCAAACATGACTGGAAGTAAGTCATTGGTGCCAGCGACACCTGGTCTGAAAGCCATTCATAAATCGACACGTACAACTGCCATGTCACCTACCGGTCGATAAGGCGGAGACAAGAGCGGGCACAAGGAATCTCGCCTATTCATTAACAAGAGAAACAACGCCCGAAATACACTCGAGGTTGTAACAGCGAACAAAGGAAAAGAGATTACGGGTCCGTCCAAACAAAGGCGAACACGTGAGTCAACTCCAATCCCAGAAGAGACTATCCATAATAACCCAAACGCAGATGGTGCTTTGGCTTATATGGATTACGTCGAAAGGATTGCTGAGGGGAACCAATACCTTATCTCCATTGGTAGCCTCCAAAGCCAATCAAAATCATGTCCACTCCAATCATCGCCATACCAAAGGCACCAATAGCTCAACCGGCTCCAGTCAATAATGATCCTCCTCTACGTTCTCAACGTTCGAACAAAGAGGAACGTTCTCAAAAAGAGGGGAGCGTTCATTCCTCTGATGAGTGAACACACACAAGAGGGTCGGTTTTAAATCGCCTTAGGCCAATAAATGATGATCACAACGAGCGCATGTGGCACCAAGGCGAGAGGGCGGATGACGCAGAGCTGATCGCCAAAATGTCAGAGAAAGGCGGATCAACATGCCGAATCCTGAATTCAGACTGAAAAGGAAGCTCAATCAGAGCGCGTGTCTAGACATTCCGCCGAACCATCATGGAAAAAAAGTTTGAAAGGCTCGAAAAGCGGCTTGAAGATATGGAAAGGATAAAGCCCGACGGACATATATGCCGACTTGGGGAACCAGCATCCTCTCCGAAAATATTTTGAAAAATGCGCCAAAAGGAGGCTTCCACTATCCTAGTTTCCAAAACTATCACGGTACGTCTTCCCCTTATGACTGGCTTACTGATTTTCAGAGCAAAATCACTTTGGAGACCCAAAATGAGTCCGCCTGGTGCATCGCCCTAGTAGGTAATATGCAAGATAAAGAAACAACGTGATTTGGAACTTGCCTCCTCGATCGATCTGCTCATGGAACGATCTACAATGTATGTTTGCAGAGGAGTTCAAGTCGGCAGGCAGGCCGAAGAAAGTAATCGACGACCTCTATGAGGTCCGCCAAAGAGAGAATGAAACGGCCTGAAGCTATTACGAGCATTCACTAAGGTATTTGAGCAAACCAGGGACATTAATGAAAAAAAGAGGTCATCACCATATTCCAAACGGGTTTGGTCAAGGGCGGCCATAAAACTGAATTCACATGGCGACCCGCCGTAAATCTACAAGATCTGCTCGACAGAGCCCGGAAAGTTGGCATATCTGAGCCGGTTCCTTCATCGTCAATGGGCAGAGGAAAAACCATGTTTGATCCTAATTCACCAAGAGACGATCGGAACCCGCCAAGAGAGGATCGGCATAGAAATAAAGATCTCGACCTTAGAAAGCCGCAGAAATTTTGGGAGGAGGACTACACTTCCCTTAACACCTCCGCCACCCAAGTAATGCATGAAATCAAGGATCCTCCCGGATCCACGTCTGATGAAGGCCGACCTTAAAAGTCACGATGAGTCTCAATATTGCAAATATCATAAAGATCACGGCCATACCACTGATGAGTGTTGATTCCTAAGGAAAAAGATTGAGAGGCTGATAGCCCAAGGGTCACTGTACAGATTCAAGAAGGATGGCAGGACACCAATAGGGGAAATCCCCGGCCCCGACAATACAGAAATGAGATTCAAGTAATCCTTGAGTCTTACCCCATCAACAATCAGATAAAAAATCAGATCAATTTGCTGAACTCGAGGTTTTGAGAAGCCGATTATATTGGGCGACTCCGAACAGGCTCTCTCATTCACCCATTGCGAGTTGGCGGGTCTGCCTAGGGCTCTGGACGTTTCCATTGTTATACAAGTTGGCATTGGCACTACAAGCATTAACCGGGTCATGGTGGACACATGGGCTTGCAAAGACAACATCTATTACGACTGTATCAAAAAGCTCGGATATGGCAAATATAGATTATAACCTTATAACGGCACCCTCAAGGGATTCTCCAACGACAAAGTTCGGGTCAATGGAACAATCATTTGGACATTGAAATCGGCGACTACGGGCCAAGCCGAATCGAAAAAGGTAACCTTTCTTGTGGTCGACCTCCAATCTCATTATAACATGATTCTAGGACTTCTGGCCCTTAAGAAATTTCGAATGATCGTCTTGGTGCCACACCAGAGGGTCAATTTTTACACTGATAATGGGATTAGGGTCGCTATCAGTCGGCCACAAAAGTTGCTCAAAAATATCAGGGATTTACGGACCGACAATAAGAGGCTCGTGGCTGATCAACCTGAGCTCGCAGCGGGTCTGAGTTGTATAGACATGGTCAGGGGGTCCGTCCCTTCAGAGGTCGAATGTGGAACATTGCAAAAGAAGGACGATCCGGATTTCATTGCTCATGACGAGTTGATCGAGGTCGTAGTGAATGAGGCCTACCCCGATCAAAAAATCAAAATCGGAGCCTATTTGACCAAAGAGGAAAGAGAGAAGCTAATTTCTCAACTCAAAGCGAACCTAGATACATTCTCTTGAGTTGTGACAGATATGAGGGGTGTTGAACCCGAGGTCGCTCTACATCATCTGGACGTCAACTCTACCTTCAAGCCGATTCAACAGCGATCTTGCCACTTCTCTCACGAGACGGAGCTCGCCATTAAGGTAGAGGTCGACAAGATCATGCAAGAGGGCATTATCAAAGAGTTCACGTATCCGACCTGGCTCGCCAACGTTGTCATGGTAAAAAATCACAACGACAAATGGCGGATGTGCGTGGATTTCACTGATCTGAATAAAGCATGCCCTAAAGATCCCTGTGCTCTACCTAGGATCGATAGAATGATTGATGCCATTGCGGGGTTTGAAGTATTTAGTTTCCTGGATGCATACTCTAGCTATCATCAGGTCAAAATGGCAAATTGCGAAAGGAGCTAGCCGCCGGAATGGTCAACAAGGTATTTGGCTCGCAGATTGGCAAAAATATGGAGGCATATATCGACGACATGGTTGTCCAGTCAGCCGGCCATGGCCACTTCGTGGACCTTCAACAAACATTTGACGATGTCCGGAGACACTCCATGAAACTCAATCCGGCCAAATGTACATTTGGTGTCTAGGCAGGGAAAGTTCTTGGGGTTTATATGGTTAGTCAGCGGTGAATCGAGGCCAATCCAGAAAAGATAGAGGCACTTTTGAATATGGAGGAGCCAACATACATCAAAGAAGTGCAAAGACTAAATGGTAGAATCATAGCTCTGAGACGATTCATATCCAAATCTGTAGATAAGTGCCTTCCGTTTTTTAAAACTCTGAAAGGAGACAAAACTTTTCTTGGACTGAAGAATGCGCCCAATATTTTCAAGCTCTGAAAACCTATTTGGGAGAGCCACAACTTTTGGTTAGTCCGCTCCTTGGCGACGAGTTTTTTTTGTACGTGGCGGCCTCAGACAGGGCTATTTTTGCACAATCCAAGTGTATCTTTTACACTAGTGTCTGCGTCCCATAGCCTTATATTGGCATCCGGAATATTCTTTAATTAATTAATATCTTGTATTTAATTTATTCATAATAAATAAATACCACAATATTAATTTAATCACTATAACACTTTATAGTCGAGATAAACTTTCTTTATTTGGTTATCACTATAACCGCATTTTAATTTGGCTAGATGTTCTTATGTGTGTGTTCCAAATATGTAGGCCGTAGACATAAAGTGCAAATTACAAAAATGCCCTTCATACCTAACGATCACGGAATAGCGTCTGACAACACACCGTGACCCCCAATTATTGGAAGAGTCAAAAGCAATGACTACTACCTTTCATGTGAAACAGTTACCTTGTAAGTACAATCCTATCGTTGTAATAATGTTGGAGAGATTTTGCGTCATTAAAACAAAAGAAAATTTATAAACCTATACTACCATGCAAAACTACCTCCTAACCGGCCGAATACCGGGTAGTTGCTAGTAAAGTTGGATAAGTACGGGTATCGATCCTCAGGGAAAAGGGATGTTGAATCTAATCTAATTAATTCTTCTTTATTAACTAAACCTAAACCTAAACTAAAACAAAAAAATAACTGGATAGAGGATTGTCAGTCCAAAGCCAAGAAAGATAATTGCGAACAAACAGAAAATAAAACTATATCTATGAAAACAGTAAAACTAACTATCAACTGACCAACCATAAACAAACCATGATCAACCTATTTCCAACAACCATCACCCCACCGAAGGAAATAAGATAGACAAATATTTATTCACAAGTTATCTTTGATTATTATCTTATCTAAAGAAGCGTTTCCTCTTCCGATTTATCACGCCATTAATTAGTTTACCTTCCGGTCTTAACTAATATCGATACAAATCAAAGATATGGAATAAATCCTAATCTAACAACATTATCCCTCAACTTCCGTTTGTTGGAATAATAATTGTCAATCTCTCTCACGGCAATCTAACGAATCTATCAACTTCCGTTATCTAAATTCGATTAACATAAACCATACAAAACATGAAAGAGAACAAGAACAACGCAATGAAATAAACACATGAAAAATCTCATCTTTCCGGTAACGGTGACATCCCTCAACTTCAATCTAAGATAATCTTGCATCGAATTAATTAAATTGTGATTCTCTCGTAAACCTAGATATTTAACCTACGAACTTCCGTTATGTATAGATTAAAAATCTAATCTTTCCTATGGTGATCTAAACTACACCGACTTCCGTCATACGGTAGCATCAAATCATGCAATCATCTTCCGATTTATATGCATAAACAAATAAACATAGGAAAAGAAACAACTTTAAATTAAAACTTACAAAATCATCCATGAATTGACATTAAAGTGCTGCTGCAAAAAGGTTTCACCAAGCTTGTTTCATGGCTGAACCATGGCGGCAACAAGAAAAGAAAACGAAACGGAAAATAAAACCTAATCTAACCCCGATCACCCGAGCACAAGGCTCGGGTGATCGGCCTTGAAACTGCTCTCAAGAGGCCGCTGCTTTGTGTGAAAAGTCGGCTGAATAATTTTGTAATAATATGGGATATTAGGGTTCATGCATGCGCTGTATATATATATAGGAGGTAAGGCGGCTGTTTGTTTAATGTCGGCTGCAATTTCCCTTTTTTAATTAGGATTGCATGCAAAAAATATATATAATATAAGGCGGCTGAAATAAAAGCTTCTTAAGTCGGTTGAAGCAATTAGGGTCCGGACGCACGTTTGATGATCCGGACGCCCGTCCGGAGTCTTGTGGACGCTGCTGAACGTTCGTTTGATTCCCGTTTGAACTCTCTGTATTGAATACCTCAGCCTGGACGGTGGTTTGATATTCTTGAACGCTAGGTCAGCTTTGGACTCAAACTTCTAAAATTCATATCTTGAGTTGTAGACCTCCAAAAATTATGATCCGAATGTCATAAAAAAGCTCTCGGAAAACTCTACAACTTTCATTAAGGACTCTCCTTCAGAAAACGCCTTTTTGATTAGCCCGTCGTATTACGAGTCGTTTTCGGGATTTTCCACTCGAATTCAGCAACAGCATCCAAACTTGTAACGCTCATATCTCGGGCCTCATAAGTCGGAATGAAGTGATTCAAAATCCTGTAGAATCCTCTCTTCAAGACCTACAAATCTTCTCTTGAGGTCGAGAGTCAAATCAGTGTATATCATATCAAGAACTGCATTGGAAGTTCGGCTGCTTGAAAGCTTCATTCCAAGCTTTATCTCCATCTTCCTTCCATTTCACTTCTCTTCCATGCAAAACCTCATCATTTAATCCTCTTGCATGCCAAAATATGTATCTATAACATAGGAAAATATACCAAAGCGTAACACAATCCCAAAATAACATAAAATCACAATTTAAGCACATAAATCGTTACATTTTGCAATTAACCTATTAAAAACACTATTTACTCAATTAATCGATTATAAGCTCGATTTCTATGAAAAACCTAAGAATATGGGGAATATTGACATAAAATATATCCTTATAAAACGTATAAAATCACCCTTAACAACTCCCCCACACTTAAACCTTGCTCGTCCCGAGCAAGACAAAACATAATCATCACTCGAGACAAATAAACACTTATGCAAATATAAAACATATTCAAGTAGTTTAGAGGTTCACCCAAGTGAGTGTGTGCATAGCCATAATAAATTTCCACTAAATCCTCACTTGAAATTGATTCAAGCAAAACTAGCCAACATCCCATTTAAATTAGAAATAAAAACGATTATAACATGCACCTCACGAAACATACAGATTCGGAAAAGATAATAGGAAGTCTTTAAAATATTTCCGACATACTTAGAGGATAATCCCTACATCATATCTTTCAGTTTATACTGGGGATAAGGTCGACGATAACTAAGTCTTTCATTTAATTCATAACACTATTCTCATAAGCTGATTTAATTATTTCACTTAAACACACATTAGAATGAGCTATTGCCCTCATAGTAGAATAGGACATTTCGAGATAATCCCCTACCTTGCTCCAATCATAAGGCAGCTTTTTCTAACTGTCGTGAGCTTTTGGTCATCATAGTGGAATAGGACATACGTGGTACACCCTACCTCACCCAAATCATCAACCAGCTTCCGACACACACAATTAACTATTTAAAACAACTTCATTTATTCACTACTTTTTAAAAGCACTATAGTTACGTTTCACTTATCACATTCAAGCCTTCAGATATTCACAGTATGTCATACTCTAACTCTAAATACAAACTATTAAATTTCAAAATTCGTATGGAAGCAAAGAATCATGCGATAATCATCAAAAAATCTCTAATCAAATGGGCATAGCTTTAAAATATAGCTCATCATCTACTATGGGACGTGAAAAATAGTGTCGGGTGAAACAACTAAATTTACTAAATATGCAAAATAATGCACCAATGATATAAAAACTCAAATAAAGATATGCATTTGTTCACTCGGGACAAAACAAACAAAATTTTAAAATTTAGCACTTTTTCATAGAAATAAAATAGTATAGCAAATGAATGTAGATACGACATAGCTATTCCCCTCCCCCACACTTAAATTACAACATGTCCTCATGTTGTGCAGAAAACAAAGAGAAGCAAAGAACTTAGCTGATTGTAGTTCTAAAGTGGCAATTCCGGAAGTGCTCCGAATCAAATCCAAAAAGGCTGGATGAAAGCAGTAAACTGTGGACCATCCACCGGAAAACTGACTTCATCTAAAAGCGCACAATTGCTAATGCATACACCCTGCACACTTGAAAACAAGGCAAAATCTCGGGGGACACAGGGGAAATAACAAATTGCTAAAACAAGAAGTAAGCACATGATATAATGGCTTAGATGGAAAAATCACCACACAGGGAAAGTACAGAACATCTAAGCGTCTAAATATGGAAGTTTGATATAAGCACAAAAAGAAATAATAGCTCAGATGGAAAGATCAACACTTAAACTCAGGACATCTAAGAATAAAGCCACAGAAGCTTGTAGAATGATATAGACCACATGTGCAAACAGAAACATCAAACTCCAACTAATAATGATAGAGGATTATACATGGAAAAGAAGTCAGAAAGATTTTCCAGATTTAGCTCATGTAAAGATGGAACTTATACATGGAACATTACAAAATAGTAGGGCTAGATGCAACTACATGAAAATATATTACAATGCAATCTACATGATATACAATAATAAAATAATGATGGCATATGGAAAACCAACAGTTACCATCATGGAAAAAAACGAGGTAGTATTACGGAAACCGACAGTTAACTACACTCAAGAGAAATAAAAACAAAAACAATGCAAATCTAAATGATATGCAAAAATAAAAGAAAATAAAAGAAAATAAGACTAGCCCACTCATTTGCAACACGCCATGTATATAATAAACGTCTACCAAATAATGACAGGTTACGATAAACGACAGTTCTGTCCATTACATGCAGTGTAGACGCGCTTTAAGACTCATTGAAGGTGATAGCATTATGGAAAACCAACAGTTAGCTATACTAAACAGATATAACTCATAAGGTTTCCATCGTAGCAACGGAAAACCGACAGTTACTACCCAAATGAGTTACAAAAATAACAAGGGAGCACCTAAGTCTCAAAGCTCACAAGATTCATCACAACGATATGTAGCATACGGGAACCGACATTAGCTACTAAATAACAATAAGACCGCTTATAGCGTACGAGAACCGACAGTAACTATAACTTGCATAGATGAATCATGTATATTAGATGAATCAATTATTTAACATGGATTCGTAGATGGAAAGGTGTAAACATGCAAGTTCAGATCATCTACGTAAAAACAATTAGCCACAGAAGCTCAAATTAAAGTATCCATATCAAATAAAGCATTAAAAATCAAATTGAGAAGAAATCTGGAACCTGGACTGCATTCCGGACGAACGTTCAAAGGAAATCTCAGCACTGGACGGGCGTTCCACTTTGCAGACGCTCGACTGCCTTGAAAACCGACCGGACGGGCGTTTAGAATTACAGACGCCCGTCTGATTCTTCAAATCAGAGCAGGATTGAAAATTCTGGAACGGACGAACGTCCCATAATTCCAAACGCTCGTTTACCTGCACGTTAGGGACTGGACGGGCGTCCAATAAACCAGACGCTCGTCCATACAACGAATATGCATAGAACAAACGGAAAATAAGAAAACCCTAACTATAAACCCTAATTAACTTAGAAGATCATCATACATCAAAAACGCAGGCAGCCACATAAAATTCTAGCACAGGGGTTAGACTAGGTAACAACTAAACACAAACTTCACGTAAAACAGATTGAGTAAAAAACTTTTGCACATTCTTAACCTTACGGTCATCGAAACACGGCAAAATAAAAACTCTCAATCTATTCGACGCTACTTTTATTGAAAGAATACAAAAATAAATCGTAACAAAATCGAGAACTAACTTAACTAGATTCAACATGACACCTATTCCCCGGCAACGGCGCCACTTTTTGTTGGAGAGATTTTGCATCATTAAAACAAAAGAAAATTTATAAACCTATACTACCATGCAAAACTACCTCCTAACCGGCCGAATACCGGGTAGTTGCTAGTAAAGTTGGATAAGTACGGGTATCGATCCTCAGGGAAAAGGGATGTTGAATCTAATCTAATTAATTCTTCTTTATTAACTAAACCTAAACCTAAACTAAAACAGAAAAGTAACTGGACAGAGGATTGTCAGTCCAAAGCCAAGAAAGATAATTGCGAACAAACAGAAAATAAAACTATATCTATGAAAACAGTAAAACTAACTATCAACTGACCAACCATAAACAAACCATGATCAACCTATTTCCAACAACCATCACCCCACCGAAGGAAATAATATAGACAAATATTTATTCACAAGTTATCTTGGATTATTATCTTATCTAAAGAAGCGTTTCCTCTTCCGATTTATCACGCCATTAATTAGTTTACCTTCCGGTCTTAACTAATATCGATACAAATCAAAGATATGGAATAAATCCTAATCTAACAACATTATCCCTCAACTTCCGTTTGTTGGAATAATAATTGTCAATCTCTCTCACGGCAATCTAACGAATCTATCAACTTCCGTTATCTAAATTCGATTAACATAAACCATACAAAACATGAAAGAGAACAAGAACAACGCAATGAAATAAACACATGAAAAATCTCATCTTTCCGGTAACGGTGACATCCCTCAACTTCAATCTAAGATAATCTTGCATCGAATTAATTAAATTGTGATTCTCTCGTAAACCTAGATATTTAACCTACGAACTTCCGTTATGTATAGATTAAAAATCTAATCTTTCCTATGGTGATCTAAACTACACCGACTTCCGTCATACGGTAGCATCAAATCATGCAATCATCTTCCGATTTATATGCATAAACAAATAAACATAGGAAAAGAAACAACTTTAAATTAAAACTTACAAAATCATCCATGAATTGACATTAAAGTCTTTTCGCAAAAAGGTTTCACCAAGCTTGTTTCATGGCTGAACCATGGCGGCAACAAGAAAAGAAAACGAAACGGAAAATAAAACCTAATCTAACCCCGATCACCCGAGCACAAGGCTCGGGTGATCGGCCTTGAAATGCGCTCTCGAGGCCGCCGCTTTGTGTGAAAAGTCGGTGAATAATTTTGTAATAATATGGGATATTAGGGTTCATGCATGCGCCGTATATATATATAGGAGGTAAGGCGGTTTGTTTGTTTAATGTCGGCTGCAATTTCCCTTTTTTAATTAGGATTGCATGCAAAAAATATATATAATATAAGGCGGCTGAAATAAAAGCTTCTTAAGTCGGTTGAAGCAATTAGGGTCCGGACGCACGTTTGATGATCCGGACGCCCGTCCGGAGTCTTGTGGACGCTGCTGAACGTTCGTTTGATTCCCGTTTGAACTCTCTGTATTGAATACCTCAGCCTGGTGTGGTGGATTTTTGTAAATGAAACAAAAAAAGACAAGAAATAAAAATCCGGTTAGTCGCTCCAAGTGCAAAGCTTGTAGTAAAGCGGTTATTCCGGGTCGATCCCACGAGGAACGTGAGGTTGAATTCGTTTTTAAGTTTAGGCTAAAAGTGTCACAAAACTAACAATTTTTAGGTTTATCAAATAATGGGGAGAGAGGCAGACGAACAAGGATCCGCAATTCAAGAAAGCAGTAAAGGCCTCTAATTTCCTATGCATGCAAATCAATCAAGGCCAAGATTAACCTATACCCAATGCAAATTACTAATTTCTTAGATAATTCGTTTATCAACTTTTATCAAAGATTGATCCTTCAAGCACGATAGGCATAAATTCTTCCGAATCTATTATCTAGATTAACAATTCGATAACTTTCGTTTTTAGACAAATTGATTAATCTGATTATTATTGCGGTGATCTAGAGTTCATTCAACTATCATCAAATGAATATCACAGCTTTATCTATCGATATGAAGCACAAAATAAGCGCAATAGAAATCGAACCTTTTGTTGATTGCACACGTAGAAAGAATTAAGAGAACTCAAACACCTCCTTGAATTGCTTCACCCGTTCGTCCAACCCAAGAGTTTAGCTACTCATGATATTCTCGAAATCAAAGAGTTTTTTTGATTGCATAAAAAGAATAAAAAACGAAAAGAACAAAGTTGCTGCTGTGTTTTAAAGATGAATTTCGACTCTCTCTCTGTATATACTAGGGTTTGGGGCGCTGCTGCTTAAATAGATGTTAAAGGCGGCTAGGTCAAAACTAGGTCGGTTGCTCGTTCAGTCGGTGCTGGACGCCCGTCCAGTCTGCCTGGACGCTCGTCTGGTATGCTCTGATCTTTGAGTCGGGCCAAGCCTTCTTCAGACGCCCGTCCGTGCCAGCGTCCAGCCTGCGTCCAAACTTCCTGAATGTAACATATCCACTCTGGACGCCCGTCTATTCGATCAGACGCCCGTCTGTTTGAACGGGACATAGACGCTCGTTCGGCTCAGATGAACGCTAGTCCAGCTTCGATCAAGACTTGATAATTCCATCTTTATCTTCTTTTCTTCTTTATCCAATTCACCATTATCTCCTTTAACTTGAATTAGCTCGAAATTTGATCATCAATTGAGCCACATAATTGTACCTATATGACATCAAAACACCGCAAAGCATAACATAATTCCAATAAACATAAAATCATAATTAAAACATATAAATTCACCAACTTTGCGATTAACTCATTGAAGATGTCATTTACTCGATATTTCCATTAAACACACGTTTCTTATGCAAATTAATACAAATATGGGGGAAAATTAACATAAAATATAGCGTTATAAATCGTATAAAATCACCCTTAACAACTCCCCCACACTTAGCTTTTGCTCGTCCCGAGCAAAACAAAACAAAATCAAGGCTCGGGAAAAATATAGACACCTCAACACATATAACGTACATTCAATAAGTTAGAAGTTCACCCACGTGTGTGTGCATAGCCATAATAAATTTCCACTAAATCCACACTTGAATTGGTTCAAGCAAAACTAGCTAATACCCCCTTCAAACTAGCAATGAGTGACACTTATAAGATGTACCCTACAAAACGTGATATATCCCGAAAAATATGATAGAATACATTTAGGACCTTTCTGAAATACTCAGAGGATAATCCCTACAAGATATCTATCGGTTTTACTCGGGGATAAGATAGACGATAACTTAGTCTTATATACGTTTCATAACAATTCATTCGTTGATTTAACTTTTTCACTTTTAAACGCACATCGCGCATGAGCTCTTGCCCTGTCATAGCAGAATAGGATATTCGGGATATACCCTATCTTACTCCAATCATAAGGCAGCTTTTTCTGACTGTCGTGAGCTTTTAGTCATCATAGTGGAATAGGACATACGTGGTACACCCTACCTCACTCAAATCATCGACTAGCTTCCGACACACACGATAGATTCATTTAATTATTCAACTTCTCATTTGACATTAGTTACGTGTTACTTATCACATTCAAACATCTAGATATTCACAGTATATCATACTTTGGCTCTAAACATAAACTATCATAAATCTCAATATATATACGTAGCACTAAGCACATGACTTATAAGAAAATCAAAAACTACTAATCCAAAACGGGGTATAACTTTATAAATTAGCTCATCATTCACTATGGCTTGTGAAAAATAGTGTCGTGTGAAACAATTAACTTACCAAACATATGAAATATCGCATAGATGACTATAGTTAAACAACGAACTTCAAATTGAATTGCCTACTCGGGACAAAAACAAAAACAGAAGTGTCGGAAAATTTTGAAAAATTTACGCTCATTTTGCATAAAAACAATCTACGTATTAAACAAACGTATACGCATAGGTACAAATCGAACTATCCCCTCCCCCACACTTAAAAATGCAACATGTCCTCATGTTGTGCAGAATGAAAGAAAAAGGAAAAGACTTAGCTGATTTAAATCGAAACTCGAATCGTCGGTCAGGCCGGAGCCTACATAAGGACACTCAGAACGCGTAACCAGACAATGTAGCCCGACGAAACTCCATAAATATACCTGCACGTCTTGACAAACACGGAACCATCTCGGGGAAAACGGGGAATTATACCAAAATGAAAAGAGATAACGAAATTAAGCATTAACAAAAGATAAAGTACCCAATACAACCAAAGTAGTACCTAATCACCAAAACAAGTATAGTACGGGTGCCGTATGGCTTACATGATCCATCGGAAAAAGTAATAGTAGCAATATGACAACGAATCATAGAAGCAAAAATGTCAATACAAAGCAATCAAAGTAAAAATAGATAGACGAAAATCAAGGTTGGCTCGGCGCCGCGAATCATCGGTGGAGGACCGGAGGAGGGTCCGGAAGGTGGTGCCGGAGTCCTATCTCGCCGAGTCGTCGCTCCTCATCCGAAGATGACTCGAGTCGTGTAAGGCATCCGTAATGACCTCGCTCAATCTCATCAAAGCAAAGAGATAATCAACGGAGCTCGGATTGAAGGTTCTGTCGTCCCTCGGCTGCCGGCCCTCACAGATACACTGAAGAATGGACAAAATATTGTTCTGGCGTATCCCGAATATCACCCACCATTCCCGGAAACTATTGGCCATGCTCAACCGCATCCTAACCGCGGGAGATAAAGTGGGACGGGAAGATGCACGGGGCGGTGCTGAAGAGGAACCAGGCTCACGTGCTACCTCAGCCTCAGTCTCAGTCTGAGTCTGACCCGAAGATTTCTCTCTCTCCCTCTACAAGAACCTAGGATTCTTCGGTTTGTGATCGGTCTTGTACTCGGGAACATGAGCATCGAGCACAAGCGTGTATAAGGTGCGGGACAATCAAGCACCTCGTATAAACTTTCGATTAATCGATATCTCGTCGTACAAAGCTTGTCCCACATCAACATTGAGCTTGAAGGTCAAGGCATAAAGCATCCCAAGGTCACCAATGTGGAAGTGAGTCAGGTTGTTCTTAGGTAACAACCGGTTCTGAATAAACCGACATTGGACCTTCCAATCCTCTGTCCAGCTCGTGGTTAGTAATTCCTTTCTAGCCCCACCCGGCCTAAATGTCCACGGTACCTCGGGGCACACCAACAACCGTAACTCCTCCAACGGATCCTCACCAGCATCCTGCTTGGCTTTAATCGCTTCCTTGTAGTCCAACCCCTCAAAAGGATCCAAACCGTACTTCCCATTGATAACCGCTGGTGTAAGCGGCACCTTGACCCCCCGAACAGTGACCACCCCAGCTCTCAAATCTGTTTCCGAACAGTTCGCATAAAACTCACGAACCAGTGTAGCATTGACTGGAGTCCTAGGGGTTTTCATCAGCGCTTCCCACTTCCTATCCTTTAACAGCTGTACAAATGCGGGGTCTACCTTTGTGTCTAGAATGGCTCGCTCTATCAACATCGTCCGAGTCAGATATTGCTTATTATAGACCTCCATCGCTTTAGGATTGATGAATCTACGAGCAAAAGGAATAGGGATAGCGGGTCTCACTCTCTGTCTAACCGGCTCATCTCCCTCAGGCTCATTGTCGACCTGTTCCGCCCGAGCTTCTGCCGCCCTAGTTTGCATTCTCACTAACGGCTCATCATCGGTTTCAGACCTAGATTCAGGCTCATCTCGCAAAGGAACTCTAGTTTGACCTCTAGGAGGGTTCTGACGCTCACCAATACGTATACCTTGGTTGGGATTGACTAACGTGGGGTCCACACCCTTCTTTCTTTTAGCAGGTTCCTTAGCCACCCCTTTACCATGTCTCTTAGCTACCTCCTTGTGCACCATCTTAACCGAATGCTAAACAAACACCAATCCCAAACCCAAATTCAAACACAACCACCCGTTTATTGTCCAAACGGGATTTCCCAAACAACGCAACACCAACCCAACATCAAAACCACAATGCAACCCATCAAAATCATCCACAACCAACCCATATCATCAACCAAGAAAGAAAAACAAACAAAACACAAAGAAAAAAACAAATAAGACAAGTGTATGCAAATAGTCTACTCGAAGATCGAACTTGGAAAAAAAAAATTGAATTAATCCATGAAAAGCTCATAAAATCTTACCAAGTACGTTGAAAGGATGATGATTCTGCTGATTAGAAGTCCCAAACGTGAGAAAATGAGACCAAAGATCGGATTTTTCCAAAGGAAAACCGCACACGCAAGATCACCGATTCGAAACAACGGTGGATGTTGGTGGATTGCGTTTGGAAAACCAAAAAGAGGGGATTGAGAGCTGGTTGTAGGGCTTTGAATCGCCCAATTTGGTGTAGAAATAAGGATTTTAGGGCAAAAGGAGGCAAAAAGTCGGGTTTGGCAATTTAAACTTCTCAAATCGAATAAAGAATGGAAGCGGGGGTATATATAGACTCAGGTCTTGGACGCTCGTCCAACTCTTCGGACGGGCGTCTGATCGGAACTGTGATGAACTGGACGGGCGTTCAAAGTACCAGACGCTCGTCCAAAGGCTCGCTTTGAATACAGGATTGAAAGGCTCGTTTCCAGACGGGCGTCCCATAACTTGGACGGGCGTCCAGGAAAGCCGAGAGCCGGACGGGCGTCCATTAGACGGGCGTCCAGTCAAGAAAAATGCAAAATTGTCCCTTTTATAAAAATTATCATATAAATCAACTAAATGCGAAACTTTTATTAAAATTCAAAAATACATTACGGAATTGCAACGAACATGACAGAATCTTGAAAATAAAACAAACACAATTTAAAACAGTGGGTTGCCTCCCACCAAGCGCTTCCGTTTTATGTCGGGGCTCGACGAAAGCAAAATTAACTAAGAAATCACTAATCTGCGCAGATCTCGTCCCAATTTACTAGGCGAATGAGACGTCGAAGCATGTCGATAGCCGGAGGGAAATCGTACTCATCCTGCAAACACCAATCCTCACCAGCTACCTCAACACCTCTAAAATGCTCAGCCCGCAGCACTAGTGCCAAATTCGTCAGCATAGGATCATTAAGGATCGCGTAAGGACGTCCTATGGCCTCCCGCAACTCCTCAGTCGTGAAATCACTGCCTCCCGAACAAGGTGGAACAATGATAACGTACGTGATGGTCTTAACCTGAGTGCTAATGTCAAAATCTACATGAAGAACTATAGTGCCTCCTGGTCCATCATCTACTGTGATCAGCGGTATCCGACTAATGAGTGGGAATTCCTCAGGGCGAACTCCATAAAGATCCATATCTAGAACGCAACTACTGACAGATAGAAACAAAAAAAAGCTTAGTAAATCTAACTAAAACAACAAGCGAAAACAAAAGAACTAAGGAAAACCAAAACAAGATTGGATATCTAGGATGCCCCCTAGTGGCGCTTTTGGTTTATGTCGTTAGCTCGACACCATTTAAACTCAGCCTGGGTCAGGCCATTTTGGCTTTTTGCCGGTCATCCTATCAACAGAATTCTTAACAAAATTATGACTACAGAAACAACGGTGTAAACTCGGGATCCGACCCACCCATTTTTCCCAGGCTTGTTTGATCTTCTTTCTGACTTGGGCTCTTTTCCGTGCTTTATTTTTCTTCAAATCCACTTCCTTCCAATATTGTTCCATGTCCCAGCTTCCGGCAAAAACTTCAGCTGGTGATTCAGCATTAGCATAGAAAATAG
Source organism: Gentiana straminea (assembly GCA_036785695.1). Taxonomy (NCBI): domain Eukaryota; kingdom Viridiplantae; phylum Streptophyta; class Magnoliopsida; order Gentianales; family Gentianaceae; genus Gentiana; species Gentiana straminea. Next base: position 10,241,288 of record JAVUPR010000265.1, read on the forward strand.
GTCTGGGGAGAACTCGTCGCAATCATCGACTCCTGACGTGATACAACCAAGCAAATCAAGGAATTTAACTATCTCGGGTGATTCCTTCGGTTGGCCAATGTAGTGTTTGCATCGTTGACCATTGACCTTGAAAGGCTGATCACCAATCCCCTTAAGTTCCAAAACGCCGCTAGGAAAGACAGACAGGACCTCAAATGGACCGGACCAACGCGTCCTTAGCTTTCCGGGGAAAAGATGCAGTCTGGAATTGTATAACAGTACCAGCTCGCCTGCATGAAACTCCCTTTTCTTGATCTTCTTATCATGAAGGAATTTCATCCTTTCCTTGCTTATTCGTGAACTCTCATAAGCTTGGAGCCTGAACTCGTCTAATTCATGTATCTGCTGGAGCCTACGTTCTCCACAAGCTTGGGAGTCGAAGTTTAGGAACTTAGTTGCCCAATAAGCTCTATGCTCTAATTCCACTGGCAAATGACATGGCTTTCCATAAACCATTTGGTATGGTGATGTACCCATAGGATTTTTGTATGCGGTCTGTAAGCCCACGGTACATCGTCCGGCTTCGGACTCCAATCCTTTCGATGGGAGTTGACCGTTTTCTCGAGGATTTTCTTTATACTGCGATTACTACGCTCAACTTGCCCCTTGGTCATAGGGTGATATGGTGTGCCACTCTTATGCTTAACACCATACTTAGCTAACGGAGCTATCCGGGGGTTTATTAATGAAGTGTGACCCTTCATCGCCGATCGAGCTCTAGGGCAGCCAAACCTCGTGAAAATGTTCCTCTTCGAAATTTCATTACCGTTTTATGATCATTCAGTGGGGTTGCGACAGCTTCGACCCATTTAGATACGTAATCTACACAGACCAGAATGTATTTATTTCCGCAGGAAGATGGAAATGGTCCCATAAAGTCAATGCCCCATACGTCAAACACTTCACACTCCAAAATGGGTTTAAGCGGCATATCATACCGCCTGGTCAAAGTGCCGGTTCTCTGGCACCTATCACAGCCTTTGCAGAAGGCTTCAGTATCTTTAAAGACTCTGGGCCAGTAAAAACCACATTGGAAGATTTTGGCAACGGTTTTCCACGGATTGAAATGGCCACCAGTGGGACCACTATGACATTGCTCAATAATATCCCGTTGCTCGGATTCAGGGACACACCGGCGAAGCAACCCATCCTTGCAGATCTTGAACAGATATGGTTCTTCCCAGACATAGTACTTTAGATCAGAGAAGAACTTCTTCTTCTCCTGGTAAGAGAATTCAAGGTTCAGATAGCCAGAATGAAGGTAATTGACAATCAAAGCATACCAAGGAGGGTCGGGAGTGTGGACATCCACGTTCATAACGCTCTCGAAGGGATAATAAAGATCAATGTCCTGGGGGTCTTCCTCAGCTACTGGCAATACTCTCGAAATATGGTCCGCTACGGTGTTCTCACTACCCCGTATGTCCTTGATGTGAACATCGAATTCTTGTAGTGTAAGAATCCACCTCAGCAATCTCGGTTTAGCATCCTTCTTGTTCATCAAGTAACGCAAAGCCGCATGATCGATCCATACAATCACCTTGGCACCAAGCAAATAGGCTGCGGAACTTATCCATGGAAAACACAACCGCTAACAGTTCCTTTTCCGTAGTGGTATAGTTTGCTTGGGTGGATTCAAGGTATGACTTGCGTAGGAAATAGGTTGGAACTTACCATTAATCCTTTGCCCCAATACAGCACCAACAGCGTAATTGGAGGCATCACACATTAGTTCAAATGGTATGTTCCAATCCGGAGAAATCAGGATAGGGGCAGAGGTCAAACGCTGTTTTAGCTCTTTGAAGGCATTTTGACAGTCATTATCGAAATTGAAAGTGATGTCATCTTTCAGTAAAGTTGATAAAGGTTTAGATATTTTTGAAAAATCTTTTATAAATCTCCTATAGAACCCCACATGACCAAGGAAACTTCTTACTTCTTTCGTGTTTCTGGGGTAATTCATCTTTTCAATAGCTTCTATCTTAGCTTTATCAACCTCTATGCCTTTAGCGGAAATCTTGTGACCTAAAACAATCCCTTCGGTTACCATAAGATGGCACTTCTCCCGGTTGAGAATCAAGTTCTTCTCCACACACCTCTGCGGTACTTTGTCTAGATTTTCAAGACGATCGTAAACGATGTGCCAAACACCGAGAAGTCGTCCATGAATACCTCCATGCATTTCTCTATAAGTCCATCAAAGATAGCCAACATACATCTTTGAAATGTAGGTGGTGCATTACAAAGTCCAAAGGGCATTCGCCTATAAGCGAAAGTACCATAGGGGCAGGTGAAGGTTGTTTTCTCTTGATCTACTGGGTCAATAGGGATTTGGAAATAACCTGAATAACCGTCCAGAAAACAGTAGAAAGCATGCCCCGCCAAACGTTCCAACATTTGGTCTATGAAAGGGAGAGGGAAATGGTCTTTTAAGGTCACCTCGTTTAGCTTCCTATAGTCTATACAGACTCTGTACCCAGTGACTAATCTGACAGCTACCTCCTCACCTTTGTCATTCTTTTCAATGGTAATACCTCCCTTTTTAGGTACTACCTGAGTGGGGGACACCCAATCGCTATCAGCTATCGCATAAATGATCCCCATATCCAACAGCTTAATGATCTCCTTCTTCACCACTTCCTGCATGTGTGGGTTTAAACGCCTCTGCGGTTGTCTTATACTCTTTGCACCTTCTTCGGTTCTAATCTTATGCATACAGACGTCTGGAGATATTCCTCTTATATCACCTACCTGCCAACCGAAGGCTTTCTCATTTTTCTTCAGAACGTCAACCAACTCATCTTCTTCTTCTGCTGACAGGGTAGAGGAGATAATCAGAGGTAGGCGCTCGCCTTCTCTCAAGAAGATATACTTCGGATCTTTGAGGTAGAGGTTTTAGAACAAGGTCCTCGGGAGGTTCCTCCAAAGCGGTTTTGGCTTCTCCTCGTTTTAGATCTTCCTTGCGATAGGGTCAAAAACTCTTGCCTCGAGCAAATCGACTTCTTCGAGGGGGAGAGAGTTCTTTCACGAGCACCTTGTGTCCTCTTCAACAAGCTCTTCTCCATAGGCGCCTACAGCTCGTCTAGAGTGTAGTACGTGAAATCGTCGACGTCTCAATCATAAAACACGAGGGATTTTCAAAAGGTGCTGCGAGAGCTTTAACTACACTATAGCGTACTTCCTCATCCCCAACACGTAGAGTGACAAATCTGCGTCACAATCTATAGAGGCTCGGCGGTGGATAGGAAAGGTCGTCCCCGGGAGGAGGGGGTATCTTCTTCTTTAGTGTCCAAGACGTACCAATCCACGGGAAATGTAAATTTGTCTACTTGGACCGAGAAGGTCTCTAAGCACTCCTTCGGCTCTCTTGAAAGATGCGTACGCAATTTGGATACTTATGGGGGTAGGCTCCAATAGGTGGTCAAGGTGTAGTTTCTTGCGGACGAGATAGAGACATCGGACTAATGGATGCTCCTAAATCACACGAGAGAGTTTGGGAAACTTAAATCCTTGATCTGCAGGGTTAAGACAAACTTTCCGGGATCGCTGCGCTTCTTAGGAATTTCTCCGTCATTGATAGCGGAGCATTCCTCTCCCAATTTTTTTCTCCATTTCGCCCAACTTCTTCTTTGAAGAAACAACATCCTTCACAAACTTGGCGTACTTAGGCATCTCAACCAACACTTCAGATAAAGGCAAATTTACTTGGGTGTTTCTTAGTAGGTTGAGTACCTTCTCGTACTTCTTGTCTTCAGATAATGAAATGTTTTGCTTTCTTGGCGGAAATGGGAGCTTATTAAGTTCTTCTTCGGAAAAGACTCTCCTGGGGGAGGAAGCTCTTATAGCTTTGTCCTCGAGATCCTTCCACCTCACCACTTTTTCTGTCTTTTTACTCGTCAGAGGATCATTCGCCTGAGTGAATTTCTCTGGTTCAGCATTTTGGTTGTCAATCACCCAAAATCTCTTTCCAGCTTCAATCTCATTTTCATCTTTCTCTTCATCCAGGTCAGGGGACTGCGATTCTTCCCCTCCTACCGAATCAGGGGTAGGAGGGTTTACTCGTTTCCCTGGTTCTGTCTGTAACCAGGGTGTTGTTGCAATTGTGTACCGGATCTCAGATTCATAGCATTTGACTCCTCTTGTCCATAGGGAATAACGGGTGCGAGCTCGGCACAGTGGTTTGTTCTGCTTCCGCCCGGGGTGCATGCCCACTTTTAGGGTTTTTTTTTTACGTAAAACTAGGTAGGCGACCTTGAGGTACGGCGGCTAATTGTTCGGCCACCGGTACATCTGCTTGTCTTTCTAAGTTCTTCATCGTCCTCTGTTGGTCTTCATACTCGCCTTGCTTGTAGGGGTAATACCATAAGTTGAGGAGTCCGATTAGGGCGGTTTTCTTTGTGAGTTTTGATTAGCGGGCCGGGTTGGATTTGTTTTTGGTTGAGAATTTGAACTTTGACTCGAGTTGGGGTTACGGTAGTAGGCATTGCGAGTGGTATTTCGTCCCGAATTTTGATTGTAGCCCGAATTCGAGTGCGGTTTTGGTCATAACCTTGATTCGAGCATAATTTCTATTCGGTTGTAGTTCGACCTTGAGAGTTATTACGGTTTGAAAATCTCGATTTTGCGGGCTAGAAAAATTGTTTCTCTCATTTCCACCATTCAAGGGGCATGTTGCGAAATGTGACCTCTAAGCCCTGGTATAGCGAGTTCACCGAATCATCTTGCCTCGTTCTTTGGCGAGCATTGGCTTGAAAGGTGGGGATAGGAGTGTACTAACAATGGTCACTGATGTGACCAGTCTGATAACAGTTATCACAAGAGAATACTTGTGCATTCTGTTGGAGAGAGGGCTGATTTTGATTTTTATTCATGGTCAAAGCAGAAAGTTGAGCCTGCAGGGCTGCAATCATTTGACCATGATTCTGGTTGTTGACTTCCTCGATTTTAGGTGCAGCAGGGACCGTTGGTGATTGATATGTAGGTGCATAGTTGTACCTAGCTATATCTTCAAATAACTCCCACCCTTGCTGTGGGGTTTTCTTCAAGAAGACTCCTCCAGATGAGGAGTTGACCATCCCTTTAGTGGACTCATTCAGACCACTGAAGAAAATATGGACCTTTCTCTGCAAATCCATTCCATGATGGGGGCACTTGTTTAACAAAATTTTGAAACGCTTCCATGCTTCAAAGAAAGATTCATCACTCAGTTGATGAAAATTTGAGATCTCGTTAAGACATTGAAATTTGTCTTAGACGGAGGAAAATATTGGGCCAAAAATTGACTTTCGAGCTGGGCCCAAGTTTGGATAGATTCAGAAGGAAGAGATTTAAACCATTCCATTGCTTCTCCACGGAGTAAAAATGGAAATAGTTTCAGCTTAATGATGTCTTGATTGACATCCTTAATGCGAGTAGTATCGCATATACCCAGAAATACATAAAGATGCGTGTAGGGGTTCTCAGATTGATACCCATAGAAAGTTGATGCATGCTGCACCATCTGGATGAGGGCTGGTCTTATCTCAAACGGGGCTGTATCGGTAGGGATAACTACAGCCGAGCGAATGTTCACATCACCGGGAGTGGCATAGTCTGCCAGGGTGCGGTTGGCTTGAGCCATTGAAACAGTAGTTTCTTCCTCAAAGAAAAGGTTGGAGAAGAAATTATCTTCAGAAGAGTTTTCACTCGAACTCTCTTCGACTTCCTCTTCGGGAATCGAAATGGGCTCGGGAACTTTTCGTTTACGGTTTACTCGAACTACGTCTCGTTCAAGCTCAGGTTCAAAAATTAATTGTCCTTGTTTACTTCGTGTTTGCATACGACGAACTAAAACTAAGGAGAGAAAAGAAGAAAGGAGTCGGGGAAGACGGACGGGCGTCCAAGGTCTGGACGGGCGTACGCCTAGAAATTGAGCTAGACGGGCGTCTAGAAGTCCAAACGCACGTCCGGTTAGTCGAAGAACTGGACGGACGTCCAGAGTGGATGGACGCTCGTCCGATTCAGTGACGAATGATCTAAGCCTAGGCTAAAAACACATAAAACCGTGCCAGGTTCCCCGGCAACGGCGCCAAAAACTTGTGGTGGATTTTTGTAAATGAAACAAAAAAAGACAAGAAATAAAAATCCGGTTAGTCGCTCCAAGTGCAAAGCTTGTAATAAAGCGGTTATTCCGGGTCGATCCCACGAGGAACGTGAGGTTGAATGCGTTTTTAAGTTTAGGCTAAAAGTGCCACAAAACTAACAATTTTTAGGTTTATCAAATAATGGGGAGAGAGGCAGACGAACAAGGATCCGCAATTCAATAAAGCAGTAAAGGCCTCTAATTTCCTATGCATGCAAATCAATCAAGGCCAAGATTAACCTATACCCAATGCAAATTACTAATTTCTTAGATAATTCGTTTATCAACTTTTATCAAAGATTGATCCTTCAAGCACGATAGGCATAAATTCTTCCGAATCTATTATCTAGATTAACAATTCGATAACTTTCGTTTTTAGACAAATTGATTAATCGATTATTATTGCGGTGATCTAGAGTTCATTCAACTATCATCAAATGAATATCACGGGCTTAATCTATCGATATGAAGCACAAAATAAGCGCAATAGAAATCGAACCTTTTGTTGATTGCACACGTAGAAAGAATTAAGAGAACTCAAACACCTCCTTGAATTGCTTCACCCGTTCGTCCAACCCAAGAGTTTAGCTACTCATGATATTCTCGAAATCAAAGAGTTGTTTTGATTGCATAAAAAGAATAAAAAACGAAAAGAACAAAGTTGCTGCTGTGTTTTAAAGATGAATTTCGACTCTCTCTCTGTATATACTAGGGTTTGGGCGCTCTTTGCTTAAATAGATGTTAAAGGCGGCTAGGTCAAAACTAGGTCGGTTGCTCGTTCGTCGGCGGGACGCCCGTCCAGTCTGCCTGGACGCTCGTCTGGTATGCTCTGATCTTTGAGTCGGGCCAAGCCTTCTTCAGACGCCCGTCCGTGCCAGCGTCCAGCCTGCGTCCAAACTTCCTGAATGTAACATATCCACTCTGGACGCCCGTCTATTCGATCAGACGCCCGTCTGTTTGAACGGGACATAGACGCTCGTTCGGCTCAGATGAACGCTAGTCCAGCTTCGATCAAGACTTGATAATTCCATCTTTATCTTCTTTTCTTCTCTATCCAATTCACCATTATCTCTTTTAACTAGAATTAGCTCGAAATTTGATCATCAATTGAGCCACATAATTGTACCTATATGACATCAAAACACCGCAAAGCATAACATAATTCCAATAAACATAAAATCATAATTAAAACATATAAATTCACCAACTTTGCGATTAACTCATTGAAGATGTCATTTACTCGATATTTCCATTAAACACACGTTTCTTATGCAAATTAATACAAATATGGGGGAAAATTAACATAAAATATAGCGTTATAAATCGTATAAAATCACCCTTAACACCTGGACGGTGGTTTGATATTCTTGAATGCTAGGTCAGCTCTGGACTCAAACTTCTAAAATTCATATCTTGAGTTGTAGACCTCCAAAAATTATGATCCGAATGTCATAAAAAAGCTCTCGGAAAACTCTACAACTTTCATTAAGGACTCTCCTTCAGAAAACGCCTTTTTGATTAGCCCGTCGTATTACGAGTCGTTTTCGGGATTTTCCACTCGAATTCAGCAACAGCATCCAAACTTGTAACGCTCATATCTCGGGCCTCATAAGTCGGAATGAAGTGATTCAAAATCCTGTAGAATCCTCTCTTCAATCCCTACAAATCTTCTCTTGAGGTCGAGAGTCAAATCAGTGTATATCATATCAAGAACTGCATCGGAAGTTCGGCTGCTTGAAAGCTTCATTCCAAGCTTTATCTCCATCTTCCTTCCATTTCACTTCTCTTCCATGCAAAACCTCATCATTTAATCCTCTTGCATGCCAAAATATGTATCTATAACATAGGAAAATATACCAAAGCGTAACACAATCCCAAAATAACATAAAATCGCAATTTAAGCACATAAATCGTTACATTTTGCAATTAACCTATTAAAAACACTATTTACTCAATTAATCGATTATAAGCTCGATTTCTATGAAAAACCTAAGAATATGGGGAATATTGGCATAAAATATATCCTTATAAAACGTATAAAATCACCCTTAACAACTCCCCCACACTTAAACCTTGCTCGTCCCGAGCAAGACAAAACATAATCATCACTCGAGACAAATAAACACTTATGCAAATATAAAACATATTCAAGTAGTTTAGAGGTTCACCCAAGTGAGTGTGTGCATAGCCATAATAAATTTCCACTAAATCCTCACTTGAAATTGATTCAAGCAAAACTAGCCAACATCCCATTTAAATTAGAAATAAAAACGATTATAACATGCACCTCACGAAACATACAGATTCGGAAAAGATAATAGGAAGTCTTTAAAATATTTCCGACATACTTAGAGGATAATCCCTACATCATATCTTTCAGTTTATACCGGGGATAAGGTCGACGATAACTAAGTCTTTCATTTAATTCATAACACTATTCTCATAAGTTGATTTAATTATTTCACTTAAAACACACATTAGAATGAGCTATTGCCCTCATAGTAGAATAGGACATTTCGAGATAATCTCCTACCTTGCTCCAATCATAAGGCAGCTTTTTCTAACTGTCGTGAGCTTTTGGTCATCATAGTGGAATAGGACATACGTGGTACACCCTACCTCACCCAAATCATCAACCAGCTTCCGACACACACAATTAACTATTTAAAACAACTTCATTTATTCACTACTTTTTAAAAGCACTATAGTTACGTTTCACTTATCACATTCAAACCTTCAGATATTCACAGTATGTCATACTCTAACTCTAAATACAAACTATTAAATTTCAAAATTCGTATGGAAGCAAAGAATCATGCGATAATCATCAAAAAATCTCTAATCAAATGGGCATAGCTTTAAAATATAGCTCATCATCTACTATGGCACGTGAAAAATAGTGTCGGGTGAAACAACTAAATTTACTAAATATGCAAAATAATGCACCAATGATATAAAAACTCAAATAAAGATATGCATTTGTTCACTCGGGACAAAACAAACAAATTTTTAAAATTTAGCACTTTTTCATAGAAATAAAATAGTATAGCAAATGAATGTAGATACCACATAGCTATTCCCCTCCCCCACACTTAAATTACAACATGTCCTCATGTTGTGCAGAAAACAAAGAGAAGCAAAGAACTTAGCTGATTGTAGTTCTAAAGTGGCAATTCCGGAAGTGCTCCGAATCAAATCCGAAAATTTGGATGAAAGCGAACTTGTGGACCATCCACCGGAAAAGCGACTTCATCTAAAAGCGCACAATTGCTAATGCATACACCCTGCACACTTGAAAACAAGGCAAAATCTCGGGGGACACAGGGGAAATAACAAATTGCTAAAACAAGAAGTAAGCACATGATATAATGGCTTAGATGGAAAAATCACCACACAGGGAAAGTACAGAACATCTAAGCGTCTAAATATGGAAGTTTGATATAAGCACAAAAAGAAATAATAGCTCAGATGGAAAGATCAACACTTAAACTCAGGACATCTAAGAATAAAGCCACAGAAGCTTGTAGAATGATATATACCACATGTGCAAACAGAAACAAACTCCAACTAATAATGATAGAGGATTATACATGGAAAAGAAGTCAGAAAGATTTTCCAGATTTAGCTCATGTAAAGATGGAACTTATACATGGAACATTACAAAATAGTAGGGCTAGATGCAACTACATGAAAATATATTACAATGCAATCTACATGAAATACAATAATAAAATAATGATGGCATATGGAAAACCAACAGTTACCATCATGGAAAAAAACGAGGTAGTATTACGGAAACCGACAGTTAACTACACTCAAGAGAAATAAAAACAAAAACAATGCAAATCTAAATGATATGCAAAAATAAAAGAAAATAAGACCAGCCCACTCATTTGCAACACGCCATGTATATAATAAACGTCTATCAAATAATGACAGGTTACGATAAACGACAGTTCTGTCCATTACATGCAGTGTAGACGCGCTTTAAGACTCATTGAAGGTGATAGCATTATGGAAAACCAACAGTTAGCTATACTAAACAGATATAACTCATAAGGTTTCCATCGTAGCAACGGAAAACCGACAGTTACTACCCAAATGAGTTACAAAAATAACAAGGGAGCACCTAAGTCTCAAAGCTCACAAGATTCATCACAACGATATGTAGCATACGGGAACCGACATTAGCTACTAAATAACAATAAGACCAGTTATAGCGTACGAGAACCGACAGTAACTATAACTTGCATAGATGAATCATGTATATTAGATTAATCAATTATTTAACATGGATTCGTAGATGGAAAGGTGTAAACATGCAAGTTCAGATCATCTACGTAAAAACAATTAGCCACAAAAGCTCAAATTAAAGTATCCATATCAAATAAAGCATTAAAAATCAAATTGAGAAGAAATCTGGAACCTGGACTGCATTCCGGACGAACGTTCAAAGGAAATCTCGACCGGACGGGCGTTCCACTTTGCGGACGCTCGTACGCCTTGAAAACCGACCGGACGGGCGTTTAGAATTACGGACGCCCGTCGATTCTTCAAATCGGAGCGGGATTGAAAATTACGGAACGGACAAACGTCCCGTAATTCCAAACGCTCGTTTACCCGCACGTTAGGGACGGACGGGCGTCCAATAAACCGGACGCTCGTCCATACAACGAATATACATAGAACAGCAGGAAAATAACAGAAAACCCTAACTATAAACCCTAATTAACTTAGAAGATCATCATATATCAAAAACACAGGCAGCCACATAAAATTCTAGCACAGGGGTTAGACTAGGTAACAACTAAACACAAACTTCACGTAAAACAGATTGAGTAAAAAACTTTTGCACATTCTTAACCTTACGGTCATCGAAACACGGCAAAATAAAAACTCTCAATCTATTCGACGCTACTTTTATTGAAAGAATACAAAAATAAATCGTAACAAAATCGAGAACTAACTTAACTAGATTCAACATGACACCTATTCCCCGGGAACGGCGCCACTTTTTGTTGGAGAGATTTTGCATCATTAAAACAAAAGAAAATTTATAAACCTATACTACCATGCAAAACTACCTCCTAACCGGCCGAATACCGGGTAGTTGCTAGTAAAGTTGGATAAGTACGGGTATCGATCCTCAGGGAAAAGGGATGTTGAATCTAATCTAATTAATTCTTCTTTATTAACTAAACCTAAACCTAAACTAAACGGAGAAATAAGCTGGACGGAGGATTGTTAATCCAAAGCCAAGAAAGATAATTGCGAACAAAATAAAATAAAACTATATCTATGAAAACAAGTAAAACTAACTATCAAGCGACCAACCATAAACAAACCATGATCAACCTATTTCCAACAACCATCACCCCACCGAAGGAAATAAGATAGACAAATATTTATTCACAAGTTATCTTGGATTATTATCTTATCTAACGAAGCGTTTCCTCTTCCGATTTATCACGCCATTAATTAGTTTACCTTCCGGTCTTAACTAATATCGATACAAATCAAAGATATGGAATAAATCCTAATCTAACAACATTATCCCTCAACTTCCGTTTGTTGGAATAATAATTGTCAATCTCTCTCACGGCAATCTAACGAATCTATCAACTTCCGTTATCTAAATTCGATTAACATAAACCATACAAAACATGAAAGAGAACAAGAACAACTAAATGAAATAAACACATGAAAAATCTCATCTTTCCGGTAACGGTGACATCCCTCAACTTCAATCTAAGATAATCTTGCATCGAATTAATTAAATTGTGATTCTCTCGTAAACCTAGATATTTAACCTACGAACTTCCGTTATGTATAGATTAAAAATCTAATCTTTCCTATGGTGATCTAAACTACACCGACTTCCGTCATACGGTAGCATCAAATCATGCAATCATCTTCCGATTTATATGCATAAACAAATAAACATAGGAAAAGAAACAACTTTAAATAAAAAACTTACAAAATCATCCATGAAGAAATCAAAAGTCTTTCTTGGAAAAAGTTTCACAAGCTTGTTTCATGGCTTGAACCATGGCGGCAACAAGAAAAGAAAAAAAAACAAACAAAATAAAACCTAATCTAACCCGGATCACCCGAGCACAAGGCTCGGGTGACCGGCCTTGCAATGCCTCGGAAGAGGCCGCATTTGCTTTGTGTGAAAAGTCGGTGAATAATTTTGTAATAATATCGGATATTAGGGTTCATGCATGCGCTGTATATATATATAGGAGGTAAGGCGGCTGTTTGTTTAATGTCGGCTGCAATTTCCCTTTTTTAATTAGGATTGCATGCAAAAAATATATATAATATAAGGTAATTTGAAATAAAAGCTTCTTAAGTCGGTTGAAGCAATTAGGGTCCGGACGCACGTTTGATGATCCGGACGCCCGTCCGGAGTCTTGTGGACGCTGCTGAACGTTCGTTTGATTCCCGTTTGAACTCTCTGTATTGAATACCTCAGCCTGGACGGTGGTTTGATATTCTTGAACGCTAGGTCAGCTCTGGACTCAAACTTCTAAAATTCATATCTTGAGTTGTAGACCTCCAAAAATTATGATCCGAATGTCATAAAAAAGCTCTCGGAAAACTCTACAACTTTCATTAAGGACTCTCCTTCAGAAAACGCCTTTTTGATTAGCCCGTCGTATTACGAGTCGTTTTCGGGATTTTCCACTCGAATTTAGCAACAGCATCCAAACTTGTAACGCTCATATCTCGGGCCTCATAAGTCGGAATGAAGTGATTCAAAATCCTGTAGAATCCTCTCTTCAATCCCTACAAATCTTCTCTTGAGGTCGAGAGTCAAATCAGTGTATATCATATCAAGAACTGCATCGGAAGTTCAGCTGCTTGAAAGCTTCATTCCAAGCTTTATCTCCATCTTCCTTCCATTTCACTTCTCTTCCATGCAAAACCTCATCATTTAATCCTCTTGCATGCCAAAATATGTATCTATAACATAGGAAAATATACCAAAGCGTAACACAATCCCAAAATAACATAAAATCACAATTTAAGCACATAAATCGTTACATTTTGCAATTAACCTATTAAAAACACTATTTACTCAATTAATCGATTATAAGCTCGATTTCTATGAAAAACCAAAGAATATGGGGAATATTGACATAAAATATATCCTTATAAAACGTATAAAATCACCCTTAACAAATAACATCCATAAAATCGTGTCTTGAGTGTCAGTACATCAACGATCGTATCTCATAATCTGGATATCATACTCTCTCGGAATAACTCAATTACTCCCACTTTGCAAAGATTCACGAGAGCTAGACATTCCTTATAAGAAGGCCATTTCGGATATGTACTTCTAATCATAGGATACGTGATTTCCGGATGAACAAACATGTATCCTACGCATGCTTCAATATCATACCCAAGCACTACCGAATGATCACCCCATGGCTAGGGGAAACCTCAATAGTGTCAAAGCATGACAATCCACACCGTGATGCCATGAAGACTCCAGTAGACGAGATCTATCCCTATCTTCAATAAGATAGAAGAAATCCAATACGTGCTAGTCTAATCATACTATCAATGTCCCTTTTGACAGCATATACGACTAGAGACTTTTAAGTATCAAACTTATCAAAGTGATTATAGATGTCATCAACCATAATCATCATCATGGTTTCCCTATTACAGTTTAATACTAAGGACATTACTATATATTCAATAACATAATTAGTTCATAAAGATATTCAAAATATATAATAACAAAAGTGCTTTTATTAATCATAATAAAGTTATTACATGAACTAAATAGACTGCAAACGACCCGACCCGGTCGGATCCGGTCCAACCCGATTGGGTTTAGGACACTATTTCAACAATCTCCCACTTGGCCTAAAGCCAATCACCCATATGCCTAAGCACGTGAACATGTTTCTCATGCTTTGCCTGTGACAATGCCTTGGTTAATGGATCGGCTATGTTATCATCCGTGTGGACTTTCTCTACCTTTACATCTCATATATCAACTATCTCTCTAATCAAGTGATAGTGCCGTAGCACATGTTTGGACTTTTGATGAGACCTTGATTCCTTTGACTGAGCAATTGCCCCATTGTTATCACAGTACAGTGGGACTGGACCTTCAATAGAGGGAACCAATAAAATTTTTCATCCAAACCGCTTAATTTGCCGCCTCCGAGGCTGCTATAGACTCAGCTTCCGTTGTAGAGTCTGTATTAGTCTCCTGCTTGGAACTCTTCCAGCTAACCGCTCCGCCGTTAAGCGTGAAAACAAATACAGATTGTGACTTCAAGTCATCATTGTCAGTTTGAAAACTGGCATCTGTATAACCTCGTAATACCAAATCAGAGTTCTCAAAAAACCAGGAACATATCCCTAGTACGTCTCATGTACTTGAGAAGATTCTTGACCGCAATCCAGTGACCATCACCAGGATTTGCCTGGTACCCACTAGTCATACTCAGAGGGTATGAGACATCCGGTCTAGTGCACAACATAGCGTACATGATGGAATAGCCGAGGCATAAAGGATCCTACTCATATGCACCCTTTTCTCCTCAGTCTTAAGACACATTTCCTTTGACAGATAGACCCCATGTGACATGGGCAACAATCCTTTCTTGGACTGCTCCATGCTGAACCTCTTCAGCATCTTGTCTATGTAGGTGGATTGAAACAGACCAAGCAACCTCTTAGATCTATCTCTATAGATCTTGATTCCCAGAATATAGGCCGCTTCTTCCAAGTCCTTAATAGATAAGTTCTTTGATAACCAAACTTTAACCGAATGTGACATAAGAATATCATTCCCTATGAGCAATATGTCATCCACATAAAGCATTAAGAAAACTATGGCACTCCCATTAACCTTCTTGTTAACACATGGCTCATCTTCGTTCTTGATGAAATCAAACTGTTTGATAGTCTCATCAAAACGAATTTCCAACTCCGAGAAGCTTGCTTCAGTCCATAAATGGACCTTTGCAGTTTGCACACCATCCAATCATCATAAGCTGTTAAACCCTCAGGTTGTGTCAAGTACACTTCTTTAGAAAGATTCCCGTTAAGGAAAACTGTTTTTACATCCATCTGCCAGATCTCATAATCATGGTATGCTGCAATAGCAAGTAGAATTCTAATGGAATTTAGCATAGCTACTGGCGAAAAGGTTTCATCATAGTCAACTCCTTGTCTTTGGTTATAACCTTTTTCCACCAACCTTGCTTTGTAGGTAACTACATTACCATCCATGTCGGTCTTTCTCTTAAAGACCCATTTACTCCCTATAGGAACTATTCCTTTAGGCGGATCAACTAAGTTCCAAACTTGGTTGTCTTTCATGGACTCCATTTCAGAATTCATGGCCTCTAGCCATTTCTCTTTGTCATGCCTCATCAACACCTTCTCATAAGTTTAGGGTCCTCACCTTTCATGAGATATATGCTAGTGTACCTTTCGGGTTCACGACGTTTCCTAGTGGATCTTCGAGGTGTCTGTGTCTCTTGAGCAGGCGTTTGCACCTCATCTGTATACGGTGTCTGCTCTACTTCTATCAACTGACTGTTGTCCGTAAGTGGTTCTTGAATTTCTTCAAGATCAATCTTACTCCTACTGATCCTCTCCAGAATAAACTCTTTCTCTAGAAAGTGGCTAGTCCTAAAGACAAACACCTTTTGTTCTCCTGGATGGTAAAATTGGTATCCTCTAGTTTCTCTAGGAAACCCACAAATAGACATTTGTCTGATCTAGCTTCTAATTTGTCAGGCATCATCTGCTTCACATAAGTCGGACAACCCCAAGGTTTAAGATATGCCAGATTCAGTTTCTTCTTGGCCTATACTTTATATGGTGTAGAGTCCACCGTCTTTGATGGAACTCGATTAAGTGTATAAGATGTTGTTTCTAGAGCATACCCCCAAAAAGATTTTGGAAGAACTGCATAACTTATCATTGATCGCACCATGTCTAACAAAGTGCGATTTCTCCTCTCAGATACACCATTCATCTGAGGCGTTTCGGGTGGAGTCCATTTAGCTAGAATCCCATTTTCCTTTAAGTAATCTTGAAACTCTCCATCTAGGTATCCACCACCTCGATCAGATCGAAGTGTCTTAATCTCCTTACCCTGTTGTTTCTCCACTCCACTTCTGAATTCTTTAAACTTTTCAAAAGCTTCAGACTTATACTTCATCAAGTATATATAACCATATCGACAATGGTCATCAGTGAAGGTGATAAAATAAGAGTATCCTCCTTTGGCTTGAATTGACATTGGGCCGCATACATCAGTATGTACGAGATCAAGCAATTCATTGGATCTTATCCCTTTGCCACTAAATGGTGACTTTGTCATCTTGCCAAGTAAGCAAGCTTCGCATGTATCAAATGATTCATAATCGAAGTGATCCAACAAACCATCTTTATGGAGTTTGGTAATGCGATTCTTATTTATATGGCCAAGTCTACAATGCCACAAGTATGATACATTCAAGTCACTTGTTTTGGCTTTCTTATTGTTTATATTAAGTATATCAACATTCGTATCTAATATGTATAGACATTGTCAAGTTTGCCAGTACCATAAAATATTCCATCACGTGAAAAAGAACAACATTTATTCTTAAATGTAAAAAGAAAATCCTTCAACATCCAATACAGAAATGGAAATACTGCTTTTCGTAAGAGCAAAAACAAAATAACAGTTATTTAATTCAAGTACTAGCCCACTGGGAAATGAAAGAAAATAAACTCATACGGCTAGGGCAGCAACATTTGCTCCATTCCCAACACGCAGGCCCACTTCTCCTTTGCTCAGATCTCTAGTCCTTCTTAGTCCCTGTATATTCGTACAAATATGCGAACCACATCCAGTATCTAATATCCAGTGGTTAGACTTAGAAGAAGCAATATTGATCTCAATCATAAACATACCTGAAGTCGAAGAATCATTATGCTTGTTCTTCTTGGAGTTCAAGAAGGCATTGCAGTTTCTCATCCTATGGCCAGGCTGGCCATAATGGAAGCAAGCATCCTTGGATTTGTCTTTGGCTATCTTAGGCTTCGGCTTGGTACCCTCCTTCACCTTCTTGGTCTTCTTTTGGGCCTTTTTCTTGCCCTTGGAAGAAGTCACGAGAAACACTTGCTTACCCTTGCCAACAGTGCCATCAGCAGTCTTGAGCATGTTCAAGAACTCCACAAGGGAGGAATCAATCTTGTTCATGTGATAGTGCATCACAAACTACAAGTAAGAGTCCAGTAGAGATTGCAGAATCAAGTCAAAACTTAACTCATGCCCCATCTTATGGCCAAGCTTCTCAAGCCTCTATATGTAACTTGTCATCCTCAGCACATGTGACCCAACTAAAGTACCCAGAGCCATCTTGCAACCAAAGAGTGCCTTTGAGAACACGTACCTCTCAGTGCGAGACTGGGAAGCATAGAGATCCTTAAGATGAACCATAATGGTGTCAGCATCCATGGACTCATGCTGTTTATGAAGTTCCGGTGTCATAGAAGCAAGCATGATGCAAGTAGCCTCCAAACTGTCAGAACAGTGTTTTGCATGCTTCTTAACTGATTCCTCATTGGTAGCATCTTTGGGGTCCTTAGTTAAGGGTTTTTCCAAAACATAGCCAATGTTTTCATATCTCAAAACGATTTTGAGGTTTCTTTCCCAGTCGAGAAAGTTTGTGTCGTCAAGCTTGTTTTCAATGATAAAATGAAGATTCAATTTGTTCGACATATCTACAACAATAAAGTAAAGATAATATAAGTAAAAGTTCATGCATACAAAACCATACAATTGCACTTTAAAATTTTTATTAGGTTTTGCTCCCACTAGTCAACTATTCCCAATTGGCTTTCAAGAATTTAATTAATTCTTTAGTGGAAGGAATCCAATATAGTTGACTCGATCCCCGACATGGGCCGATCGACCAGGTCAATTTCGAAAGGTGGGTACACTTACCGGTCTCATCTCTTGCGACTTCCATTGGTTGACTAGTCAACTCTTTGACAATTCACATCTCTATGTGATAGCCAACCCCTTGTCTCTAAAATCAGGCGGTCCTGACGTGGCTAATCACCGCAAGATTCTTGGTCGAGTTGTAACCCAAATATTCATGAGATCTCATAATGATCATATCTCGATAATAACGATATACCCGAGGTAGGTCAACTCCCGATGTGGGCCGATCAGTTGGATCCGAATAAGGACTCTTCACCGTCATTATAATATTGGGAGACAAAATTACTCGATTTTTGTTGTGGGAATAATTTTGAATTAATTCACTTAATTAATTTTTAATTAAATTACGGTCTCATCTAAACATGCATATTTCTACGTTATCAATATAAAGTAAAACATACACCGTTCTGCACAAAAAAATAACCGGTATGATCATGGACTTTTCCTAAGTGCGGTTTCGAATACAAACTGACGAAACCATGGGTTACAATCTAAGGGTTGCTGCAATCGCCAATAGGATCTTTAATACGCCATCTCGAATGGTATCTTTATTCGTCTTTCTTTGGTCTCCATCTTCTACTCCATTCTTGTTACATAATAATCTATCTAATAAATTAATACACCCGCCGCACACGGAGGGGGGGGGGAGGGGGGAGGCTAACGGGAATGTGATAAATGCATAAACTAAACTAGGTCGCGTTCTTCATAACGGCCTAGGACAGTTTTGAAAAAACCAACAGAAAGTAAATCATTCATACCTATCCTATTGGTCGAGTCCATGATCAATCGGGGTCCATATAATCACATTATATCTACAACTTCTAATTCATACAATGATAAATCTTATGAAAAAGATTAAATTTTAAATTTACCAATTTTGCGTCTTATTTTGTTAAATCAATTAACATTTATTAATTAAGCGACTATAATCGAAATAAAATTAACGATTAATTTTAAATCGATTTCAATTTTAATTTCAATCAATTGGAACTATTCAAATTAAATCAAAATTAAAATTAGGTCTCTTTCGTTTCTTTCCTTTTGATTCCTAATCAAAGGGATGCCTTTGGTTTCCAAAACCAAAAGGCACCAACCTAGTGTTGGGAAATCTACGGGAACGCAACGGAATTTAAAATTTATTTCCTTTTTAACCAGGATCGACTTCGTTTAAACAACAAGCATAAAAAAAGTAGATGAAAGAACTACCTTGGATGATCTAAAATAGATCGACGCTTTGTCTACGGTTGTAGTTTCTGCACGAAGCCGCCCAAGCGTTCGGCCTCTACCGTTGATCCACACGAACAACCCGCCAGTATCCACCATTGGATTGCTACCGGAAAAAATCAGCTGCTAGGCCGCTTTTTTCTTTCTCCAAAGACTCTTTCTCTAGAAGCTCTATTTTTATCTCACTAAAATATTGCAAGAATATCGTGTTGTAAACGAGTTGGCACAACTCCCCTTTTATAGGAGATGAAACGCCATACGTGATTCCCAATTTGATTGGGAAAAGCTTCCTATTGGATAGATGAGAAAGAAAATCAATTTCCAATAAAATAAAGAAAATAGATATTCTGGATTTATCTCATTAATATTCAATATTTTATATTAAATATTTTCCAAGATATATATTGTCAATATCCAATATTGAATATATCTTTATTATATTACCATAAATCAATTTACACATGTGTATATATCATATATATATATACTACACATATAAATCCATATATATATATATATATATATATATATATATATATATATATATATATATATATATATATATATATATATATATATATATATAATTAATCAACATAATCAATATCTTGTATTATATTTATTCATAATAAATAAATACCAAAATATTAATTTATCAATATAACACTTTAGAGTCGAGATAAACTTTCCTTATTTGGTTATCACTATAACCGCATTTTAATCCGGTTAGATGTTCTTATGTGTGTGACCCAATAGGCTTCCGAATATGTTGGCCGTAGGCAAAAACTACATTTACTAAAATACCCTTTATACCTAACGATCATGGATAGCGTCTAGCAACACGTCCACGACCCCCAATCATCGGAAGAATCAAATGCAATGACTACTACCTTTCATGTGAAACAGTTACCGTGTAAATAGAATCCTATCGTTGTAATAATATCCATACGGTCGTACGTCGAGTGTCAAACATCAACGACCATATCTTATAATCTGGATATCCTACTCTCTCGAAGTAACATATTACTTCCGCTTTGCAAAGACTTTCGAGAATAAGACATTCCTTATAAGAAGGCCCTTTCGGATATTTACTCTTAATCATAGGATAAGTGATTTCCGGACGAGCAACATGAATCATACGCATGCTTCAGTATCACACCCAATCACTACCGTAAAATCTCAATAGTGTCAAAGTATGACAATCCACACCGTGATGCCATGAAGACTCCGGTCCTAGGATAATTACACAACCGCCACATAGTGCGACACTTAATAAAGTAAGTGGGCCAGTCTAACGTACGCATTCTCTAATACACGTCCACGTACAGTCCAAGTGTCTCTACACTTCGTTAGACAAGATCTATCCCTATCTTCAAAAGACAGAAAACATCCAATACGTGCTAGTCTAATCGTACTATTAATGTCCTGTTTAATAGTACATACGACTTGGTAATGTCAAAATTATCACGGTGTAAATAAAGGTGTTTATGTGGTGTATATCTCGCTGATTTGGGTGATTTTTCCGGCGGTCGTACGGCGGAGCTCAAGGAAAAGATAGTGATCTTTAAGAACTATATGAGGGAAATGTTGTGTTTGTGATTTTGGGGCTGAGCCTAAGTGGCTGCCTACGTACCCTTTGTCAGGGATCAAGCCTAATGCGTAGTTCTTAGAAGAATGAGAGTGCCCCCTTGTAATGGAGGTGAAGGTGATATTTATAGAGGTCAGGCCAGCTGGCGAGAGAGGACAGCTGGCAAGTCGGCAGGCTGAGAACCTAGTGGCCTGTTGAGAGCCCAGGCGGACTCGTTGAAGGCTTTGTGGCACTGAGAAAGACTGTTGGACGAGCTGGTAAACGGGAAAGCTAGGAAGGTGCCGAGATTGGGTTGGACTTAGAGTGCCAAGCTGGGGTCGGACATAAGGTGCCGAGCTAGTGTTGTATAAAAACTTTGTTGCCTAGTTGTGCCGAACGATGGCGAGCTGGAGGGGCGAGTGGGTCGGCCCCCAGTGCTTTGTATTGAGCTTACTGTTTGCTGCTTCATTCCCGTTACCTTGGCTAATGATGAGGATCGTGATAGCGTTAGGCGGACCTAGGCCGATGACCCTACCTGTCACTGGGCTTATGTCTCTTTTCTGGATTTGGTAGGGCCTTTCCAATTTTGGCATATCAATGGCTCCCTACTCCTTGAGCTCTTCACTGTACAAGTGAGAGTCATGGAGTAAAGTCACTGATGACTTGATGTACCGTTTGTCGAGATGACTGTTGATGAACGATAGAAGATTCGCTCGAGTGAAAGCTCCAAGTATGGCCGAGCTAGAGTCGTGCTTTATAGAAGGTTCGCTTGAGGGCGAGCTCTAAATATAATGCCGAGCTAGAGTCGGGCTTATAGAAGTTTTGCTCGAGGGCAAGTTCCAAATATGATGCCGAGCAAGAGTCGGGCTTATAGAAGGTTCGCTCGAGGGCGAGTTCCAAATATGATGCCGAGCTGGAGCCGGGCTTATAGAAGGTTCGCTCGAGGTCGAATTCTCAATATGATTCCGAGCAAGAGTCAGGCTTATAGAAGGTTCGCTCGAGGGCGAGTTCCGAATATGATGTCGAGCTGGAGTCAGGCTTATAGAAGGTTTGCTCGAGGGTGAGTTCCAAATATGATGCCATGTTAGAGTCGGGCTTATAGAAGGTTCGCTCGAGGGTGCGCTCCAAATATGATGCCGAGCTAGAGTCGGGCTTATAAAAGGTTCGCTTGAGGGCGAGTTCCAAATATGATGCCGAGCTGGAGTCGCGCTTATAGAAGGTTCGCTCGAGGGTGAGTTCCAAACATGATGCCGAGCTAGAGTCGGTCTTATAGAAGGTTCGCTCGAGGGCGAGTTCCAAATATGAGGCCGAGCTGGAGTCAGGCTTATAGAAGGTTCGCTTGAGGCGAGTTCCAAACATGATCCCGAGCTAGAGTCGGGCTTATAGAAGGTTCGCTCGAGGGCTAGTTCCAAACATGATGCCGAGCTGGAGTCGTGCTTATAGAAGGTTCGCTCGAGGGCTAGTTCCAAATAGGATGCCGAGCTAGAGTCGGGCTTATAGAATGTTCGCTCGAAGGCGAGTTCCAAATATGATGCCGAGCGAACCTTCTATAAGCCCTCGAGCGAACCTTCTATAGCGGACTGGCTGTGTCGTGCCGTGCTTTGAAGCGTACGGGCTTAAAGTGCCACGCTATGAAGCGGACGGGCTTTGGAACCGCGCTATTAAGCAGACGGGTTTAAGAAACTTTTGTGGCAGAAAACGACTCGCTGCGGAGGCCGCGCTATGAAGCTGACGGACCCGGATGCCGCGCTACGAAGTGGACGGGCTTTTTAGGCAGTAAGCTTCTTCGCAAGATGGAGGCCGTAAGCCGTTTTTCAAGGTGGAGTCCGTAAGCCGTTTTGCGGAATGAAGTGTTGGAAGTAGCACCCGAAAGACAATTTATGTAATTGTTTTTAGAATTAATAAATGACATATTTATTCTCATCTTATTACTTGCTTCGTGCTTGTAAGTAATACACTACTGAAAACCCTAAGTCGTATCATATGTAGCCATATAACTTAGTGTGTGTCACACAGGAGGATTAAGTTTATGGTGATAGATTTGAAATGTAAGTCCGTGGTGAAGTTAATCAAAGTATGGGGTCTATTGATTAAACCACCATTAATGCGCCCAGAACACTTTATGGTGTGACCGTCTTATCCGGACCGTCGACATTGGTTGTCTAAGTGGGGCATTTATATATGATAAGGGTCATATAGGACTGGACCGATTTAATTGAGTTTCTCATATAATTCCGTGATTGAGAAATCTAATTAAAAATCACAAGATGATCATATATGGATTAACCTTAATCCTGAAGTGATTACAGACTCCTACTTGTTTCAGGATAGGGTTTGATGTGTTCGTTAAGGATCGCTAAGAGTCGCGGTCCGAATCACTTTCACGTTGGCACTATTCTGGAATGAGTGAGAAGTGTGTGTCTCACAGATATGGAATCCATTCCTTCCGCGGGAAGTAGAAAGACAATCCCCTTATTTGTTAGTCCTAGAAACTGATCAATCCCGGGAGTTCGTATTTGTTATGAACTAATTGATCACTAGTGGGTTAATGGTAAATAAGGATAAGATGTATTGAAGAAGGTTTACGGAAATATTTCTACTTCGTTACGGATAGTCTATGGAGGGTTAGTCTGTATGTAATGATTATATCAATGGACACTTATCGACTCGATTCGACGTTTTGAGAATAAGTTATATCTATAATCGATAGAGTTCAGTTTCGGATTTATGGTGGCGTAATTCCGGAATTAATGAATTAAGTAGAAATATTATGTTCGATGAATATCTTATTTAATTTGTTGTAGCTACTGGTTATTGGTCCGTGGTCCCCGGGTTGGCTCCTAACACGCGAGTGTTTTCTCGTTTTATGGAACCTCGAGAATAAATTAAATAGTTGGTCTATTTAATGAATATGCAATATTATTTATTTGGTAAATAATATGTAAAATAGAAAAGACATTTTCTATTAAAAATTAATGACAGATGGCGCCACATGTGTTGATAAATTAGGAGAAGAAATTTTCCTAGATAATGTCACATGTGTAATTAATTAATTATCTATTTGTTGGAAAATTAATGGAAAAATTAAGAGATTGATTTTTTGGGAATTATCTCTTATTTTGTAGCAAAAATATATTATTGTTGTGTGAAAAGGATAACTTTCTTGTCTAGTTATTTTCCTATATAAAGATAGTTCCTCCTAGCACAATAATAATCACAAATTGAGCCACAGATAAATTAAAAGGAAGAAAAATTAGTTGCTTGCCTTAGTCATTTAGAGTGTGCATATTCGAGGAGGTTTATGGTGAGGATCGACGTCCACCTGTTGTCGCTTGGAGATACAATCCGGAAGATCACGGCTTCTCCCTTTTGTCGATTTCTGATCTCTCTCCGGTTTGGATAAATCTACTAACCTTCTCGTAGGATTAATTATTTATGTCTCATATCGTAAATCGCATAAGCTTCCGCTGTGCGAAGATCGAGTGTCTCGATCGGTGCTACTAATTCTAGCATGAAGGCCGTAAGCCACTTTGCAAGATGAAGGCCGTGAGCCGTCTTGCGAGATGAAGGCCGTAAGCCGCTTCGCAAGGTGGAGGCCGTAAGCCATTTTGCGGAATGAAGGCCGTAAGCCACGTTGCAAGATGAAGGCCATAAGCCATCTTACGAGATGAAGGCCGTAAGCCGCTTCGAAAGGTAGAGCCGTAAGCCGTCTTGCGGGATGTAGCCCGTAAGCCGCATTGCAAGGTGGAGGCCGTAAGCCATCTTGCGGGATATAGGCCATAAGCCGTCTTGCAGGATGTAGGCTGTAAGCCGCTTCGCAAGGTGGAGGCCGTAATCCGTCTTACGGGATGTAGGTCGTAAAAGCCGCTTCGCAAGGTGGAGGCCGTAAGCCATCTTGCAGGATGTAGGCCGTAAAAGCCACTTCGCAAGGTGGAAGCCGTAAGCCGTCTTACATGATGAAGGCCGTAAGCCGCTTCACAAGGTGGAGGCCGTAAGCCGTCTTGCGGGATGAAGGCCATAAGCCGCTTCGCAAGGTGGAGGCCGTAAACTGTCTTGTGGAATGATGGGCAGGTAGCTTGAGAAGGTTAATAAAGTTGATTCTCCCAAGGTCAACATCCAGACGGCTGTAAGTAAAGCAGGCCAAGCAGACTGTTCTGACAAAACTGTGGTAGCTGAGAAGCGGCCTAGAGATAAAGTTGGCGCTGAAGAGATAGCTGAGGTCTGGTGATTCTGAGGGGACTATCCCGCTTACCATGATGACGGCGGCGGGAATGGCGAGAAGATTCCCGCGCTCTCAAAAAGTCTAGAGTGGCAGGTGATCAACTGAGGCCCGATGCTTCTCTTCTAAGAAAGGAGTCCACTGCCCCGCTATTGTCGACAAAAGTAAAGGTTCGGCTGGAAGGTTGAGCTCGACGGGCTCCACTGTATTAGTTTCATTCAATACTTGTCTTATTTTCTCATTTTTATACTGATGCGTCCGCTTTGTAGATGTGGTGAACACTTAGCCGCGCGTGCAAATAACTAACCCAGCATAGACGAACTAGTGAGATTGGGAGAACGGGCCAGCTAGCGGACACAAGAAAATGAACTGTCTACGGTATCACTTTATGATTCCTCTATAGACGGACATATCGACCCGAAGACTGGCCTTCTGAAAAGGCATGGAGACTGTACGGGCCTGATGGGACCGCTGACTGCCATGGTAAGTTGTTCTCCATACTTTCCATATTTGTGCTTTCATTTCATCAGATGTTTGTTTGAGTTATCTGTCTTCAATTTCACAAGCGAACACTGCTGTCGCACAGGTTGATCGCATTGATGCCGAGCTCAATCGACCGTGTTGTTGAGCGTGATTGATCTCGTTTTTCTCTTTGCTATGCTGCTCCGTATACTATTTTTCTCAAAAATATTGTATCTTTCAATTCCGATGTTGGGGATGTGGCCCCCTTGTTTTGGATAAGGCCTGAGATCGCAAACTTGCGGGCTTATAAAAAATAATCCATTTGCACAAGCACTTAATTTCTGCGGGGTGCGGCCCCCTTTGTAACAACATTGAAGTTCATTTGACGCGTAAACGTTTGTTGAAAGAATGAAACTCGTAAATCATGCAAATTATGCGAAAAAGATAAAATGAATAATCGGTCTTATATTAAGCTGAAAGTTACAAGAAAGCTTAACCACTCACATCGTAAACGTGAGGATAGCCATAACCCTAAAAGAAAGCGAGTCCATTCATGTCATAAACGGTAAGATGGCGCCATAGCCCAATTGCCGATTACTACACGTAGTACCTTTTGAGATTGTCCGCATGCCAAGGATGTCTGAGCTTGAACTCGTCTTCATAACCATCCCCATTCGTTGTGAGCGTACCCTTATTGGGCTAATCGATGTATTGGCGTGAAAATAGGGTCGGCGTCGAGGTGGTGTAGCGCGGCTTTAATATCGACCCAGGCGAAGGCATCTGTGTTTGCCTTAAGCTGGTCATTGGAAAATTCCCTTTCTGAGGTAGTCCCAATCTTGATTTTTTGGTCCGGGTATGCCTTATTGATGTCAACCTCGACCAACTCTCTATTTGCGATAAAGTCTGGCTCATCCCCAACCAACAAGGTTTTACATTCAACTTCCGTGAAGATCTCTGGGCGGACTACGCTCAATCCTTTGTCTGCTCCGTTGGGATGACGATACCTCCGCTTTCTCTATTGCAACATATTTTCTTGCTGAACCCAACATTTCTTGAAGATTCTTTGGCGAGTTCGGGGCATAGTAGGATTTCAGATAGCCCGGACGTAGCCCCGTTTCAAAGCTAGTCATTACCACATTGTCCGCGAGTCCTCTGGTTAACTCATACACCTTATAGAAGCGCTCATAGTAGCTGTGGGTAGACTCGTTCTCACCTTGTCGGACCTCGTGAAGGTCGATGTGTGTCTTCTTGGGTCCGGCCATGGACCTGAATTCCACTGTGAATTTTTTACCAGATCATCCCAAGATAGGAACGAACCGGGAGGGAGGCTGTGGATCCACGATGTCGCTCTATCTTGCATCGAGCCTACGAGTGCTATGCACCATGCATCCTCGCTAGGCGTGCACAAACTGATCTTATTATGAAAAGCTGATAACCAATCTAGTGGGACTGTGGTGCCGTAATAGTTGGTGAAGCTTAGGTAATTCGTAACTTTTCTTGGAGCCATTCGTAAGATATTGGGATGTAGGACGCTCGTACCCTAAGTGGGTCCGACCTCTTTGACCACCCTACCCCTCTGCAGATCTTCTATCTGTTGTCTCATCATACCCAACTCATCTACGACCTCCGTGGCTAAAGGGTGTCCCGAAGTACTTTGCTCGGGCTGCGTCTCTCCCCGCCCCTCTCTGCGGACCCGGACTTGTCTGGTATTGTCCGGTTTTTTGAAGTTTCCTCGTTTGAGGATTGCACCGCGGACGTTATCCACGGGCCCAATGCGAGCTATGGCCGATTTTCTTCCCTTGTCAGGCTGAGAGGTCGCATGAATGCTTTTCTCTGCTTCTTCACGACGCGATCAGGCAGCCCTTGGCGGATTCAACTGAGGTTGTACCCCGGTGGGAGCTTGTACGGGCGAGATAAACTTACTAACTAGTAGGGGAGGTAGCCCCACTGTTATAAGCTGTAAACTGTGCTGTCGCATGTCTTCCATGTACTTCATGTGAGCTCTTAGTGCTATTGCATGAATACTAGGACGCGGGCTCTCCTCTACGCTCAGAGTTGCTCTATGCTCAAAGTTTTGGTGGGAGGTCTCGCCGGCATATTTCCCGCGGCTTTGCCTTATAGCCGCTTCCTGTAACTCCCGAATCATGACCTTTTCGTTCCAAACGGCCTGCTTAGCGTGTCTGAAGTTATCCCCAATAGATAGCGCCCTCCTGCTTGCCTCATCATGACATGGTATCCTTTCGCCACGTTACGGATTGTTGCCACGTGCTATACCCTGATTGCCTCATTTGGACGGTGTAGCAGGTGTCGAGTTTTTACCGTCTACCATGTCTAACCGAGTAGATGACTTAATGGGTAAGCTAAATGGGTTGCTTAATGGCTACGTAAAGTGGGCGGTGCCGGCCGGAGCAAGTTCCTAACCCAGCATCCGACGGAATACAGGTGGTGCAACTCCTAATTTGTTGCAACAAACACAACCTTCTTAACGTGTAAAGAGCTGAGCTGGCTAGATGCGTATACTGACCTGAAAATAGCGAGGAGCATATGTACGAGCTATGGAGATGCCGTTGAAGATGTTCTTCAACATTGAGAAGCTTTTGATGGAAAAAGGAGCAATGATCCGTAAGACCAATGATCCTTGCACCAGGTTTGTTGCTAAGGTGCTAAAAACGATGATCCCTAGGCCGTACAACCCAGAAAATAAAAGCTTTTGTTGATTTTGAAGTTGAAGATGGAGGAATGATCTCACCGGTGACGCCTTGAATACGAATTTCACGGTGGTGTGAGCTACCGGAGTAGGCTTTTCTTGACAATTTTCCCGGTAACGGAACCAATTGATAATGTCGAAATTATCACGGTGTAAATAGAGGTGTTTATGTGGTGGATATCTGGCTGATTTGGGTGATTTTGCCGGCGGTCGTACGGCGGTGCTCAAGGACAAGATGGTGATCTTTAAGAGCTATATGAGGGAAATGTTCTGTTTGTGATTTTGGGGCTGAGCCTAAGTGGCTGCCTATGTACCCTTTGTCAGGGATCAAGCCAAATGCGTAGTTCTTAGAAGAATGAGAGTACCCCTTGTAATGGAGGTGAATGTGATATTTATAGAGGTCATGAGCAGGCCAGATGGCGAGAGAGGACAGCTGGCAAGTCGGCGGGCTGAGAACCTAGCGGCCTGCTGAGAGCCCAGGCGGACTCGTCGAAGGCTTTGTGGCACCGAGAAAGACTATTGGACGAGCTGGTAAGCGGGAAAGCTAGGAATGTGCTGAGCTGGGGTCGGACTTAGAGTGCCGAGCTGGGGTTGAACTTAAGGTGCCGAGCTAGAGAGCGTTGTATATGAACTTTGTTGCCTAGTTGTGCTGAAGGATGGCGAGCTGGAGGGGTGAGTGGGTCGCCCCAAGTGCTTTGTATTGAGCTTACAATTTGCTGCTTCATTCCCGCTACCTTGGCGAATGATGAGGATCGTGATAGCGTGAGGCGGACCTGGGCTGAGGACCCTACCCGTCACGGCTTATGTCTCTTTTCTGGATTTAGTAGGGCCTTGCCGATTTTGGCATATCACGACTAGAGACATTTAAGTATCAAACCTTTTAAAGTGAGTCGAGATCTCATCAACCATAATCACCATTATGATTTCTCTTTCACAGTTTGACACTAGGGACGTTATCATATATACAATATCATAATTGGTCCGTTAAACGAACAAATATATAATAACAGAAAACCATTTGATATATGTACAAACATAAAGAAATAGTCGAAATGATCCGACCCGGTCGGATCCGACCGATTGGGTTTAGGACACTGTTTCAACACATACGCTCGTTCCAAAATCAAAATTTTGAAATGGGCCTAGGTCTAGGCCTTTTCCAAAATTAAATATTTTGAAAAGGTCCTAGGCCTATACCAAACAAAATTTGGAAATGCCCCTATTATTTAATGCCATATAGCATCAAATGGTTCAAACTATTTGAACCATTAGTTAGCCACATGACACCAACTAAACAAAAAGATATCAATGTACTATAAAGTAATCACAAAATAATAAAACAAAATTCGAGATCCACCATATACCACCAACTGCCGACAGCACCCTAGGGGCGTCGGCGCCACCGGCGGTTATACGGTGGTGAGCCGCCGCCACGGCCAAGCTCTTTATCCAACGCTTTTTTCTCGTGAATCTAGATCCTGCATCTATCATAATTACTATGCACTTTAATTAGTTCTTATTGCTTAAGTTTGAAGCTCGCTACGATACCACTTTTAGGAAATCAACTAGTTTAACGCAGCGGAATTTATTTGATTTCCTATCCCAAAATTGACTCCGTTTAATACAATAAACACGTTAAGATAGTAGACGGTGATTACCTTGCTTGATCTACAAGATCGACGCTTTGACCGTCTAAAGAGAGTAGTAGTGCGCGCAAGCCGTCCACGTGTCCGGCCTCTATCAATATCCACACGAGCACCTCTCCGGAATCCTCGTTGGATAGCTACTAGAAAAATCCGGTTGCTAGACCGGCCTTTTCTCTCTCTCTCTAAATATCTCTCTAAGAAGCTCTCAGTTTATTTTGTAAATTAGAACTCTTCTAATTGTGATGTACAAAAGAGCTAGCCAACCTCTTGCTTATATATGGTATATGGAGAGCCCCATGTTTCCCATTCCCAATAAGAAAAGCTTTTGAGTAGAGTAAGGAGAAAGAAAACCTTTTACTAGTAAAATAAGAAAAATAGATATTGTAGATTTATCTCATTTAATTTAATATCTCCTATTAAATAAATACAAGATATTGTCAATATCTATCTTATTACCATAAATCAATTTATACAAATTTATTAATATCTAATATTAATATATGATAATACCATGAACTAAATTGCACAATCCAAGTGTATCTTTTACATTAGTGTCTGCGCCCCATATCCATAAATTGGCATCCAGATTGTTCTTTAATTAATTAATATCTTGTATTTAATTTATTCATAATAAATAAATACCACCATATTAATTTAATCACTATAACACTTTATTGTCGAGATAAACTTTCCGTATTTGGTTATCACTGTAACCGCATTTTAATTCGGCTGGATGTTTTTATGTGTGTGACCCGATAGGCTTCCGAATATCTTGGCTGTAGACATAAAGTGCAAATTACGAAAATGCCCTTCATACCCGACGATCACGGAATAACGTCTAGAAACACACCGTGACCCCCAATCACCGGAAGAGTCAAAGCAATGACTACAACCTTTCATGTGAAATAGTTACCGTGTAAATAGAATCATATCGTTGTAATAACATCCATACAATCGTGTCTCGAGTGTCAGTACATCAACGATCGTATCTAATAATCTAGATATCATGCTCTCTAGGAATAACTCAATTACTCTCACTTTGCAAAGATTCACGAGAGCTAGACATTCCTTATAAGTAGGCCATTTCGGATATTTACTCATAATCATAGGATATGCGATTTCCGGACGAACAAACATGTATCCTACGCATGCTTCAATATCATACCCGAGCACTACCGCATGATCACCCCATGGCTAGGGAAAACCTCAATAGTGTCAAAGCATGACAATCCACACCGTGATGCCATGAAGACTCCGGTCTCAGGATAATTACACAACTGCCACATATTGCGACACTTAATGTAAGTAGGCCAGTCTAACGTACGCATTCTCTAATACACGTCCACGTACAGTCCAAGTGTCTCTACACTTCGATAGACGAGATCTATCCCTATCTTCAATAAGATAGAAGACATCCTGACACGAAGAAGATTGAAGACTTATATATTATTTCGATGAATAACTTGTAATAAACTTTATTTTCGTTTTTTGACATGTAATAAGGGGTAGGGGTAGTTTTGGGAGTTTTGACCAATTTTTGCATAACCCTTCCCAAAATGGCAGTTTTGCCAAACCCGACCTTCGGCTTTCCATTTTGGGAAACTAAACCCTCCGTTCCCAAGTAACATATACCATAAAGGTATCCTAGGCCCTATCCTACAATAATCTACCCTTTTTACCCTTCAAAAACCCGATACCTTTTTCACCTTAAATTTTGGAAACTTTCCCTACTAAAAATAGACCTTGTCCAAGTTTTCACCCAAGACATGTCCAAGACTTGTCCTAGACATGCCTTGGACGTGTCTTGCTCCTTCCACATTCTCCCACATCGATATGAGTGAAGCTTAGCTCCCAAATTGACAAAGTATAAGTATTTTTGTCCCACATTGCCTATTTGGGAGAAGTTCTCTTAGTTTTAGTTCTATATAAGCTTGTATACTTACCATGTATAAAGGAAGCTATATTTGAGTGAAAATATTATATATTTTAAGTTTCAGTGATTGAAACAAACATAGTTAAAACTTTTCCTTGCGACTGGGTGAAGGGTTAACTCGAGAATATATCAAAGGTGTGAGCAACCTTTGTGCGACATTCTCAAACTTGGAGAAACCCGAAGTGCGATTCCGAGGGTGGATCTAAGCTTTGCTCATCTATCCATTTTCGTCCTTATCATTTCAAATTCGTGTAAGTTCTTAATCTTCTTGTTTTTCTTGATCCAAAACGTGTTTAATTGCTAATTTGTATGAACATTTGAATCTAGATCCCTTAGTTTTCATATCATTTGGTATCAGAGATTTGGGATTTAGGTGTTCATCTAGTGAATTTCTTGTTCATCCTTGTTCACATCATTTTCTTTGAATCTGTCCAATCCGAATTCCGTATTTGTTCAAGTCGTTTCATATTCAAAACACGTCGTAAATTTATCAAATTTTACCAGTTGATAGATCGTTTATTTATGTATATTTTGTCTCTTTTTGACTTTGCCAAATTCGGAGTTTAGCTTGGTCAAATCTGTCCAGCAATATCCTGTGCGTTTTTCTGGAACCGTTGTGAAATAATTCGTTTTTCCGGAGTTGTAGTGGTCGGAAATGCGTGAATTTTTTTCTGAACTTATAGGAAATTGTCTGTTCTACAACTTTCGTCCTTTGTGTTTATCCAAATTATCGACCAATTCTTCCCAAATGTCTCCGTAACGTGCTAATCTATTTCTGTCCGAAAATCTGTCTGTGTAGTCATCTGTTTACGAATTTATTTTGACGTGGCTATCCATGTTCAATTTTCCTGAAACTTCACAGTCTTGAAGAAAAATTAATGGACTACAAGTTTCGTTCTTTGAGTCTTTTCAAATTCCATACCGTTTGGTCGTGAAAATTGCTGCCATTTCGTGTTCTGTTCCAGAAATTATAAACCCTAGTTCTTTCTTTTGTGGAATTGTCCGAATTTGCTCAACTTTGATTTGTTTCGACGGTTGGACATCACCTTTCGTGCGTTATTGAGGGAGAGTGAAACACGAGTGGATTGTGAGGTCTTTGACGATGGCTCGAGTGTACAAAAAAGATTCTCCTTGGCGTCTAGACATTCAATCATTCAATGACAGCTTTTTCTCATCGTATTGACCATTTTCATACGCATTTGAGTGCGCAAATTGCGAAGTTAACATCTCACATTACTCAACGTGGAATTGGTACTCTTGGTGCTGTTCGTGGTCGTGATAAAAGGGTTGGTGGTCGTTGGGTTGATAGGGGACTACTTGATTTTGAGGCAAAACGAGAAAAGCGGGAATTAGAACGTGTGGAGCGGAGGAAAGCACTTGAGGCAAAGTGGAAGTCTGCGGATGAGCTTTTCTTTCAAAAGTATGGTATCACCCGCGAAGAAGCTATACGTGGCAAGGCACCAAAATATATGGCTAATGATTGTGTTGTTCCTCAACCTTCTACTGAGGTCGTCTATGATACTCTTGTTCAGTTTGAGGCCAACACCGTGGCTGATTCGGTTATCGTTGATGATGCTATAGTCATTGGACTTGTTGGTGAATCTACTTTGCCATGCTTTTCTGATAGTATTGTTGATACTTCTTTGCATGATGTGGTTACCACGCCGGATGATATTATTGTTGACATTGCATTGGGTTCGAATACGGATATCCAAGATTTGGGTAATTCTGACGTTTGTGTGGAGAATCATGTACATAATACAATTGATGTTGCTCACGTACATTCTATGACTAATCTTGGTATTGTTGAGCATGTTCACGTTTTGCAGAATTCATGTACGGATACTTCCCTGGAGGACGTGTGTTTGGAGGGTGCTATAAAGCACATATGTAGGACGATTTTGCCTACACAAAAATTTTTGATTCTTGCAAAGGTTCATACGAGTTCCCAACCACGTACATTTCCTCCAACATCTTTGGTGCGGATTAGTGAGGCACGACCTCGTGCACTTGTTTGTGTTTGTTTTGACCCTGGCATACTTACGAGGAGACTGGAGGTGTTTTATGATGTCATACTTGCGGCGGAGGACTCAAACGACATTTTGTTGATTCGAGGACGAATCCTTTTCAGCCGGGAGGGAATGACACGAAGAAGATTGAAGACTTATATATTATTTCGATGAATAACTTGTAATAAACTTTATTTTCGTTTTTTTTTGACATGTAATAAGGGGTAGGGGTAGTTTTGGGAGTTTTGACCAATTTTTGCATAACCCTTCCCAAAATGTCAGTTTTGCCAAACCCGACCTTCGGCTTTCCATTTTGGGAAACTAAACCCTCCGTTCCCAAGTAACATATACCATAAAGGTATCCTAGGCCCTATCCTACAATAATCTACCCTTTTTACCCTTCAAAAACCCGATACCTTTTTCACCTTAAATTTTGGAAACTTTCCCTACTAAAAATAGACCTTGTCCAAGTTTTCACCCAAGACATGTCCAAGACTTGTCCTAGACATGCCTTGGACGTGTCTTGCTCCTTCCACATTCTCCCACATCGATATGAGTGAAGCTTAGCTCCCAAATTGACAAAGTATAAGTATTTTTGTCCCACATTGCCTATTTGGGAGAAGTTCTCTTAGTTTTAGTTCTATATAAGCTTGTATACTTACCATGTATAAAGGAAGCTATATTTGAGTGAAAATATTATATATTTTAAGTTTCGGTGATTGAAACAAACCTTTGTGCGACATTCTCAAACTTGGAGAAACCCGAAGTGCGATTCCGAGGGTGGATCTAAGCTTGCTCCTATCTTTGTTCTTCATTTTCGTTCTTATTATCCTAATCTAGTAAGTATTTCGATTTTCCTTCTTGTTTTCTTTTCAATAAAACGTGTTATTAGCTTAATTAGCATGAACACTTAAATCTAGATCCTTAGTTTTCATATCATTCTTGATATGATTCGGTTTAAGGATCTAGATTAAAGCACATCAACAATGGATCAAGCACGAAAATTAATAAAGGAAAAGGAATGAGAAGAAGATACAATACTCTATCTCAGAATATTGTAGGGAACTCGAGCATCGCACCCGAGGTTTGTGAAGATCCCGTCTCAGGATAATCACGACAATCACCTAATCACAAGGCAATCAAAACTAAAATTCAATCACTGAACTTTAGGAGAAATATATTTAATCACTCAAAGTTGTCTAAGCTTTCAAGTACAAATACTACCCTATTTATAGAAAAAGAAATACATGAATAAGTTTAAAAGTCTCCCTAAAAATTAATTCAAAATTCGATCCTATCAAGAATTAAATAGGTTCAATGTTTCTTGATAGTCCAAGTACAATGTATCTTCTTCTGCAGCCTTTTGTATTCGGTTCATATCCGGAGCTTCGCTTATCCAATAAATGCGAGCCATATATGGATTTTGTAGTTCTCGAAGAGATCTACAACTTTCATCAAGGACTCAATTTCTTCCGGATAATATATAATGGTCAAAATCGTGAAACACAGTAGCTGCGCTTCAGTTTCCAGAGATTGCTGAATCTTCTAAGTTCAATGCATCTTGATAGTTCCATGTCTTGAATATCAGCCTTTTATTGCTAAATAAGACATAAAATATATAATAATAATACTGAAAATACTGTATTTTTATTCATATCATTCTCTCCCTCTTCGAAAGGATTCGTCCTCGAATCAACATGATGTCATAGAAGTCCGCACCATCAAGCCTCACACCATGATACTCCACAATAAACCCCAAAAATATGCCGGGGTCAAAATTAACGCGAATAAACAACTTCGTATCATTATCATAGTAATGGGTCACACCATTCTTCACCAAAGAAACATGAGAAAATGCACATGGCCTGAGAGAAATAGGAATGACGTCTTGTGAGGCAACATAGAAATGTAAATCATCATAGGCATCAACCTGCTCCAAATATGGGTCAACAAACTCGTGCTTCAGTATTCCACTATCCTCAACAATGTCAAGATCTTCCATTAGCATAAGAGGTCCTGCACATGGAGTGTCCATAATCACTATCTCATCCACAGTTACATCAACACTATCATCTGTAACAGTAAAATCATTGACAACCTCAGGCATGTGAACTTCAACCTCAGTCGGACTTACTTGACCTCAACGACCAACTCATCCTCTGTAGTAACAACAACAACATCATCCACAATTTGTATCAACTACGGTTTTAGCCTCAAAGCGAACATTATCACCGTGCACCACAACATTAAGAGGATTTTGAACAATACAGTTAACATGAAAGAATTTTGGTGCCTTGCCCCGTGCAGCTTCGGCAATAGTTATACCATACTGGAGAAAGAAAAGCGCGTCTTCAGCCGTCGATTTTGCGCCAAATATCCTCCTTCGTCTTGCGTCAGTATGTTTGTAATGCTCTAGTTCCTTCTGTAATCGAGCAATATGTTCTTGCAGAAGTTGTCGTAAAGGTATTCCTTTTCGCTCCGCGAGGTAGTCATTTTGTTCCTTCACAAATTCAGCGTCGGCTTCCTTGACATCAGCCGGATAATATATTTTGGGATCATATTCCATATAGTACACAAAACCATCGTAGCGTATCGTACCACAACGACCCCACTTCATCTCAAACTCGGATAATTCCAAACAAGAACACGAAATGACAGCAATTTTCACGACCAAACGGTAAGGAATTTGAAAAGACACAAAGAACGAAACTTGCAGATCATGAAATTTTCTTCAAGACTGTTGAGTTTCTCGAAAATTGAAAATGGATAGCCTCCTCAAAATAAATTTGTAAACGAGATGACTACACAAACGAGATTTTCCGACGAGAAA
The DNA here is from genome assembly GCA_036785695.1 of Gentiana straminea. Classification (NCBI taxonomy): domain Eukaryota; kingdom Viridiplantae; phylum Streptophyta; class Magnoliopsida; order Gentianales; family Gentianaceae; genus Gentiana; species Gentiana straminea. The sequence goes on from JAVUPR010000265.1 coordinate 10,278,028, forward strand.
CGGACTAGCACGTTACGGTGACCATTGAGAAGAATTGATCGGTAATTTGGAAAAATGCAAAGAATTCAAGTTGTAGAACAGGAAATTTCCTATAAGTTCAGAAAAAATCACGTAATTCCGACAGTTACAACTCCGGAAAATCGAATTCGTTACAAACTGTTCCAAAGAAATGCACAGGATATTGTGGGGCAGATTTGACCACGATAAAGTCCGAATTTGGAAAAGTCGTAAAGAGACAAAAGATAGATAAAAGCAAGATCTATCTACTGGTAAAAATTGATAAATTTCTGATTTGTTTTGAATAGGAAACGAATTGAACAAAATACAGAAATCGGGTTGGGTGATTCGAGAGAACGAAAATTTACCTTCACAACGCAAAAAGATGATGCTTTAATCGCCTTTTCTACGATACCACTTGATATGATTCGGTTTAAGGATCTAGATTAAAGCACATCAACAATGGATCAAGCACGAAAATTAATAAAGGAAAAGGAATGAGAAGAAGATACAATACTCTATCTCAGAATATTGTAGGGAACTCGAGCATCGCCTATGGCCTATTTGGGAGAAGTTCTCTTAGTTTTAGTTCTATATAAGCTTGTATACTTACCATGTATAAAGGAATCTATATTTGAGTGAAAATATTATATATTTTAAGTTTCAGTGATTGAAACAAACATAGTTAAAACTTTTCCTTGCGACTGGGTGAAGGGTTAACTCGAGAATATATCAAAGGTGTGAGCAACCTTTGTGCGACATTCTCAAACTTGGAGAAACCCGAAGTGCGATTCCGAGGGTGGATCTAAGCTTTGCTCATCTATCCATTTTCGTCCTTATCATTTCAAATTCGTGTAAGTTCTTAATCTTCTTGTTTTTCTTGATCCAAAACGTGTTTAATTGCTAATTTGTATGAACATTTGAATCTAGATCCCTTAGTTTTCATATCACATCCAATACGTGCTAGTCTAATCATACTATCAATGTCCCGTTTGACAGCACATACGACTAGAGACTTTTAAGTATCAAACTTATCAAAGTGATTAGAGATCTCATTAACCATAATCATCCTCATGGTTTCTCTATCACAGTTTAATACTATGGACGTTACTATTTATTCAACAACATAATTGGTTCATAAAGATAAACAAAATATGTAATAACAAAGTGCTTTTATTAATCATAATAAAGTTATTACATGAACTAAATAGACTGTAAACGACCCGACCCGGTCGGATTCAGTCCAACCCGATTGGGTTTAGGACACCATTTCAATATTTTCATCACATACAATTAATGTACTATTAGACAGTCCACTCCGCCAAGTTCTACACAAGCCCGACCTTTAGGACGACTGCTTTGTTGGGCAATCGAGTTGACAGAGTTTGATATCCGCTACCAACAAAGAAAAGAGATCAAGGCACAAGCATTAACTGACTTCCTAGCAGAACAAGCTTCAGCACTGAACAACCTAGTTCTCAACCCATCACGGAATCTGACACTCCGACAGTGTCCACGCCGTAACGGCTGAGTCATTGTTGGCAGTTGTACATTGATGGGGCGGCGAACCAAAACGGCTGCGGAGCCAGAAGCGTATTGGTCGCACCTGGTACAACCGAAGAAATTTAAAAGGCTCTAAGGTTTGATTTCATTTCTTCAAACAATCAAGCAGAATATGAGGTCATCACCACTGGCCTGGAGCTCGCACAATCCATAATGTTGAAAACTCGCACAATCCATAAATGTTGAAAACATCGAGGTATTTTGCGACTCTCAACTTGTAGTTTATCTGGTTTCAGGTTCTTATGAAGCTAAATGCAAAATTTTACAAAATACCTCAGGCTCGTCAAAAAGTTAAAAGACAGTTTCAATTATCGAGAGTTCATCCGGATCCACAGAGAGGATAACATGCGGGCAAATTATTTATCAAAACTATTAGTCGAGGGAGAAATCAGCGACCCGTCAATTATGGTTGAGTATCTCTCTTAGCCCGCCATCAATCGGACCGAAATCATGGATATCGAGCCCACAACGTCATGTTGGATTGATGAGATTGGGGCCTACTTAGATGCGGGCATATTACCCACCGATCTGAAGTTAGCAGGTGCCTTTATGGGCGATCTTTCACAAAGCCTTTTCTACGATGTGTCCGACCTAAAGAAGTAAAGGGGATATTGAAAGAGCTTCACAAGGGAGTGTGTGGAGGCCATCCCGTAAGCCGCACACTGGCACAAAAGGATATCCTAGCTGGCTATAATTGGCTCGAGCTCGCCGACGATTCTCAGAGGTACGCCAAGAAATACGATAAATGGCAACGCTTTGCAGACATACCCATACTCCCCTCAGTTGAACAGAGCATCGTCGTCTCCGCCTGGTCTTTTGATATGTGGGGAATTGATCTTATCGTCCCGTTTCCTACAGGGCGGTCTAGTTGCCAGTATGCTGTCGTCGCCGTCGATTACTTCACTAAGTGGATCGAGGCCAAGGCCTTGGTAAAGATGACATCGAAGGACATAATCTACTTTCTTCTTGATCAAGTATGGACTCGTTTTGGGGTCCCTCGAGCAAGTGTATCCGATCATGGACCACAATTCAGGGACAATTCACTCAGTTCTGTACCGAGCGTAACGTGAAATATTGGCAATCCTCAATATTCTATCCGCTAGGAAATGGTCAGGCAGAAAATGTGAACAAACAAGTCCTCAAGGCTTTAAAACGGAGTTTGGGTGAGAAGGCTGGAAAATAGGTTGATGAATTGCATGCGATCCTACGGTCAATCTGAACATCATGAAAAACGACGATAGGTGAAACTCCTTTCGCCTTAATTTATGGTTCAGAAGCTATGGCGCCGGTTGAAATGGCTTTGCCAAGTCTAAGGGTTTCACAATTCGACCAATTCGCTAATCAGCAGAATAGGTAAATCGACATTGACCTAGATGAAGAAGAGCGGCTACAATCTTATTGTCGGTTGATCAATTGCAAGCAAGCCGCTAAACGACATAATGACAAGTGAATCCGAAACCACTCATTTACGGTGGGCGATTTCGTTTTGCAAAAAAGAGAAGCCGCCGGGCATAAGGTCAATAAAGGCAAGCTATTGGCGAACTGGGAAGGTCCATTTCAAGTCGTAAGAGAAATCAAAAAAGGGACTTATGTTCTAAAGGATAAGAGCCTCGAATTCAACGGGCCTTGGCATGCGGACAACTTAAAGATATATTATATGTAGAATCGGAAAGGGTTATGGCGAGCACTCTCGTTATTCAACTTGGGTGACCGCTTTCTTTACATTTGGAACTCACCCTACCTTACTTGGCGGGTCGAGCTATCTTAGCTTTTGTATATTCGTTGATACAACAATAACAATTACGCTTTTTAATTTTTTACAAGTATCCAAGTCCGAGTCCTACGTTTATCGTGTGTTCGCATTCAAGTTCAATTGACACAAATTTTGGGCTCGACATCTGTTTTAGCCAAGGTCATAGTTCAAGAACTTCCGACTCCGCCTAAACCAAGAAGGCCGCATTTTGGAATTTTTTAAACAAGTAATGAGTTCGACAAGGCCAGGTTCGATTGTATTTAAATTTTCAGTTACGTATGATTCAATTAAGTGCGAGGCTCAATATTTATTTTCGACAAACCCGAAGTTTGGCATCTTCGACCTCGTCCAAAACAAGGGGACCGTACTACCTATCTACTAGTTCGTCGGACTCAGATAGCGGACTCAAAAGATGGGAACAAGTTTGTCGGACACAGACGGTGGACTCGAAAGATGAGAATATTTAGAGCAAAATGTAAACGCTCAGAATTAAAACAACAAGTAAAGGAGAGGCTCAACACAGAGAAAAAATCATGCAAAACAACAAAAGAGGCATTCAAAGGCCAAAAAGAGCGGCCACGAGTTAATTACACCAAGAAAAGAAAAGGATAACATTGTTTAATAAAAAGAGGGGCAACCCCAAAAAAGTTAACAGATATTGCAACACGAAAAGTTCTAAGCTACGATCCGGGAGGTCGGACTTATGCATCAGAAATGTTAGAACTAGATAAAGAGGCATCCAAGTATTTTGTCGTGTACATAGTCCAATCCGATCAGTTTTTCATAAATTTTCGAACCGAATTGTTTGGACGGTTTTGAAATTTTAAAAACCAAATTGGATTGAACTCACCTTTGAAACCGACCCAACAATCCAGTCAGGTTTGGTCCGGTTTTTAAAGTGTTTTAGTTCTATCTAAGCAATGATGGCTTTAAATCAACAAGATTTAGCATATTCAAACTAATGAATACATGAATACACCAAACAACCAAACACACCAAACAATAACTCTCCCGAATCGAAATGATAAGTTGATAATAGTTTAGCTCTTTTCCATTGATTTCAAAGATCTCACACCGTTGCACGAATTGATTCTAACAAAGATGGAACATACATTAACGTTGATTGGACGGAGGTTGGTGGTGGTTCCATGGTTTGGAAGTTGTTTTTTCTTTCATGAAGGAGGAGTGAAGGCTGAAGGTACTGGGGAAAGTTGAAAGCTCATGTGCGTTAAGTTGGATGTGGTGGAAGAGTGGAGGGATCTGGAGAGAATCGAGGGAACATGGAGAGTGGCGGATATGTTTGGAGGCAGTTGTTTAGGGTTAGGGGCATGTAGTGCTTATATATCGGGATTAATAAATATTAAATATATAAAATGTATTGTATATATATCATTTTTAATAAATAATAGATTTTAACCGGTTCGGTTCGGTTATTACCGGTTTTTCCAGATAAAGCAGAAAATTGGACTGAATTCACGGTTCGGTTTTTGTCCAATAAAAAAACCAATTTGAAAACCGTGGTGTATGATTCTCAATCCGGTTTGGTCCAATCCAATCCGGTTTTCCTATTTCTTTGTATACCCCTACAAGTATTAGTCAGGATCCTCAGTACTTTGGTCTTCACCCTCGGAATCGCCATCACCATCTCTAACAGTCTCAGCGTCCTCAACATCGCCTATTGTAGCGGCCTGATCTTCCCACTCCTTCACCATAGATCAAAGATTCACTTCGTTCGGTGTGGCAGGATCCCAGATCGGCTCATTCTTCCTCGCACGTTTGGCCGCGAAGTCAGCCAGGTGTTTGGCGGTGTAAGGAAGATGGGTGGTAAATTCGCAAGGCTGGGTCATCCAAGTCAAGAATAGCCACTCCCTCAAAGTCGCCAAATTAGGGGCATTATCACCTTGAGCCATCGTAAGGCATCTGGAAATATGATAGAACCCCTGATGGAAACTGGATTCTCATGCCTTCTCTAGCTCCCCGGAGCGTTCCTCAGAAATTTTAGCAAGCTCGGCCTCGACACTAGCCAGTTGATCATTTTAGGTCACGACAGACTTTTGCTCTTGCTCCCACTTGGTGATAGCCTCGCTCTTTTGAGCCTGGACCTCCTTTTCAGCTCACTAACTTCATGAGCCCTCTTTACATGAGCCTCACACTCAGATCGAAGCCGAGCATTTTCCGCCTGAAGCACATCCAATCTCTTCACCGCTCGCTCAACTCGCCCCTGCAGTTCGGCATTTGCAGCCTCAGCATCGCTCGGTTTGATTTAAGCTCAGCGAGCTCCTCAAACGACTTCTTTCTCTCTGTATTATGCGCCCACTCAGTCTGAAGAAAACCAATGCCGACCTAAAAAGGTAAACAAACAGTTCACAAAGTATTGTAAAAAGCAAAGCGAAAGAGAAGAAAAGAGAAGAAAACATTAGTAAGGAAATGATTTACCGAGCTCACCACGGCACCAAATTGCCCGATCACGTCGCTGAGAAGTTTTGAACAGTCCGACAGGCCCATTGGAGCCATCGAGGAAATCTGGTCCGCCATCACCATGCTGGAAAGAATTCCTCTACCAACGACCCGCTGCGCCGCATTGGCCAAATTAAACTTAATATTCCGCAAGGGAATCACATCACCGATTGACACGGCCAACTGCCTTGCATTTTTCAAATCAAACTGTTGCACCAAGAAATCGGGATCCATCCACAAGGCCAACTTCCTTTTTGGCTTAACCGGCAGTGTCTTCTTAGTCTTCAAAGCCAAGGTCGACTCAGAAGCTATGTGCTTGCCCTTGTCGGCTTCTCTCTCAGAGCCTTTATCAGCGCCGTCCTCATTAGTCAGATCTATTGTCTCCAGCGGAGAGACCTCAACAGGAATAGCAACTGGTGCACTTGAACTTTGGCAGCCCTCAGTTCTGCTTTTTTAGAGGTGACGTTCTCCCTGCTCTTAGCCATGGCAAGCACGTTTTCAGCGCTTTCAGACTGAGACTTTGATTTTCCGGCACCCTTCTTCCTCTTCAGTTTCTTTGTAGCGGGATCAGCCTCACCGCCAACAGTTTTTCCCTTGCCCGCTGTGGGGGCCGCACCGTCTATTCTCAAAGGTGCTTCAGCAGGAACAACATGGTAAGTTGAGAGTTCCACAGTTGGAAGGGTCGCCCCTGGGCTTGCATTCTGTAGCTTATTTCTGGCGGCTTTCCCATCCCGAATCCGTTGAAGCCTTGAATTCCTCTGCTTGTTTGCGTCAACCATTTTATCTACATAAAACATCAGCGGTTAGTGTCGCATATGGGAAGAACACGAATAAAAGCTAAGTACAAAAGCTAGAAAAGTAAGGCAAGAAAAGTAATGCAGTAAAATTACTGGGGCCCGCATGGATGGAACGCCACGGAATATCTTGCACTTCGACGGTACGAATTTCTAGAAATGGCTCTCCTCGTACCATTCCAGCTCAGGTATGACGGGCTCGACTTTGACAAAGAGCTGCGCGACGATAGGTCCGGGGCTACCCACCATGCAAGAGTAAGGCTCGTATATGTCCAGGAAGAGCCTCCGGCTGAAAGTTTTCGTTTGGGTCACGCCATTTCACCCATGAATTTATGGAGCTCTTTGACAAATAACTTTTCGTCATGGTCAAGAGCCGGCAGCTTAATGGAACAAGGCCTCGACCCACGCGGCTCGTACTTAGGAAACGGCCAGCCAACTGAGGACTCCACCTTCATGTTCCGCACTCTCCACTGCCTCACCTTCTCGGTGAGGTACCGCGGCTTCTTAACCCTTGCGGAGATCAATGCCTTAAGCCCAGTTTTGCTAAAGCAGTAGAATCGCAGAAAGACCCCGACGGACGGCTTCTGCTTTAAAATTCGGCTCAGTACGATAAAAGCCATGACTATCCTCACCGCCCTGGGGTAAAATCGCATGGTAGAGCATACAAGTTCCTCATAAACTTGACGAAGAAAGGGTCACAGGGCAGGCGGAGCCCCGTGACGAAGTGATCAAAATGAAGGACCAGGAAGTCCTTCTCCTCGCGTTGACAGGTCCGATCCACGTCGTCATCACCAAAACCCGAGAAGAAATAAACCTTGGATAGGTTATACTCCTCAAACGTGCCAGCGGCGTCTAAGTGATCCCGAATCAACTCCACTGGGTCTCAATCTTATTATACATGGCCTCTTGCAGTTTGTCCTCTCGGACCGCCTCAGGACCGGTCGGTTTCAGGGTCTTGACCTTTTTCTTCGCCTCGCCACCAGTGGCTCCACGACTAGATCCCTCACCAATAACGGCCTCATCACCAATATATCGGTAGAGCTGATGACTATATATTGGTAAAGGTGAGCGGATCATGTGATCCAGCTTGTCATCAATAAAACTACCTTCATCACTTGATCCGCTCACCTCTTCATCCATCTCGACACCTCGCCCCTCCCTTTTTCCGATTCGAAACAGAAAAAGAAACTGGGAAAGAAAAGCTACATCCTAATCTGAGGCAAAGGTCGAGGTTTAAGCTCTTGTTCATGCATAAAGATCAAAAAGCATTCAAAAGGTATCAAAACTTAGAAATCCATGCGTTCTACTCTATTACGAATCAGAAACAAAGGAATGCCAGAGACAAACTCAGCAAAAAGAAGAAAAATGTGCATAATCAGGTTCTAAATCCTTGAAAATCATACGTTTTAGTTTCTTTAAGCAACAAAATCTGAAAAATCAAAGGAAAATCATGACTTTTGCCTAGAAATTCCAAGATTTTGGGTTTGGAACGTTCGTCGGACGGATTCTTCAAATGTCTATCGGAAAACTCAAGCTTTCACCGGAAACCTCAATGAACGATCAGAGATACTCTTTCTCACTTGCCGAAAAATATTTAGCTATGGAAACTAGAAGAAGTGAAAATGATTAAGTGTTGGAACGCCCCCTTTAAATAGAGGGAATTTTGGGCGGTTACGAAGGTTTCAGTCAGAGGGCGCGTCTTTTCGAAATTTGAAATTCAAAATTGCACTTATTGCAGGAGCGGTTATCGAAATGTCTCAGCCATTCATAGCACGAGACCTTTCACATCAATGGTTAAGTCAGTTACGGAACCGAGGCTGGCCCTCAAATCCTGCGTCCAACCGTTACGGCCACTAATTGCTAAATCGGCCTCACCAATGAGTTTCTCTCTACGAACAACAAGATCATCCGCTTCATAGCACGGCATACTAAGACCGTCCGCTTCATAGCACGGTATCATAAGACCATCCGCTTCATATCATGGTAAATTGAGATCGTCCACTTCATAGCACGGCATCATAAGACCATCCACTTCACAGCGTGACATTTGAGACCGTCCGCTTCATAATGCGGCTTCAAAAGACCATCCGCTTCATAGCATGGAATTTGAGACCGTCCACTTCATAGCACGGCTTTATAAGACCATCCGCTTCATAGCGTGGCATTTGAGACCGTCCGCTTCATTGTACGGCTTCATAAGACCATTCGCTTCATAGCGTGGCAAATGGAAATTGAGAGCGTCCGCTTCATAGCGCGGCATCATAAGACCGTCCGTTTCATGACATGGCAATTAAGACCGATGCACTCAAGCTCGGAATACAAACCGCATTAGCAAGCAATCCGCTTCATAGCCGGTCCTATTGGTATAAGGTTATCAATTCGCTAAAACTTTACTCCCCGTCTTGAATTCTGAACGAATGCTTAAGGCACGGAGTAGGGGGCCATTGATACGCCTGACCTGCAAAAGAGCCCGCAGATCCTCAATCGGGTCCGTCCAATGGCCTTAACAGCGGACAATGTTCTTGGTCCGCCGAGTCCGTATTAACCTAAGCCGGACGGAGGCCAAGAACCAGTCGATAAGCCTTCAATCCGCCATCTCATAAGTGCGACCCGAATCAGCCGGAGCCAATCAGTCTGCTCTTCACGTTATGAAGCCCGCTCAACTAGGCGAACAAACAACCACACGACGACTCTAAAAAAAGACTTAGCGAAAGGCTAAGTATTGGGACCGCCCCTCATCAGTCCGCCATACCAGCTGTCTAGTCGAATTAGTGTCACATCACACTTTATTATGTCTTATCGTCATTAGCTTAGTCATACTCAGTAGTTTGCGTATATATACAAGGGCTCAATGTAACATTAAAGGCATCCATAATTCAATACAAGCAGATACATACTGCCAATTTGTCGACTCCGTTCTTATCATCATAAAGCTTGAGTCCGACCACCACTTCATTTTAAACACCACCGCATACAGGGGCGGACGCAGGATCTCGGGTGAGGGGGCGATACTAAGAGCGAGTGTAAATTTTTGGGGGGCAAAAAAAAAACACAACATACATAATAGTGTTTTTTCCTGATCCGAGGGGGGGTGATTGCCCCCCTAAACCTCATGTACATACGCCCCTGACCGCATATCACCGGTGTAATCTCATATAAACTGCCAGATATCCTTACTAAACATCCGTTACCACGACCGTGATAATTTCAACGTTATCAGTTTTGTAGTTTAAAGAATGAATCAATGATTCTTGGTAAGGCACTAGACAATATCGCGATATGTGTTGTGGTCAGTGAAAGTGAAATAAAATAAAGAAAAATAATGATTATAAAGCTAAAATCTTGTATTGAAATTTGCGTAGATGAAGAAATGATTTATGAGAGAAATTTTAATGAAATAAAATAAACTGAAATAATGATTATAAAATTGGAATCTTGTATTGAAATTTGTGTAGATCAAGAAAGAATTGATGAGAGAAATTTTAATGAATTATTATATTGATAAAGTAATTGTTAAATAGTATAGTGGATGAATAAAGTAAATTGATTAATATTATTTTATTTGTTGATGGTGAAATTATTGGTGAGAGAAATTACAATAAAATAATATAATTAATAAAATAATAATATATAAGATAGGAGAGTGCCTAAAATATTGAGTTGGATCCAAATGAATCCAACCCCATCCCAAACCAAACAGAGTCTGACATGGGTTATATGGATCAATAGGAACAAGGTGATTTTTAAATCTTTTGTCATGGACCCGAGACAACTTTTTTCACGAAATTCAGATGGTATCTTTTTCTTGGCTGATTCAATCTAAAGATTTAAAGACTATCAACTGGGAAACTTGGAAATCAAAACCGTTGGCGACTGCAATGCAACGAGGGGAAAGATCTTTGGTCTGATTTGGTGGTCATTTGTTCCGTCAGTTTATACTCTTCTCGTTCCTTTTCTTTTCTTTTCACTTTTGGTAGATTTGCAGATGTTTTCTCCCATATATCTATAGTCAGGGGTATTTTGAGTTTTGTGGCTGGTTTCATGTTTGTTTGTAACTCTTTGTATCTCCCCCGAACATGTCCAACTTCTCGTTGATTTTGCTTTGATCTTAATATATATTTCTCTTTTGGCTGTTCAAAAAAAAAAAAAAAAAAAAAAAACAGAGCCAGACTTCGCTGAACACACACATTGTCGGGACTAGCCCGTGGCTACTAGTGCACGTTCCACTAGTAGGTTGCAACCAGATACTCCGTGGTGAGTAGCACCACACGTAGTGCTCTTGAATACTTGGTGTAACAAAGATTCGCTATGTTAGAAACAAAATTGGATCCTCACGACATGTTGATAAGAATGAAGTGAACCCTAGAGTTGAGTCGTGTTAATGAAAGATAACCTTAAATAATAATATGTCTACCTTTCGTTATAAAACTTAATCGTTCAATAGCTTCTAAGTACGTTTGTACTTACCTCTTTTGCATATTTAAATGTTTTCTTGTGTGGGAAGATATGCAGGATGACCCGGAGATTGATGATGAATTTGAAGATGATGTGTGATCATGTCATGCTATGCTATGCTAGAATTTTAAAGGCATTCTTTTAAATAATGTTGTATCCAAGGGTGGCTGCAGGAATTTTTGGACACGGGTCGGAAATCGATAGCGGCACATCGTATTACAAGTTTATAAACATTAATTTTATAAATCAAAATATGATTACGGGTCAGGAGTCAATATTCAATAGCAGGTCAGTTAGTAGGTGTTTGTCTATAAATTTTTTAAATAATGTAAAAATTACATATGATTTTTTTATTTTTGGGTGTCAAGTGACCCAAACCCCACCATTTGGAGCCGCCCCTGGTTGTATCAAACTATGTATTTGGTTTCGAGACTTGTTGTACTTAATTATTAGACATGTTGTATGATAAGTTTGTTTCTGTTTGTAAGACTTCGTACTTTGTAAGATTTGGAACTTCGTTGTTGTAGAAGCGTTTGTTCTATCTTTAGACTTGATGACAGTGTATTCTAGTACCGTTTATGATTTTCTCGAGTCTCTTTAGCTTTCGTTTTTATTTAACTCGATACGACGACGTAGCGGCTTACGTATAATTAATGTTGAATTTATTTAATATTATACGTATCAAGCGTTATTTTCCGGATAAATACTCAGTATTCGAGAACAGAGCGTTACACATGCAATCGATAAAACCAAGAAAAAAAATAAAACTTGGTCAAAAGCTGACGTTAGTGAATTAATTGAATCCTTGTTTCTTTTTGTTCGATTTTACGTTACAAGTTCAACAGCAATTCTGGCCATAGGCCATTGTTTTTATTTTTTTAATTTCATTTGCAGTGACAGATGTCTCTTGCTTAATTTATTGCTCCAGGTGTCTACCTTGCATGTTAATGAAAACTTATATATATATATATATATATATATATATATATATATATATATTACTTGCAAAAACAGTACACATAAACATTTTCCTTCTATATACAAGCCTTACTGTACGATCCAATTATTCTCCTGCAATTTTTTGAAGAATTGTTCTGCCAAATTAAAGTTGTGCTGCGCCGTGTACGTTTTGCTTCTGCTCAAGCGCTCGCTTTACAGTTTACAAATGAGTTCTCAACAGGTGTTATCTACTTCTTACTAATGTTTTTATTTTTTTATTTTGCAAGGGAAATAATCTTGTGTTCATTACCAAATCAAACAGCAGGTGTAGCAATAATGTTTTGTTAAAAACATATTAATTAAATTTTTAGATAAATGATATATAGCAGTGTTGGAGTTATATTTTGATTGATATAAATTTTGTCAAGATCTCCTAAATTTTTTTCTTTTTTCTGTCCAGATCAACAAATTTATTTATATAAAGTGCGACTACTATATTTGCTGAATAATTTTCACCTGTAACATAAAGTCAGCGGAATGATTTTTCATCAAAACTGAGAGGCTCATAATAAACATTTAAAGAACTAGAAATTGCTCGATAAAGTTTTTTATTTTGATAAATATTTGTAACACAACAAGATCTGCACAACAAATGCCACAACAAATTTCTTGTTTGAAAGGTGTCGCAACAATTTTTTTTTTTTGAAAACCACAACAAAATTTTAAACCATTGATTTTTTTGAGACACATATGATTCGATAGGTTCTACATCATAATCAATGACACCAAAATGTGTTGTGTATAATATTGTGACATTAGCACTACTCTTTTATTTTATTTTTTACAATGCATTCTGGGTTTTTTAAGGTAAAAGCTTTAAATAATTAAAACAGGTATATATATATATATATATATATATATATATATATATGTATGTATACCTTGTCTCCAATTTATGAACCACTTCACAACTACTAAGAAAAACCCTCAATTTATCAATCATTTCACACATATTTCAAATCTCAATAAACAATACACTTTTACATTATATGAATCAAACTATACTAATTTTTCGTCAATAGATGTTTTTATTTATTAACGATAAATAATGATAAAATAGGCAGAATGTGTAAGATAATATTAAATACTTCATTGTTTTTCAGTAACAAGACGTATGAAAAGACATAAAATGCTTAAATGGCAAACAAATAAACACGACAAAGGTGAGTTAAAATTTAGAGTTTTGTTTTGTAGTAGTGATAATGCCACAACAAAATAGCCACAACAAAATCTCCAACATATTTTTGGACCATTGATTATGATGTGAGACCTATCGATTCAAATGGGTCCCTAAAAAATCAATGGTGGAGAAAGTTGTAGTGCCACTTTGTTGTGCACATTTGTTGTGAAATAATTATTTCTCTTTGTTTTGTAACACCTCGATCCAAAAATTACAGATCTGATGCATCTTAGAAATTGACCATAAAAGAACAATGATTATGCCACAACATTTGTCTACATCATTTGTCCATGTTAAGGATCAAGCGCTTACCGTTGTACTAAAGCCAATTGGTGCCAGTAAAGGCACAACTATATTTCTTTAGGCATTTTAAGAGTGTGGAAATCTATCCCAACACCCCTCTCAAGTGTTGGCAATCTATCCAACACTTGCACAATTTTCATTCAAGAGTGTGGCAATCTCTCCCAACACTTGCATTTTTTTTTAAATCAAGCGCTTACCATTAAGATCAAACGCTTACCGTTGTATTAAAACCAATTGGTGGAAGTAAATGTGCTACTTGGTGGAAGTAAATGTGCTACTTTATTTTCTTATCATTTAAGAGTGTGGGCAATCTGTCCCAACACCCCCCTCAAGTGTTGACAATCTATCCAACACTTGCACATTTTTTTTCCCAAGAGTGTGGGCAATCTCTCCTAACACCCCCCCCCCCCCCCCCCCCCCCCCCTTTTTTTCCCAAGAGTGTGGGCAATCTCTGCTAACACCCTCTCAAGTATGGGTCATCTGTCCCAACACATGCACATTTTTTTTAAAATAATGTTTCAACCAGGTTCGATCCCATGACATCTGTTACCATGTTAAGGATCAAGCGCTTACCGTTGTACTAAAACCAATTGGTGCCAGTAAAGGCGCAAGTATATTTCTTTAGGCATTTTAAGAGTATGGACAATCTATCCCAACAGTCCACAACAACATTTTCTACCATTGAGTTTTTTGAGTAGTGATAATGGCACAACAAAAGTACACAAAAAAGTTCCATAACACACTTTTGGAATATTGATTATGATGTGAGACATACTGATTGAAATGGGTCTCAATAAAATCAATGGTGGAAAAAGATGTTGTGGTACTTTGTTGTGGAAATAATCATTTCTCGATTTTTTTTTGATTTATTTGAATCAATTGAGCCCACATCATAATCAATGATAGAAAATGTTGTTGTGAATAAATGTTGTAGCATAATCATTATTCAACATAAAATATCACCTATACAACAAAATGTTGCATCTTAGAAATCGAACTAAACTCCTTAGCAACCAAATATAAATTTTATATACTTTCTCTGCATTTCAATACACAGTATACACTATTACTACGTCAACTACTCAAAGTAATTTGTACGACATTGATAAAAGCAAATCGAAACTAACAACATCCCTTATTAGAGTTAGGGATATTTTATTCCTTTTCACTTGTAATGTATTGGTAGCTTTTGTATATGGTGGGCCGTGGGCATTTTGGTCCTTTCACCTGTGATATATTCTGTTTGTATTTGACACATATAAATACTGTCATTACTGTGTAGCAGTTAAGACATTAATTGAGAAAAAATAAATAAATGAAGGGAAACTCTTTCTCTCCCGCTTTCTCCCTGACGACGGTAGGTATCGTTTAATATCAATTTCGGGCCGTAATTACTCCTGTGACAACTAATCCAAGAACAATCTAAGAACAATAGACGAGGGGTATTGTGTATGTGTTTATTTTTAGACTGAGCCTGAGGATTTTCCCAAGTTGCCTACGTATCCAATATGTGTAATTGGAATCAAGTCTCTCGTAGGACGCATCGTCCCTTTTCTTGTCCAACAAGTATGAGGATTCTTAATCCCTATTGATTATCTCGTGTAAATCCTTTTAATTTAGGGATAATTGTGTACGTATTAAATAACAGGATCAATGTCGTAATATCCTAAGATTCTTTCCGTCTTTATCCTATAATATAGGAACACGTTTAAAATATCGGATAATGGGAGCTCTATCCGTCCTGCGGTGTGCTCCTCAGGTCATCACGAGCTTGGATGCACTACATGAACTCCGACATGACCGAGCCGTCCTGCGGAAGTCTGGTCGGGAGAACGGGCCAGACCTCCCACCTGGGGTGCTGGCATGTTCTACAAATTGGTATGGGGCTCCTGGCCCTTAAGTTTATTACTTTTCTCTCTCTCTTTATTTATTATGCGGCCATTCCCTGAATGACACGTGGCAAGGGCTAGCCCAACCCTCGTCACTCACATTTCTCTTCATCTTCACCAAATTAGGGTTAGGGTTCATATCTTCTACATGGTATCAGAGCCCGACCCAGGTTGATTTCTGTTGTTTATATATATGGCGAATCAAAAGATAATACCGGTCTCGAGTCCCTATTATATCCATCCCAACGAAAATCCGGAGTTGGTTCTAGTGTAGCCGCCGTTGGAAGGAAACAATTATCATGAATGGAGTAGGTCGATGCGGATATCGCTCATCACCAAAAACAAGATAGGTTTCATTGACGGTACACCGGACGACAAGTACTATGTCGTATGGACTCAATGTAATACGCTAGTTACTTCATGGTTGCTCAATTCAGTGATAAAACCTATTGCTCGAAGCGAGTTGTGGCTAGATTCAGCGTTCGAGATTCGGAATGACCTTAAGGATATATAATCTAGTGTTGATGCACATCGGTTATCTGATTTGTTAGAGGATATCGGTAATACTAAGCAAGGCAGCTTGACGGTGACTGAATATTTCACCAATTTGAAAGTTATACGGGATGAAGTGGATGTATTGAGGCCTATTCTTAGGTGTCCTTGTGGAGTTGGATGCAATTTCACTGTATCAAAGACTATGAATGAGTATACATATAATGAGCAAGTAATTAGGTTTCTGAAAGGTCTGAATGAAGAGTATGAACATGCCAGATCTCAGGTTTTCATGACTACACCTCTGCATGCACTTAAGGTTGCCTTTGGAATTGCAGTAAAAGTTGAGAGGCAGAAACATTAATCATAGGGCCAGGCTCATCACACAGAGTCAATGGTGTTTGCGAATAGGACTCAAGAAGGTCATGTGAATAATCAGTCTGGAAGAAGACAGAACAATTACTCTGGTAACGAGGAGTCTGAAGGAAATGCTAATCAAGGAAAAAAGGCACAATGCACATATTGTGGTTTTCATGGTCATACCATGGAGACATGCTACAGAAAGAATGGTTTTCCACCTGGATTAAAGTCAAAGAGAAGAGTCAACTATGTGGAAGGAGCCAAAAAGTTAAGCAATGAAGGATCACAAGTAATAACTGAAAAGGCTGGGAAGGTTGAATAGAATAGACATGCTTCTAGTTTGGGCAAGGATCAATAGCAACAAATTCAAGATCAATAGCAGCTGATTATCATCATGTTGCAAGGGAATCAGATTTCTGGAAAGACTTGTGTACCATCAATAAACCAACCTTCTGCTCTTGCACCTAACTTTCAACCCACACAAGAGGGTTCAGGTAACTGTGATTCTATCTTAGGTAACTGGATTTTAGACTCTGTGGCAACTGACCACATAGTCCATAGTGTCAATATGTTATCTGACTGTCATAGTGTCACAGGTATACATGTAGGACTACCTAATGGTCAGGTATCCATGATGTCACACTTAGGTACTGTCAAGTTACACGAGCATATCACATTAAGGAAAGTGTTGTGCATGCCTACATTCTCCATTGATTTGATCTCAATTGGTGGCTTGACCATGGATAACCCTATAACAGTTAGTTTCAAAGCTAACTCTTGCATGATACAGGAACATGGGACTGGGAGGATGATTGGTGTAGCTGAAAAGGAACAAGGCTTATACATGTTAAAGACAATGGCAGAGAAATCCAAGGAGAATGGCATGTGTGGCTGTGTGCAAGATGTGATATTAGAAGGGATGTTGTGGCATTATAGATTAGGACACTTATCTAGTGCAAGTTTGGGCAGTCTAGGCTTGTCAGACTCAATAAATGTACTAAAAGGGGTTTGTCCTGTATGCCCTTTGGCAAAGAAAAAAAAGAAGTGTTTTTCCTTTGAGACAGGCCTTTATTGATGCTTGTTTTGAGCTTGTCCGTATGGACATTTGGGGTCCATATAAAACACCAACTATTCACGGGCACATATATTTCTTAACAGTGTTGGATGACTTTTCTAGGTACACTTGGATCTATTTGATAAAATCTAAATGAGAGGTAGTTAATTTGATCCTAACTTTTTGTCAATATGTTAAGAATCAGCACAATGCCACTGTCAAAATACTTAGTTCTGACAAAGGAAAAGAGTTTGATCTGAGCACATACTATGAGAGTGAGGGGATCTTACATCAGACTAGTTGTGTAGGCACTCCCCAACGAAATGAGGTGGTTGAGAGAAAGCACCAGCATCTACTTAATGTAAGGAGAGCTTTAAGGTTTCAAGCCAACCTTCATATTTGCTATTGGGGCTATTGTCTTCAACATGCTGCAAGTGTTATCAATATTTTGCCCACCTCTGTCCTGGACAACAAAACATCATACCAAGTCTTTTTTTCAAAAGTTGCCCACTTATGGTGACTTTAAGGTTTTTGGGTGCCTTGTATATGCATGTACTCTCAAACAAAACAGAAGCAAATTTGATCCCAGAAACAGACTATTTATCTACTTAGGGAACTCGAAAGCTCAAAAGGCTGTGATTCTCCTGGACTATCAAACTAGAGAGATATTCACTTATAGGGATGTTTTGTTTCATGGGACCTATTTCCCATTTCATCAACATCATGCCCCCAGACAACCAGTTGTTCATGACACACTTCCATTGCCAGCACCTTTAGCTTATCCAGATGATCCAATTATTCTGAGCCTTTGCCTATTGCTGATACACTACCCCGTGCCCCAGCTGTTCACTCCCTGATGTTGCGCGTGAGGTTGCTTATACTAGAAAGAGTACTAGGTCAAATCACAGTGTAGCAATGGCAAATCAAGGTCAATCCCACAGAGACAATGCAACTTAGAAATAAACAGACTTAATCTAACCAAGAATGCACAAACGGTCTTTGACCAACATAAGAACAGAAATAAACACGGTATCCCTCTCTTCCCAACCTATCTCACAACTTGGTGTAACTAATCTTTATGTGTACTTCCCCCAGTAATTCCCTTAATCAATCAAATCAAGTTATTAATTCAGTTTTAGCTACGGGTGCACTCTCCTTATATTGTTTACTTTCATTGAAAGGACAGTAAACGTCTATGTGCCGCTAACCTCCTTACTTGGTTGTATTAACCCACACGCAATAAGTACTAGAAAGTGTCGGATCAAGACCGAGAACCTCCCTAAGCAGCTATCGTGGATTGACTAGCACATTCCTGGAGATCGATCCAGACTATGTCCTAATTAACACTTCACTTTATCGTCCTTCATATTAATTTGCGAATACAATAAGCAGATTGGTCAGATCTAACCTACCATTAATTAAATCTGTCGATCAACGTAGCTGGCGCTAAATCTCTAGATTAAGGTGACCTAAATTTGCCTCGATTTATTACTCTAAACCGCCGCTGAATCAGGTTCGGTGGTTCTTGATTCTGAAACTACATTGCTTCGTTATGATTAATTATAGTAAATTACAGGGTCGTTACACATTCATATCAAGTACAACATGTAAAAAGCAAGTAAATCTACCATAACTTAGACATAAAGGAACGTTCAAGCTTCATACCTTCGGCTATGGAGATCTAACTTGATCTACTCAAGTTAGAGACGGCGTGGAAGAGGGAAACCGAAAAATCAAAATCACAATGCAAAAAGCTAAACCTTCATTTCATCAATGATGTAAAAGATATGTGTCTATGTTGAAGTATATGTTACAAACAAATAATGTGGCTTTATATAGGCAATACAACCAACATATGACTCAATAAAACCCTAACCGACAAACGAAAGATCACATATACTAACGAGTCGAACACGAGTTTGTTCATGAGTGGCTCTGTTCGTTTAACAGCACTATTTTCTGTGTACTCGGGTTACCTTATAAGTGCCTTCCCAATTTGGTTTCAGAGATGGTTTAGTTCATCTGACATCAATCTATCTAAGCACCGGATCTCTGACATGGAAATTCAAATGTTATACCTTATAGTTGTATATTGAGAGTTTTTGGTTATTTATCCATTCTTATAGATGCGGTCGATCTTCATTTCTCTAAGCCGTCTTTGTGTTCATGTTAATTGATTTCAATATTCTCTTCAGAGAATAATTCCATTATAGGAGATGTAACCTCTGCCAGTATGACTGCATCGCATCCGTAAGTTAATGATGTGATTCTTACGAATCAAATCCTTTGTTTTGCCTAGGAAGAAATTGAAGGTAGTCAATACGAGCTATGATCCGCGCCTTAGACCAAGACTACGGTTGGAACGCCACAACGTAATGCTCACTTACGTTGATAAGTTCTCAAAGGGGGCGATCCTCCAATCCAAGAGAATCTCACACACAAGGTGCACAATTAAGACAATGCTTAATCGAAAATAATATTTCACTCAAAATTAACTTGTTCATGAAAGGAGATAGTATGTGCCTTATATAGGCTACAAGTAAAAGACTAGTTTTCCTCCTAAGCAATGTGGGAGAAAATTAACTAGTAAAATAAAGCCCAAGTAACTAAGACCTAGAAGGGGCGCCACTTTCAATGGGCTTTTCTAGCCTTTCTTGTGTCATCTAAGCCCACAAGATAATTATTAAATAAAGTCCACATAAAATAATTAAACAAGTCCAAACAAAACTAACAATGGCGCCACAATCATTAGGTGTTGTCTTCAAGCCCAAAAGCATAGTGCATAAACAATATTGGAACTTCATCACTCTTTTTGGGCTGTCCAAACTCTTCATGGATCTCTTTCACCAATGTATTCAAGGCTTCTCTCATATTCTTCCTTTGGAGCCTTGTCAATGGTCCATCTCTAATGATCAATGGATCAATCTTCTTCATGGTTGCCAATGGATCGGGATCCCCATCGTAAAACTCATCATATATCACATCATTCCCTCCCGGTTGGGAAGGATCTGTCCTCAGATCAAAGGGATTGTCGAAAAGAGTCAAATCAGCCACGTTGACAAAAGAAGAAATATTCCAATCCGGTGGCAAATCAATCTTGTAAACATTATTGTTGATCCTCTCGAGAACTTGGAACGGGCCCTCGCCTTTCATGTGCAGCTTGGTCATGCGTTGCTTTGGGAACCTATCCTTGCGCAAGTGTAACCAAACATAATCGCCAGGTTCGAAGATGACTTCCTTGCGTCCTTTATTAGCTTGCTTAGCATATCGCGCCGTGGCTGCCTCCACATTCTTCCGTGCTTTCTCATGTAGCTCACGAACAAGTGCAGCCCGTTGTTCACCATCTAAGCTAACCTGCGCAATATCAGGTAAAGGAGCCAACGTAAAAGGCGTGTCCGGATTAAAACCGTAAACCATCTCAAATGGAGTAAATTTAGAAGCAGAGTGTTTACACCTATTATAAGCAAATTCAGCGTAAGGTAAACAATCTTCCCAATTTTTGAGATTTTTTCGAACAAGACAACGAAGCAACCGACCCAACACACGATTAACCACTTCGTTTGACCATCGGTTTGAGGATGAAATGCGGTAGAATAAAGTAACTTAGTTCCTAAACGCATCCACAAAACTCTCCAAAAATGACCAATGAATTTTGAATCTCGATCACTCACAATCGTTCTAGGCACACCATGTAATCTAACCACTTCCTTAAGAAACAAATCGGCAATATATGAAGCATCATTAGTTTTAGAGCATGCAAGAAAGTGTGCCATCTTAGAAAACCTATCCACTACCACAAAAAGAATCGTGACCACTCTTGGACCGGGGTAAGCCTAACACAAAATCCATAGATAAATCGGTCCACGGTTGCGTAGGAATAGGGAGGGGCGTATATAAACCGTGGGGGTGGGATGTAGATTTAGCCGACTTACAAGTAATACAAGCATCACAATAATTAGCAACATCAACTTTCATACGAGGCCAATAAAAATGAGATTTAAGCATATCAAGCGTTTTAGTAACGCCAAAATGACCCATAAGACCACCACTATGTGCTTCACGCACCAATAAATCACGCATAGAACAACGAGGAATACAAATGACATGATCTCGATACAAAAAACCCTCGCGTCTAAAGAACCTACCATCGGTTTTATTATCAGTATTATGCCACTTAGTCATAAAATCCTCATCGAAGCATATAAATCCTTGATAAATTCAAAACCTAGGAATTTAGTATGCATAGTGGTAATTAAAGCGGTCTACGAGAAAGAGCATCGGCGACCACATTATCTTGACCCTTTTTGTACTTAATAATATAAGGAAAGGACTCAATAAATTCAACCCAACGAACATGCCGCGGAAGTAACTTACCCCGCCCTTTCAAGTACTTAAGCGATTCGTGATCGGTGTGTATGATAAACTCTCGTGGACGTAAATAATGTTGCCAAGTGTGAAGGGCTCTAACTAACGCAAACAATTCCTTATCATAAGTTGCATAATTCACAGAAGCACCTTTAAGCTTTTCACTAAAATATGCAATAGGTCTACCCTCTTGAGTTAAGACTCCACCAATACCCACACCCGATGCATCACATTCAATTTCAAAATGTTTATTAAAATCAGGAAGTGCAAGTATAGGGGCTGAAATTAAACGAGCTTTTAGAGTTTCGAAAGACTCCCTTTGCCGTAGACCCCAATAGAAGGGTACATTTTTCTTCACAAGCTCGTTCAGAGGGGCCGCGATGGTGCTAAAATCCTTGACAAAACGCCTGTAGAAGCTCGCTAAGCCATGGAAACTACGCACATCAGCCGCAGTTTGAGGTGTAGGCCAATCCTCGATAGCTTTAACCTTGTCACGATCAACTTCAACACCCTGGTCACTTACTACAAAACCAAGAAAAATAACTCTATCCAAACAAAAGGAACATTTTTTTAGATTAGCATAGAGCTGAGCATCGCGGAGCGTAGACAAAACAGCACGTAGGTGAACTATGTGATCATCTAAATTGTGGCTATAAATCAGAATATCATCAAAATAAACTACCACAAATTTATTTATAAACTCGCGAAGCACCTCGTTCATTAAACGCATGAAAGTACTAGGTGCATTAGTCAAGACAAAGGGCATAACCAACCACTCATATAATCCAAATTTGGTTTTAAAGGCTGTCTTCCATTCATCACCTTCCCTAATACGAACTTGGTGATAACCACTCTTAAGATCAATTTTAGTAAAAATATTAGCACCCTGAAGTTCATCTAGCATGTCATCTAAACGAGGAATGGGATAACGATATTTTACCGTAATTTGATTAATGGCACGACTGTCCATGCACATTCTCCATTCACCTCCTTTCTTGGGCACCACGAGAACTGGTACTGCACAAGGGCTCATAGACTCTTGAATTTTGCCTTTAGCTAATAACTCATCGACTTGTTTCTTTATCTCTAAAGTTTCGGCCAAGAACAAAAAGAAAACGGAAAAGAAAGACGTGTTTTTTTTTTTGTTGAAGAAAACGCAGGAACACAACAAGAACAGATTATGAGGATGACGATGACGAAAACACAGAGACGACGAACAACAATTAAGACGATCAACACAGCAGAACAGCAAATTTCGTTTTTTTTTTCAATGGATGAACAAGAACAACTTTGCAGCAAAATAGGACGCAGGAAGCAAGAATCAACAATGAAGAACGAATAGAAAAGAAAACGAAAAGGGATATTTGATTACCAACAATAACCTTGCTCTGCTACCAACTGATGTGATTCTTACGAATCAAATCCTTTGTTTTGCCCAGGAAGAAATTGAAGGTAGTCAATACGAGCTATGATCCGCGCCTTAGACCAAGACTACAGTTGGAACGCCACAACGTAATGCTCACTTACGTTGATAAGTTCTCAAAGGGGGCGATCCTCCAATCCAAGAGAATCTCACACACAAGGTGCACAATTAAGACAATGCTTAATCGAAAATAATATTTCACTCAAAATTAACTTGTTCATGAAAGGAGATAGTATGTGCCTTATATAGGCTACAAGTAAAAGACTAGTTTTCCTCCTAAGCAATGTGGGAGAAAATTAACTAGTAAAATAAAGCCTAAGTAACTAAGACCTAGAAGGGGGCGCCACTTTCAATGGGCTTTTCTAGCCTTTCTTGTGTCATCTAAGCCCACAAGATAATTATTAAATAAAGTCCACATAAAATAATTAAACAAGTCCAAACAAAACTAACAATGGCGCCACAAGCATTAGGTGTTGTCTTCAAGCCCAAAAGCATAGTGCATAAACAATATTGGAACTTCATCACTCTTTTTGGGCTGTCCAAACTCTTCATGGATCTCTTTCAACAATGTATTCAAGGCTTCTCTCATATTCTTCCTTTGGAGCCTTGTCAATGGTCCATCTCTAATGATCAATGGATCAATCTTCTTCATGGTTGCCAATGGATCGGGATCCCCATCGTAAAACTCATCATATATCACATCGTTAATGCAAATGGAGTTTCTTTTGTGGCCCTGGATGAATTTTTTCGGTTAGCCCACGACATATCGGGTAAATGATCTGTTAGGAAATCTACGCGGGAACGCAACGGAATTTAAAATTTTATTTCCTTTAAACCAGGATCGACTTCATTTAAGAAACAAACATATAAGTAATAAACGAGAAAGTTATCTTGACTGATCTAAAAGATCGAAGCTTTATCATCTACGAAGGAGTAGTGGTGCGCGGAGCCGCTCAATCGTTCGGCCTCTACCGCTAGTCCACACGAACAGCTCAATGGAATCCCACCCTGGATTGCTACCAGAAAAACTCGGTCGCTAGACCGACATTTTCTCTCTCAAATTCTCTCTAAGAAGCACTCATATTTTCTAGTAAATTAGAACTCTTCTAATTGTGATAATAAAAAAGAGCTTGACACCCCTCACCTTATATAAATGAAGGTGGCGACTCTCTGCCCCAAAAACTGATTGGGAGAAACCTCCTAATAGATTGAGGAGAAAAAAACATTTTTACTAGTAAAATAAAGAAAATATATTTGATTGATTTATCTCATTAATATCTAATATCTTATATTAAATACTTTCCAAGATATATATTGCCAATATCTAATATTGAATATATCTTTATTAACATTACCACAAATCAATTTACACATGTGTGCAAATCTATACATATTAATATCTAATGTTAATATATGATAATACTATTAATAAATTAGCGAAATCCATGTGTATCACATACACATCATCTGCGCCCCATATAGCCATAAATTGGCATCCGGAATATTCTTAATTAATTAATATAATACTATAATTAATTAATTCACAAAATACATGTATATCATATATACATTTATATATTTCGATCCATATATATATATATATATATATATATATATATATATATATATATATATATATATATATATATATATATATATATATATATATATATATATATATATATATATATATATATATATATATTTAATTAATCAACATAATATCATGTATTTAATTTATTCATAATAAATAAATACCACCATATTAATTTATCACTATAACACTTTATAGTCGAGATAAAACTTTCCTTATTTGGTTAGCACTATAACCGCATTTTAATCCGGCTAGATGTTCTTATGTGTGTGACCCTATAGGCTTCTGAATATGTTGGCCGTAGGCATAAAGTGCAAATATGAAAATGCCACTCATACCTAACGATCATAGATAGCGTCTAGCAACACGCCATGACCCCCAATCATCGGAAGGGTGAAATGCAATGACTACTACCTTTAATGTGAAACGGTTACCGTGCAAATAGAATCCTATCGCTGTAATAATATCCATACAATCGTATCTCGAGTGTCATTACATCAACGATCGTATCTTATAATCTGGATATCCTACTCTCTCGAAGTAACATATTACTTCCGATTTGCAAAGACTTTCGACAGCTAGACATTCCTAATAAGAAGGCCCTTTTCGGATATTTACTCCTACAATTAGGATACGCAATTTCCGGACGAGCAATATGGATCCTATGCATGCTTCAGTATCATACCCAATCACTACCGCATGATCGCCCCATGGCTAGGAGAACCTCAATAATGTCAAAGCATGACAATCCACACCGTGATGCCATGAAGACTCCGGTCTTAGGATAATTACACAACCGCCACATAGTGCAACACTTAATAAAATAAGTGGGTCAGTCTAACGTACGCATTCTCTAATACACGTCCACATACAGTCCAAGTGTCCCTACACTTTGATAGACGAGGTCTATCACTACCTTCAATAAGATAAAGACATCTAATACGTGCTAGTCTAATCGTACTATTAAGTCATGTTCAATAGCGCATACGACTAGAGACATTTAAGTATCAAATCTTTTAAAGTGAGTCGAGATCTCATCAACCATAATCGCTATCATGGTTTCTCTTTCACAGTTTGACACTAAGGACGTTATCATATATACAATATCATAATTGGTCCGTTAAACAAACAAATATATAATAACAGAAAAAGCCATTTGTTATGTGTACAAACATAAAGAAATAGTAGAAATGATCCGACCCGGTCGGATCCGGTCCAACCCGATTGGGTTTAGGACACTCTTTCAACAATCTCCCACTTGGCCTAAAGCCAATCACTCGTACTCACAAGACCAAGTGGAAACACAAGAATCTCATGCAATACTTGCAACCAACCCTAAGCGTGAACGGATCACTGTCCGTGGGGACTCAGACTATCCTTACATTATACTCCAAATGACCACGTCAAGAGGAACCGCCTCAATACACACATGAATCTCTGGCAAGACCTTGGTCCTTGCTTCAAACAATGAATCCACCACTATATCTTCTATACAGGTAAAGGTGGAAGAACCACACAAGGTTCATGAGTGAACCTCTTAGATCCATGTACTGCTCCTGCTGTGCCTTTAAGGCACTACTATGTTTTGGCCGAGTTGTAGAATATACAGTGATCTCTAGCTAAGAACATTTCCAGCTCACTGTGTCACTTAATCAAAGTGACCGCAAACCCAGACTTTAGTTCCCACTATCTTCATAAGACTCTGGGTATACATCTGTATATTTACATTTATTCGATTCCAAGTTTCAATAAACTAGGAACCCATCCTTAACACTTTTAAGGGAATTCTCGACATTCACTGGAATCTCTTTCATACTTACACATGACTCTTCGTGGAGTATGAACATCTAGCACAACTCTTATGACTCATCCTATTGCAGTATCAAATGGAACCTTCCATAAGTATCATATTTCACCTTATCTTCAGGACTGACGTCCTGTCATAGATAGATCCCAAGAATACTGGCCAGCAGTATCTCTTGATGTGATCTATGCTAAACTCCTTGAGCATCACATTTGTGCAGGTGAACTGTGATAATCGTGCAGTATCTAAATCTATCACTATATATTCTTATTTCCAAAAATAAGAAATGCCATTCCAAGATCTTTCTTAAAGACCTTGAACTACCAAACATTAATTGACTACGACATGGGGTGTTGGTTCCGAGAAGGATATCCAATACCTTGCTCGAAAATTGTAACACTCCCACTAACCCTTTTGCACATCGGGCATATCTCCACTTTTGATAATCAAACTACTTTGATTCTCAAAGTAAAGAACTCATACAGAGAAACTTGTTTGAGTCCATAAATGGATCTCGTAAGCTTACACATCACGTTATCGTCTAAAAACACTAAACCATTTGCCCAACGTTTTCAACACTATCATATAGCCATGATATGTAGCTATAACAAGCACTGTCTGAATAGATTTAAGTATAGCTGTTAGCATAAAGGTAATTACAAGGTTTTGTCCTCGTAGCCCTTTAGCCATCAACTTAGCTAAACTAGTAATCTTATTACCTTCCATGTCAGTCTTTCATAAAGACCTACCATACCTTTCAGAGACATTCCCTTCAGGTAAGTCAGACTGGGTTCATAATCCTTTTGTCACACATGGAACCTGTTTCAGACATTATGGCTCCAAGCCATATCTCGTATTCTTGCCTTTCAAGCATTACTGCATAAGTCGCGATATCTTCATTCTTCAAGATGAACATACCAGTAGCCCTTTCAGGCGTGTGGTTATCTGTGGTCTCATAGAATACTTGTGTGCTCCGAGAAGTGTCCTACACCTCATCTCTATGGGCACATGCTCGCGTTCCGATGGTTGAATATCTCCTTGTGGTTCTCAAACTACTTTTGAGATTTAAATTTACTCCTACTGTTTCTTTTGGAAGAAACACTTCCTTTAGAAGACAGCATGTTTGGAGTCAAACACTTTTGCCCCATGGGTAAGTAAATAATATCTAGCATACTTGATAAGATATTCCACAAAGTTGCACATGCCATACTGGGCTCCAAGCCTTTTAGACATTGCCTGCTTGCTAGAAGAACGAAAACCCTAAATCATCGGTTTAGATGGATTCGATGTTATCGTCTTCTATACCTGATATGTAATTTATCCAACCTTTATTCTTCGAAACTCGGTTAAGTATATGTGTTGTATAAGGGAACTATCCCGAAACAGGTGAGGGATACTTTGAATGGCTTACTTCGCATCTTTATCGTATAAAGTGCTATTTCCATTTTAGAAACACAATATAATTGCGTATCCCAAAAATGGTATCCTCTAAGGGAGAATCTAATTCATTTTCAGACAACTTCTAAAACACATTTTAGGTATTTAATTACTACAATCCAATTGAAGATAAATTCCTAAATTGTTTACCAATCTCATATTCGTGCTAGTTTGAACCTTTCAGACTTTCCGAAATTCGTACTTTAAAACAGTCAAAGAGAGTAATAAACAATAATATTATTCGTGGCATTAATTGTCACAAGCCAACGAACATCAGTATGTTTAGGCTTTAGGCAATTTTCTAGATTTTATAACCTTTTCATAAAAGGGTATTTTAGTCATCTTTAGATAAGATACGTATCACCCACATGATTCATAATCACATGGTTCAGACATCATCAGAATGACATTTGACTATACGTTCCTCTTCCACATACACTATATCTAGAACAACCACAAAACATTAAGGATAACATCCATAAAAATATTTAGTTGAGATGTTATCAACTATATCAGCTATATAGTGACACCAATCTAGTATGTTAGATTCAGTGACCGTTCAACTTTATCGGAATAACATTTACTCATTACAATTGAATATGTCTACTAAATCCTAACAAATAATTGAACTCGTGTTCTTCATAAGAACCGGAATACAATAACATTTATTTAGTTCCTTTATCAGTTTACTAGACACAGAATATTATATTGTAAATGCTGCAACGTTTGCTTCACTTTCCATATCTTTGAATATTCTATATTTAATCTTTCTAATTTAATCTTACTTCAAAGATATCATATATCCATGAGTTGACTTAGACAGGTTTATCTCAACTTGCTTGCTTAGAATAGAGACTTCGACAAGTTCTCTTATTTAAGCACATGCCCTAACTTTTCTTTTTTTTAATCCCTTAAGCACTTGTAATTTTTTCTTAGTTTAGTCTTCATAAGAGTTAAGAAAAATCACAAGAGCTATGTCTTTCGTCTTCTTTCATAAAGGAGATTTTAAGTCTATTAAATGGTTTATTAACCTTTTGAATCATATTCAAAACATGAACCATTTTAATTAACATTCAAGCATTGATTAAAGAATTAAGTCGATACTTAGATATTACAATTTTGAGAACAACATTTCCAAAATTCGTTGTGGTCATTCATATTCAACACATCTAATGTTTGAATTAATTGTTATCGTATGACAGAATGACCCATTGGACATCGTCGTATCCAATTATATGATTAATTCGTTGAAACACATTCAAGTGATTCAATCATATCACGAGCTTCCGTTTTGACTAGTAATTAAAGTCTTGGATCACTCCATCATATATGTAGTCCCCTTGTCTTTAACTAATATAACGTAGTTGCTCGTGTCATTGCTTATTTTAAAAGGATTAAAATTACATAACCTTGTTTGAGAACGTTTCTCAAAAGGTAACAGTCATTAATTTGGTTTTACTAATCGAGAATAAAAACATAGAAAGAAAAGTTTGCTAGAAAACTACAACATAAAAATAAAGATAAAAGAGTGTTGTTGTTTATACACGCAAAATCAAAAATGGTCTTTTGTTTATGATTTTGCTCATACTAGTCAACTACTCCCAATTGACTTTCAAGAATTTTCCAAAATTCTTTAGTGGCCAAGATCTCATCTAGTTACCCCGATTCCCGACATGGGATGATCAACCGAGACAATTCGACAAGTAGGCAACACTTTACCAATCAAATCTCTATGCGACTCTTGGTGGTTGACTAGTAAACTCTTTGACACTTCACATCACTGTGTGATAGCCAACCCTCTATCTCTAAAATTAGACGGTCCTGACGTGGGCCAATCACCGCAAAACTTTAGTTAAGTCACAACCCAATATGCGCGAGATCTCATACGATCATATCTCAATAATAACGATATACCCGAGGTAGGTCAACTCCCGACGTGGGCCGATTAGTTGGATCCGAACAAGGGCTCATCACCGTCATTATAATATTGGGAGAGAAGATTACGACTTAATTTTTGTTGTGGAAGTATTTTACAAATTAATTCACTTAATTAATTTCAATTACGGTCTCATCAAATATATCCATCTCTATAGACATAAATTCTAAACATTCGTCTAGATCGTGCCTAGTCATGCATCTATCGTATCATATAAAATAAATACATGCACAAAATAAATCAATGCATAAAGTAACATGTATGATCATGGACTTTTCCTAAGTGTGGTTTCGAATACAAACTGACGAAACCGCGGGTCACAATCTAAGGGTAGCTGCAACCGTCAATAGGATCTTTAATGCGCCACCTTCAATGGGATCTTTATTCATCTTTCTTTGGTCTCCATCTTTTGCTCCATTCTTGTTCCATAAAATCTATCTAATAAATTTGTACACCCGCCGCATACAGGGGGAGCTAATGAGAATAGGATGAATGCATAAAGTAAACTCACGTTATTCATAACGACCTAGGACAATTTTGAGACCAACAAAAAAAAATCACACACATCTATCATATTGGTCGAGTCCATGATCAATCGGGGTCCATATAATCATATTATATCAACAATATCTAATCCATACAATAACAACTTATGAAAAAGATAATCTAAATTTACCATTGCGTCTTAATTAATCGATTAACATTTAATCAATTAAATAATTTTATCCAATCAATTAACTAATTAACATTTAATTAATTAATGATTTTAATCGAAATAAAATTAACGATTAATTTCAAAACGATTTCTATTTTAATTTTAATCAATTAGAACTATTCTAAAATAAATCAAAATTAAAATTAAGTCTTTTTTGTTTCTTTCCTTTCAATTCCTAATCAAAAGGAATGTCTTTGGTTCCAAAAACCAAAAGGCACTCACCCGGGCCCTTTCCAAAATCAAATATTTTGAAAAGGGCCTAGGCCTATTCCAACCAAAATTTGAAAAGGCCTAGGTTGACCTTAGGTCCACAATTGTGGACCATAGGTCCAATCCTTTTACTCAACAAATTGAGTAGTGGTACTTTTCATGCCATGTGTCATCTCAATGGTCCAAATTATTTGAACTACTAGTTGGTCACATAACATCAACTAAACAAAAGAGTTATTATCAATCACTACTATGAACCATATTGAATCACATATACAGAAAACAAAAAATTTGGAGATCCACCACATTTGACCAGTCAACCGACGCCGGCAGCAGGTTGCCCCGCCGCCGCCGCCGTCGACCAGCCGGCCGGTGGTGGGTACGCGGATCCCCTTTTTTTGTTTCGTTCAATCTAATTGTTTGTAATCAATATCAAGCATCTTTTATTATGTGATTAAAAACGATGAAAATTACTACGCAAATTACTAATGCTTATTGCTTAAGCTCGAAGACCGCTTCGATACTTAGGAAATCTACGCGGGAACGCGGCGGAATTTAAAATTTTATTTCCTTTTAACCAGGATCGATTTCGTTTAATCAACAAACATATAAGTAGTAAACAAGAAAGTTACCTTGAATGATCTAAAAAATCGAAGCTTTATCGTCTACGAAAGAGTAGTGGTGCACGGAGCCGCCCAAGCGTTCGGCCTCTACCGCTAGTCCATGCAAACAGCTCACCGGAATCCCACCTTGGACTGCTACAAGAAAAACTCGGTTGCTAGACCGACATTTTCTCAAACTCTCATATTTTATAGTAAATTAGAACTCTTCTAATTGTGATGATACAAAAGAGCTTGACACCCCTACCTTCTATAGATGAAGGTGGCCCCCCTATGCCCCAAACTGATTGGGAGAAACTTCATAATAGATTGAGGAGAAAGAAAACATTTTACTAGTAAAATAAGGAAAATATATTTGACTGATTTATCTCATTAATATCTAATATCTTATATTAAATACTTTCCAAGATATATATATATATATATATATATATATATATATATATATATATATATATATATATATATATATAACCAGAAACGAAAGATTTCATTAATACAACAAACAAATTACAAGTTACACCGGACCAAAATAGCCAGACAACTTCCGGATCACTACCGGCCTATAGCCGGACACTACAACAGCAACGAAAAGAGAAAAACAAATGAGATGAGAATAACCCATCTCGACCAAATTCTGCCTCATTAAGGAGGACTTGATTTGGTTCCATACATTAGTCATTTCCATAGCATAAATTGACTTAGACAAAACTAAAATCCTAAATAACAATCCGGAGAAGTCGAACTATTGCCGACCCGATCCAAAACACATAAAACAAACAAAACATAAACAAACACCACTGACATAGAAATACAACAGCCACCCAAGATCCCATCCGCCACCACAAACCACCAACTATCACCATTAAGCCTCAATATCAGAGCCGGCAACAGAAAACCCAACATCGCCGGAAAAATCAATCACAAATCCGGAAGGCCTTAAAACAGGAACTGACCTAGACATGCAATGACAGATAACTGATAAACTCCCATAGACGTGCAAGCCGATCTCGATTTGCACGAACCGCCAAACCATCTTGAGTGCTCCATCTCCGGCCGGCCAACGGCTATACGGCAGGAAATCATCGCCGGCACAAATTCCCCTTCTAAAAAGCCATCGGTGTAAAACAAAACCGAGGGAAACAATTTTCCGGCGAAAACCGTCGACCAACCGGTCAAAGAGGCAAGAAATAAAACTCTGGATCTACAGATATGGAGGAGGAAAAAGGACAACAAAGGAAGTGAAAAGAGCAATAGAAACGAAAGGGGAATTTGTCAATATTCAATATCTAATATTAAACATATCTTTATTATATTACCATAAATCAATTTACACATGTGTGCAAATCTATACACATTAATATCTAATATTGATATACGATAATACTATTAATTAATTTGCAAAATCCATATGTATCACATACACATCATCTGCGCCCCATATAGCCATAAATTGACATCCGGAATATTCTTAATTAATTAATTAATATAATACTATGATTAAGTAATTTACAAAATGCATGTATATCATATATACATATATATATTTCGATCTATATATATATTTAATTAATCAACATATTTAATATCTTATATTTAATTTATTCATAATAAATAAATATCACCATATTAATTTATCACTATAACACTTTATAGTCAAGATAAAACTTTCCTTATTTGGTTATCACTATAACTGCATTTTAATCCGGCTAGATGTTCTTATGTGTGTGACCCGATAGGCTTCCGAATATGTTGGCCGTAGGCATAAAGTGCAATTACGAAAATGACCCTCATACCTAACGATCATTGATAGCATCTAGTAACACGTACGCCAAGACCCCCAATCATCAGAAGAGTCAAATGCAATGTCTACTATCTTTCATGTTAAACGGTTACCGAGTAAATATAATCCTATAGCTGTGATAATATCCATACAATGTATCTCGAGTGTCAGTACATCAACGATCGTATCTTATAATCTGGATATCCTACTCTCTCGATGTAACATATTACTTCCGTTTTGCAAAGACTTTCGAGAGCTAGACATTCCTTATAAGAAGGCCCTTTCGGATATTTACTCCTACAATTAGGATACGCGATTTCCGGACGAGCAACATGGATCCTACGCATGCTTCAGTATCATACCCAATCACTACCGCATGATCGTCCCATGGCCAGGGGAAACCTCAATAGTGTCAAAGCATGACAATCCACACCGTGATGCCATGAAGACTCCGGTCTCAGGATAATTACACAACCGCCACATAGTGCGACACTTAATAAAGTAAGTGGGTCAGTCTAACGTACGCATTCTCTACTACATGTCCACGTATAGTCCAAGTGTCCCTACACTTTGATAGACGATATCTATCCCTACCTTGAATAAGATAGAAGACATCTAATACGTGCTAGTCTAATCGTACTATTAATGTCCTGTTTAATAGCATATACGACTAGAGACATTTAATTATCAAACCTTTTAAAGTGAGTCGAGATCTCATCAACCATAATCACTATCATAGTTTCTCTTTCACAGTTTGACACTAAGGACGCCATCATATATACAATATCATAATTGGTCCGTTAAACGAACAAATATATAATAACAGAAAAATCCATTTGATATGTGTACAAACATAAAGAAATAGTAGAAATAATCCGACCCAGTCGGATCCGGTCCAACCCGATTGGGTTTAGGACACTCTTTCAACATGATCTACCAACATGATCTGGTCCAACCCGATTTGTTAGCTTGTGGATGTCCTACCGATGTTAAGTATTGCCGGCAGATATGTCTGCAAATTGTGTACTATTTTCCAAAATGAGGACTCTGGGTAGTCCATATCGGCATATAAAGTTTTTCCAAATAAATCTTCTAATATTGTTGGCATTGATAGTGATATAAGGAAATATAGTAGCACCTTTACTAATACCAATTGGTTTTAGTAGAACGGTAAGCGCTTGATCCTAATATGGTATCAGAGCGAGATGCGATGATGGTGCTGAGGATGAGTGGATCTTGGTGAATCCAGAGTTTGTAATTGGGATTGGTTGCTCCATCAATCATCTTGGCCGGACATGGATGGGTGCCGTCGAGGAATTTCATCAGACCATATCCATTGAGGAGGGAAGAAAATTGAAGCTTCCAGGAAAAATATTTGTTAGGGGTGAGTTTTAGTGGAGCTTGAGCACCCAAATTAATGGTTGCAAGGGCGGAGCTATCAGGGGTGGTGCTCTTCTGTGGTAGAAATGAATGATTCAACCACAGAAGAGCTACTACCTGTAATAACCAAGTCATCAACGTATACCAAAACATGGAGAACATGCGCAGGGTGGCGAAAAATAAATAAAGATTGATCCGAAGCCGAGTTGACAAAACCATGGTTGGTAAGAAACATGTGTAACTCCTGGTACCAGGCACGAGGGGCCTGTTTGAGGCCATAAAGAGCTTTCTTTAAGCGGCAAATATGAGAAGGGAACTGATCGTCCCGAAAACCCGGTGGTTGAGACATGTTTACAGTTTAAGATAGTGTGCCTTAGAGGAAGGCATTGTTAACATCAAGTTGCCGAAGGGACCAAACATTTACGAGTGCCAAGGACAAAAGGATCCGAACCATGGTAGGTATGACAACGGGGCTAAATGTGTCATAATATCAAGACCAGGCTGTTGCGTAAAACCCTTGGCAACAAGGCGAGCTTTGTAACGATCTATAGACCCGTCAGAATGGCGCTTGATACGGAATACTATTTGCAAGCAAATATTATAGGAAGGATCATAAGGGACATGATCCCCACGTATCATTTTTAAGCAGCGCATTATATTCCTCCTGCATAGCCTGAACCCAGACGGGATGAGCAAGTGCCTGTTTAATAGATAGTTGCCATTTGTTCCGCTTCGATCCACTTAGAAAATTAATTTAGGGCAACGTCTAAGAACCTGATGTTTTTTAGAGATAGGGGAAGATGACCTATTATGTCGATTCCCTATCGATCAAAAGGCCAAGACTTGAAAGAGGAACCATGGCTGTGTACCTATGAAGATGGACATGTTTGAACTAGATCCTTGGTGTCTTTGTGCATGGACAACCGAAAGTAGCCAAATAACCGGAATTTTCTAGCTAGAGATTGGGCTCTTCGATGATTTCAGCAGATGCCCTCATGTATTTCCCAGAGTATATAGTCACATTCTTTTTCACTCACACACCTCAGCCATGGAAAAATAATTGATATGGGATAAAGTGTGATGTTATAAAGCGTATACTGAGTAGCCTACACCCTGAGCTTTTTAGATTCTCTCAGATTGCTGGGTAGGATGCCATTCTAGAGGAATTGGATGATTGGTTCTATTCATATCGATTCCTGGTCAATAGCTAAGACACTAAGGCTTTCATAGATCCTTTTTTTCTACGAGCTCAACCATCACCTTCGTTTGGGATAGAGATGAAGAGGCTAGCTTGGATAGGGCACTGCGTTTTCGTTAAGGGATCGAGGTACCTATATGACCTCAATCTGATTGAACTGACCTTCTAGTTGTTTGACTCTTGATAAGTACTTTATCACGAGCTCCTCTTTAGCCTCATACTCTCATTTGAAATGGTTGACCACCAGTTGAGAATCGATATAAGCCTTCGAATTATTTGCTTCTGGTTTATTTTCCAAGTTCATCCATGTTATCAGAGCTTCGTATTCAGCTTCGTTGTTTGTGGCCGAGAAGGAAAACCCGAATCTGTATAAAAATTCTTCTCCTTTAGGATTGATGACCAAGATACGTGCTCTTTATACTTCTTTTCTTGATGCTTCATCTACATATGCTACCAATTGTTCGACGTTGGGATGTGGTCGCACTTGATCTATAGGGATGGAGATTTGTTTGGCTATGAAATTAGCTAAGGCATACGCTTTTATGACAATACGTGTCCTGAAATCTAGGTCATACATTGGGAGCTCAACCAACCATTTTGTGATTCGACCCGAAGTTCCCAGCCGGGCTAAAAAATTTCGAAGTGGCTGATTATGATTACGGTTATTAGACTGGCTTGGAAATAAGGTCGGAACTTCATGGATGTGTGGACCAGTGCAAGAACAAGCTTTCCGGCTTCCGAATATTGGACGTCAGGTCCATATCAGGCCTTGATTATATTGTAAATAGGCCTTTGTATGCCGCTCTCTTCTTTCTGAAGTACTAATCAGACAGCTTCATTGCAAACAATTAAGTATACGAATAATGTTTCTCCTTCCTAAGGAAAAGTGAGTGTTGGTAGCCCGATCAGATATGCTTTTAGTTAGCCGAAGTCCTTTTGGCATTCCTCATCCCATTGGAAATTGTTTTGTTTCTTGAGTATTCCAAAAAACAAAATTAGAGCTTGTTCCGCCGACCTGGACAAAAATCTGCTCAGTGCGGCCATTCTTCCGTTCAACCTCTACAATTCCTTTACGTTTTTGGGTGGAGGCATGTTCCGGAGTATATCTAATCTGTCTGCATTTTCTTTGATTCTGTCTTTGGATATCATATATCATAAGAATTTTCCGGATCTGTCCCTGAAGGTGCATTTCTTTGGATTCAAACGCATGTTGGTCTTTCAGAGCACTCTAATGACCTCTCGTAAATTTGTTAAGTATTCCCCAAGGGACCTGCTCTTGACTAAGATGTCGTCCGTATACACTTCCATGTTATTTCTGGTCTGATTGTCAAATATCTTATCAACTAATCTCATGTATGTAGCACCTTCGTTTTTAAGACCGAACGACATGGTTATGTAGCATAATGTGCTGATATCTTTTATGAAGTGTTTTTTCCTACATCCTCAAATATCTTGATCTGGTGGTAGTCCTCATATGCCGTTAGAAAATCGAATATCTCGAATCCTCCAAGGTAATATATTTACGGTAAGGGATAACGGTATTTTGGACATGCCTTGTTGATATCACTAAAGTCTATGCACATCCTTTGGCTACAATCCGGATTTAGTACCATGACTAGATTTGATAGACACACTGGATAGAAGACTTTCGAACAATTTTGCTTTACGCACTTGCTACCTCTTTATTGACCGCTTCTTTTTTCTGGAGCGAAGTGGCATTTTTTGCCAAACTGCTTTACGGTTTGGATCGACATTTAATTAATAAACAGCCAGGTCGGTTGAAATTCCAGACATGTCTGAGGCTACCCAAGCAAATATTTCTGCAAACTTCTGCAATAGATTCTTGAGCCCCTCTTATTCCGCCGGTGGTATCTATGGCCCAATTTGGATCAGCTGTTTTGGCTTTTCTGGAACTAAGTTTACATCCTCTATGGGATCTTCCAACCTCCGAGGTTCATCTATTTCTAGGAGGATATCTTCCATCAAGATCTATTGAACATGCTCTTTTTTCTCCTCCTTTAGGGTGGCGCCTGTGCAACAGCTTCCGTTACTCCCACATCACCTTTAATCTCATTCGTCCCATAGAAGGTGGGGAATTTCATGCCGTTATGGAAAAGTGATATGATCGCCCTTGACACATTCAATGCTGGTCTTCCCATATAACATTGTAGGATGATGATCCTTCGACCACCATGTAAATTACTTGTAAGGCTTTGCTTCATGATTTCTGTCCAAATGCTATCTTTAAGCGAATCATACCCATAGTTTGTATTGGGGATCTAGTGAATCCCAGTAGTTGAGATGATTCTTGTGTGAGATTTCTCACCATATTGTATGTCCTAGAGGACATTGAAGTAGAGAATGTTGACTGCACTTCTTGTGTCCGCCCGAATACGTTTTACAAGATGCCATAAGAGACTTCCTTCATTAATCTGATTTGATTTTTCTTTGGGAAGATGTTCATGAAACCCTTTTCAGATCGGACGGATGTTGAAACAGATCCATTTACAATCATCATGATTGTTTCTACCAGCTGTTGATAACCACAAAAATGCATCGAGGCCCCTCATTCTATCTCCAATTGACGATGCTTGAAATCGTCTGGGTATAGGATTCCAACTAGTAAACTTGTGGTTTTGTTGATTATTTATTGTTGTGTCAATGAGACTGCATACGTACCCAAAATGTATGTGATCAAACCAATCAATGTAGTTCTGAACTTGAGGGCGAATGGTCCTTTATATAGGCGTTCCACGCGAAGGTAATAGATCATGGATCCCTTATTTCGTAGCTTGCCTTAATGGGCGATAATCACGAAGTCATTAAGAGAGCAGTTAGAGTCGTGGTGTAAAGTGCATAATGTCCGGAATGTGGTTTTGCTGATTCCAACTAGTAAACTTGTGGTTTTGCTGATTATTTATTATTGTGTCAATGAGACTGCCTACGTACCCAAAATGTCTGGGATCAAGCCAATCAACGTAGTTCTGAACTTGAGGACGAATGGTCCTTTATATAGGTGTTCCACACGAAGGTAATAGATCATGGATCCCTTATTTCGTAGCTTGCCTTAATGGGCGATAATCACGAAGTCATTAAGAGACAAGTTAGAGTAGGGTTGTAAAGTGCATAATGTCCGGAATGCCCATTAATGAAGAGTTCATGCTGTCTGAGATCACGCATGTCATGTACCGAGGTAAATTTAGTGTTCGGGGTAATCCCGCACCAGGTCGGCAGTATGAGGTCGGAAATGGACTATGCTGAACTAAAGTAAGACTTGCATGAGTCGGATGTACCTGAGCCCAATGTTGGATCGAACCCATATAGGCCCAACTATGATAATCGATCCAAATAATTCTTCTGTGTGTGCCACGTGTATGATTACGGGTTGTATCTTGTCATAATATATAAGTAGTAAACAAAACATTTTCCTCTTCTTACAAATATGACCGCTTGTTTAGACTGATGCATTACACCTCCCTTACCATAGTCTAACCGACATGTAGTTTCCACATGCTTTGGTGCTGAGTGAAGAATCAGTGAGGTAAGCAGTGAGAATGAAAATAGAGTACAAACAGATGATGACAAAATTCACTATATTTGTTCTGCAAAAATGGAGACTTTCACTTGTACAGAGTTGGCCCCTACCTTTGCTCATTGCCCATTATGAATGAGTACTATTATATACCTCACTCACTTCCATAATGAAACCCATTTCCTTCACTATTTTCTTTCTTCTGAATATAATATTATTTACTTCAGTAGTAAGTCTTAGGCAAAAATTATAATGACCCCCTCCTTCTTCAAGGAAAATAAAATAAAATAAAACAATAATTATAAGTGCAAGGCCCACTAGGAACTTGAACCACCCAAACAACAAAGCACAACCAGAATAGCTAGAAAGATTCATAGCTAGGCTGATTATTTCATCATGCACCACCTTTTGCCCTTTTCTCTGGAAAGATGCAAAGTATGAACAAATTCTCCTTGCAAAATTCCCCAAGGAGTACAAGGCTTTGCCCCGCTCAGGCATAGTTCATCATCTTTTGGGTCCCGTTAGGTATGCTTACGTTTATTGGAATCTTTTTCAGAAAATCAAGGTTGGTCGGCGGTGCACCCCGTATGGGGATTTTTCCGATCAGCTTTCAAGAGTCTGGCCTAATAGTAACCAATACTCTGTATGCTAGGACGGGAATAGTATATGGGCAAAGGTGGGCTAATCCCGCCCATCCTTTTTATTTTTTGCAATATAGCATGTATATTCAACCCACCAACCGATCAACCCACTAATTATTACATTAGCCACTAAAAATGTATGTTACAACAAATGAGTTCTATTGACACCATGTTTTACTTCCGGCACCACGATCACTTCAAGCATTCAAAAAATTACTTCGAACACCACGATTGTCAGTGACACTGACGTTACTTTTTAAAAATAACTTCAATGACACTGACATTATAGTTACAGAAGTGTCACTGGTGAGTAACGCCAGATCCACTGACGTTATTTTTAAAAAGTAGATTTGACGTTCATAGGTCGATGCTAGAAGTAAAAATAAAAATAAAAAAACATGTTAAGTGCCGGAAGTAAACAAAAATGAAAAAAAAAAAAGGATGCCGGAAGTAACGTGTGTAATGCCAATATAACACAAAAAATTGACCATTCATATTTCCTCGTATAGGTTATCAATCCAATTTCATTCATCCAAATTCTGTCTTTTTTATTATGAAAATCAATCCAAATTTATGAAACTGTAAAATAAAAAAAATAAACAAAATAACAAAAAAACATGAACCATCATAGAGTATAAATAAATTTTAATCATTTTAGAAAATTATGCCATATAAATAATATTGAGAAAAAAAATCTACCTCACCAAAAAAAAAATCTGGCTCCGTCTTCGTCTTCGTCTTCGTCTATATATATATGTAATATCTATAACATACAGGTATGCTTACATTAAAACTCTCCAGAGTGATTATGTAATGTGGAAATATTATGGTTAATATTACATTGTTGTACTAATAACATGTTACAATGTAACGTGTTATTTATGTAACAAAGAGACATATTAATTGTGTTGAATAAACAATTAATATGTCCTAAAAGTCATAAAGCAACTATCTCTTGTCCTATTATGTAATAGCTTAGACATAGCCGACTCTAAAGCATTTATTTCTAGCCGGCTCTAGTTACTTTTACTTTACTAGCTAGGATCTCTCTTGTATCTATTTATACTCATTCTTTCAACATGAAAAATAAGTTGAAGTTTACTCTAGTGTTTATCACTTTCTCAAACTCTCTTCATGGTATCGGAGCCTTACTGAGTTCCAAAAATCCGCTGCAAACTTAGTGTTTTATTAAAAATGTCTACTTTAACTGACATCTTATCTTCATCGCACAGACTCCCAATTTGCCTCGCAGAGGGGGTCACCGAATCTTCATCATACACAAATCATAGACTTGATGGCAACAACTACTTGCTGTGGTCAAGGTCTATAAAAATGTACATCTCTGGACAAGGTAAGATGGGATACCTGTCCGGCTCTAAACCCGCCCCTGCTGAAGATGACCCAGGATTTGAAGCATGGGACACTACTAATAATCAAGTCATGACCATTCTCACAAGATCAATGACAAAAGAGATTAGTGAAAACTTTATGATGTATGATACTGCAAAGGAAATCTGGGATAATGCCAGGGATCTTTACTCCAAGAAAGACAATACATCGAAGTGTATGAACTTGAAGCTCGGATTCAAAAGCTGAGACAAGGAGATATGTACGTAACTCAATACTTCAACCAACCTGTCTCAGGGATGGAAACACCTAGATATGTTGGAAACTCACCCCTGGAATGATGTTAAGGATGCTGCCCTTTATAAGGACATTATTGAGAAAAAAAGAGTATTCAAGTTTCTTACTGGACTGAATCCAACTCTTGATGATGTTAGAGGAAGAATCCTTGCCACAAAACCTCTCCCTAATCTCAAATCCATGTTTGCTGAAGTCAAACATGAGGAAAGCAGAAGGAAAGTGATGCTGCTGAACTCCCCTGCTGACAACCCTTCTGAGAGTGCCACCCTGCTGACTGTCAGGAAGGTTGCTGAGGTTACTGAGACTGTCAGGAAGGCTGCGATAGAACCGGAAAGTTGTTCGTGAGCACCGCAAACGCACAAATCACACCAAGGACACTTGCTTTGGAAGCCGCATGGCATGCCTAAATCCTCCAAGCCTACCAGGGAAAGTCAGGGCAGGCATGTCAATGAAGAGGAGAATGATAACAAGCTGAATGCTCAGTTTGCTGCATTCAAAGCCTTCCTCACTCAACAAAAAGAAGGTAGTTCCTCTACTGACACGGCTGCTCAGGCTAATGCAGGTAAATTCTACTCTTCTATTAGTAATGAAACATGGATTGTTGATTATGGGGCCTCCTCCCATATGATTGGCAATAAAAACCTCATAACTCACCTTATGCCATGTCTTCAAATTCACAATGTTAAGACTGCTGATGGATCTATCTCTCGTGCAAAAGGTTTTGGAAATGTTAAACTCACTAATAAGATATGCCTAAAGGATGTCCTATTTGTTCCAAAATTA
Source organism: Gentiana straminea (assembly GCA_036785695.1). Taxonomy (NCBI): domain Eukaryota; kingdom Viridiplantae; phylum Streptophyta; class Magnoliopsida; order Gentianales; family Gentianaceae; genus Gentiana; species Gentiana straminea. The sequence goes on from JAVUPR010000265.1 coordinate 10,320,389, forward strand.
GACTGCAATCTCATATCTGTCAGTAGACTTGCAAAAGATTTGAATTGGACTATTGTTTTTAATAAGAATCAGTGCACTTTCCAGGACCCTTCTTCACAGGAAGTGATTGGGAGGGCTAAACCCTGCTTAGGATTATATGTGGTCAACCCTGCTGAAGACATAAGACTGAAGACTGAATCTGCCTCAGCAGCCTGCACTCAAACCTTAGATAATATCATGTTATGGCATTATAGACTAGGACATCCAAGTTTTGGTTATTTGAAGTCTGTAATTCCTGAATTATTTAAAGGATGTAATATCAATGATCTTCAATGTGATATTTATCAATTTGCCAAACTTACCAAATCTGTGTATACCAAACTACCTTATTTGCCATCCACACCTTTCACTTTAATTCATAGTGATGTATGGGGACCTTCAAGAGTAAAAAGTATAACATGAAAAAAGTGGTTTGTCACTTTCATTGATGATCATACCAGAAACACATGGCTGTTTTTAATGAAGGATAAATCTGAAGTTGGAACAGTTTTTCAGGAATTTTACAACATGATCTCTACTCAATTTGACACTAAGATCAAGATCTTAAAGATTGATAATGCACTTGAATACTATGAGTCTAACCTCAGTAATTTCTTGATGAATAAGAGGATTGTCCATACCAGTAGTTGTGTGGAAACACCTCAACAAAATGGGGTTGCTGAGAGAAAGAACAGGCACCTACTGGAGATGGCTAGATCAATCATGTTCACCACACATGTTCCAAAGTATATGTGGGGTGAAGCTATATTAACTGCCACATACTTAATCAACAGACTTCCCAGCAGAGTGTTAGGCTTCAAAACTCCTATCCAAACCCTTCTGACCACACACTCCTGCCCTCATCTTATTTCCCAATTACCTCCAAAAATCTTTGGTTGTACTGTGTTTGTTTATATCCATGCCCAACACGAAGCAAACTTGATCCCAAAGCTCACAAGTGCATTTTCCTAGGATATGCAAAGGACGGGAAAGGTTACAAGTGTTACTCTCCTTCGAAAAGAGATTTTACAATTCTATGGATGTAATTTTTTTTGAAAGGACTCCTACTACTACAAGTCCACCGAGGCGGTCAACGATGGAAACCTAATTGAAATTGACCTAAATCCATTCCCTCAAAGCAAACTCTTAACCCTCGCCCACCTACCGATTCTCAAGAACCCGAACCTCGGTACCCTACCGACTCTCGGCGAGCCTCCTGCGATCCTCAAGCAACCTCCCGAACCGAGTCTACCGACCCGAGCCTGCTGACCCAAAGCCTACTGATACTCAGCATCCCACTGACTCTCAGCAGCCTGCTGACATTGATGATAGACCTATTGCTATCAGGAAGGGAAAGAGATCTTGCACTACTGATCATTCTATACATAATTATCTATCTTATGATCAGTTATCACCTGCTTTTGCCATGTTTACACATGACTTGGATTCTCACTCTATTCCTAAGAATATACAGGAAGCTCTTCAACATGATCAGTGGAAGGCAGCTGTCAAAACTGAGATGATTGCTCTCCTTGACAACCATACTTGGGATCTCACCACTCTCCCACATGGAAAGAAGACAGTCAGCTGCAAATGGCTGTTCACTATCAAGTACAATGCTGATGGTACTATTGACAAATGCAAAGCTAGACTGGTTGCAAGGGGATTCACTCAAACATACGGTCTTGACTACAAAGAGACCTTTGCACCTGTGTCAAAGCTGAACACTGTCAGGGTACTGATCTCACTTGCTGTCCAACTTGACTGGCCTCTCCACCAATTGGATATCAAGAATGCTTTCCTAAATGGTGACCTTACTGAGGAAGTCTATATGAATGTGCCTCCTGGTTTTGCCAACACTCATTTATCTGTCCCATACAAGACCTGATATTGCATATGGAGTCAGTCTGGTTAGCCAGTTCATGCATTGCCCTACTGATCAACATTGGGATGCGTGAACGGGATACCGAGGTACCGAAGTCCACTCCCGGCCAAGGCTTACATTTCACCAAGTCTCCGAGAGATCTATCAAGGTTTACACCGATGCCGATTGGCCGGGCCGTCACACGTACGTAAGATCTACTACAAAGCTCGTTCTTATGTATGTGGAAATCTTGTCACCTGGAGAAGCAAGAAACAACCTACTGTCTCTAGAAGTAGTGCTGAAGCTGAACTCAGGCACTAGTTCTGGGCATTTGTGAAGCTCTATGGATAAAAAGAGTCCTGACTGAACTTCAGCAGCCTATTCAACAACCTATCACACTCTGCTGTGACAATAATTCAGCCTTATGCATGGCAGAGGATCCAGTCCACCATGATAAAACCAAACATGTTGATATTGACAGACATTTCCTTAAAGAGAAGATTGATGCCAAGATCATTCAACTTCAGTATGTTCCCTCAGCAGACCAAAATGCTGATATTCTCACAAAGGCAATTTCACCGCTAATGTTCAGCAGACTGAGTAGCAAACTTGGCTGTATTAACATATACAACCCAGTTTGAGGGGGGGGGGGGGGTGTGTGAAATATTATGGTTAATATTACATTGTTGTACTAATAACATTTACAATGTAACGTGTTATTTATGTATCAAAGAGACATATTAATTGTGTTGAATAAACAATTAATATGTCCTAAAAGTCATAAAGCAACTATCTCTTGTCCTATTATGTAATAGCTTAGACATAGCCGACTCTAGCATTTATTTCTAGCCGGCTCTAGTTACTTTTACTTTACTAGCTAGGATCCTCTCTTGTATCTATTTATACTCATTCTTTCAACATGAAAAATAAGTTGAAGTTTACTCTAGTGTTTATCACTTTCTCAAACTCTCTTCATGTAATGTTTGCCATATAAAGTTAGTCCTCTTGTTAGGAAAAGATAACAACAACACAAAAGCCTCTCTCTATATATAAGATAAGAGTCTTCTCTATATAATAATAATAATAATAATAATAATAATAATGGTGTAGCTTTTGTCACCTTCATATGCATTTATTTTTGGTTTGTAACTAGTAAACAGTGAACTTAATAAGATCATACAAAATGGTGTAGAGAATCTATCTGAGCCTTTGAATAGAAAAAAGGAAATTAAAAGAAAAATGAAAATATTCTTTGTAAACAATGATATGATGTTGCAACTTGCTGCTTATGTAAGCACCAATTATGCAGACACCCAAATAACTAGGATTTCCTTTTTACCAAAATAAGAGAGTTGCATGCATGATTAAATTGCAAAAAAGTGCACCTTTTGACCCCCACCATTCATTTTTTTTTTATTCTAAAAGACATCAAAACAAAATTTTCTAGTTCTAATTTTTTTTTTCCACCTATAAATACAGGACAACATGCAATTACAAACACCATCAAGAAAATCTTCAAATACTTTTGGGGCAACAATGGCACCTGCAGCTGCTATTTCTGTTGGCCATATTGATGATGTCCAAGAATTAAGAAAAAATAAGCCCACTTTAATTCCTGAAAGATTTGTTAGAAACAAGACTGAAAGGCCAACATTTTCCAAACTCAATAATAATCCATCTTCTTATTATGAAAATATTCCCATTATTGATTTTTCCAAACTCCAGAATGGTAATTTAGATGAATTCCATAATGAAGTGTTGAAACTCTCAACTTCCTGTCATGACTGGGGATTTTTCCAGGTACTTATTTCTTTTATTTTTATTTTATTTTTGCTCTCCACCTTTTCACTATTTTGTTCAATGATAATTAATATTTTATAACTATTATATTTAATTAATGTTTAGGTAGTAAACCATGGAGTGGAGGTGTCCCTTCTTGAAAGCATTGAAAAGTTGTCCAAAGAATTTTTCATGTTACCTTTGGAAGAGAAAAATAACTATCCAATGGCTCCTGGAACTGTTCAAGGATATGGGCAAGCTTTTGTTTTTTCAGAGGACCAAAAACTAGATTGGTGTAATATGTTTGCTCTTGGACTAATACCCCACTCAATCAGGAACCCAAAACTCTGGCCTACAAAACCAACCAACTTTTGGTAATAATATTATCTTTTTGTTTTCAACTTAATTATTACGTCACCCAGTCGGATTCTCTGTCCCACTCTCCATTCTGTTTCCTCTCCCATTTCGTCACTGGAACAGAGGACCAGACTGGTGACATGATTAATTACGCGTTGATTAATTATTTGTTATATATGACAGTGAGACGTTAGAAGAATACGCAAAGGAAATAAGGAAGTTGTGCAAGTCATTGCTAAAGTACATAGCTATTAGTCTAAACTTGAAGGAGAATGTGTTTGAGGAAATGTTTGGAGAGGCGGTGCAAGCGGTGAGGATGAATTATTACCCACCATGCCCTAGACCTGACCTAGTTTTAGGCCTAAGTCCTCATTCAGATGGAAGTGCACTTACAGTTTTGCAGCAAGGACAAGGCAACCCAGTTGGTCTTCAAATACTCAATAACAACATGTGGGTCCCTATCCACCCTATTCCTAATGCCTTAATCATCAACATTGGTGACACCATTGAGGTATATATATAATTAAACGTCACACAATAAATTATGGACCCCCGGAAACAAATTTCTGGATTCGTCCCTGGTTGCTTTATGAAATTATAACTATGGGTGTATTGTGCAACAGGTACTAAGTAATGGAAGGTACAAAAGTGTGGAGCACAGAGCGATTACACATAAAGAAAAAGATAGGCTCTCAATTGTGACATTCTATGCACCATCCTATGAAGTAGAGATTGGACCATTGCATGAACTAGTGGATGAAGACAATAATGTTTCTAAGTATAGAAGATACAATCATGGTGAATACAGCAAACACTATGTAACTAACAAGCTTCAAGGGAAGAAATCACTGGATTTTGCGAAAATAACGACACAAGATGCAAGTGATATCAAGAACGCGATATGTGAAATTCACCAAACATAAAACGCGCAACTTCCCCACCACCCCCACCCCACCCCCAATCCAAGCTCTGCGAACGGTACTGATGCAAGAAAACATCTCTTCTATTTGTGGTTTTGAAACCGATCGGGTCATTCGGTCTAGATGGTTGCTCCAAAGTTATTTGCATTTGGTTAAAAAAATATGTTTATATAGCATTGCATTATTTTGCCTTGCAATTTAATCGCAAATAAATAAAATGAACAGATTTTCTTAATTGTACTGTTAATTACTATCGTAGTACAATATGTAAAAACTTACTGTACAAGCAGGGAGAGCTATCACTGCTCATAACCATTATAAGTTAAGTTGTTTTGTTTTATATATATGTTGCGTTGAATTATGTACCGTTGAGTTCTTTACGTAAGAACAATTATATTAGTGTCTCTAAAACGAAGAAAGTCTATAAAAATAGATATTCAAATTATTAATATTCATTAAAAACCATCTACATCAAAATTTCAATTTATATTTATTAATGCATAATACAGAAGTATTAGAGTATAAGGACTATTGTGTAGTTTCATGTTACTTGATGTACTAGTTTCGGTGTTAAGTTTTTTTTTTTTCTTTTCTTTTTTATATTATTATAAACAATGAAATTAAACGAAATACATCCAGACTAACGCCGGTGTAGCGTAGGACCAACGTCAGAACTCCGTCACCCTAGTGCTGGAAATTAACTGCCAAACGAAAATAAAACATGTGGCAATCCTCAATACGCTAAATTATGTCTTATTGTAGAGAACTTGATTTGACCACAAAACATAAGAAGAGGCATCTGCTATCACACAAACAACATCCTCTATACGTGAGAAATAAAGTTAAGAGACTAAACCCAGTTTCAGACAACCAACTACCATCGTCTGGCCCACAATCCGACGAAAACCTACCAAACAGCCCAAAAGACAGAAATAACAAAAGGCTAACAGATCTTTAGTTGATAAAAACAAAAGAAATCACCATAACCACATCCATGGTATCACTCTTAAGAAAAACCCAGGAAAGCCATCTACTAGCACCTTTAGACCCATCACCGCCATTACTCCAACTTCTAGGCCGTTAAAGGAAATCGGCTATGGAATCCTTCAAGCCAAACATGAGATCCACATGCAAGGCGAAGTTACCGTTAAATACCACGATCTCAACCAAAAGCAGTCAAAAAACGGTAAAAACAACGGCGAAGGAGGCGGAATCCGGCGAAGACCACCACCAGATCTAACAAGCATAACCCGGATCTAGACTTTTTTTAAAAGTAAGAGGGAACAAAAAATATAGATCTACAAGGAATTACACTGAAAGAAACAAAAAAGGAAGGCAAGCGGTACCGACGGTCTGCGGCTGCTGGCTCCAGCTACATCATAAAGACTAGAAGAAGGTCTGTTGAGGTTGTTAGATCGTTTGATAGATTGTGTAGTATTTATCATGATGTATTGGATCACCAAACATAGATTCTACATGATGAATTCATTTTCCTAAAATATCATCAGTGTGTGCCGCTTCTGCCACCGGCAGCCATCCACTGCAGAGCTCAGCTCCACAATTTAGCTTAGTTTCAGTGAGTTAATCTTAGTTTTTTCTCACCATCTATTGGGTCCCTCACCACCCAATTTCTCAATTTCAGACCGAAGAAGGAGGATCATCTTCCTTATACTCCTTCGCTGATTTCCTACATTACCACTCACATGCAGCCACCTACTCTTCCAGATCTTTATTATTATCACTTAGACTTCATGTTTTCTGTGTTGAATCGTGTAAGTCTACTTCCTCTTCCATTGTTCACGACTCCAACTCAAACTTCTGCCCGTATACTCAGTTTTGCACCTTTTTTAGGTCATCTAAACCAAAGCTGCACAGCCAAGTTATATAGATGAAGGATGCAGGTTCTTAGATCTTACAAAGTTAGATCTATTCACAGCGGACGGATCACGATTCATATAACATAACGCATAATTAAAGGACTTAAAATAAACTACAAGGGGTTAAAATTAAGTTACCAATATCGGGAGAGATGCCTTGATCTTCCGATGTGGTCTCCAAACGGCGGTTGGTGGACACCCTTCTTGATACTCAAGCTTCCTTGATATGCGGCACTCAAGAAAAACTTAGAGTTTTTCTTCTACAAACCCTAGACAAGAAAGAACAAATTTTCTCTCTTTATTTGTGGTGTGAAACTCGAAAATTGCCAATGCAATTTCCCTTGGAATAACTCTCCTTTTATAGGAGAGTAAATCCTTGGCCTCCAAGTTTTAATTAATTAAATAAATAATTAATTAAACAAAATAAAAAGATATTTTCCTTAATGATTAATTGTGACATGTATTGACCAATAGGAAATCAAATAACAAGTCATCCAACCAATCATATAACAAGAATATCTTTTATTTTCCATATCACAAAAAATAATTCTTATGATAATAAAAAAGGGTGAGGCGCCATTTCTCTAGGGTTTCCAAGCCCACATAAAATGTCTTTTATGTGTATTATATTATTTAGCTCAACTAAACAATATACATGCATATCAATTAATTAGCCCAGCCAATTAATTATTTCTGAGGCCCAAATATCAAGATTATTTGTCCGAATTACAGAAGCCACATCGGGGACCATGGACCTATAACCAGTAGCTCTAATAATTAATTATTCATCGAACATAATAAGCACATTAATTATTAATTCCGGGATTACGCCACCATAAACCCGAAACTGAACTCTACCGATTATAGATGTATACTTATACTCAACCCATCGAGTGAATAAGTGTCCATCGATATAATCACTACATACGGATTAACCCTCCATAGACTGTCCATTCTGAGTAGGAAGTCTCCGTGAACCAGACTCAGAATATCTTATCCTTATTTACCATTAACCCCCTGATGATCAATTAGTACACATATCTGACTAGTAGCTAATTAGTCAAATGTGAACTCGGCCGATCGATCACTTTCTTAAGGCTAACAAATAAGGGGATCGTCTCTCTACTTCCCGCAGGAAGGAATGGATTCCATGTCCGTGAAGATCGAACTACTCACTCATCCGGAGATAGTGCCAATGAGAAGTGGCTTGGAACACATATTTAAGTGAACCGTAACTAACACATCAAACACTACCCCGGGACAAGCAAGCACTCGTGATCACCTCAGATTAAGGTTGATCCATATATGATCATCTAATGATTTAATAAGATTCCTCGATTACGGAATTATATCGAGAAATTCGATTAAATCGGTCCGTCCCCCTATATGAATGCCATCATATATAAATGCCCCACGTAGTACCCTCTACCGACAGTCCGGATAAGATGTCACACCCTAAGGTGTTGTGGGCGCATTATTGGTGTTTTAATCAAGAGACCCTAAACTCTGATTAAGTTCACCACGGACTAACAATTTAAGTATATCACCACTAACTCAATCCTCTCGTGCATTCCATACACTGAGTTAAGTGGTTACATACTGATATACTTAGGGTTTGCAGTAGTGTATATTATATAAGCACAAAGCAAATAAGAAGCATAATAAAATATGTCATTTATTAATTAAAACAATTACAAAAATTGTCTTTCGGGCACTACACCTAACAATCTCCCACTTGCACGAATGACAAGTAATAATTGTTTTAGAGCACACCCCTTAACTATTACAGCTAGAACTACATCTCCCACTTGCTCTAAAGCAAATGACTCATGTCTCGAATACCCATATTTTCCAAGTGCCTGTTAAAGACCTCAATGGAAAGCGTCTTTGTAAACGGATCAGCAAGGTTGTCGGCTGAGGGGATTTTCGTGACGGAAATGTCTCCTCTTTGAGCAATCTCTCTGATCAAGTGGTACTTTCTCTCTATATGCTTTGACTTTTGGTGACTTCGGGGTTCTCTGGAATTCGACACGGCCCCGTTGTTGTCACAGTAGAGACGTATCGGACTTTCTGGATTTGGGATTACTCCTAAATCTCCCAGAACTTCTTGAGCCATACCGCTTCCTTAGCCGCCCTCGAGAGGTCGCTATGTATTCGGCTTCCATAGTTGAGTCGGCCGTACCGGATTGCTTGACGCTTCTCCAGACTATTGCTCCGCCTCCCAGAGTAAACACTGAGCCTGATGTCGATTTACGATCATCCTTATCTGACTGAAAGTCAGAATCAGTGTACCCTGCTATATCCAGGTTCGCACCCGAATATACAAGCATATAATTCCTCGTTCTCTTAAGATACTTGAGGAGATTCTTCACTGCCGTCCAATGGTCCATGCCCGGATTGGACTGAAATCGACTGCCATAACAGATGTCTGGTCTAGTACACAACATAGCATACATCAGACTACCAACAACCGAAGCATATGGTATTCGTCCCATACTCTCAATTTCCTCAGGAGTCTGTGGAGACTGCTTCTTAGAGAGTTGAATGCCGTGACGGGTAGGTAGGAAACCCTTCTTCGCATTCATCATGCTGTAACGCAACAACATCTTATCTATGTAAGATGCTTGGGACAAAGCCAACATCTTATTCTTGCGATCCCGTATAACTTGGATCCCCAGAATATAACTCGCCTCTCCCAAATCTTTCATTTGGAACTGCGTGGATAACCAATTTTTCACATCTGACAACATCCCCTTATTGGGTCCAATTAGCAGAATGTCGTCAACATACAATACTAAGAACACCACCTGATCTTTGACGACCTTCTTGTATACACAAGGCTCATCAAAGTTTTGTTCGAAACCATATGACTTGACTGTTTCATCAAATCTATGATTCCAAGACCGAGATGCTTGCTTTAACCCATAAATGGATTTGAGCAACTTGCACACCTTGTGCTCTTGGCCTTTCTCGACAAATCCTTCTGGTTGCTGCATATATATTTCTTCGTCAAGATAGCCGTTTAGGAAGGCTGTCTTGACATCCATCTGCCAGACCTCATAATCTAGACATGCAGCAATTGAGAGGAGGATCCGAATGGATTTCAGCATTGCCACAGGGGAGAAGGTTTCTTCATAATCGATTCCCCTCTCTCGTGTGTAGCCTTTCGCCACTAGCCGAGCTTTAAAGGTTTCAACCTTTCCATCCACTCCTCGCTTTCTCTTGTAGATCCATTTACGCCTATGGGTTGTACACCCTCGGGGCAATCCACAAGTTTCCGACCGAGTTGGAGTACATAGACTCCATCTCCTGATTCATCGCCTCAACCCACATGTCCTTATCAGAATCATTCATTGCCCTGCGATAGGACAATGGATCATCCTCCACTCCATCAGAGACGGCGATATTTGCCTCTGGTTGCATGCCGTACCGCACTGGTGGCCGAACCACTCTGGTGGTACGTCTGAGTGGTCTAGGACCGCGTCGGGGTCGACGGGTGTATCGTGGTGTTGTTTGTGACACTAGGTGTCACCTGTGGTCCGACTTCATCAGAAAGTAACTCCTCGAGTACAACTTTGCTCCGAGGCTTGAAGTCCTTCATGTACTGATCCTCGAGAAAAGTGGCATTAGTCGAAACTATAACCTTCTGATCTTCTGGATCATAGAAGAAACCTCCTCGTGTCCCTTTTGCATACCCTACAAACAGACATACTTTCGTACGTGCTTGCAATTTGCTAGTCTTGTCAACCAAACACATGTGCCGGACACCCCCATATACGGTAGTGACGCAAACTAGGTTTACTCCCACTCCATAACTCAAGAGGCGTTTTCTCGACGGACTTTGACGGCACCACATTTAGAATGTGGACCGCCGTTTCTAGGGCATGTCCCCAAAAAGCGCGGTGACGCATAGCTCATCATGGATCCGACCATGTCTATTAAAGTCCTCGTTTCTCCGCTCGCAACTCCGTTTTGCCGAGGCGTTCGGGCGCGAACGTTGGGAACAAATCCCATGTTCCAAAAGATAGTCGGTGAAATCGGTATCCATGTACTCACCTCCGCGATCGAGCGAAGGCATTTCAAAGACTTGCCCAATCGCCTTTCGGCTTCTGCCTGGAATTCCTTAAACTTTCCAAAAGCTTCAGATTTCCTGTGCAGTAGATAAACATATCCGAATCTTGAGTAGTCGTCAATGAAAGTCACAAAATACTCAAATCCGCCTCTAGCCTGTACATTCATCGGACCACACAGATCTGAATGTATCAATTCTAGAGGTTCTTTGGCCCTATTACCCTTTGACGTGAAGGGACGCTTAGTCATTTTTCCCTCCAGGCAAGATTCGCAGACTGGCAGCGAGTCAACATATAACTCACTTAAGGGACCGTCTTTGGCCAGTCTTTTGATTCTTTCCAAGGAAATATGACCTAGCCTAAGGTGCCAAAGATATGTTTTATCTTCATGAGAAACTTTCTGCCTTTTAGCAGAACTTTGATGTGCTATTCTAAACATTTCAGTATTAAGCAGTGGAGTATCGGTTGGTTTAATGACATACAGTCCGTTTTCTAACATTGCAGAACATAAGTTACGTCCATTTCTGGAAATAACAATCTTATTATACTCAATAGATAAAGAATACAATTGTTCTTGCAAAACAGACATTGAAATTAAATTTCTTCTAAAATGAGGAATATAAAAGACATGGTCCAACTTTAGGACTTTATTTCCAAACATTAAACTAACTACTCCCACTGCTCTTGCTGAAACCACTGCCCCGTTGCCAACTCTCATCACTTGTGCCCCTTCCTCTAGCTCCTCATATGAACTAAGGATCTGCAAAGAAGAACAAACATGGTTAGTAGCTCCAGAATCCAGTATCCAAGTTGATACATCTTTAGCTACACTGTAGGATTCCAAGACAAGTAAATTACCTGTCTTATCCTGCCCCTTGTTTGCCTGGCCCTTTCCTTCCTTCACCTGATTCAGAAATTTCGGGCAATGCTTGCGCCAATGCCCTACTTCTCCACAGTGAAAGCACTTACCCTTAGGTTTGGAAGGTGCAGCCTTTTTCCCTTTCTTCTTCATGGGCTTTGATTTTTGTTCTTTCACAGGCTTGGCTTTCGGCTTTCCCTTTGTCCCTTTGTTTGACGACTTAGCCTCAGCCAAATTGGCTTCAAACTTTCTTTTCTCCATCTCGGGCCCGGTTGTTAGACTGGAAACCCTCGAATATCTGCAGCTCATTGATCAACCGTGTCAAGTCAAACTTAAGCTTGTTCATGACATAGTTGGTCTTGAAATGGAAGAAATCGGGCGAGAGTGATTCGAGAATCATGCTCACCTGAGTTACTTCGTCAAACTTGGAACCGTGAGTCTCAGCATCAGCAAAGTAATTGATCATGTTCATAACATGACCCGTCACCGACTGACCCTTCCTCATCTTCGCGTTAACAGCCATCCTGACAGCCTCATGTCGGGCCTGATCAGAAGGTGCGCCGAACATGGAAACAAGGTGCTGCATCATTTCTTTTGCAGTACCAAAGTTCTCACATTTGGTCCTTATGATCTCCGACATTGAGGCTAACATGATGCCCCGCGCCTTATTATCTGCCTCAGTCCACTTCTGCCGATTTTCTTTTTCGGTTTTAGTAGACTGAGCGGTAAGTGCTGGAATAGCCGAAGTCAAGGTGTGTTGAACATTCTCAAAGACGAGAACCGTTGAGGTTACTTTTCCACTTTGAAAAATTGTTTCCGGTCAACTTATCATTTAACAGTAAAGAAATCTGAGACGACATGATGCTGTAAAGTAAAATGACAGAAATTAAATTCAAGCTCATACACTACTAATAAATTTTAGGAACTATAAACTAATTACTTATAGTCTATCCTACCGTTCCAAGGACTTAGTCTCACACCTCAGTGCCGCCTTAGGGTAGGTCAAAGAGGTGACGACTAAATTGAGATCTTTCTCTCTCGATGATTAAAGTGGAATCAAACATCCAACTTTAATCCCCGATTACCTTTCTTTTCCAGCCAAGGTATTACCAAAAAATACCCATAATGAGTGTGACCTACTATTTCAGATTTTTAGGTAGACCCCGAGTATGCCGCCTTAGGGTCGGTCAGTGACCCGGCGAGTACCCAAAATCCTATCCTTTCGGAGACCAAGCCTTGAATTTTGATAGCGGTGAAGGCCTTCCTTAGGGAGGCCGGTCCCAGGCCGGCACGAGGCGTCACCATTCTCTCACGTTGCTTGTGTCAATAGTAGAGGCCGTGGGGTCGGCTGTCGCCTTCCCCGCTCCCACTCAATATTTTGAAAAAGTGGTGGGTTTACTGATCACGTTTTTGGACTTGATGTTACATTAAGGAATGATAAATCACAGGCCCGAATGTTGTCGGTTATGTGAGCTAGCCCACCCGACCTATTCGTTAGAACATATGTGGCCGTCGGACGGGTCAAGGCTAGAAGAGCTCCGTTGAGCCGCAGTGGCTCTTTGGATGACTCAGTATTGCCCGACCCCCGTGCAAACGCCACACGTGGAGGGTGAAGTCGATTGGGCCGCAGCCACTGTTGACCACCCAACCGTGGTTAAACCACTTTCGAACCCGTTGGCCCGTGATTATCCAATCCTTAAACACCAAACTTTCACGTAGACACTACGGAACAAAAACATAATCTCGTCTAGGTAAGGTGGAATTCACCGAGAATCCATCACCTTAACCACGAGGTTTCGGGATTTTACTCCTTATGCTTTCGCAGAGTGGGATTCACCGAGAATCCATCACCCAACCTCGACGATTGAAAAAACCCTTTTTCCTCGGTTTTAACCCTAATTAGTTTCTAATTAATATCATACAATCAATTAAAACTAATCGCGTGTTTTTATACATGCCTAACTAATTCCTCGAATTAATTTCTACATGTATGCATATGGAGTGGAATTCATGATATGATGCATGTCATGGCAATTTTCCGGTTCTACTCATACAATCTAAACATGTATAGTGCGGAAAATAAACATCAAGATGGACCGTTGGCACCCCCGTATCTAACCTATTAGAAAATAAATAACGAAACCCTAACTAGGGTTTACTACTTTCTAACAAAATCTGCAGCTGTTCAAAATCTTCGACGATCGGCAAACCAAACGAACTTGAATCGCTACGAAAATTTCCAGATCTGTTCTTCACTCCTCGGGATTCAATATGGACGGTCGGATCGGAGCTTTGACTTGTCAATTTTCTCCAGTGAGCCGCCCAACTTGCTGCTGAATCTGATTCTTACAGCAGCGCATCAAAGACTTCCCGAGGCCGATCGGGAATCGAGATGAATCCCGATCGACCTAAAATTTTTACCTTACGTCAAAAACTCCATGATATGCGATCTGACCGGTCGGATTTTAATTTGAACGGTCCAATTGTTCCCAGAAAATCGAAGAAGTCACAGTTAGGGTTTCTGCGAATCCTGCGTTTTTCTGTTACAGCATCCACTTCGCAGCAACGAACGGATACCCAAACGGACTCTGATCGACACCAAAATTTGTGGGATTGTTCATCAACTTCTATTCTTGATTCTGACCGGAGAGATCTTCGTTTTAACGGCTCAAACAACGGATACAACGAAAACACTATACAGCTACTAAACAGATCTATTTACAGGAAATTAAACTTGCAATAATAAACAAATTACATAATTTCCTATACTCATATGAACGAATTTTCATCGTTTATATGAGTTTACAATAGATCTAACGGGAAAACGGTGCCAACCCCAATCCATCTCTTCAACCATAGCAATTTAAAAATTATTAATGCATAATAATAAGTAAAATATCACCTACATGCAATTCCACTCCTTTAAATCGTTTAACTACGATTATGATTATATAAATCGTGGAACCTTGTCTCCGATACCACATGAAGGATGCAGGTTCTTAGATCTTACAAAGTTAGATCTATTCGCAGCGGACGGATCACGATTCATATAACATAACGCATAATTAAAGGACTTAAAATAAACTACAAGGGGGTTAAAATTAAGTTACCAATATCGGGAGAGATGCCTTGATCTTCCGATGTGTTCTCCAAACGGCGGTTGGTGGACACCCTTCTTGATACTCAAGCCTTCTTGATATGCAGCACTCAAAAAAAAACTTAGAGTTTTTCTTCTACAAACCCTAGACAAGGAAGAACAAATTTTCTCTCTTTATTTGTGGTGTGAAACTCGAAAATTGCCAATGCAATTTCCCTTGGAATAACTCTCCTTTTATAGGAGAGTAAATCCTTGGCCTCCAAGTTTTAATTAATTAAATAAATAATTAATTAAACAAAATAAAAAGATATTTTCCTTAATGATTAATTGTGACATGTATTGACCAATAGGAAATCAAATAACAAGTCATCCAACCAATCATATAACAAGAATATCTTTTATTTTCCATATCACAAAAAATAATTCTTATGATAATAAAAAAGGGTGAGGCGCCATTTCTCTAGGGTTTCCAAGCCCACATAAAATGTCTTTTATGTGTATTATATTATTTAGCTCAACTAAACAATATACATGCATATCAATTAATTAGCCGACCAATTAATTATTTCGAGGCCCAAATATCAAGATTATTTGTCCGAATTACGAAGCCACATCGGGGACCATGGACCTATAACCGTAGCTCTAATAATTAATTATTCATCGAACGAATAAGCACATTAATTATTAATTCCGGGATTACGCCACCATAAACCCGAAACTGAACTCTACCGATTATAGATGTATACTTATACTCAACCCATCGAGTGAATAAGTGTCCATCGATATAATCACTACATACGGATTAACCCTCCATAGACCGTCCATTACGAGTAGGAAGTCTCCGTGAACCGGACTCGAATATCTTATCCTTATTTACCATTAACCCCCGATGATCAATTAGTACACATATCCGACTAGTAGCTAATTAGTCAAATGTGAACTCGGCCGATCGATCACTTTCTTAAGGCTAACAAATAAGGGGCTCGTCTCTCTACTTCCCGCAGGAAGGAATGGATTCCATGTCCGTGAAGATCGAACTACTCACTCATCCGGAGATAGTGCCAATGAGAAGTGGCTTGGAACACATATTTAAGTGAACCGTAACTAACACATCAAACACTACCCCGGGACAAGCAGTACCCTGTGATCACCTCAGGATTAAGGTTGATCCATATATGATCATCTAATGATTTAATAAGATTCCTCGATTACGGAATTATATCGAGAAATTCAGATTAAATCGGTCCAGCCCTATATGAATGCCATCATATATAAATGCCCCACGTAGGTACCCTCTACCGACAGTCCGGATAAGACTGTCACACCCTAAGGTGTTGTGGGCGCATTATTGGTATTTTAATCAAGAGACCCTAAACTCTGATTAAGTTCACCACGGACTAACAATTTAAGTATATCACCACTAACTCAATCCTCTCGTGCATTCCATACACTGAGTTAAGTGGTTACATACTGATATACTTAGGGTTTGCAGTAGTGTATATTATATAAGCACAAAGCAAATAAGAAGCATAATAAAATCTGTCATTTATTAATTAAAACAATTACAAAAATTGTCTTTCGGGCACTACACCTAACAATAGAAACAATTATCTACTCTAGAAATCCACTACTCTTCCCACTATCAGAGGACAGCATCTTGATGGACATTTGTTGGGTACAAAACCCTGTCCTCCTCAGTTCACCGCAAACTCTCTCATTGAATCCTCACTTAACTCTGCCTATGAAGATTGGATGGAAACATATCAGTTACTCATGAGTTGGTTAATGGCTTTATTGACATAGCATAATCTGGTCGAAGTCATTGGATGTACCACAACACATGAAGTGTGGAACACTATTAAGTCCTTTTCAACAATAGATCAAAAGCCCAGATGCTAGAAAATAAAGGGGCTTTGAGAAGAATAGACAAAGGAACCAAGTTTACGGTCGATTATTGGCCATAATAAAGTCTTATTATGATGGATTAACTGCAACATGATACCCCATTTCAAATACGGATCTGATTTTGGCATATCAAGAAGGTTTTGGGAAAGACTATGAGTCGGTTATTGTAATTATAACTTCTAGAATTGGCTCATTCACCTGGCAATAAGCACAATCTCAATTGGTGACACATGAATGTCTATTGGCTTGTTTTAATCCTATGACCACTTTGGACATACCATCTCCATCAGCTTATTTGGCAGCTCAGAAGTCTGGACCTCCAAAATCCAACCTTAGATCAGGGGGGGACATATCAAGCAGATAAAGTGGATCCAGAAGCTCTGAATGAAGGAATAAGGATGGTAAAATTGGCTTAGACCTATATATCAAGTATATGGCAAGTCAGGACACATAACAGCCAACTGCTATTACAGATATGATTCCTTATACACTGGCCATATCCTCGACATCAATGTTCATTTTTAGAAGCTCTGAAGGAATGAATGGATGTGGTAAAACTGGTCCTAGACCTATATGTCAAGTATATGGCAAGTCAGGACACATAACAAGCAACTGCTATTACAGATATGATTCCTTATACACTGGGAGAATCCTCAACATCAATGCTCATTTTCAGAATTCAAACACCAAGCGAAACACTGTTTATGTTGATTCTGTTGATACCCTACTAGATCATAGCCGGTTTGCTGACAATGGTGCCACTAATCACATTGCTTCAAATCTTGGTAGCATGCATTTAAGTTCAAGATAAGATGGTCCTGATTCCTTGATAGTAGGTGATGGTGAGTCTATTCAAATAGCCAATAGTGGTCATTTTGAACTTCATGTTAATTTCAATTCTAAATCTCTGAATAGCATCTTACATGTCCCTGAAATAACCAAGAACCTTTTTAGTGTATCAATATTGACTTTTGATAATCATGTATATCTTGAGCTTCATTCCAATTGTTATTTTGTGATGGGTGTAACTACAAAGAGAATCTTACTGGAAGGAACAATTAAGAATGGCCTACACAAAATGCATCTTCCATCCAAACTGAGGTTTTTTCAATCCAAAGTTCATAGGAATCAGTCTGTCAATCTGCCACACTCAGCTCAACTCTCCAAAGTCCTATCTTGTTCTAGGTCAATTAAGTTAGATACTAAGTCTTCTATTGATGTTAAGACCAGTAGCAACAAAGCCAATATGTGGCATACGAGGCTAGGAAAAACTTATGCAAGGGTTTTGAGTCAAGTCTTAAGAGTCTGTGATGAATCTTTGAATGCTAATGAAAGTTTGGATTTTTGTGAAGCTTGTTGTCTTGGTGAACAACATTCTCTTCATTACCCTAATTCAAGTTCTAAAACTTGTGTTCCCTATTGTTAGAAACATTTTATTATGTTTTGATGATGGCCATACTAGCTGTTATAGCAAGCCTGAAATAAGTTAGAAATCTATGTATAAGTCTTTACTTAGAGTCTGACATGTTGTATAAGTTAAGTCAGACAAGTATTGTACTAGTTGGTAGGATGGCTAAGTAAAACAGAAATCCGGCAAAGTAAAAGCAGCCAAGTACCAGCAGAGAAGCATGAAGACATATGGTCTGACTTATAACCAGGGAAGTCTGTGATGACCTTGGATAAGTCTAAGTTATATTTCAAGTGATGAAATTCATTGGTTAAATATGGTGTACACTGATCTCACCCAAATCAAGGATCAGTGAAGTACAAGGACTCTTGCAAACTCAAAGAAATCAAGAAAGCAATGAACCGGCAAAGTGAATTGTCTGTTGGCTGAGTAAAGACAAAGCAGTGAAGGAAGAACTAAACAGCCAAGTCAGCAGGAACACTCAACCGCTCAAGCAATAGTCAAGTAAAGGGCTGAGTAAGGTATATCATCTATACTTATTCAGAATGTGAGATGCTAAGGAAGATTCAAAGGATCAAGCATTAAATGCACAATCAATCAAGAATCAAATCAAGGACGGATTTTGTGATAAACGTTTGAAAAAAAATCCGGAGTACTGAAATCAAGGAGAATATAATTAAGGGGGAATCAAGAATTAAATCAAATATTATTCCCCACATTAAATAGCCAACAGACGGAAATTCAAATCAAGGATTATCAAGGCTATAAATAGAAGGCATTGACAGACACAAAATAATGATTGCATTACATAAGAACAAGCAGAAACTCTGTCAATTTGAAAAGCCTTCTATCTGAACTTAAAGGACTCATCTAGAGATCAACTCAGCAATCAGAGCTAAAATTCCACATCAATTACTAAGATTGATCAACAGAATCTGTGAATCCAATTCACACCTATCAAGCAACTAAATCATAGTCATCTGAGAAGGAGTTGTGTTTGTGATAACTGCTGAAGGATTTGTTCTCAATGAGCAATGTTGAAGACTGAGTCACTGAAGCTTTTGATGCCAGTGAGTGATAGTCTTATAGATTGTGAAGCTTGTGTAGCCAAGAACAATCTTGCTATTGTATCAGTGAAAACAAAAGTGAATTCCTCCAATCATCACAGGAGAAGAGTGGATTAAAGGATTACACTACCCTGAACCACTTTAAGTCTTTGTGTCAATTTATTTCAACACTTTACCTTACTGCACTTTCTTACTGCATAATTCATATTGTGTGTGTGCATATCCTACTTTGAAATAGCATTAAAATAAGGGACTTATCCGCTGCCTAAAAGTTTTATATTGAGAATTTATTTCGAAACTCTAGTATAGTCATTCACCCCCCCTCCCCTCCCCCCTCTGACTATACTTTTTCCCTTCTCTAGAAACAACAATTGGTATCATAGTAGTGTTCATAGTATCAGAACATGTTCAGATCTAATTTCTGGTATCAAAGAGATCACATATTTTCAAAGTAGTTTTCAAATTTGTGCTTTCTAAATATATCTCTTATTTGTACTTATGGACTCCTCAAATTTCATGTCTAAAGTACCTGTATTTAATGTTAATAATTTTGATGAATATAAAATAAGGATGTGGTCTCATCTTGTAGCAACTCATGAGGAGATGCTGAATGTAATCAATGATGGCCGAATCAAGATCACAACTACGATAGCCACATGAGCAGATCAAGGAAAGAAAATAGACAAACTCAAGAAAGATTGGACCAATGATGACAGAAGAAGAGAAAATCTCGATTTTGTTGCAAAAAACATGATCTTGAAGACTCTGGACAGTAATATATTCATGAGGATCAAGACTGCAAAACAACGAAAGAGATGTGGGATAAATTAGCACTGATCAATCAAGGATCAGAAGCAGTCAAGGAAAACAAATTGTCTGTTGCAAAACAGAAATTTGACAACTTCAAAATGAAGATTGGTGAATCCATTGATCAAATGGATAATAGATTTTCAAGCATCATCAGTGAACTGCAACAACTTGGACATATATACCCACATAAGGATGTTTGTCTGAAAATCTTGAGAGGTCTACCTGAAAGATGGAAGATCATGACATTAGTACTCAGATGAACAATAAATCTTGCAAATACTGATACTTTGACTATGATGTCTCAATTAAAGCTCATGAATTTGAGTTAAACGGTGAAGACAATGCACCAGCAGAAGCACACAAGACCAGTGCACTTATTGCACCCCAGCAAAGCAAAATGGCTGATACAAGCAGCACAGAGACATTTTGCTTTGCAAGAAAAAATTTGACGATTGCTTTACTGATTAAACGTTTTGACAGGTTTAGAAAGAAGAAACAATTCAAAGGAAGTTCATCATCAAACAAGAAGTCAGGCTCAAGCAAAGACATAAATTAAAAGGATGATGAATACAGATGTTTCAATTGCAAGAAAAAAAAGGTCACTTCAAGGAAGATTGCCCTGAAGAAAAAGACAAAGATGAGGAAAAGAAGAAGTACAAAACAACTGAAAAGAGAAAGAGCAAGAAGGCACGTAAAGCTGAAACCAGTAGTGAAAAGAGTGAAGAATAATCTGATAATGATTCAGATGATGATGAATCTAACAGCCCAGACAATGAAAAGGCATATCTATGTCTTATGGCTAAGGAAGCTGATGAAACAGAGGTAATATCTAGTTCATACTCATCATCAAATGCATCCACATCTGACGCTGTACAATCTTCTACTCTCCCTTTAGATTCTGCAAATCTAATTCAAAATCTCATGAGTAAATTTGAAGAAATTCATTGAATCATGAAATTATGGAACAAGAATGTGAGAATCTGAGAAAGGAAAATAAATGATTAAAGAGATGAAATGAAAGTTGAATCAACTAGTAAGGAAGTACACTCAACTGATCAACAAGCAGCAGATGATCACTCATCTGATGTTGATAGACTAGCTGAGAAAATTTCCCTACCAGTTAAGAGCACTACTACACCACTCAATGCACCAGCTTACAAACCCCCAAAAAGGTTTGGATCCAGATTTGGTCTTGGCTACAACAGTCAGGATGAGAAAAGAAACAAAGGACAACACAATTCTGAATCAAGGACCAAAACTGGACCTAAATTCAGAAAAAGGACAGACCATAGTTTCAACTACTCACCCTGCATCGGTGAAGTCAAAACCCAGTGTAGTGAAACGGTATAGTAAATCATCAAACCAGCCATGTAAAGGCAAAAGCTTGCGGAAAGGTAAGGGAAGACTTTACCCCTCAGAGGATGATTGAAATATTACACCCCCAAAATACAAGAAGAAACCATTTCATTTTATGCAATGTATGTTTAAGAAAAGCCAACCAAGGCATGTTCCTGGACACAAGAAGCAATATGAAAATAAGTTTCTTCCTGCATATTGGAGAGTGAAAAAGGATGCAAATGCACCAATAAATAGAGAAAAGTATCAGAATAACTTTAGTAGAAATATTAGAAGTTATTCTGCCATGCCTTATATATATAAAGTTGATGACTTCAATTATCCAAGAAGAAAATCCTTTGGATATACACATGGAGTAGGAGGCATGACTGCTAACAGGTATGGACCCAAACAGTGTTGGGTACCTAGACATACTTAATTTGTTTTGTAGGATGTCTGGTACATAGACAGTGGATGTTCCAGACATATGAAAGGGAACAAAGGATGACTGACTGACTTTAAAGCTTTTGATGGACCCAAAGTTACATTTGGAGGCAAAGAAAACCCGGTAAAATTAAGCGGGAAGGCATAATGTTCAAGAACAATTTGAAGATTCAGAATGTAGCTTATGTCAAAGGACTGAATTTCAATCTTCTAAACATCAGTCAATTCTGTGACAAAGGCTACAATGTGCACTTCAGCAAAGAAGGATGCAAAGTGATTCACAGTCAAACTAGCATAGTTGTACTTGTAGAAAAAAGAGAAGACAACATGTATGTGGTGGACTGGAAAATAGCAAAAGTAGAAACATGTCTGCTTGTCAAAAATAAGCAATCAACCAGCTGGATT
Organism: Gentiana straminea; assembly: GCA_036785695.1. NCBI lineage: Eukaryota > Viridiplantae > Streptophyta > Magnoliopsida > Gentianales > Gentianaceae > Gentiana > Gentiana straminea. The sequence goes on from JAVUPR010000265.1 coordinate 10,342,604, forward strand.
TGGCATAGAAGACTAAACCATCTCAACTTCAAGACCATCAACAAATTGTCAAAGAACAAGCTAGTTGAAGTCCTTCCAGAGATCACATTCAAAAAAGAAAGTCTTTGTGATGCCTGTCAAAAAGGGAAGCAGATCAAAAGCTCCTTCAAGTCAAATCCTTATCAATCTACAACAAGAATCTTACACCTTTTGCATATGGGTCTTTTTGGACCAGTCACACCAGTAAGTGTAAGTGGAAAAAAGTACACTTAGTGGTGGTGGATGACTTTTCCAAATTCACTTGGACCATATTCATGAGCAAGAAAAAGGAGACACTCAAAAACCTACCAGATTTGTTGAGGAGGATACATAATAAGAAAGAGTTGAAGATCATCAAGATCAGATCAGATAGAGGCACAAAGTTCCTAAATGAAGTAATCAGATCTTACTGTGAAGAGAATGGAGTACTACATCAACTATCAGCAGCAGGCACTCCACATCAAAATGGTGTAGCAGAAAGAAGAAACAGGACACTCAAAGAAGCAGTCAGAACAATGATTGCAGAAGCATGCTTACCAAAGAGATTTTGGGCTGAAGCAGCAAATACAACATGCTATACTCAAAATAGATCAACCATCAACAAACATCATGGAAAAACACCATTTGAAATTTGGAATGGAAGAAAACCTAACATTTCACATTTGCATATGATTGGATCTAAATGTTCGTTTTGAACAGGAATCAGCTGCATACTTTTGATGAAAAAGCTGATGAAGCAAATTTTATGGGATACTTGGACACAAGCAAAGCCTTCAGAGTACTCAACAAAAGAACCTTGGTGATTGAAGAGTCAATTCATGTAGTTTTTTATGAACCAAACACAAGTGGTGAGAGTCTACAAGATCTTGAAGAAAAAGCTGTACAAGGACAAATCTATATGAATACAACAGTCCCAGCTACAATCTTGGATCACACCTTTGGCAATCAAGATGATGCACCAGTCAATACAACACAAGATCATGAAGTTGATGCACAAGATGAAGCTATGAAAGAACCAAATCAAGAGCAACTTCAACCTGACTTGAACTGGCTGAGAGATCACCCTGAAGAACAAGTCATTGAAGATATTCATACAGGAGTTAGAACCAGAAGGCAACTGGAGAATATGCTAACTTGTTTTCTATCACAGGTGGAACCCAAAACTATAGATGATGCAATTCAAGATGCTGATTGGATTACAGCCATGCAAGAAGAACTCAATAAATTTGAGAGAAATGAAGTCTGGTAACTGGTTGACAGACCAGACATGGCCAACATCATTAGAACAAAATGGGTATTCAAAAACAAGATGGATGAACAAGGAATAGTTGTCAGAAACAAAGCAAGGCTAGTTGCAAATGGCTACTCTCAAGCAGAAGGAATAGATTATGATGAAACCTTTGCACCTATAGCAAGATTGGAAGCATTCAGACTCTTTCTAGCTTTTGCAGCACATAAAAACTTCAAATTTTATCAAAAGGATGTCAAGAGTGCATTTATGAATGGACTTTTGGAAGAAAAAGTTAATATGGAACAACCACCTGGATTCCAACTCGAAGGGAAAGAAGATAAAGTATACATGCTCAAAAAGGCACTATATGGACTCAAACAGGCACCCAGAGCTGGTATGAGACACTGTCTCAATTTTTAATCAATAATGGATTCAACAAAGGAACCATTGACAAGACTCTCTTCAAGCTAGAAGAAGGTACAAGCACATTGTTAGTTCAGATTTATGTTGATGACATCATCTTTGGATCAGAAAATGAGAAGCTGTGTGAGAAATTTACAAATATGATGAAGAGCAAATTTCAAATGAGCATGATGGGAGAACTCAATTACTTTCTTGGTTTACAAGTGAAGCAAATGAAGGATGGCATCTTTATCAATCAAGCGAAGTATACAAAAGACTTGATACACAAATATGGTATGGATAGAAGTGACACAGCCGATACACCAATGTGTGCAAGAGTCATTCTTGGGAAAGATGAAAGTAGAAAAAATGTTGATCAAAAGTTGTATAGAGGGATCATTGGATTACTACTCTATCTAACTGCAATCATACCTGATATAGCATTTGCAGTTGGAGTATGTGCAAGATTCCAAGCTCAACCTAAGGAATCTCACATACTAGCAGCTAAAAGGATCATCAAATATTTGAAGCAGACAATTAATGTAGGAATTTGGTATCCAAAAGATGGAGGATTCAAACTAATATCATATTCAGACTCAGACTATGCTAGATGCTAAATTGATAGAAAAAGCACATCTGCAACTTGTCAAATCCTAGGCAGCAGACTAGTATCATGGTTTAAAAAAACAAAACTCTATATCCACATCAAGCAGCTGAAGCAGAATATATAGCAGCAGGTAGCTGCTGTGCACAAGTATTATGGATCAGACAACAACTAAAGGACTATGGAAACAATTCCAATTATGTGTGATTACACAAGTGCAATATCTATTACTGAAAATCCAGTATTACATTCAAGAACAAAGCATATTAATGTGAGACTCCACTTTATCAGAGATCATGTGGAAAAATGAGATGTTATTCTAAGATACATACCAAATGAAGATCAATTGGCTGACATTTTCCCAAAACCACTTAGTCATGAAAAATTCTGCAAGTTGAGAACAAAGTTGGGAATGATTGAAATTGATTAAGTTATAAGGAGCAGCTAACTGGAATAATCAGCTAAGTAACTTCACCAGCTGACTGAACCTTTGTCATTTCGGGTGCGCTCACTTGGCAGGTAAGGCACTGGTACCCGGTTAACTTCACTGATTGTTAGGAACAACTTTATACAACAGCTCAGTAAAGAAGGCACTGCACCGGCCCAGTGACCAGCCAAGTAACTCCACCGATACATATCTTGGAGAATACAACAAAGTGAAGTGTGAACAAAATCAACTTATTACATGTGGAAAATCAGTTGATTTATGGAGAATAATCATATGGAAGAGTGTAATCGTGGAAGTTATTTTTACATCAAGGTATGACGGCAATGCCTCGATTCACGGGATCTATCATTACATACCTCAATACACTCCCCCACTACACTCAAATACCGTGATTTATATACACAAAATCACGCCATTACTCCACCAAATCCTTCCATATTCAACCGCATTCACACCACCCGAACTTCTCCTATATAAACAATACTTAGAGGTTTTCCAGATTTCTTTATGCTCTCTTGCAATTCATAAACCCTATATCTCTGAAAGTCGAAGCTTTTTTCTTGAACACTTCTAAACAATGGATTCATCCTCTTCAACCACTGATGAAACGAGGGGCATTAAAATATACCTATTTATGTCATCAATTCTAACCTTAAATCGGAGTTAATTATATATTTCATATTTAATCACGTGTTTATATTTATTATTTAATGATAAGTGATTATTAATATGATAATTGGTATTTAGCTGTTTTTATTATAAAAGAGCAATTAAATTGTGTGATAAATGCTGATTTTGCAGATCATGATAAATCGGGAAGATAATTATCATGCAATCGAGAAGTCTCAAGATAAAAGAGAAGAAAATCGGAGCATTGAAGAAAAGATAAATCAGATCAATTCAAAAGCATGGAGTGGGGAACAAGTCAGACGAACCAAAGTGAAAACGCGTGAAGAAGGAGGCTCGGTCGACCGAGCCATGCCATTCGGTCGACCGAGCGTGTAGGTTCGGTCACCCGAGCCTAATGTGATAAATGCATGTCAATCTTCTGGATTCTCCCTATGTCGGCTACAACTCCTATATAAACAAAGCAGCCCACGATGCCGAGAACACACACCACTACAACACAAAAACAATTCATACAATTTTAGCTTTTAAGTTTTAGTTTTATTTTCTTTATGTTCGTACATTGTGGATTCGTCGGATTCTCCGATTAGGGAGCGCATTAAAGAGTGGGAGTCACTCTCGTCTTCGAGGGTATGACTATTCAATTATGCAATCTTTATTCGTAGATCTGTTATATTTTATTATGGAGTAATTTTATCTGTATTGATTGCGTGATGTAGATTTATTTACGAACCCATGTGTTTAGGTAGAAACGTTAAGAAGTAATCATGATTTGTTCCGGCACAGAACTGTGTTCGGTCGACCTAGACGTGTCACTCGGTCGCCCGAGTGCTGTCGTTCGGTCGACCGAGCCTGGCAATGTGTAGGGCAATATTATGATCGGCTTCGACTACGTCAGATTCTCTGATTTGGAATTAAAACGAGTAATTAAACCTGATCAACTTAATTATTCGTCATCATAATTTAACATGAAACCCAAAAAGTGATTGTTACTTAGGATATAGATTGAATCGGCATCTAAGAAGTACGCCTTACCCTAGGAATGTTGCTTAGATGAGGTTACGGTTTATACCGGCATCCCTAGTCTCGTAATGGTGTCAGAAGTTATATGAGATGGAGGCATTAAAAAGCGAAGTCACGTAATGGAGGCACGATGATTTAGATGACCTAATTGGAGCTAAATCTACCTTGGGGATGACTCCCGTAGTCATAATAATTAATCTTTAACGTTTGTTTTGTCTCGTTATCATCCTAATTCACATGGGGGAGTTATAATCTACTAGCGTAATCAATACTATTTGTTTAGATAATATCAACCGTATTATCCGTGTTTTAGTAGTCTTTAGTTTGTCTTTGTGGTCTTTTGTGTCTTGTGGTTGTCACTATTTTATTTTCTGCATTTAGTTGGTCGTAGACCGCCCTTTCAATTTAGTTCTAATAGGATAAAGTTGTGTTTTATTTGTGCCGAGTCTCTCGTGGGATCGACCTCGACTCTATCCGTCGTACTACAATTGAACCTAGTTCTCTTGCTAGTGAGTTAGTAGGCATCGAGTTAATAATTTAACTTGACCTCCATCAAGTTTTTGGCGCCGTTGCCGGGGACTCGAGTCATTAGATTAAGATATAGCTTATTTTGTTAGAACCGGATTCGTGAATATTCTCGTGAATAAGAGTCCGTATATTAAACAAAGTTGTCATAAATAAAATAAAAAAAAAAAAAAAAAAAAAAAAAAAGCGTTCGGTCGACCGAACCACAACTCTCGGTCGACCGAGAATTTATTTTCTTTTCTCGTTTCGATTTCGTCTTAGTTTTAAAACATTCTCGCTTCGTTTTATTTACGTTTTCTTTTCTCAAACTTATTTCGAGTCTCGTTTTATTTAGTTAGTTAAAGGCCTAGCCTTTACTAGTGATTAATTGTTTTATTGTTGTTTATTATTTTATAGTACGCTACTCGGAAATCGAAGGAACCGCTTGAACCATATAATCCTGAGATAGAAAAATTTGCGAGAAGGAATAGGAAGTTAGCTAGGGAACTGGCTAAGCAAGGAGAAGAGGATCCAAATCTTGAGGAAAGCGAGCAAGGAGTGGAAGAAGGACATACAACCGACCATTCTGAGCATTCTGAATCTGAAACAGAAATGGAAGGCAATCCGGTCAATCCAAACCAGGTACCTAATCCTGTTATTAATCCTGTTATCAATAATGCCAATAATGTGAATGCAAATGCTAATAATGAGAACCAAGCCCTAGTTCAAGGAGCGAGGCGCACTTTGCAAAGTTATGCAACGCCCACTATTGAACAATTCATTCCCGCTATCGTAGCACCGCAAGATGCTGCGGAAGTCTATCACCCTAGGCCTAATGTAATTCAAATGGTGACCAATTATTCTACTTTTCATGGAGTCCAAAACGAGGATCCCGGTGTTCACGTGACGAATTTCTTGGAAATCGTTAGCACCGTGAAACCGTAATTAATCCCGGAGGGTAACATTCGTCTTAAGCTTTTCCCTTTCACTTTGAAAGATAAAGCTAAGCAATGGCTTCTCTCTTTAGAGGCCGGATCTATCACAACTTGGGAACAATTGTTGCAAAAATTCATGAATAAGTATTTTCCCTTAGGAAAAACTTTTAAGTTACGCCAAGATATCCTAGGATTTAAGCAACAACCGGGGAGAGTTTTGATCAAGCTTGGGAGCGTTTCAAGGAAGCTATGAGGAAGTGTCCTCATCATGACATCTCTCTTTGGCTTTTAATGCAAACTTTTTACCATGGGTTGAGAGAGACCGAGAAAATTAGAGTAGACGCCTCCAAAGAATGGAGCGTTTGTTCTTTTATCTCCCGAGGAGGCACAAGGGAAGATGGAGCAAATAGCGATGAATAGCCAATGGGGAGGCAATGACATAGCTACGTGAAGATGGCCGCTGACATATTTGATGATAGTGCATCTACCAAAATCTTAGAACAACTTTCCGTTATCAATGATAAGGTAGATGGGATGCAAGAGAGGATGACAAGAGTAGAGAAAGGGGCTGGAATCGAGGTAGCACCTCAAGGTGAGAATGCTGGTACTGAAGAAGCCAATTATGTCGGGGGAGGGTACAGACCTAATCATAACCATCCTGGATTCCGATATAGTGACATTAACGCAGGAGAAAGGCCTAAACCGCCTACCACTTATGTACCACAGCAGACTAAAACTTTTGGTTGGGAAGTCGCGATAGAAAAACCGAGTAATGTCGTCACCGACAATACGGGTCAACTTTCAAAATCTATGGCCGAGTTAGCCACTAACTTTAGCCAATATTGTCGAAGACAGATGCCAAAGTAACCAATCAGAAGCTTTAGTTCAAAATCTCACGCACCATGTAGGACAACTAGCTGAGCAAGTCTCAACTAGACCTCCTGGAGGGTTGCCAAGCAACACAGAGAAGAACCCTAAGGACTTGAATGCGATCATGACAAGGAGTGGAAAAGAAGTAACTCCACCATCCCTGCAAGAGAGAGTCACAAAGAATAAGGATGGTGAGCCAAGCAATGAGACTAATACCTCCGAGACTTTGCCTGAGCAAAGAACGTATAAAGAACCTGCTGGCCCTAGAGTTGAACTTTACAACAACAAGTATCCAATTTTCACTGATGTCGATCCTTCAACTCTACCTTATCCTCCACCAAAGCCGAAGCCTAAGTTTGATAATAAGAGGTATAAGAAGTTCGTGGATATGTTTAGTAAGTTACAAATCAATATACCCCTAGTTGAAGCACTAGCTGAAATGCCTGAGTACACCAAGTTTTTAAAAGACGCCGTCTCAACTAAAAGGAAACTTCTAGATTTAGAGACCATATGCCTTAATGAGGAGTGCTCAGCCATTCTTCAACATAAGTTACCCCCAAAATGCAAAGATCCGGGAAGTTTTCTCATTCCCTGCACCATAGGTAACGTATGTCTGAACAAAGCTTTGTGTGATCTAGGAGCTAGCGTGAACCTGATGCCACTATCTATTTTTCGGAAGCTAGGCATGAAAGATCTTAAGAAGACCTCAATCACATTGCAATTAGCCGACCGTTCGTCAAGGAACCGTGTGGAGTGGTTGAGGATGTGCTAGTAAGAGTTGAAAAGTTTGTATTCCCCGTCGACTTTGTAGTATTAGATATGGAAGCTAACTACGAGGTACCATTGATATTAGGGAGACCTTTCATGGCTACTAGTAGAACGCTAATTGATGTTTACAAAGGCGAGTTGGTGTTAAGAGTGAACGAAGAGAGAGTTGCATTCAATGTCTTCGACACTATGAAGCAACCTGATGATGGAGAGGATGCATGTTTCATGTTGGATTCCATTGATAGGATCGTTCAAGAATTTCAACAACATGAAAGTATCAAGGATTTCTTGGATACCGTCTTAGAGAAGAAGAAGATGAAGTCAAGTACGTGAGTAGTGAGGAGGAGAAGATGATATGGCCAGGATGTAGTAGAGGGACCCCAAGACCTGTAGAGGAAGTAAGTGCTGCAGAGATTGAAAGATTCTATCATAGACCAACGTGGCATAAGTACTTCGAACTCAAACTCACAGGTCAGAAGTTGAAGACCTCTTTGGAAGAACCTCCCACAAATTTGACTTTAAAACCTCTTCCTGCGAATTTGAAGTATGTGTTTCTTCAAGATGAGACTTTGCCGCTAATCATATCTTCTTCCTTGACGGACTTGCAAGAGGAGAAACTAATGAGAGTTCTGAGAGAGTACCGCGGAGCATTTGGATGGACCATAGCTGACGTTAAGGGCATTAGTCCTAGCGTATGTATGCACAAGATCTCCGTGGACCCTGAAAAGAAAGCGGTTGCACAACCTCAGAGGCGTTTAACCCCACAATTAAAGGACGTGGTTAGGGATGAGGTTATAAAAATGCTAGAAATGGGAATTATATTTCCAATTGCTGATAGCGAATGGGTAAGCCCTATCCACGTAGTTCCCAAAAAGGGAGGATTAACGGTGCAAGCCAATGAGTTGAATGAGTTAATTCCTGTGAGGCTAATCACCGGTCATCGAGTATGCATAGACTTTAGGAAACTAAATGATGCAACTCGTAAAGACCATTTTCCTCTTCCCTTCATCGATCAAATGCTCGAGAGACTGAGCGGGCATGCTTTCTATTGTTTTCTTGACGGGTATTCGGGATATTATCAAATCCACATCTCGCCCGAAGATCGTGAGAAAACAACATTTACATGCCCATATGGGACATTTGCATACAATAGAATGCCATTTGGATTGTGCAACGCCCCCGCAACATTTCAACGGTGTATGATGTCATTATTTGCGGATATGGTGGAAGACTTCTTGGAAATATTTATGGATGATTTCTCCGTGTTTGGGGACGATTTCGATTCATGTCTCGCACATCTAGCACGAGTGTTGAAGAGATGCGAAGAGACTAATCTTGTGCTTAACTGGGAGAAGTGTCATTTGATGGTTACGGAAGGTATAGTACTGGGCCACCGCATATCAAAGAACGGTATGAGGTGGATAGAGCCAAAGTTGAGGTGATCGAGAAATTACCTCCACCTACTAATCTTAAAACTTTGCGAGGTTTTTTAGGCCACGCCGGATTTTATCGTAGGTTTATCAAGGACTTTTCCTTGGTCTCTAGACCTCTTACCGAATTATTGGCCAAGGACGTACCATTCGTGTTTTCTAATGAGTGCATAAAAGCTTTCAACGAAATAAAAAGTAGACTGATTACTGCACCCGTTCTGGTCGCACCGGATTGGGATCTTCCATTCGAACTGATGTGTGATGCAAGTGACACTGCTGTTGGCGCCGCTTTGGGTCAGAGAAAGGATAAGAGTTTTAGGCCCATTTATTATGCAAGTCGGACTTTGAATGCTGCCCAAAGAAATTACGCCACAACGGAGAAGGAACTTTTGGCCGTTATCTTTGCTTTTGACAAATTTAGATCTTACTTAGTGGGATCTAAAGTCACTGTATGGACTGACCATGCGGCTCTTAAGTATCTCCTAGCAAAGCAAGATTCAAAGCCGAGATTGTTGAGATGGATTCTACTGCTGCAAGAATTTGACGTAGAAATCCGAGATAAGAAAGGAAGTGAGAACGTGGTGGCCGATCATCTATCGCGCTTACAATTAGAGGATGGTGAGGAATTACCTGAGATAGGAGAATCTTTTCCTGATGAACAACTTTTCTCCATCACCACCATCGGGGGACATGATGATTTGTGCCGCAGCTTTTCTTCGCGAATAGAGGTTGTGAAGGAGAAGAAGCAACCATGGTTTAGTTTGTTTGTCAATTATCTATCCGCAAAGTACCCGCCACCGAATCTCACTGTCCCAGAAAGAAAAAAATTCTTTAAAGATCTTAGACATTATTATTGGGATGAACCGTACTTGTTTAAGCTAGGATCTGATAATGTTTTTCGAAGATGTGTGCCAAAGGAAGAGTATAATGATATCCTGAAGCATTGTCATTCTTATGAAGCTGGAGGACACTGCGGGGGAGATAAAACGCGGCCAAAGTCCTCCAATGCGGTTTTTATTGGCCGACATTGTTTAAGGATGCACACCAATATGCAAAGGCATGTCATGCTTGTCAAATGACGGGTAATATTTCAAGGAGGAATGAGATGCCACTCAAGAGCATCTTAGAAGTGGAGCTTTTTGACGTTTGGGGAATAGATTTTGTTGGACCCTTCACTTCATCATTATCTAACCGATATATCTTAGTTGCCGTAGATTATGTATCCAAATGGGTTGAGGCCATTGCTTCCCCTACTAACGATGCTGTGGTTGTGGTTAGATTCTTGAAGAAGAATATTTTTACAAGGTTTGGGACGCCTAGTGGCGATTATAAGCGACAATGGTAGTCATTTTTGTAATAAACCTTTTGAACGGCCGATGATTAAGTATGGGGTTCGACATAAACTAGCATCGCATATCACCCCCGTACTAGTGGCTGTGTAGAAGTCACCAATCGAGAGATAAAGCGTATCCCGGAAAAACCGTTAATACGACTAGGAAGGATTGGTCGTTACGTTTAGACGACGCTTTATGGGCTTATAGGACCGCATATAAAACCTCGATTGGAATGTCACCATATAGGATTGTTTTCGGAAAGGCATGTCATCTACCCGTAGAACCGGAGCACCGGGCCATGTGGGCAACAAGGATGCTAAATTTGACGAGACGTTGGCCGGTGAGAAAAGGATGTTAGAATTAACTCGCCCGGAGGAGTTTCGTTTAGAGGCATACGAGAATGCCAAGATCTTCAAGGAGCGCACGAAGAAGTTTCATGACAAAAAGATTCGGAGAGGACCTTTCAAGAGGGTGATCCGGTTCTCTTGTACAATTCGCGCTTAAGACTCTTCCCGGGTAAGTTGAAATCAAGATGGTATGGCCCATTTCAAGTACAACGAGTCTTTCCTTCTGGAGCGGTGGAGCTATTGAATTTTAGAGACGAGTCCAGATTTGTGGTCAATGGACATCGTCTTAAGCATTATCACGGGCTTCCGCCCGCTGCTGAGGAGGAGGTTTTGTACCTCGATGACCCTGTCTATGAATAAACCATCTTGAGCTGAGTCGAGCTAGCGACTATAAACTTAGAACTACTACCTATACCTATTTTTTTTCGTTTTTCTTTTTAATAAAGTAGCATGCGCCTATCACGGTTTTTTTCATCTCGCCATGTTCCGAGTCTAAGTTCGGAATAAACGAGGTTTTTTCCTTGATAGCCGTCATGTGAGTTTTTATTTAGGTTTAAATCCCTTTTGGTCTTGTCCATGGCAGTATAAAATAAAGTGGCTTAAACTGTTTTTAGATATCTATATCTAATTACTGCCACATTATTTTATAACTTCCATAGACATGGTATTTGACGATCTCGTGGAGCTTGTTTGTTTATACAGGATGTGTCTGTCTCTCCACGCTGTGCCGATGATTACTCCGATAATGTTCCTTTACTTGGGAGCCGTTTCCAGAGCTAAGTCTTTCATTTTGAACTCTCATTTATTTTTGTCATTGAGGACAATGCCATGTTTAAGTGGGGGGCAGGGGACTTAGCTATATATTGTGCTATATGTTGAAAAAGTCAAGGGGAACGGAATACTGAGACAATATTGAGCCAAACTTAAAATTTTTATGGATAAATGCCAAGTTGTTTAACTCGTACCCTTAAACTTGTGAAGTTCTTATACTTAGAATTAATAGGAAATGAACCAAGTTGCGTGAGTATGTGGTCATATTATACTTTTGCGATAAATTGTTAGTAAACTTAAGGATATTCATGCCAACAATTGCAAGTAGTTAGGTATTGTTCAATTACTCAACATGTGAATCGCTTAGTACCGCATGAGTTATAATAATTGAAAGAAGTATGTGTACATTGCGTAGATAATTGGTTATGAGGACCTATGTCGACATTTGTCGACCGATGTATTCGATCTTCTAGCCAACAAAAGCGGAATAATAAGCTTGGGACGTACCGTGTTTTGACAATGTATTAAAACACTCGGGCTTGTAGTAACATTACCAAAGTAGCCCCGCGCTTGTGGTAATATTCGATGCTACGCTTAATCTAAGATAGGGGGTACTCTATGAAAAGTTTTCTTCCTTGAGATTAGTAGTATTCGAAAAATATGCAAACAAATTGAAAAAAATTTCGAATTTTTAGAGGCTTCGAGTAGTACTCGGTCTCCAAGTCCAAAAACCCTATAGATACGCTCTTGCTTATTGTTCTAGTGCTTTAACCATTGCGAGGCATAAGAAGTATGAATGCTGAAGTTGGTGAATTTAGATATGAAGTCTGCATAAACTCTAATCTTGCTACATTTATATAAAACCAATGCACATGCACACAATCACTTCGATTCATAGCGAGTAGTGAATAATGCTTATCTTGTGAGCATGACGGTATGAGTTGACTCGGGTTTCTTGTGTAAGTATGAGTTGACCACGTAAAATGTTGTCTTGGGGAATAACTTGTTGATGCTTTGTTCGGGACGAAGCAAAGTTTAAGTGGGGGCATTTTGATGACAAGCTTAAAATATACCTATTTATGTCATCAATTCTAACCTTAAATCGGAGTTAATTATATATATTTCATATTTAATCACGTGTTTATATTTATTATTTAATGATAAGTGATTATTAATATGATAATTGGTATTTAGTGTTTTTATTATAAAAGAGCAATTAAATTGTGTGATAAATGCGATTTTGCGATCATGATAAATCGGGAAGATAATTATCATGCAATCGAGAAGTCTCAAGATAAAAGAGAAGAAAATCGGAGCATTGAAGAAAAGATAAATCAGATCAATTCAAAAGCATGGAGTGGGGAACAAGTCAGACGAACCAAAGTGAAAACGCGTGAAGAAGGAGGCTCGGTCGACCGAGCCATGCCATTCGGTCGACCGAGCGTGTAGGTTCGGTCACCCGAGCCTAATGTGATAAATGCATGTCAATCTTCTGGATTCTCCCTATGTCGGCTACAACTCCTATATAAACAGCAGCCACGATGCTGAGAACACACACCACTACAACACAAAAACAATTCATACAATTTTAGCTTTTAAATTTTAGTTTTATTTTCTTTATGTTCGTACATTGTGGATTCGTCGGATTCTCCGATTAGGGAGCGCATTAAAGAGTGGGAGTCACTCTCGTCTTCGAGGGTATGACTATTCAATTATGCAATCTTTATTCGTAGATCTGTTATATTTTATTATGGAGTAATTTTATCTGTATTGATTGCGTGATGTAGATTTATTTACGAACCCATGTGTTTAGGTAGAAACGTTAAGAAGTAATCATGATTTGTTCCGGCACGAACCGTGTTCGGTCGACCTAGACGTGTCACTCGGTCGCCCGAGTGCCGTCGTTCGGTCGACCGAGCCCGGCAATGTGTAGGGCAATATTATGATCGGCTTCGACTACGTCGATTCTCGATTTGGAATTAAAACGAGTAATTAAACCCGATCAACTTAATTATTCGTCATCATAATTTAACATGAAACCAAAAAGTGATTGTTACTTAGGATATAGATTGAATCGGCATCTAAGAAGTACGCCTTACCCTAGGAATGTTGCTTAGATGAGGTTACGGTTTATACCGGCATCCCTAGTCTCGTAATTGTGTCAGAAGTTATATGAGATGGAGGCATTAAAAAGCGAAGTCACGTAATGGAGGCACGATGATTTAGATGACCTAATTGGAGCTAAATCTACCTTAGGGGATGACTCCCGTAGTCATAATAATTAATCTTTAACGTTTGTTTTGTCTCGTTATCATCCTAATTCACATGGGGGAGTTATAATCTACTAGCGTAATCAATACTATTTGTTTAGATAATATCAACCGTATTATCCGTGTTTTAGTAGTCTTTAGTTTGTCTTTGTGGTCTTTTGTGTCTTGTGGTTGTCACTATTTTATTTTCTGCATTTAGTTGGTCGTAGACCGCCCTTTCAATTTAGTTCTAATAGGATAAAGTTGTGTTTTATTTGTGCCGAGTCTCTCGTGGGATCGACCTCGACTCTATCCGGTCGTACTACAATTGAACCTAGTTCTCTTGCTAGTGAGTTAGTAGGCATCGAGTTAATAATTTAACTTGACCTCCATCACTGTATGCAAATACCTGCTGTAAAAATCCACAAACTGCATGACTCCAAAGTCATGTTTACCTATGTCAAACAACAAAAGGCAGCAGGAGGTGGAAAGAGAAAGCAAACAAGAACCAGCACCTCTGGCCTAAGAAAGAAATAAAAGGTTCAAAGAAATTTGGACAAAGAAGATTTTGGAAAATTAGTAGATGAAGAAGAGGAAGAGGAAATTGAAGAAGACCCAGAACAACAAGAGAAAGAAGGTAGTGGTGATGATGACCAACTTGAAAATAAAGAAGTTGAAGAAGACAATGGAGATGATGATGAGACTCTTGAAGAACTAGCAAATATATTTGCAAGAGATATTGATGAGAGAATTGCTACTTACCTCGAATGGAAGAAGGGAAATTCCAGACTTCAACTTCACAATTCTGAGCATATGTTTGCAGAAGAAGATTGGTTCTTTAGTTTCCTAGGCATCATGACCCTAGTAGGTGTACTTGACGAATCACCACTTTAGGACATGATAGATGCAGCAAAGGCAAAAATGCATCAAACTTCTGATGAAGAAAGTGGAAAATATGATGAAAATGATGATGGTGATGACACGGATGATGATGATGATGGTCAAGATAGTGCTAATGACCAGCCAGCAGATGCAATTGATGATGATATCCCTCTTAGTGCATTTTTGCAAACAAACGTAGCAGGACAACAAACATCTACCGTACAACACCCACCCTCAACTGATGTTCAAAAACAGCAAACTACACTAGTTGAGTGCAATCCTAAGACAACCAGTAATAGAGAACAACAATCTGCTGATGTCTCAGCGTATCCCACACAAGTTTTAGACACTGGATTGGCTGCTACTACTTCAGATAACTCTGTCCACAGCAAAGAGCAAGGAAGCAAAGAGCAAGGAGGAACAGGAGACGATGTTGAACCTGAAATCTCCACAACTCAAGTACTTGAAGAAGTAGAAACAGGTGTAGATGTTACTCAACCAGCAGTACATCCTCATGAACCAATGTTGGTTCCTCCCACTTTGCCACAACAGGACATCGAACAGCAAAGAGAGCCAGAGTTCACTGATATTAGGCAAAAATTTGCTCAACACCCTACTGGCATCTCTAATGAATCTATTCAAAAGGATGCCGATCTATTAGTTGAAGAGCTGGAACAACAAGCAATGTATCTCGATCTATGTCTATAGCCTTCAAGGATGAAAGCCACTCAATAGAGAGAAGATTTCAGGCTATTACTGAGTACATTGATGCACAAAGCATTGTTGTGCAAAGGCAGGGTGACTTGATGCGCCAGATGAACATAAATTTCACCAACAATATTGCAGGCCTTAGACAGCATGTTTCTCAGGAAAATGAGTCAATGGCAATGGCTTTTGGCACAAGAACTAGCAGTGTGACAAGGATATTGTCTGATCATGATAACACATTCACGTCTATTGAATCTAAATTAGACACTCTAATTGGTACAGCTGAGGCTACAAACAGCATCCTATTGCAACAAAGAGATGATGCTGCCGAAAAGGGGGAAAGAGATTATAAGCCTGAAGGATCAACAGTCAGACCCCCAAATTTTACTGAGGAATAACTAAGAGAAAGGGACAGAGAGATAAGAATCCGAAATGAAGCTGAAGAACAACTAAGAAACGCTAGACAGGAGAGGGAATGGGCCACAAAAGAACCATGTATTGGATTCCCTCATTCTATCCAAAAAAGAGATGATGACAGAGATAGATCAGGAAGACCGCAAAGGCCTGGATCTAGTCAACTAAGAGGCTCTTCAAGTCAATACAGATCCAACACAAGCAGGGGCAGCAGTAGTACAAGATATACTGGTGAGAAAAGAACTTTCACCACTCACAGAAACAGATAAGAGTATGATACCGTGATACTGGAATATGTGAGAGAATTTTTTAGAGTCCAAGATACTCTGTACCTAAACAAGCAGCAAGATGAAGCATGGACAGATTAGGTAACCTACTATGATGAAAAAATGAGAGTTGATATGGCCAAAGTTTACAATGATGTCAAAAGAGAGTATGCATCTCTTAAGAAAAATACTAGATCTGGCTCAACCAGCAGACCAAGTCAAGCCATACCCCTTCCTGCAAAAGGACCAGAAGATCTATCCAGTGAACAACATGAAGATTTCAACAACATGGTAAAATTCTTCAGTCCAATGGGGAGAATGGACCGTCAGGAACAATGGGGTATGTTTAAGAGTCTCAAGTTTACTGACTTTTACATTGCTGAAGCTAAGGACAGACTTGAAGAATACTTTGGAGTGCCCAAGGAAAATGAGACTATGCCTGACTTCCATAGACTCATCAACAAGAGAGTATTTTTTAGGATCTCAGAAAACACATCTATAGCATACTGGAAATGGAAGTTCCCAGAAATTGACTGGAAAGACATGGAGGAGATTCAGATTACAAAGTTCAAGAGGTACAAAAAGAACTTAAGGAAAATGTAGATGTAGCATTCTGTTTATGTCTTGGAATTACTTTTCTTATTGCCCATGAATGGATGAATAAATTTTTTGAGTTTTATTCTGTTATTATTATAAAATTTGCATACTTGTGTTCAGGCTTATGAGGGTTTTGGCATCATCAAAAGGGGGGAAATTGTTAGGAACATTTTATTATGTTTTGATGATGGCCATACTAGATGTTATAACAAGCCTGAGATAAGTTAGAAATCTCTGTATAAGTCTTTACTTAGAGTCTGACATGTTGTATAAGTTAAGTCAGACAAGTATTGTACTAGTTGGTAGGATGGCTAAGTAAAACAGAAATCTGGCAGAGTAAAAGAAATCAAGTACCAGCAGAGAAGCATGAAGACATATGGTCTGACTTATAACCAGGAAAGTCTGTGATGACCTTGGATAAGTCTAAGTTATATTTCAAGTGATGAAATTCATTGGTTAAATATGGTGTACACTGATCTCACCCAAATCAAGGATCAATGAAGTACAAGGACTCTTGTAAACTCAAAGAAATCAAGAAATCAGTGAACCGGCAAAGTGAACTGTCTGTCAGCTGAGTAAAGACAAAGCAGTGAAAGAAGAACTAAACAGCCAAGTCAACAGGAACACTCAACCGCTCAAGAAACAGTCAAGTAAAGGAACAGCTGAGTAAGGTATATCATCTATACTTATTCAGAATGTGAGATGGTAAGGAAGATTCAGAGGATCGAGCATTAAATGCACAATCAATCAAGAATCAACCAAGCACGGATTTTGTGATAAACGTTTGAAGAAAAATCCGGAGTACTGAAATGAAGGAGAATATAATTAAGGGGGAATCAAGAATTAAATCAAGGATTATTCCCCACATTAAATAGCCAACGGACGGAAATTCAAATCAAGGATTATCAAGGCTATAATAGAAGGCATTGACAGACAAGAAAAATAACGATTGCATTACATAAGAACAAGCAGAAACTCTGTCAATTTGAAAAAGCCTTCCATCTGAACTTAAAGGACACATCTAGAGATCAACTCAGCAATCAGAGCTAAAATTCCACATCAAGTACTAAGATTGATCAACAGAATCTGTGAATCCAATTCACACCAGTCAAGTAACTGAATCAAGGTCATCTGAGAAAGAGTTGTGTTTATGATAGCTGCTGAAGGATTTGTTCTCAAGGAGCAGTGTTGAAGGCTGAGTCACTAAAGCTTTTGATGCCAGGGAGTGATAGTCTTGTAGATTGTGAAGCTTGTGTAGCCAAGGACAATCTTGCTATTGTATCAGTGAAAACAATAGTGAATTCCTCCAATCATCACAGGAGAAAAGTGGATTAAGGGATTACACAACCCTGAACCACTATAAGTCTTTGTGTCAATTTACTTTCAGCACTTTACTTTACTGCACTTACTTACAGCATAATACATATTTTGTGTGTGCATATCCTACTTTGAAATAGCATTAAAAGAAGGGACTTATCCGCTGCCAAAAGCTTTTATATTGAGAAAAGTTTTGGAAACTCCAGTATAGTCATTCACCTTCAGCCCCCTCCCCCTCCTCTGACTATACGTTTACCCTTCTCTGGGACCAACACCTATGAAATTGTGCATTCTGATTTTTGGTGTCCTTCCCATGCAACTTCAACATATGGTTATACCTAATACAATCATTTTGTGGATGATTTCACCAAATACACTTGGATATTTCTTCTGAAATTGAAATATGATGCCCTCACAGCTTTCACATATTTTATAACACAAGTTGAGAATTAGTTTAACTTAAAAATCAAATGTCTTCAAACAAACTGGGGTGGAGAGCTTTGGTCATTTGAGGGTATCCCAGAGAATTTGAAATTCTCTTCAGACACCCTTGCCCATATGCTCATGCTCAAAATGGCAAGGCAGAAAGGAAACATAGGGCTATTGTAGATATGAGATTAACCATGTTGGCTCAGGCTTCAATGCCTATGAATTTCGGTAGGAAATTTTTTTACATTCTTTGAGATTGATCAATTATCTAGTTCATAAGTCACCATTTGAGTGTTTATTTGGTAAGACTCTTGATTATACAATGCTTAGAGTCTTTGGTTGTGCATGTTATCCTAACTCAAGTCCATTTCAAAATAGGAATTTTCAGTTTCATACGTTCTCAGTTAGACATCAGTCATAGTCACAATGGTTACATATGTTTGAATCCTAGTGGTAGAATGTAAATCTCTAGGCTGTCACTTTTGATGAATGCAGTTTTCCATACTCAGACAAATGCTCAATTGCATATGTTCCACATTCTAGTGTTACACCCAACCTAACTCCTAATCATGTTCTTTCCTTACTTGTTTTTTATCCTACTTCGGATGATTCCAATCCTTCTATTTATCCTCAATCTTCAAAATCATATTTGGACATAAGTCCTCTTGAGAATGATCATCCTCGCTCTCCCATTCTGTCATATTCTTCATTTTTGCCCCCTGGTTCCAATCTCACGCATCTACTATTGTGTCACCTGCCCCATCACATGTCTCTTATGTACATCAGTCTTCTATAGATTCTTGTTATTTTGATGATTCTCTTAGTCCAAGTCTGAATCCCATCATTGCTAATCATCATCCCATGCAGAAGTGAAATGTTAAACCCAAGACTTAATCCTATCTAGACAAATCTTCTTCACAAACTCACTCACTTGAACAACTAAGGTTTCAGAAGATCCCAACCATCCTGACTAGAAGTAGGCTATAGATGAAGAGTACAATTCTCTTATAAGGAATCATACTTGGAAACTGGTTCCTAAATCCCAGACTTACAATTTAGTAGACAACATATGGTTTGTTGAGCTCAAAATCAATCTGGATAGGACTGTAATGAAGCACAAGACTAGTCTGGTTGCAAAAGGTTTCTATCAGACCCAGGTGTGGATTATTCTGAGATATTTAGTCCAATAGTTAGGGAATCCACATTTTGGATCATTCTGGCACTCGATGTGGCATTAGATTGTTCTGAATGGTACCCTATGTCAGCTTATTTTCTAGAAATAGCATGATGGTTTTGTACACAGTAGCAAACATGAGTATGTCTACCATCTGAAAAAGGCCATTTATGGTTTGAAACAGACACCTAGGGCCTGGTTTGATGAGCTAAAGAAATAGTTACTTGCTTGGAATTTCAGATGGTCCAGTAGTTAGGGAATCCACAAATTGGATCATTCTGACACTCGATGTGGGATTAGATTGGCCTATCAAGCAAGTAGATATTAATAATGCTTTTCTGAATGGTACCTTATGTGAGCTCGGCATGATGGTTTTGTAGACAGTAGCAAACATGAGTATGTCTACCATCTGAAAAAGGCCATTTATGATTTGAAACAGACACCTAGGGCCTGGTTTGATGAGCTAAAGAAATAGTTACTTGCTTGGAATTTCACACAGTCTAAACCAGATCCCTCACTCTTTATTTTTCATCATAAAAAAACTCTCTTATATGTACTTGTGTATGTGGATGATATTTTGATTTCTGATAATGACACTAACATGAATCAACAGTTCATTAAGTCTCTTAACTCCAAATTTTCTCTACAAGACTTGAGTGATCTTCATCACTTTATGGGTGTGCAGGCATTCATGGATCAATCTAGTCTATAATTACATCAGCATGTCTATGCTCAGCAGTTATTGACAAAGTTACGGTATCAGAATTTGAAACCTTGCTTCTCACCTATGGTTGTATCATCCAAGACTCTACCTTTCACTAAACTCATGGAAAATCCAACTATGTACAAGAGCACTATAGGGGCATTACAATACCTGAATTTTACCGTGCCACTATAGTATCTAACTTTTACCGTGCCATACTTGGCATTTGCAGTTGATAATGCTGAAATTATCACGGTTGTTTTAGCGGTGGTTTATTGGTGGATATCTGGCTATAAAAAGTATATGAAAGTGGTGGTGCACGGTGGTGCGCGGGAGTAAAGTAGTGGTGCAGTATGAACAGTAGAGAGAGAATGCAATTTGGCAGAGTTTTGCATTATTTTCTATTTATCATGTATATCCATTATGGTTACATAGATCCCCCCTTTTATAGGAAGGAGGAGAAACTAGGGTTTAAGCTAAAGACAAATAAGTATGATGTCCCTGCTATGCGACGCCAAGTATGTATCAAGTCGCCGAAAACATGGTCGTGGGTCTTCTGTCTTGCTCCCGGCTGATCCCTTGCTTCCTCCTACGCTGGATCTTGTGGTCTCTGATGGACGTCGCTTCTTTTAGGTCGCAAACCAGCCCCCTGGCTTTCTAATGACCTTGCAGGATCGAAGGCTCTTGGCGGGGACCTTAGGTTTGCGGTCCCAATTCAAGTGATATCATTGCAGACGCTATGGCCGTAGGCCTTGTTCCCTAGCCTGGTGGCTGGGAAGGTTAAGACCGGGGATCCATAGGTGGCGTTACAACTTAGGCATATCAATGGCCCCTACTCCGTGTCTTAGGCATTTTCATGAAATGTCAAGCATGGAGTAAGCGTGCTCGCGGATTACTGGTGGCTCTATTTGAGCGCTGAGTGTTGTGTTGATATTTAGTGACCTTTTCGTCATCGCGCTAGGAAGTAGACGGCCATGGGTGCCGTGCTATTAAGCGTATGGACTTATTATGCCGTGCTATTAAGTAGACAGACTTTGTTATGCCGTGCTATTAAGCGGACGGACCTATTATGCCGCGCTATTAAGCGCACGGACTTTGTTATGCCGTGCTATTAAGCGGACGGACTTTGTTATGCCGCGCTATTAAGCGGACTGAATTTGTTATGCCGCGATATTAAGCAGACGTATTTACTTTGGGTAGTAATACAATTCGCGGGCGTATCTGAACTGAGCACCTTTGCGGTGACGCATACCCACTGCGAGCTCATTTGGACTGAGCACCTTTGCGGTGACAGTTTTGTTTTAGGCAGAGTGGGCTATCTGTCATGGATAGTGGAGCAGTTAAGGGGTCAGATCGGGGCATGGGATTCAAGATAGCTTCCCCGATAACCACCCACGTAGGTATGTGGGCCTCGATTGCTGTCCAGTAATGATGACGGTTTCCGGATTTTGAAATTTGAAAAGACCGCCTGAATCTGGACCGTTGGATAAATTAAGCTGTAGCCATTGGATCGAAAGACTCCCTATCTATATATAGTCCCTTACCTTATTTTACCAATACTTTTTCCATTTAGAATTCTTGGCCTCTTTCATTTCAAACTCAAGGGAAAGCGCTAGTTAGCATTTGAGGTTTCCGGCAAGTGCTTGGGTTTTCCGACCAAGGTTTGAAGGTTCCAGCTGTGGGTTGAAGGTTCTAGCCACTTAGTTCCAGTTTATGATCTGCTCTTCACCTCCAAGACAGGTAAACCCTTCGGTTTTCGTTATCTTTTCTTTGCTCCCTTCTCATTTTTCATCGTTGTCTTACGTAGATGCTATTTTTCTTCGATGTCATTACATTTGGTTATGTTTCTAGCATCAAAAGTCAGAGTCTTTGGGGTGGTTCTCCTGGGAATTTGGTTTAGTGGCTATTTGATCTTTTTTCCCTTTCAAGGTAGCACTTTGTTTCTTTTTCTGTCGAGAAAATGGAGGGGAAAGGTGTCGAGATGGGTAAGGATGTCTTTTCCGGCTTGTTTTCCCTTATCCCAGGTGATAACGCTCTGTCTTTCCCTCTTGTTTTTCAGGATTTCTGATAGCGAACGCACTGTTGGGGGGGTTCCGATGATGATCAATAGGTGTTCGATTATAATCCCAACGATGGGGGAGATGATGACCCCAGTTCCAGTGAGCCTGCCCGAGATGATCTAACAGACGAGCTGGCTGAGATGGAGGCCACGAGGTGATTAGATGATGACCCTTTTGGTTTAGACAGCGCCATACCTCAGCTAAGGCCAAAGCGAAAAAAGAGTCGCAAACAATCTGATGCGACCGTAAATGAGGATCGGGCAGGCACTCGTAGCGTCGCGGGCGATGAGGGTCCGGATGTTATTGAGGACACATCCTTTATTGATCTTATAGGGGAGAGCGAATAAGACAACATAGCGCTTTCCCGTCACCTTCCATGGGACCTTGCTTTGAAAAATAAGAAAAAGAGAGTCGTTGCCGCTACTGCCGGAGAATCAGTAAAGGGTAAAGCGTTGGAACCCAATAATCCGGAGGCTCAAATGAGTTTGCTCGCTTGGCTGAGTATGAGAAAGGTCTTGAGAAGGAGTGGGTGTGGATTCAAGGCAGCAAAGATCTCGCTAGGACCCTCCAACGCAGATTTAACATAGACCTTGATTTGTATAGGTTTTCCCTCTTTGACTTTGGGAAATAGGAGGATAGGTTTTGTCCGGATGAGCGCGAGGATTGCATTGGCTCTCG
This sequence comes from Gentiana straminea, assembly GCA_036785695.1. Classification (NCBI taxonomy): domain Eukaryota; kingdom Viridiplantae; phylum Streptophyta; class Magnoliopsida; order Gentianales; family Gentianaceae; genus Gentiana; species Gentiana straminea. Next base: position 10,365,393 of record JAVUPR010000265.1, read on the forward strand.
TCGCCCTGGGGATTCTTTGGTTCTGCATTTTGATCATTTTTATGCCGGTTCCGTCCCCTTTTTGATCCTTTTGCGGTAGACATGCTTCGCTATATGAATGCCTTGCCCAGTGATTTTGTTGTGGGGGCAGTCATCCAAATTGTGTCCTTCTTTGTTCTATGTCAGACAATGAAGAAAGAGACCACCATTTCCATCTTCAATCCCGGGGTAGATATCATTGAGGACAAATATTCTGTTGGTCCCTTGGAAAAGGCTTACACAAGTTTAGAGGGGGGGTGAATAAACTTGTCACCAAAAACTAATCCTGAGCAGGAGAAGTCCCAGGAACTGAGTTTCTCTGAAACTCAAACTGATCTTCATTTTGTTCCTGTCCCTTTAACTTGTGCGGAGTTCAGTTAGCTCAAATGAATATAAGTTATTACTGACTTATATTTAGTCTCGTTAACTGGCAGCGGATAAAACTAGCCTTTAGTGTAATAGATGTGTAAATAGAAAACTAGACCTTCTATGTATCAGTTTTGTGCTGTCTCAGTGTCTGATGTTTGCTGAGAGTTAATGCAATAAATAAAACAAACACAGATGCAAAAAGTAAATCAACACATGATTTGTTTATGGAAGTTCCGGGTGGTGTAATCCCGTACGTCTCCCCTTCTCCTATGGCGTAGGAGGTATCACTAGAATAATGAGATAACGTTACAAAATCCTAGTACTATGACAGTCCTTCACGACACCCTAGTTTCACTGTCTACACAAAATGAAGAAAGGTAAGATTGCTCCCTTCACTCTGCACACTGATCCTTTGGAGGTGGAATTGCTCCTTCACCAACTCACCACTAATACCAACACACAGTCCTCAGACTGCACCAACAGCTGTAGCAACACCGTATGAAGAAAGGTAGAATTGCTCTCTTCAAACTATGCACAGCCAACCTTTTTCACAAAGGTTAGGTTTAGAATTAATCAAGGATTAATTCAGTGAGCTGTCTGATTCTTCTGGATCTGACTTTGTAGCTCCAAGATGCCTTATTTCCCCCTTTATGGGTTACTGGATCTTTCTTTGAAGTCTTCAAGGCAAATTCGTTGGCTTCCCTTTTTTCTAGATATATATGATATGATTTTATAGATCTGGATTTGGATCTTTGAATATATGCTTGTAAAGCTTTTTTTTCTGATCCTCCTCTCTGTTTGCTTTAAGTGATTCTCTTGTGTATTTATAGGGGTGATGTAACGGTCACTAGCTCTTGTAGCCGTTACACTTGTCGTTTTGCCAAGGTTCACATGTACGATCTTTTGTCGTATTCTCAGTTTGAATTCAACAAGGCTTTAACTCAGTTTTCTACTCTTCTTCAAAACTGAGTACCTTGTATACTTAATATCTGACTTCAATTGGCTAAGTCAGAGTACACCAATCAGTTTCTTCTTACTTGGTAACTGATAATCTTTGTCCTTAAGATTATTCAGTTATACATGATCTATAACTCAGTTTCAGGTCACCACAGACTTGCCTGAATTCTGATTTATAGTCACGACTTAATCATCTTCTAACTGAGTTTGCCACCTCAGTTCTTCAATCCTCAACAACTGAGTCTGTGTCCCTCAGTTCTTCAGTCTTCTAGATAAGCCAACTGAGTCTGTGTCCCTCAGTGAACTTATCTTCTTCAGTTTTAGCATAACTGAGTTTGAACCCTCGTTCTTCAAGTGCATATACCGTTTTCTTGTTATAACTCAGTTTTCTTGTTGTGACTCAAGCTGTTCGCCTAGTTCCTATTCTATTACAATGCTTGTCTGAAACAACCTATACAAGGTTCAGACTCTAGATAGAACTTATACATTTATTTCTAGACCATTTCTTGCGTCTTCTTTTATTATGCACTATAACAGTTAGTTACGACTTCATCATCATGGGTTGTAAGTGATTTGTCTAATTTCGTGTCGAATCATCATCAAAACATAAATAATATTTCCAACAATTTCCCCCTTTTTGATGATGTATCATAACCCTCCCTAAAAGCAATAATGAAAGAATGGTGCAAGAAATCATAACGAAACATCTTAAGATAGCAAAATAGAACAGCCAAGTTTATCACAAGATTCAAAATAGAACAGACTGAGTTAAAAACTGAATTAGATTACATCTTTTTATTTTCTAGTGCCATTAATTTTTCACCAGCAAATATACTCCTTTTTGTCTCTAAAGATCTTCTTGCTTTCCCTTCTTCTTCAGTTTCTTCATCTCTAGGCTTGATTTCCAGATATTCATTCAGCAGTCTGTTTCCTTCTTCATTCTCTTGGTTTTTGAACTTGATCAGAATTTCTTTGAGTTCTTCTTCCATCAATTTCTCTTCTTCTTCTGAGATAAGATTAAGTTTTTCTTTTTCCTTTTTCTTTCTGATTTCTTTTCAGTTTCCCCCTTTGTTTGTGTCTTCTTATCTCGCCAACTTGTCAAGGGATTTGACACGGGTTACAAGCTTCTTTCGATACTCAATACTGCTTTAACTGCGGCTTCCTCATCATCCTCAGTTCTTGTTTCTTTAAAATCTCCTTCTGCAATCAGCTCTTCAAACAGACTATCAACTGCTTCTTCATCAAGTTGAGTAGTTAGTAGATCAGCATCTACTTGTCTGTCTTGATCTTCCATCAGTTGTCTGGCATAAGCCTCTTCAGCTTTAGCTGCATCCTCTCTTGTAACTTCATCACCTACAGCTTCATCTTCCCCCTTGTTTGAAGATAAGCGAAAGCAATCTTCAAATAACTTACGTAGGGTGATGATGTTTGAGTATTTGTTCAAACCTGAATAATGTATCTTTCCAATTAATTCATGCATGTTGAACGAGTTTATCCCGTAGATTACGCATTAAACATTCAATGAATTCTTTCGATTTTTCAGTTTCTCAGCTTCAGTTTCTTGAACCAGAGATTCTCCATATGCTGATTTGCTTGTGGATGCCACATGAGCTTGTGATGAGGAGCCAGTTTCAGGATAGTAAAAGTGAGTATCATGAACTGTCAGTTCCTTTTCATACTCAGTTTCACAAAATTCTTCGTCTTCCACAGCTTCTCTCTGTGTTTCAGTGTATTCCCCAAACATAGTAGTGGGAAATTTACTTCCTCCAGATTCTTCATCAGTTTCAGTCTCTTCAGATTCTTCAATCTCTCTTTCAGTTTCTTCTTCCATTTCTACATCATCTTCAAATTCATCTGCCTTGCTTCCTTTGTTTCCCTCACTTCCTTCTGATTCTTCAACATCATCAGTTTCAACATCACTTTCATCAATATTGATTACCACTTTAGGTTCGTCTTTTATTGCCTGAAGTTTGTTCCATAACCTCTTCTGTCTTCTCAGAGTCCTTTCATCTAAATTCACAGTTCCACTTGAACTGGAGTCTGAAGCTTCACTCAATTCCTCTTCTTCAATAATTTTCCTTTTCTTTGTCCCAGTGGACACTGATTTGAGTTTTTCTTTGGCTTCTGTAACTTTTGATATGGAGAAATGATCTAGTATCCTTTGCACTAGATAAGGAAATCCCTTTTTCAGTAAAAACGATTCTCCAGTATCTTCTCTTTCTTTGACTCTTTCTTTCTCGTCTGAAATTTGCTTTATCAACTGATTGAGAACAAATTTGTTCCAATCAAATCTCTTTTCAAACCAAATAGCATAAATCATCTTCATTTTATCTGTTGAGAGAGTATAGAAATTTCGAGCATGGCCAATGACGTTTTTGGTCGAAGTATCGTCAAGAATGCAAACTCTCCTTTCTGCTGATAAATAGAGCCACTGTAATTCTTCTCCTTCTTGTTGATTGCCGTGATGTTCCAAAGCTTGTTGTTAAGGGTGAAATTCTATGGTTTTCAAGAGTATATTTTATGATATTTTCCCTCTTAATTGTATAATTTGCACAATAAATAGGTCTTATATTGAAATATTGAGCAAACGATGTTTTTAAAGACTTAATCGCAATATTGATATAATTATGTGGTTTTATGGTGAAATGATGATTATATGGAATTTATTACAATTGCGATATTTTCCATTGTGTTATAGGTGCAATTATGAGGCTCAAATGATGATTTAAAGAGATTGAAATTCGAGCTAAGTGATTGAAGGAAGAGATAATGATCAAGTGGAGTGAAGAAAAAAAAGAGATAAATATGGAGAAATCACCTTCAATTCACATTGGACGAGCGTCCAAGTCCCGTCCAGAGTGGACTGGCGTCCAAATAAGTGGACTGGCGTCCAGGAGGAGTTTTTACATTCAGTGAGTTTGGACGTTGCATGGACGAGCGTCTTCCGTAGCGTCCGAAACAGCTGGACGGGCGTCCAGGAAGGCCAGACGGTCGTCCGCGGGCTACTTTGCTGGAACCGACTTATTTCTCTATATATAGTCGCGTTTTTCTCACACAATATCATCATATATTCGAACCCTAAACCCTAGGGGCGGCTCAGCTGCGTTTTTCTTAGTTTACATACAATTTTATCATCTTTTTATTCCATGTTTTCGAATCAAGCACTTTCTTGGTTCCTTATCATGTCTAGAGGCTAAATCCCTCTAGAACAAGCGTTGTGAAGCCGTTCTACAAACACTTCGATTTCGTTTCAGGATTATCTTGTGAGTATTTTATTCAAGTTGTATCTTTATTATCGTTTATCATTGTTTATTGCAATTTTATCGAAAGATGCTTGCATGTGTGATGTTTACATTGATGAAAATCTTGTTAAACCCTAGATCAATATAATAAAGATTAGATTTTTAACCTATAAAATAACGAGAGTTAATTAGGTTGAATCTCTAGGTTACTAGATTGAGAAATCTTACGCCTTCGCTTTGAAAATAATAATCTTTACTCGAGAGATAGAAGATTAAGAAACGAACTTTTCCAAGAAATTAGGAGTTCATGCCTTGGTTAGGTGAATGACAACTTGGTTAAAGATCACGAGATAATCTGAATTGAAATTGAATGTTGTAGGATAGGTGGATCAATTGCTTGTTCGTTCGTAACTTTATTGATTAAAAACCCCTTGAATTCGAAGTGTTTAGCTTAGTTAGTCTTTTATTGCATATTAGGTTTAGTTTAGTTTAAATTGGTTCGCAATTATCCTTCCGGCTTTGGACCGACAATCCTCTCGTCCAGTTTATTTTATCGTTCTTAGTTTTGTTTTAGTAGTAGCAAAGTAGAAGAAGTAATAGACTAGATTAAACAACCTCGATTCCCTGAGATCGACTCCGGTATCAACCTCTTTACTACGATCCTTGCACTTGATGTATATCGGATTATAAATTTATTACTTGTTGTTTTCCATTGATAAAATCCGTGACAAGTTTTTGGCGCCGTTGCCGGAGAATCGGTACGGTTGTCTAGTTTATCAATTTTTCTGATTTTTTTGTTATAAGTTTGTATAAAAGGGTTAGTTAGGGCACATTGTAGTATTTTGGCCGTAACTTTCGGCTCGAGTGTCCGTTTGGAACGCAGGACCCCAATTCGGAAAGCTCGTTCCGACGCCGACGACGTGTTCGGCACCGTTTTCGAGGTCAAAATCTGCTGTTTTCCCTTCCATTTTGGCCCCAGAAGATTTCAACACGTTTTTTTTACCGTCTTAGTTTTTTTGTCTGTTTTAAATTTTTCGTAGGTAGATTTTAATTAGGTAATTAGGGTTTTAGTTAGGGTTTAAGGTCTTCTCTTTATAGTTCCCTTGTGATTAGTTTTTCCTTTTTATCTGTTTTCCGTCTTTCTGTTTTTTTTATCCCCATCTTTTCCTACCGTTTTTCTATGTTTCGCTTCGTTTTTTCGCTTCCAAACGGGCGTCTAGACCAGTGGACGCCCGTCTGTTCTAAATTTCTCGACTCTTAATCGTTTTTAACTTGTCGGACGAGCGTCCATCCAATTTGGACGTCCGTCCAGTTCTTCGGCTTATCCGGACGAGCGTTCGGGTTATCCAGACGCCCGTCCAGTTCGTCCTCCAGGCAGACGCCCGTCCAGGACCTTGGACGCCCGTCTGCCCTCTTTCATTTTATTTTATTTTATTTTAATTTCCTTTCATAGGTTTTAACCTTTCGTTCTTAGTTTAACCTTTAGTTTTTAGTTATAGTGTGCTTGAGGATCGGTTAGCCGAGGAATTCGGAAACTTCATCATTATGGCTGCAGAAGATAGACGTACGTTGGCTGACTACGCTATGCCTGGTGCAGTAACTGTCAACCCGGCTATCGTCTTACCAACAATTACGGCACAGACCTTCGAACTCAAACCCGGTCTCATTCAAATGATGCAGCATGCATCAATGTTTCACGGGTCCCCCTCTGAAAATCCTCACACACACGTACACACATTTACGGAGATATGTGGTACGACACGCATTCAAGGTGTGAGTGAGGATGCGATTAAACTTACACTCTTGTTTCCGTTCTCTTTGAAGGGAGAAGCTAAAGAGTGGTATAGCTCTCTCCTGCAGAATCCATTACCACTTAGGCCGCATTGGAAAAAGAATTTTTAAGCCAATACTTTCCACCCGCCAAGACAAACCCAGTGTTTAAGGGAAATATACAATTTTTATCAAACGGAAACGAGAATCATTCTTTGAGGCATGGAAGAGATTTAAGGCTCTTCTTCGTAAATTCCCCCACCATGGGTTAGACTTGCGAGAGGCAAGTCAATACTTTTTTCGGTGGGTTGACCGAGCTCACCAAGAGCATGGTCAATAGTTCATCAGGTGGGGCATTCCGAGGAAAACGCCTCAAGAGGGGTGGGCATTGTTCGAAGACATTGCCAAATATAATTATGCCCCCTCCTTTCAAGCTGTTCAGGCACCACCCCCTCCTCCTAGGATCGAGGAGGTGAAAATGCAAAATGAAATCGCCATCTGCCGAAACAAGCGGTGGCTACTCTCACGACATCTCCAAATCCGAGTTATCGACTCCTTCATTTCTACGTAACTCTCAAGTTCGCATGCGCGAGAATTGCTCTCAGACTGGCCATATGGTTGGCCAGTGTCAATTCAATTCCCATGTTCCTTATCAAGTCAATGCTGTCCAGAATCATGGACAGTATAATCAAGTCGCATGCCAAGTATGTGACGATATGGGGCACACTGCTCGTTTCTGTCCTATGATTGGACAGAACGCAGAGATCAATGCCTTCAATGGCCAGCCGAATCAGAGGTTTGGAAATCAATTCTCTGGCCAGGGCAATTTTCAAAATCAGGGTTTCCGTCAAAGCTTCAATCAAAACTCAAATCTCAATCGAAACCCTAATTTTAATCAGAATCCGAGCTTGAATTCCTCCAATCTAAATCAAGGGTTAAATCAAAGTTGGCCTAACAATCCAAATCCCGCATTTCAAAGTCGGTCTAGCCAACCTTTCTCTCAAAACATTCAGAACTCTCAAGGCCCCTCTCGCGTCGATGATCTTGAAGCTAGATTGGACTCCTATCGAAGGAGAAGGAGCGAGAACAATAACTTCCGAGAGGGAGCAAAATAATAATATCCAAATGTTGATGAGCACAATCAAGAACCTTGAGAAGCGAGATGGCCGACCGGCAAGCTTTAGACCATCGCGCGTTGCCCGGTTTATGGAGAAAAATCCGAAGGGTGGCCTAGTAACCCAAATTGATTTCAATTGTGGCCAAAGCACCGACCTAGTTCCTTCGATTCCTTATGGCATACCGAGAGGCCGGTGCAATGAATCTTAGAAGCGGTGCTCAGGCGAGTGGTCCCTCTCACCGGGGAAACCACTAGCCCCTCCGCCGGTGATAAGGCGGGAGGGGAAGTTGAGCATCTACGTTCCCCCGTTCGCAAGAAAAGACTCGGTGGCTGATCCCCCGGGAGGTGAAGAAGTTGTAAGTCCTCGGTGTGGTGTTCCCCCGAGGAATGAAGAATCAAGTGAAAGTCGGGAGGGTGATCCCCCGACTAATAAAAAGTACGAAAAAGTTGTAAGGTGGAAGGACATGGAAGACAAAGCGTCGGTGCTTCCTCAAAGAAAGTATTTTACGAGAGTGAGTTGAAGAAGCTTCCATTTCCACCTAGGAGAAGCAACATTCCCCCGAGTGAAGTTAAGAAATATGAAAAAGTGCTTAATTTCTTCGAAAAATACTCGGAGTTAATCTTCCATTATCCGAAGTTTTGGTTGAGATGCCTAAGTATACTAAATTCATCAAGGATGTTGTTTCTTCGAAGAAGAAGTTAGCGAGAAATGGATCGGTTTGGTGAGGATTGTTCAATGATCAATTATCCGGACTTACCAATCAAAAGAGGTGACCCCGGAAAATTCGTGCTCACATTGCGGATGGGAGGCTTAGTCTTTCCAAATTCTTTATGTAACTTGGGTGCATCCATCGACTCGATGCCATTGTCCGTGTGTGAGCAATTTGGGTTTACAAAGTCTTCTAGAACCCACTTCCATGAACCTTCGTTCGCCGATAGATCTTCTAAGAAAGCTTCGGGGATTCGAAAGACATTTTAGTCCGGATCGATAGATTTACCTTTCCCGTTGACCGGTACGTCTTAGATATGGGAAAAGATGAGAAAGTCCCCCTAATTCTTGGGAGACCTTTCCTATCCACAGCTAGAGCCCTCATCGATTGCGATGGTGGGCAAGTGACTATTCGAGTTGGTGACCAGGAGGTGAGCTATAGTGTCTCTAAATCTATTCAAGTACCCTCTGGTTCTCCAACCGGCTTTTCCATTGAGGAGTCATTTAATGACTTCAATGACTGTATGGACGAGCAATTCAAGGCTGTGGAAGCGGAATATGAGCGATTGATCGATAATCTGAATAGCCATGGTGTGGTTAAACTAGATCAATTAGCAGCTGACTTTGAGGATGAGTTATTAAGAGGAGAAGCTTTGGCAGTGGGACCGCTAAGTAAACTCAGCGATATTGAGTTGAAAAGTGGAGATCTTAAATCAAGTTTAGAAGACCCCCTGCAGATCGGTACTGAAGCCGTTGCCTAAACATCTGAAGTATGTGTTTCTAAGAGAAGGTGACAAGCTTCCGTTAATCATATCCGCCAAGCTGTCTCGACTAGAAGAGATGAAATTAATCAACGTCTTGAAGAAGAATGAAAAAGCCTTTGGATGGCAAGTAGGAGATATCGAGGGATATCTCCGGACATCCGTATGCATAAGATCAAGACAAATGAGGGTGCGAAATGTGTGAGACAGCCCAGAGGAGGCTCAACCCTCATATGCAAGAAGTAGTTAAGAAAGAAATCATCAAACTTCGGACATGGGAATTATCTATGCCATCGCTGATAGTGAATGGGTTTCCCCGACTCAGGTAGTTCCCAAGAAAGGTGGAATTACAATTGAGAAGAATGAGAAGGGAGAGGAAATAGCATTGAGACTTGTCACAGGTTACAGAGTCTGTATCGATTATAGAAAGCTCAATGAAGTAACCATGAAAGATCACTTTCCCCTTCCATTCATTGACCAGATGCTTGAGCGTCTGGCGGGGCACGCCTTCTACTGTTTCCTAGATGGATATTCAGGATACTTCCAGATACCCATCGATCCTATTGACCAAGAGAAGACCACTTTCACCTGCCCGTATGGTACATTCGCTTATAGGCGGATGCCATTTGGTCTCTGCAATGCCCCAGCTACATTTCAACGATGTATGCTGGCTATCTTTGACGGGCTTGTAGAGAAGTGTATGGAGATCTTTATGGACGATTTTTCGGTTTTTGGTCAGTCCTTCGATGATTGCCTCGACAATCTTGATCAAGTGTTATCCAGATGTGTGGAAAAGAACTTAGTACTGAACTGGGAAAAATGCCATTTCATGGTAGATGAGGGAATAGTTCTTGGCCACAAGATCTCCGCCAAAGGTATAGAAGTTGACGGGGCAAAAGTAGAAGCTATCGAGAAGATGAGCTACCCTAAGAATGTGCGGGAAGTTAGAGGCATTCTTGGACATGTCGGTTTTTACGAAGGTTCATTCAAAACTTCTCCAAGATAGCCAAGCCCCCGTCCACTTTACTAAAGGAAGACGTTGAGTTTAATTTTGATGAGAACTGCAAGCAAGCGTTTGAGGAGCTCAAGGATCGTTTAATATCTGCTCCAATTCTTATATCGCCTGACTGGAACCTACCATTTGAGCTTATGTGCGACGCATCAAACTATGCTGTTGGTGCTGTTCTAGGGCAAAAGATCAAGGGAAAGTTCCAGCCTATCTATTACGCCAGTCACACATTGAACCCCTCTCAAGTTAACTATACTACTACTGAAAAGGAACTACTGGCCGTAGTCTTTTCTATGGACAAGTTTTGTAGTTACTTGTTAGGAGCTCAAGTGATCGTGTGGACTGATCACGCTGCTTTGCGTTATCTGATGACTAAGAAAGAGGCTAAACCGCGCCTACTGCGTTGGATACTGACCCTACAAGAGTTTGACGTTCAAATTAAGGACAAAAAGGGCAGTGAAAATGTAGTGGCGGATCACGTTTCTAGAATGTTAAATGAGGAAAAGGATGCTCCAGATGATATAGACCTTTACTTTCCTCTAGAGAACATTATGTTGATAGACGGTTGTCCTCCTGATGTTCCATGGTATTCTTCCATTGTGAACTACCTTCATGCCCGTTATCTCGATCCCGAAATGTCTTATCAGGAGAAGAAAAAGTTCTTCTCTGATTTGAAGTATTTCGTTTGGGATGAACCTTATCTTTTCAAGATCTGTAAAGATGGGTTGCTTAGGAGATGTGTTCCAGAATCCGAGCAACGAGATATTATTGAGCAGTGCCACAGTGGACCCACAGGAGGTCACTTTGGTCCGTGGAAAACCGTTGCTAAGATCTTTCAATCCGGTTTCTATTGGCCTACGATCTTTAAAGATACAGAGGCTTTCTGTAAAGCTTGTGATAGGTGCCAAAGGACCGGTACTCTGACAAGGCGTTTTGACATGCCTTTGAAACCCATCTTAGAATGCGAAGTCTTTGATGTATGGGGTATCGATTTTATGGGACCTTTCCATCATCTTGCGGTAACAAATACATCTTAGTACGTGTAGATTACGTGTCTAAATGGGTGGAGGCTCAAGCCACTCCTCACAATGATCATAAGACGGTCATGAAATTTCTTAAGAAAAATATTTTTGTGAGGTTTGGATGTCCACGAGCCTTGATCAGTGATGAAGGGACGCATTTCTGCAACCGACCCCTAGAGAAAGTCCTTGAAAAGTATGGTGTTCGTCATAAAACTGGCACACCATATCATCCGATGACTAGTGGTCAGGTTGAAAGGAGCAACCAAAGCATCAAGAAAATCCTGGAGAAAACGGTAAACAGTCATAGAAAGGACTGGAGTTTGAAATTGGATGATGTACTCGGGCTTACGAATCGCCTATAAAACCCCTATGGGTACATCTCCATATCAAATGGTCTACGGGAAACCATGTCATCCGCCCGTCGAGTTAGAGCATAGAGCTTATTGGGCTACAAAGTTTCTGAACTTTGATTCCCAATCTTGTGGAAAACATCGACTACAGCAGTTACATGAGCTAGACGAATTCAGACTCCAGGCTTACGAAAGTGCCAGGATTAGTAAGGATAAGATGAAGCTACTCCACGATGCTAAGATTAAGAAAAGAGAATTCCAAGTCGGAGAACAAGTTCTTCTATACAATTCTAGGTTACATCCGTTCCCCGGAAAGTTGAGGACACGTTGGTCCGGTCCCTTCGAAATTCTCCAAATTATTCCCGGAGGCGTTCTAGAACCGCGAGGTTATGGTGACCAACCGTTTCGAGTGAATGGTCAAAGGTGCAAGCACTATATTGGTGAGCCTAAAGAGAAACCTTTGAGCGTCCGTTTCCTCGATATCCTCGGGTGTGGTGTTACGGAAGTTGAAGGATTCGATGAGTTTTCACCCGACTTGTTCTCTGAGGATGACGGTAATCGTAGATGTGCAGAAGTTCTAGCTGGTAGTTGGGATATGGAAGAATATTGGAAGGAGCATCAACAAGAATGTCATCAGAAGCTTCAGGAGACGAAGAAGTCAACCATGGGGAAGTTTAAACGTGTCTGGAAAGCTATAAAGAATTTAACCCCGTGTGTTAGGTGCTGTTTCTGCGGCCACACTACTAATCAGAGCTTACACGAGGTAGTGGCTGGCAGAAAAGTCAAATGGCCTGATCCGGACTAGACTTCAACAGTGTCGAGCTAACGACATTAACCAAAGGCGCTACTAGGAGGCATCCTAGATATCCCTTATTCTATTAGGACTCTCTTTTATGTTATTTCTTGTCTTTGATTTAGTTTTTTTTTAAGATTATGTTTGTCTCTGTCAGTTGAGCTGTGCTTTATTGTGATGAATGATTACTCTTTTATCTTCTTCGATTTCATCTTTATCCTTCTTTTTCATTTTTGAGATAATATCCCCCTATGTTCCCCGAGGTCCGTTTTGTTTTGTTTGTTCACGTGTGCAGGATCTTTTCGATAGCGATTGTGAGCTTTTCATTGATATCAGTTTTCCGGTGGATGGTCCACAGTTTATTGATTTCCTCGGGCATTTCTGGATTTGATGCTAGCCACTTCCGGAATTGCCACTTTCGAATTACAATCAGCTAAGTACTTTTACCTTTTCTTTCGTTCTGCACAACATGAGGACATGTTGAATTTTTAAGTGTGGGGGAGGGGATAGTTCGATTAGGTTTGTTTAATACGCTAGAATGTTTTTATTATGCAAAATGAGAGTAATTTTTCAAAATTTTCCGACACTTTTGTCTTTGTTTGGTCCCGAGTAGGCAATTCAATTTGAAGTTCGTTGTTTTTATAGTCATCTATGCGATATTTCATGTACTTGATAAGTTAGTTGTTTCACCTGACACTATTTTTCACGAGCCATAGTGAATGACGAGCTAACTTATAAAGTTATACCCCGTTTTGGATTAGTGATTTTTGATTTTCTTATAAGTCATCTTATAAGTCATGTGCTTAGTGCTACGTATATATCTCGCGAATTATGATAGTTTGTATTTAGTTCCGAAGTATGATATACTGTGAATATCTATAAGTTTGAATGTGATAAGTGAAACGTGATTAAGTCTTTGCAATAGTAATAAATTGTTTACTTGAGGTGTTATGCTCAGTGGTCTGTGCTACTAGAAAATAATCTTTTCCACTGCCAGCCAGAAATCTCTAAGTAAACATAATTGTAAATGTGTGTGTCGAAATCTAGTCGATGATTTGAGTGAGGTAGGGTGTACCACATATGTCCTATACCACTATGATGACTAAAAGCTCACGACAGTCAGAAAAAGCTGCCTTATGATTGGAGTAAGGTAGGGTATATCTCGAATATCCTATTCTGCTATGACAGGGCAAGAGCTCATTCTGATGTGTGTTTATAAGTGAATAAGTTAAATCAACTAAAAGATATTGTTATGAAATGAATATAAGACTAAGTTCTCGTATGTCTTATCCCCAAGTATAAGCCGAAAGATATGATGTAGGGATTATCCTCGAGTATTTCGGAAAGGCCCTAGATTCATTCGATCATCTTTTTCGGGATATGTCACGTTTGTAGGGTACATCTTATGAGTGTCATTTATTGCTACTCTAGAGGGGGTATTAGCTAGTTTTACTTTGAGTTTCTCAAGTTTGGACTTAGTGGAAGTTTTCTATGGCTTTGCACACCACACACCGGTGAACCTCTAAGTTATTATCTATATGTTATATCTGTTTAGATGCCTAATTTTCGTTTTGTTTTGCTCGGGACGAGCAAAAGATAAGTGTGGGGGAGTTGTTAAGGGTGAAATTCTATGGTTTTCAAGAGTATATTTTATGATATTTTCCCTCTTAATTGTATAATTTGCACAATAAATAGGTCTTATATTGAAATATTGAGCAAACGATGTTTTTAAAGACTTAATCGCAATATTGATATAATTATGTGGTTTTATGGTGAAATGATGATTATATGGACTTTATTACAATTGCGATATTTTCCATTGTGTTATAGGTGCAATTATGAGGCTCAAATGATGATTTAAAGAGATTGAAATTCGAGCTAAGTGATTGAAGGAATAGATAATGATCAAGTGGAGTGAAGAAAAAAAAGAGATAAATATGGAGAAATCACCTTCAAGTCACATTGGACGAGCGTCCAAGTCCCGTCCAGAGTGGACTGGCTTCCAAATAAGTGGACTGGCGTCCAGGAGGAGTTTTTACATTCAGAGAGTTTGGACGTTGCATGGACGAGCGTCTTCCCTAGCGTCCGAAACAGCTGGACGGGCGTCCAGGAAGGCCAGACGGGCGTCCGCGGCCGACTTTGCTGGAACCGACTTATTTCTCTATATATAGTCGCGTTTTTCTCACACAATATCATCATATATTCGAACCCTAAACCCTAGGGGGGCGGCTCAGCTGCGTTTTTCTTAGTTTACATACCATTTTATCATCTTTTTATTCCATGTTTTCGAATCAAGCACTTTCTTGGTTCATTATCATGTCTAGAGGCTAAATCCCTCTAGAACAACGTTGTGAAGCCGTTCTACCAACACTTCGATTTCGTTTCAGGATTATCTTGTGAGTATTTTATTCAAGTTGTATCTTTATTATCGTTTATCATTGTTTATTGCAATTTTATCGAAAGATGCTTGCATGTGTGATGTTTACATTGATGAAAATCTTGTTAAACCCTAGATCAATATAATAAAGATTAGATTTTTAACCTATAAAATAACGAGAGTTAATTAGGTTGAATCTCTAGGTTACTAGATTGAGAAATCTTACGCCTTCGCTTTGAAAATAATAATCTTTACTCGAGAGATAGAAGATTAAGAAACGAACTTTTCCAAGAAATTAGGAGTTCATGCCTTGGTTAGGTGAATCACAACTTGGTTAAAGATCATGAGATAATCTGAATTGAAATTGAATATTGTAGGATAGGTGGATCAATTGCTTGTTCGTTCGTAACTTTATTGATTAAAAACCCCTTGAATTCGAAGTGTTTAGCTTAGTTAGTCTTTTATTGCATATTAGGTTTAGTTTAGTTTAAATTGGTTCGCAATTATCCTTCCTGGCTTTGGACTGACAATCCTCTGTCCAGTTTATTTTATCGTTCTTAGTTTTGTTTTAGTAGTAGCAAAGTAGAAGAAGTAATAGACTAGATTAAACAACCTCGATTCCTTAAGATCGACTCCGGTATCAACCTCTTTACTACGATCCTTGCACTTGAGGTATCGGATTATAAATTTATTACTTGTTGTTTTCCATTGATAAAATCCGTGACACTTGTCTTTTTCTTCTTTCCCAAAAATGAAAGATGGAGAGCCTCAATTATATCTAGACGGAACACTAGGGAAAGCAATTGTTCATCAATGGTGAAGCTTTTGTCTTGAACAGTTGTTTTGAAGCTTTTTCCATTGTTGATTTCGGCATTTCTGTAGAAATCTCTAATGCCGTCTGGACACAAATTAGTGACCTTTGTATCAAACAAATTCTCCAAACCTCGAATCTTTTTAATCTTCTTTGTAATTTGAATTGAAAGAGTGGAGTTTGAGAATTTTTGACAGAAGTTGTCCAGGCTGGTGGTGATTCCATCGTCTATGTTGTATCGCTCCATTGATTTTTGAGTTAAGGATGCTTGAGTGCTTGATTTTGGGTGAGCAGGATTTTGTCAAGATTTTGCAATCGTTTTCAAATGAGAGTCGTGTCACAATCAATGAGATTATGTACGGATGTACATCTACTTTTTTCTCCCAGATTGACACGTAGCTTTGAGTGATTTGCCATGTCAGTCCAAACGTCAGATGGTAGCTGGAAAGTTTTTACTTCTTTTGACCAATATGCCTTCATCAGCCTTTGCCTTCTCAGTTTCAAATATACATCAGTTTTCTGAGGATTTTGCAAAGTGAACTGACTTTTCCTGCAAAACAGTTTAAGTTTTCTTTGGTACCCATATCTTTTTGGGTCCGATTGAGTTAGTGTTGAAGGGATTTTGCATCATTAAAACAAAAGAAAATTTATAAACCTATACTACCATGCAAAACTACCTCCTAACCGGCCGAATACCGGGTAGTTGCTAGTAAAGTTGGATAAGTACGGGTATCGATCCTCAGGGAAAAGGGATGTTGAATCTAATCTAATTAATTCTTCTTTATTAACTAAACCTAAACCTAAAATAGAACGGAAAAATAACTGGACGGAGGATTGTTAATCCAAAGCCAGGAAATACAGTTGCGGACAAAATAAATAAAACTACAAAACAATAAAACTAACTAATAACCGAACAAACATAAACAAACCATGATCAACCTATTTCCAACAACCATCACCCCACCGAAGGAAATAAGATCAACACATATTCATTCACAAGTTATCTTGGATTATTATCTTATCTAAAGAAGCGTTTCCTCTTCCGATTTATCACGCCATTCATTAGTTTACCTTCCGGTCTTAACTAACATGTATACGAAGCAAAGATACGGATTAAATCCTAATCTAACAACCTTATCCCTCAACTTCCGTTTGTTGGAATAATAATTGTTAATCTCTATCATGGAAATCTAACGAATTTATTAACTTCCGTTATCTTAAATTCGATTAACATACGGCATCTCAAAACATGAAAAAGAACAAGTTAACTCACAAAATAAACACATGAAAAATCTCATCTTTCCGGTGATAATGATACTCAATATCTCCCTAGGATAATTTTGCGACGAATTAATTCAAATTGTGATCCTCTCGTAAATCTAGATATTTAACCTACGAACTTCCGTTATGTATAGATTAAAGATCCAATCTTTCCTACGGTGATCTAAACTACACCGACTTCCGTCATACGGTAGCATCAAATCATGCAATCATCTTCCGATTTATATGCAAGATACAAATAAGCATAAGAAAGAAACAATTTAAATAAAAACTTACAAAATCATCCAAAGAACTAAATCAAGTTGCAGCTGGAAACAGGAAGCTTCATAGCTCATCCATGGCTGTCGAGCCTTTGTTCGAACAAGAAAGAAGAAAAAAAAACGAAAAGAAAAACAACTAATCTAACCACCGGCCGACCAAGCTAGGAGCTTGGCCGGCCGGGCTGCTCTCAGCTCGACTTTAGGGTTTTGAGAAGAGGCTGCTGTGTTCTAATGATAATTAGGGTTGGGGCTGCTGCTGTTTTTATAGAATTTTGAGTCGGCTGCTACAGTAACCGCGGCCGGACGGGCGTTCATAAGGTCGGACGCCCGTCCACTATTTTCAGCAAACAGCATCCAAACTTGTAACGCTCATATCTCGGGCCTCGTAAGTCGGAATGGAGTGATTCAAAATCCTGTAGAATCCTCTCTTCAAGCCCTACAACTCTTCTCTTGAGGTCCAGGGTCAAATCGGTTGTTATCATATCAAGAACTGCGTTGGAAGTTCAGCACTACCCGGAATCCTGATTTTCCGACATTTATCTTGATTGATTTCTTTCCTTATATATTTCAATCTTCCATAACTTTGATTGATCCTTTCCAAGCACGAATTTGGCTCTCTCAAATCCTCTCTTTCATCATCAATGAGTATCTACAACAATAGGAAAACATACCAAAGCGTAACGTATTTCCAAAATAACATAAAATCATCAATTACGCACATAAATCGTTACGTTTTGAGATTTAACTATTAAAAACATCATTTACTCAATATTTCAATATAAAGCCCTATTTCTATGAAAATAATACATATACGGGGGAAATTGATATAAAATATATCGTTAAAAACACTATAAATTCACCCTAAACAACACCCCCACACTTAAACTTTTGCTCGTCCCGAGCAAAACAAAACAACAACAAACCATCAAGAATCCACATAACCTGACACGAGATATAGTCAAAATCATGACAATCTAGTATTCAAGCAAATCGACCTCACTCGGTGATGTGTGTGCGTAACCTACTAAACTTCCACCGATCCTCTCTTGATATAATACATCAAGCACTAACAGTTATCCGGTCAACTAAACGAAAACTTCATTCTATCTACAGCACTTACCTAACAAAAACTAATTACCAAGAACATAGTAACTAACTCACAACTAAATTCCTTTACTTAGTACCAAGAAAATACCTTTCGGGTCTCTACCGGGTTTAGATCAACTTGACTTAGAATTCCACAAAAAACGTATATTTTATATTTCCTATCGTCGCGTCTCAAAAGTATAACACACTCCCCTACATTAGAGGCGGTCACCCCGAGATCACTCAATCCCTTATGTCCAAGGTAAACCACACTCCCCAATTGGGGCGTATCCAAATGGACTCGAGGTGATAGTTACAAACAAAATTCCCGCAAAGAAATTCTATTCATTTATTATTTATAGATATATATATTTTTATATTTTTCAAACTCTTTGGAAACTCTCGGTCAAATATATTTCTAACACATTCAAGACTCTAAAAGTTCTCAAGAACACTAAGGTACTGAGATTCTAACTGTGAGTATAGCACTAGTTCTTAACTTTCATTAATGCTAAATAAGTGTTATCTGTATCAAGAATTAACTTTCCTTTAACTAACCGGAAACTATTCTATATTTGGCTCTTCATCTAATAGGTTCGTGAAATGAAGTTCAAGTGAGTATCGACTTACTAAATCTATTCTTAGAACATGATATGACTACTGATAACAACTAAAGGTGCCAGATTATAAAACTAGCATGCCAGTGAAATGTTACTCAGGACTTAAACAAAATTTTTTGAGAATTTAGCACTTTTTTTATATAAGTATAACAGAAATTGAGCAAACGACTCATAGATACATATAAACCATCCTCTCCCCCACACTTAGATTGCAACTTGTCCTCAAGTTGTACAGAAATAAAGAAAAGGTAAGAGTACTTAGCTGATTGGATGCTGGCAATTCTGGAGGAACCAACAAGAACCAGGATTGCTTGCATAGCTCAGGAGACTGTGGAGCATCACAGGACAACTGAATACATCTTTAAAGTGCGCAATAGCTATCAAAAATATCCTGCAGACTTGATTAGTGCAAAAAGAGTCTACGGGGAAAAAGAAAAGATCACATATATAAAGCACATGGAAAAGGAGATATAGAGATATTTCAAATTTAAGCTCAACTAAAGATTGAATACTATACATGAAATACTACAAAGTCGTAGGCTAGGTGCAACTATATGATAATATACTACAATGCAATCTACATGATATGCAATCCTAAAAATAAAATAAATAAAAATAAATTCGACAGCTCAGCCGAGCGAGTTTGGAGGACAACCCTACAAAGTGACTACGGCCTATGCGAGAAACTAAAATAAAAACGAGGTAGTATTACGGAAACCGACGAGTTAACTACGCTCAAGAAAGATAAAAGAAAAATAGAAAAACAATGCAACTAGATGACATGCAACTAAATGATATGCATCTAAATGATATGCAAATATAAAAGAAAATAAAAGAAAGAAAACTAGCCCACTCATTTGCAACACGACATGTATAAAATAAACGTCTACCAAATAATGACGAGGTTACGATAAACGACAAGGTCTTGTTCATTACATGCGGTGTAGACGCGCTTTAAGACTCGTCAAAAGTGATAGCATTATGGAAAACCAACGAGTTAGCTATACTAAACAGATATAACTCATATGGAAAAGGACGTAGCATACGGAAAACCGACAGTAGCTACCCATATGAACTATAAAAACAAAGGAAGCACGTAAGTCTTAAAAGCTTAAAAGATTCATCGGAGCGGTATGTAGCATACGGGAACCGACATTAGCTACTAATTAACCATAAGAACAGTTATAGCTTACGAGAACCGACAGTCACTATAACATGCCTAGATGAATCATATATAAGGAATTGATCAATTATCTAACATGGATTCATAGATGGAAAGGTAAAAACATATAAGTTCAAGACATCTATGTAAACATCAATTAGCCACAGAAGCTCGAATGAAAAATCCACATCAAATAAAAGCATTGAAAATAAAATCAAGAAATTTAGAACCCGGGACCGAACCCCGGACGAACGTTCACTTAGCGTTCGGGACCGGACGGGCGTTCCACCTTGCGGACGCTCGTCCGCCTTGAAAACCGACCGGACGGGCGTTCGAAAGTATAGACGCTCGTCCGGTCCTCTAAATCGAACGGGATTGAAAATATTTGAACGGACGAGCGTCCAATACTTCCCAACGCTCGTTCACACTGCTAGATGAAGAACCGGACGGGCGTCCAACGAACGTACGCTCGTCCATACAACAAGAATGCACGGACGAGCGGGAAAAACACAAGCAAAACCCTAAATACTTATGAACACAACACAAGAACACGGATCACAAAGACAAGCGGCCTTATCAAATTAAGCACGGGGGTTAGACTAGGTAACACATAAACATATAAACTTCACGTAAAACAAGTTGAGTAAAAAACTTTTGCACATTCTTAACCTAACGGTCATCGAAACACGGCAAAATAAAAACTCTCAACTTGGTATACGCTACTTTTATTAAAAACAAAAATAAAACGTAACAAAATCGAGAACTAACAAAACTAGATTCAACATGACACCTATTCCCCGGCAACGGCGCCACTTTTGTTGAAGGGATTTTGCATCATTAAAACAAAAGAAAATTTATAAACCTATACTACCATGCAAAACTACCTCCTAACCGGCCGAATACCGGGTAGTTGCTAGTAAAGTTGGATAAGTACGGGTATCGATCCTCAGGGAAAAGGGATGTTGAATCTAATCTAATTAATTCTTCTTTATTAACTAAACCTAAACCTAAAATAGAACGGAAAAATAACCTGGACGGAGGATTGTTAATCCAAAGCCAGGAAATACGATTGCGGACAAAATAAATAAAACTACATCTACGAAAACAAGTAAAACTAACTAATAAGCGAACAAACATAAACAAACCATGATCAACCTATTTCCAACAACCATCACCCCACCGAAGGAAATAAGATCAACACATATTCATTCACAAGTTATCTTGGATTATTATCTTATCTAAAGAAGCGTTTCCTCTTCCGATTTATCACGCCATTCATTAGTTTACCTTCCGGTCTTAACTAACATGTATACGAAGCAAAGATACGGATTAAATCCTAATCTAACAACCTTATCCCTCAACTTCCGTTTGTTGGAATAATAATTGTTAATCTCTATCATGGAAATCTAACGAATTTATTAACTTCCGTTATCTTAAATTCGATTAACATACGGCATCTCAAAACATGAAAAAGAACAAGTTAACTCACAAAATAAACACATGAAAAATCTCATCTTTCCGGTGATAATGATACTCAATATCTCCCTAGGATAATTTTGCGACGAATTAATTCAAATTGTGATCCTCTCGTAAATCTAGATATTTAACCTACGAACTTCCGTTATGTATAGATTAAAGATCCAATCTTTCCTACGGTGATCTAAACTACACCGACTTCCGTCATACGGTAGCATCAAATCATGCAATCATCTTCCGATTTATATGCAAGATACAAATAAGCATAAGAAAGAAACAATTTAAATAAAAACTTACAAAATCATCCAAAGAACTAAATCAAGTTGCAGCTGGAAACAGGAAGCTTCATAGCTCATCCATGGCTGTCGAGCCTTTGTTCGAACAAGAAAGAAGAAAAAAAACGAAAAGAAAAACAACTAATCTAACCACCGGCCGACCAAGCTAGGAGCTTGGCCGGCCGGGCTGCTCTCAGCTCGACTTTAGGGTTTTGAGAAGAGGCTGCTGTGTTCTAATGATAATTAGGGTTGGGGCTGCTGCTGTTTTTATAGAATTTTGAGTCGGCTGCTACAGTAACCGCGGCCGGACGGGCGTTCATAAGGTCGGACGCCCGTCCACTATTTTCAGCAACAGCATCCAAACTTGTAACGCTCATATCTCGGGCCTCGTAAGTCGGAATGGAGTGATTCAAAATCCTGTAGAATCCTCTCTTCAAGCCCTACAACTCTTCTCTTGAGGTCCAGGGTCAAATCGGTTGTTATCATATCAAGAACTGCGTTGGAAGTTCAGCACTACCCGGAATCCTGATTTTCCGACATTTATCTTGATTGATTTCTTTCCTTATATATTTCAATCTTCCATAACTTTGATTGATCCTTTCCAAGCACGAATTTGGCTCTCTCAAATCCTCTCTTTCATCATCAATGAGTATCTACAACAATAGGAAAACATACCAAAGCGTAACGTATTTCCAAAATAACATAAAATCATCAATTACGCACATAAATCGTTACGTTTTGAGATTTAACTATTAAAAACATCATTTACTCAATATTTCAATATAAAGCCCTATTTCTATGAAAATAATACATATACGGGGGAAATTGATATAAAATATATCGTTAAAAACACTATAAATTCACCCTAAACAGTTAGTTACTGAAATATTACTTTCAGTTTCTTTGTTGAGAGAATTAAACCTTCTCAACTCTTTTCTGGATAAACCATTGCGCTCAATCTTAGTTGATTTCACAAGGATTCTTTTAGATTTAACATTTTTAGTTTCCTTGTGTAATCCACTAAATCTTCCAGTATCTTGATTTCTAGAGTTTATACTTTTTGAAGTCTCAAGGCGGGTAGGGGTGTGGAATTATCATTGCTTTTGTCAGATCTGCAAGACATTAATCTTTCAGCTAGATTTGACACTTCAGTTTCAAGAAACTCATTCCAATCTTTTGCTTTGTCAAGTTCTCTCTCTTTTAATTTTAGTTCCAACGTAAGTTTTTCAGTTAACTTGACAAGATCAGAGTTTTTCAGACTGAGTTCAGCAAATGACAACCGATTTGAAGAATGTACCTTTCCTTGATGATTTGATGCAGTTTTAGGATTCGAATGTACACTCTTTTGTTGCTGTGATGAATCTTCAATATCAACAACCACTTGTAACTCCTTTCCTGCTTCTTTTGAGAGGTCTCTTAGTGATGGAACTCCTCTGGATTTGTTAATATGAATATTGAAGTTTGTCTCCACATCATCACCGAGTTGAGGTTCGAATTTGTATATAAATCGTAAATCGAACCTTTCGATCATTTGATCCTGAAAATCAGATATATTATGCAAGCAATTAGTCAGGGGGTGAATAAGCCAACTTCTAGCTCTAGATATAGACATTGAAACTAAGTGAACTGATACAGTGAAGGGTCTTCAACAACTAGTTTAAAAAGGTATTCTTGGATCTTCTTTCAAATGAAAGAACTGCTCCGATACCAATTGTTGGTATCGGAAATAACTGATGGCCAGTTACTTCAAAATAGACAAACTGATACTGGATCAGTAGTGGATCTCTTCAAAACAGAAGCACTTCTCTCATCTGTTTTTTCATCTTTCTAATAAGATACATCACTGGGGTGATCGGGTTCTTAAAGTCGAGTCTAAGATAGGTTGGCCTTTCCGAATGCTGGCTCACGCAGAGGTAGATCGTCAACTCGATTAATTGAGCCTCTAGATGTTACAGAGTTTCAATTTGTCAACGTCTTTTTAAAGATTATAAATTCAGACGGGGCCGAGCAATCGATGAGGAACGTGTCATGGATTGACCTCATAGATGTGGCGGAGCCATATCCAAGTAGGGCTGGGATAGTAGGACCGTGAATATCTGCGCCCTTCGTTGTTATAAAGCATGAGGGGCCTGATCCGGACTGGGTAGGAGAGTGTCATTGGGGAAGGTGTTTTCCCTCTGAATGTGCGATCTGTTACGTCGATCCCAATAGGAGGCCTCGCAGTAATTTTCTTTTGTTGCTTTTTCCTTTTTCTTTTCACATGTCTACTATTTTATCCATATTGACAGGCTCGTTTTTTGCAGTTGCCATGGTTGATTCCAATGAGAGACGTGCAGAGGCGAAGAGGCATGCCGAGGCAGATGCTAAAGCGAAGAAAGAGCTTCTGAAGAAAGCTCCTTGGAGGGTGCCGCGGGTAGTGGATGCCTCAATTTTTGATTAAACCTACAATCCCTCCCATCCAGGCCAGACGGGGACGAGTGTGGGTGCAGGCTGAAGGAAGCTAGTGAGGTCCGTAAGAGATCTCTGGCAGAAGGAACCGCTAAAGAAGCTCATGGCTCAAAAAGATCCCAAAGCACTGAGGGGAGAGCTAAAGTTGTTGCTGATTCGATGGCTGAGGGGGAGTCTGTCCTAATGGAGGGGGGACATGTTGAACATGTTACCGAGCGGGCTGAGATGAGAGGTAGGCAAGTCGCTGATGAATCGGGAGTGCCATCAAGGGAACCGTTGCCTCACGGTTTTATAGGAAAAGAGGCCCTCTGGCTCGACTTTGAATTTACAGTGGGGCCTATAGGCAAGAGAAGGCGGCCATGTTGAGGGATGTCATTGCTGACGTCATTCCTCTTAATCGACTTGCTTAGGACTTGTCATCTGCTGCTCAGCTGGAGATCGGCAAAGGGATTGCTACTCGTGTGGTTGTCCAATAGGTGGCGTCTACAGGTAAGGATGACGCTAATGAGCTTGAGGATCTCGCCGGCCAGTTTGGACTTGCTTCTTCTATGGTAAGCTTTAATTACTTATCTTTTTGTCTTTCTTTATCATTTCTGCGAACTCATCCTTTTCATGTTTCAGCCGGGGACTCGCATCAATAAGGCTCTTGGTGCCGCTCATAAACGCAAGGCCGAGCTTAAGAAGGTCACTGCTGCATTTTCATGTCTGAGAAAGCCAAAGCAGACCTTGAAGCTAAGCACACCGATACTCTTTGAGAGAATGCTCGTTTGAGGCAAGATAACAAGGACTGCAAAAAGCTTAATGAGAAGCTTGAGAAGTAGGTGGAGAGCTTGAGTGAGGCCATGAAAGAGTCTGTGGAGCAGCTGAAAGCCATGCAGGAAAAGGTCGCTGTCACAGAGGCCGGTCCTACGGCCATTGTTGAATATAAGAAATCCGATAACTTCTTAGACATTAAGGAGGCGAGTTTTGACCAGGGATTTTATCATCTCGCCTGCTATTTCTGGTCTACTCGTGGTAAGGAGTCTGTCATCCTTAAAGAGTTGGCCAAGTGGATTGGCATGTCTCAGAGGGAACTTGACTTGTTGGCTTTTCATCCTGATATTCCTTACTCCGATGAGTATATTGCCGAATTTGTTGCTGATCAAGTGAAGAAAGGTAAAGAGGTTTGGGACCCTCCTCATCGCAATGCAGTAAACCTAACCACCATGGTTAAGGGCGATGATGGCGTGGACTTTCAAGCTGGCGATGAGTTCCTTAATTTAACCGGCGATCATACCCGCCCTCCTCCACCTGGTCAAAGATAGACCCGTTTTTATCGTAATAATTTGACTTTGTCCTTGTCTTTTGAACAGCTCTTTATTATTTTGTAATTTTGTGATTTTCCTTGACTTGTGGCCGCTTTTGGCCTTTGAATGCATGCTTTCTTTTCTTTTCTGTTTTATCTTGCTTGAGGGTCTCTTTGAGTTTGTATCTTTATTTTTGCTCGAAATATTCCCACCTTCCGAGTCCGTAATTTGGGTCTGCTATATGACATATGCGGGCATACGGCACCCTTGTTTTTGGTGATGTCATCGAGCTCGCTAAAAATGACAATCATAAAAATTTGACTTATCATCGTCGGATCTTGAATCTGAATTAAAAATTCTGATGTGCGGCCCCATTGTGTCGAGCAAGGTTGCAGCGGGCTTGGTTGAAATAAATATCGAATTCGGGTCATTCCCGTCACGTTGAGCTCTCTAAAAATGACTAAAGAGTCTAACTTGTCATTCGGATTTAACTGAGTTGGGTTGAAAATTCCAGCATACGGGCCCCTTATTTCCAAGAAAGGTATAGGGCGCTGGGACTTGAGGTCACTGGAAATAATCGCATAAGACCGCATTTGAACTTATCTGAATTTGAAAATTCCAAAGCGTGGCCCTCTTGTTCAAGCAAGGCTAAAGGTATCTTCCTGTGAGCTTGGTCGAAACAGATGGCGATCTTGAAATTTTGCTTTGAAAATTCTGCTATGCGGCCCCCTTTGTTTTGAGCGGGGCGTTAGGCGGGTGGCATTGAAATGAACCTTGGTGATAACAATCTTGTTATCTAAGCTATGCTTTCCCTCTACGCGATGTGTCACACGTGACAGGGGAAGGCTAAAAGATCTGACTTGATTGGACAGTTCATCAGCAGATTTTTCGATCTTTTCGGTGACGGCGCATTGAATGCCGTATTATCATTGCTTCGGTAACTGCTAGGCCTTAAAGACGGCTTTTGAAATTCAAATTCTGGATAACCCGAATGAATGTCAACCGTTTGATTCTTTCAATCCTGGCCGTCCTCATTCCTTTTTTTCTCTATAAAAGGAGGGAACCTCCCCGGTCTTCCCTCACTTGCAAACTCTAAAATTTTTCTTGCGCTTTCTTCGATACATTTATTTCCTTTTTTACCATGTCTTCCCCTGTTGATCGTAATATTTCTCCCTTTTTCTACACGGCTTCCCACATTGCTCGTGGCAACTACTTGGGGTGTATTTGCCGGTTGAAGATGTTGAGAGAGAGGAGCCTGAATGTGGAAAAGGTTGAGAGAGGAGGCACATTGCTTCGTGTGCAACTCTCTGGGTTGTGGGGTTTCATTGGAGGTCCTCCGGGGGTAACGTATAACGTTAACCTGGTTTGTGAGTTCTATTCGGTCCTAGCAGAGGCCGTTTCAACCGGGGAGGATATCAGCTCGGTCTCTCTTCGGGGTGTTCTTGTTTCTTTTTCCCCGGAGGCCATCAACGGGCTCTTCCGTATTCCTGCTTTTGATCCGGCCACTAATTATGAGGTATTTTGGGATCTTGGGGACGAGGTTAGCAAACGGTACCATGTGATTTGTGCTTCCCGTTGTTTGTTTCCTGGCCGGAGGTATCCTTTACCTCTGGGTGCTACATCCGAGCTGTCTCAAAGCAATCGGGAATGGAAACGGTTTATTAATAGCCGTGTTATGCTGACTGATGATTCTGATGAGGTTACCGAAGATGAAGCTCTTCTCCTTCATGCCCTTGTTGTTCCTTATGTGAATATCGACTGGGGCATCCTGATTCATCGTGAAGCTATCAAGGTTGCAGCGGCCACGGGGGCTAGT
Source organism: Gentiana straminea (assembly GCA_036785695.1). Taxonomy (NCBI): domain Eukaryota; kingdom Viridiplantae; phylum Streptophyta; class Magnoliopsida; order Gentianales; family Gentianaceae; genus Gentiana; species Gentiana straminea. Next base: position 10,392,408 of record JAVUPR010000265.1, read on the forward strand.
CGTCGCATCCCTTTTGGTGGGGATGATTTCCAATCTCTGCGTTAGCACTTCGGGATGCCGACTTGCTCGTCTGATAAATATAAAGTTGTTTGATCTTGTAATGATGCAAAACTGTGTTCTTGCTTTGAGGATTTGAATGAAATTTTTCTTCTGTTTTACTTGATTATTTCGATGAGCCCTGCTCTAATGTGCCTTATTTAAAACCAGAATTGACTTTCGCATTTCTAGTTGTCATTTTTTGCTCGTCGTAGACATGTACTTAGTGGATCAAAGACCTCTGCATGCGGCCCCCTCATTTCGGGCGACGTTGACACGATTTTCACGGCTATATCAAAATAATGATTAAAATAAAGCGGTCTTGTTGACCTGGTAATTTTTCATCCGGGCCTCCTTGTTTTGGATGAGCCTAGGGTATTTAGCCTGTGAGCTCGTCGAAAACAAAGTGTATGTGTACGCTTTTCCCGAGAGATCAACTTATGGTTGTCAAAACGAGCATTTTCATTCAAAATAGATTCCAAAAGGTGGGGCCCGAGGGCCTTTTACAAAATATGCTTTATCCTTACATAAAATAGACGGTGTTGCTCTTACATGTAATATCTTTTCAAGTTGTCGGCATGCCAAGGCGTGTTGTACTCGCGGCCCTGGTTGTCCATAAAAACATAAGTGCCCTTTTTCACTATCATGGCGACCTGGAGCGGACCTTCCCAATTTTTAGATAATTTCCCTTTCTCGGCCTCATGTCCGGTGGCTTGCCTTTTCCTCAGAACATAATCCCCCACTGCGAAGTGATGATCACGGATACACTTATCATGGTGCCTTTTGGCCGCTTGCTTGCAGTTGATTAAGCGGCCATAGGAATTAATTCGTTTTTCCTCCAATAGATCAAGATCAAACTGCCTAGGCAGTGGGTTTTCGGCCTCGCTGAAATGCGAGACTCTCAGGCTCGGCAGAGCCATTTCAACTGGAGCCATAGCCTCCGATCCATATGTTAACATGAACGGGGTTTCACCAGTTGTGGTTTTCCTCGAGGTTCTGAGCTCCCATAGCGCCGCTGGTAAGTGATCTACCCATTTTCCGGCCTTCTTGTCCAAGCACTTTTTCAACACGCTCAACACCTGTTTGTTGGCGTTTTCAGCTTGACCGCTTCCCTGCGGATAGCACACCGATGACTGCCAGTGTTTTACGTTATGCTTTGTGTAGAACTGTGCAAACTCATCTCTGAACTGTGTCCCATGGTCGGAGACTATCGCCCTCAAGACTCTGAATCTGGTACAAACTTGATCAAGTAGGAAGTAGATGATATCCTTGGATTTAGTATTCATTAAGGCTTTGGCGTCGATCCATTTTGTGAAATAGTCGAAGGTGACGACCACGTACTTACAGCACGATCGACTTTTTGGAGTGGGCCGATGAGGTCGATTGCCCACATATCGAACGGCCATGTGGCGACGACTATGCTCTGCTCGACTGACGGTAGCCTAGGTATGTCGGCGAACCTTTGACACTTATCACACTTTCTTGCATATTTCTTAGCGTCGTCTGTGAGCTGTGGCCTATAATATCCGGCTAGTAATACCTTCTGAGCGAGCGTGCGACTGGCGGGATGACCGCCGCAAACTTCCTCGTGAAGCTCCATCAATACTCCTCGGGTCGCACACATCGTGACAATGGCTTGGAAAATGATTTCCGATATAATACGTCATCCAATACAGTGCACCTGGCGGCTTTTCTTATTAGGGCTCTAGGCTATTTAGGATCGGGTGGATGGGTAACTAATTCGATGTACGCTTTTATATCGTCGATCCAACATGGGTTGGTGGGATGGAAATCCATGACTTCAGCTCGGTTGACTGCTGGTTCGATAAGATGCTCTACCATGATAGTGGATTGCTTATTTCATCCTTGCTGGTTAGTTTCGATAGATAGTCGGCTCACTGATTATCTTCTCGTGGTATGTTGGTGAACTCGTAATAATTGAAGCTTTCCTTTAACTTTCTAACCAGAGCGATGTATCTTTGCAGGATTTTGCAATGAATCCCATATGAACCAGTGACCTGGTTGACTACCAATTGCGAATCGCAAAATACTTCAATATTTTCAACTTTCATGGCTTTCGCGAGCTCAAGCCCCGCTATGACTGCCTCATACTCTGCTTGATTGTTTGATGCCGTAAAGTCAAATCTCAGGGCCGTTTCTATCTCTACTGAGGTGCCCGGTTCCAGTAGTATTATTCCGGCCCCACAACTATTCAGGTTCGCAGATCCATCGACATATAACTGCAAACAATGACTCGGCCGTTGAGATGCGGACACTGTCGGAGTGGTTGGTTCATCGATGGGATTCAAAACGGGTTGCTCCTTTGGCTTTTCCTCGGCAAAGCTTGTCTCCACGATGAAATCGAGTAAGTCTTGGGTTTTGATGGTCTTTCGGAGTTCATATCGGATATGAAATTCGGTCAACTCGATGGCCCACCATAGCAACCGGCCAGATAAATCCGGCTTGTGTAGAACTTGTCGTAATGGAGCGTCCGATAACACAGTGATGGTGTGCGAGGAGAAATAAACCCTTAATTTTTGGGCAGCAATAACAACGCAATAGGCCAACTTTTCAATATTGAAATAACGAATCTCAACAGGACTGAGAACCTTAGAAACATAGTATACGGGTTTTTGATTTTGATGGGTACCGTCCTCCTTGACAAGGGCAGCGGCGACAGCCAGATTTGAGGCCGCTAGATATAGAAATAAAACATCGCCTATCATAGGACTAACCAGAAGAGGCGGGCTCGACATGCATGCTTTGAGCACTTTGAAGGCTTGCAAGCATTTTGTTTCCTTTGAGGATTTTGAAGAAGGGCAGACATTTCGCGGCCGATTTGGAGATGAATCTTCCCAGAGCGGTTATCCTTCAATTCAACCTTTCTACTTCCTTGACCGTCGTTGGTTTGCTCATGTTTAACAGGGCTTCAATTTTTTCGGGGTTCGCCTCGATTCCGCTTTGACTCACCATAAAGCCCAAGAACTTTCATGCTTGCATGCCGAAAGTGCATTTGGCCGGGTTTAGCTTCATCGAATGTTTTTTGACATTGGTAAAAGTTTCTTGGAGGTCTGCTAAGTGGCCTTGGCGGCTTGATTTCACGACCATATCGTCGATATATGCTTCCATGTTTTTGCCGATCTGCGAACTGAAAACTCTGTTTACCATTCTTTGATATATTGAACCTGCGTTTTTCAAGCCGAATGGCATCATCTCATAGTAGTAAAGTCCACCTGTGGCCCTGAAGGCAGTCATTTCTTTATCGCAATCGGCTATCCTTACTTGATGATAGCCTAAATAGGCATCCAGAAAACTTAGCATTTCGAAGCCAGCGATCTCGTCTACCATTTTGTCGATCCGGGGCAAAGCGTAAGGATCTTTTGGACATGGCTTATTCAGGTCGGTGAAATCAACGTACATTCGCCATTTCCCATTATGTTTCTTTACCATGATGATGTTGGCTAGCCAGGTTGGGTACTGTAATTCTCTGATAATACCTGCTTCCAACCACTTTCCGACCTTGACTTTGATTGTGAACTCATTTTCTTCAGAGAATTGACGTGTCTTTTGTTGGATTGGTTTGAAGTTGGGGCCGACACTAAGATGATGTAGTGCGACCTCAGGATCAACACCTCTCATGTCAGTTACTTCCCAAGAGAAGGCGTCAAGATTATCTTTTAAGAGTGCAATCAATTTTTCTCTTTCCGCCTCTACCGTCTGAGCTCCAATCTTTATCCTCCGGTCGGGATATTTTTCATTTACAACGGCTTCGATGAGTTCATTGTTAGCCATGAAATCGGGATGTTCCCTGACCGGCAGGGTTTCACATTCCACAGCTTCAGTGGCGACCTCTTTGACCATATTGATTTGACTCGAGCCTACATCGAACTCCTCGGTTCTAGGCCTCTTTAAGTCGGGTCTATTTTTGGTGATATAATCAAGGAACAATCCCGATCGACTCTTTGCGACTCTAACATCGTCGCCCACATGGAACTTGACCATTTGGTGTGGGATGGATACAACCATTTGAACTTTCTCATAGCAGGTACCCTAGGATCATATTGTAATACGACGGGAGATCAACTAGGAAAGTTACCATTTCCGTTCGACAGGGTTTATAGTCACCGATTGTGATTTTGAGGTCGATAGTGCCCTTTACTCGAACTGTGTTGTTGGAGAAACCCTCTAGTAGTCTTGGGTAGGGCTTCAACTTGGCCTCGCTGAAACCGATTCGCTTCAAGCAATCAAAGTAGATTATATCTCTGTCAGGGCCGGCATCCCTTTTATACTTGGCGGCCGGCCCTTCCTCTATCAACTTGTCGATAGCTTTCCGCAAGGTGATGCATTTGTCTGTTATGTGGTCATGATCCCTGTGATACTTGCACCATTTCGACTTATCCCGACTTTCCGGTTCGGCCTTCATGGGCCTCAGTCTTGGAACGTGATCTCGAATCTCGAAGAGGATTTGCATCGGCGTGGCATTGAGCGTGGTGAAGTCATTTTCGTTGAACTTATAAGGCTTTTTTACCTCACGATCTTCTTTCGCACCTTTGCCGCGATCTTTTTTGCGATCTTCTTCACGATCCTCTTTTCTGTCTTCTTTGTGGGAATGATGATCTGCCTTTGATTTTCCTTTTCCATAGAGATGTGGCGCTTCACTCAGCCCAATCATCCTGGCTCTCTCCAGCGTCTCTCTCAAACCAAACTTTGGTGGCCGAAGAATAAACTCTGTTTTCATAAGACCTTTGGCTATTCCCATTAGAAAGCATGTGATGATGGCATCATCGGGAATGTTTCTGGTTTGGTCGTAGATCTTAACGAATCGGTCGTAGTAGATTTTACAGGACTCATTCTCTCCCATTCGAACCTCATACAAATCTTCAATGATTTTATTAGGCCTGCTTGCCGATTCAAACTCCTTCACGAACTTCCCAGATAAATCCTCCCAACTTTCGACCGAGTCCCTGGGGAGCCCGCAAACCCAAGACGCGGCCATATCTTGCATACTGCCTACGAGGGCAATGCACCAAGCTGATTTGTTTTGGGTTTCCAGAGTGATGCGGCCTTGAAAAGCAGTAAGCTAATCAAAAGGACAGGTGATCCCATTATAATAGTTATAGCTGGGATAGTTTACCTTTTCTATCTCAGTCGGCAACGTCTTTATGATTTTCTCCAAGAGCACGTCTATTCCCGAGACTGGGGCGGCTTTCTCCACAGACCTCGACTTTCTCAACTCTGCTATTTCTTTCCTCATTATTTCCATCTGTTCGGCTACAGTGGGGTCGACTCCTCGCCTGGGTGGGGATGGCCTCGCAACCCGCCCCGATATATGCTCGGAGTTGGCATGATTCCGAGATTCCTCTTGTTCAGTTTGCTTTTCTCTTATGATCAGACGAGCATCTCTTTCGTCCCTCCCCTCTTGTCACGGTGTCACGTTTCTTTCGGGTGGACTTAGTCGACTCCGTACCGAACCTCTTTCTTTTTCACCTAACCTTCTCAGGGAAGACCTTCTTCCTTCACTTTTTTCGGGCTCTTTGACGCTATCATGTCGACCCGATGTATGAACCATTTCGTGCTCTTTCCTCCGATCTTGTCAGCCTGATGAGTAAACACTTTCTTCGATTTCGATTCTTTTTGGTTGGCTCTGGTGACTCGTGCCTTCAGATCAGTCTCAACCCGCGGTGTGATCTGTTCGAGGACCGGTAGGGGCTTTCGACCTAACGCTACCAGACAGGTGTTAGTCCAGTACATCCTCTCAGTGTACTTGGCATTTTCTATCATGACCGCGACCTACAGATCCTCTTGGAATCTGGGTATCTTTTCTGGCACTACTTCTTGGTTTCACGGCGGCCTCTGTGTCCCGATCGGCGCTTTTTCTCTACGAGCCAGATCTAAATCCGCTTCCTTGGACTTAGTTTTCTGGTATAGGATGTTTCTGGCATCGACGGTAACTAGATCCTCCTGTCATAATTGATCCCAATCCGTGGTGGGATTATCAAATGTTTCCCCTACACCTTCAGCGCAGGGATGATTATGTGCGGTCCCCTTTGCCGGTATGGGCGGGACCATCTGCTAATTTTTGCTACCTGTCATAGTGCATTGGGTGAGCTGGTTTCGCTAGAGACAAATCTGTACTCTGGTTTGCAACTACTTTCTGACACAATCTGATTTGCTTTCAGCCACCCTCAACTACCCTGTACTATTTGACTTTTGAACGGCTAGATCAAGATCTTTTGAAGGTGACAACTCCGGTGAGGTAGCGGCCGGAAATACAAATTTCAGGGGAAAAAAGGTGATGATTCAAATGCAAGAAACCCTTAAAATTGCGTGTTTCCGCATTGAAAACACACGCACCACCGAGTTGAGTGACTGATTCTTCGCATGACTTAACAAGTTCAAACAGAGTAGGCCGAACAAGTAACGAAAGCTCTTTTCCGGCGAGATAGTGAAATTCGGCTGTGATGATATCGAGAGAGGTGATACTCTCAAACGCTAACTCGATATATCACGCATTCTTAACAAGAAACACAAATACAAAACTCCAAAATCACCAGTGCTGAGCTGAAGAAAATGCACCTTTTCTACTGAGGATGGCGAAAGGGTTTTAGCCACCAGAAACTCGAATAAGAAACTTGGTGAGAGAGGTGGTTTCTCAAACGCTGACTCGTGAGTTTCTGTACAAGCTTTGCTAATGTTACCCCTTTTGATGTTTCTTTGTCGATGATGTTGATTAATTATGAGGGTCTGCTGAACGATGAAAAGCTTCGCCGAACTTGGAGAGACGAGGAAGACGAGGAAGACGATGAAGATCTTCAGCTCCGCCTTGAGATGAGATTTTTGGGGTTTCTCATGCCTGATAGAACGGAAAGCTTGATGTTTTTTCCCGATAACGGAGCCAACTGATAATGCTGAAATTATCACGGTTGTTTTAGCGGTGGTTTAGTGGTGGATATCTAGCTATAAAAAGCATATGAAAGTGGTGGTGCACGGTGGTGCACGGCGGTGAAGTAGTGGCGCAGTATGAACAGTAGAGAGAGAATGGAATTTGGCAGAATTTTGCCTTGTTTTCTATTTATCATGTATATCCATTATGGTTACATAGAGCCTCCTTTTTATAGGAAGGAGGAGAAACTAGGGGTTAAGCTAAAGACAAATAAGTACGATGTCCACGCGATGCGGCGCCAAGTATATATGTATATCAGGTCACCGAAAACATGGTCGCGTGTCGTCTGTCTTGTCTCCCGGCTGATCCCTTGCTTCCTCCTACGTAGGCTCTTATGGTCTCTGATGGACCTCGCTTCTTTGAGGTCGCAAACCGGCCCCCTGGTTTTAGAATGACCTCGTGGGATCGAAGGCTCTTGGCGAGGACCTTAGGTTTGCGGTCCCAATTCGAACGATATCATTGCAGATGCTATGGCCGTAGGCCTTGTTCCCTAGCGTGGTGGCTGGGAAGGTTAAGACCGGGGATCCATAAGTGGTGTTACAACTTAGGCATATCAGTAGTGAATTCCTTGAGCCAAAATATTTAGGCACCAACCGTGACACATTGGCAGGTTCTCATACACTGCTACGTTATGTTAAAAGCACTCTCTATCATGGGTTGTTGTTGAAACCTTCCCAACCTTTACATGTACATGTGTTCAGTGATGCTGATTAGGGCTGTGACAAGAAATACATGAGATTTGTGGCTTCCTTTTGCATCTTCATGGCTGGTTCTTTGGTTTCCTGGTCTTCCAAGAAATAACATGTTGTGTCCAGATATAATACTGAGCCTGAGTACAAGGCCTTGGCCAATGCAGCATCATAAACACAATGGTTGCTTAATGTTATGTTAGAGTTACATCTCAAACCTACAAGTAAACCTATCCTTTGGTGTGATAATTTGGGGTCTGGACCTCTTGCACACAATCCAGTTATCCACTCAAGGATGAAGCACATTGAACTTGATGCACATTTTGTTAGAGACAAGATTATGCAAGGAGTTATGACAGTCCAGTATATTCTCTCATTTGATCATCAAGTGGTTGATACACTAACAAAGCCATTGAACTCTGCTATGTTCACTTATTTCAGCGACAAACTAAATGTGGTTAATACGCCATTTAATTTGAGAGCGATGTTAAAATATAATGACTATTGTGACTATTGTGTAGTTTTATTAGTTTGGGTATTAAGTTTAGATGGTACACTTGGCAATGGTGTGTTGAGGTTGTTAGATTGTTTGTTAGATTGTGTAGTATTTATCATGATGTATTGGATCACCAAACATGATTCTGTGTGATGAATTCATTCTATTAAAATATCCTTAGTGTCCTTTAATTTCTAGAAGGGATGTAAATGCTCTAAAAATAAAGTAAAACTGTAGTCAAGAGAAATAACATTATAGACTTTAGTTAACTATAATTCTGAAACGTGTTACATTCTCTTTAATCATTATGGTCCCAATTTTATCGGCTATGCTTCATTCAAAACAAACAGTTGGGTTCACTTTTTTATTATTGCTGCTTGATTGTGCTTAATAGCATAGGTAATCATGGGGATCCTACCATCATTGGCTCTCCCTGGTTTGTGGAGAACTTTTTTTTTGGTTTTTTTGGTTTGTAGTGGGGAAAAGGAGAGGAGGGCACAAGAAGAAGAGTTTTATGGGCTAAGAAATTGACATGATAATTATTACGTGAATATAACGATCAACAACTATTCAACTAACAAGAGTCCGATGTCGGGCCGAAGTTAATGAACTTGACAAATTTTATATTTTTTTCAGGAAATCTTACATGTGATGTTTCAGCAAGGATGATCCGTTCACAATTCCTGAAAATGAGGAAAAAAATATAACTATATTTTCGTCTTTTCAAATTTGTTTTCTTTTTTTTTTTCTTTTTCTTTTAATCTTTTATTGAGCCCAAAATACTGAAAACCGACATAAGTTTCAAAAAATATAATAAAAAAAATGGCTCCACGAAGCCCTAGACATCAATCGTTTTGTGTTTTTGTAGTTTTCGGAAAAAAGTGGCTCGCTCTCCCCCACAGCTTCCTCGGGAAAGCACACCCCCCGACACTAGGATTTTCGGTTTGATCGTTTCTAGGTCCGTCTGGCAGATCAGACTGTTGAAATCGAAGTGAATCAGGTTGCGAAAGCTGTTTTAGGTTCATAATCTCTTTTTGAATGTAAAGTCTAATCTTTTCGTAGTTGTTCTTGGCTTTGATCTTTATTAGGTTATATTTACGTAGTGTTCATGTTAGATTTGTTTCTGGTTCGTGGATATGCGTAAATTTAGAAGTTATAAGTTGTTGTACAGTTTGTAGTTCGGCTCGTCTATAAGGTAATGAGGTTATATTATAAAAAATTGGCTTTTTGTTTATATTGTTTTAAAGTAAATTGATTTTCAAGTTTCGGCACTTTATTTGTTAGTTTAGGGCTATGTGTTATATTTTGCCGGTAACTGCTAAAGTATTTTGTATTTTGTGCTATATAAAGTATTTTCGAGTATTATGTAATTTCTAAAAATTACTGCAAATCTTTTTCTTTGCTTTTGGTTAGTAGAATAGGTTTTGAAAGTTTGGTGTTGGTTATGGATTCGGCCTTTTATGTGATAACATATAGGTGGTTAGAAAGATGTAAAATGAACCTGACTTATGTGTTATTAAGTGTTCTATGAAGACGATTATTCATGGTTAGGTACTAGATAAGAAAACGCGATGTACTGTTCGGGTACCTTAGAGGGTATCTCCCATGTTGCACCTGATGGCCTCCTGGTGGGTTTCACCGTGGCGTTTTACCTTTGGTTAAACCTCTGCTCCGACTGAGAATTCGTCAAAAACACTCACTTTATGCATAGATTCTGATATCTATTATGTGTGAGTTTGGTTTATTTTCATAACTAGATACATGTAAATCTGAATGTAACTAACAAGAATGTAAAGTTGTAAATGATTACATAAGATGTAGGATCATGTTTTATGCATTTTAAGTTGTTTTCTCAGAGTATTTGGTTATTATATGAATTGTCTTTAAATTGTTTCATTTGAAAGCTTTTTAAGAAGATTCATGTCATGTCTTATGTCTTGACAAACATGATTCTCTTTTTTTGATCTTCTACTCATTAATGAGCATCTAGCAGCTCACTAGAATAAGAAGATATACAGGTTAATGAAGAGTTTGATAACGAACTTGGATGGAAAACTTAGTGTCAGTAAAGTGACTTAAACTCTACATTTTGGTGGAACCAATCTGAAGACTCAGTTGTGTGATGGACAGCTGAGAAGTGTATTAAATTCTGTGCATCAGTAGGGTGGAGTCTACTAAAGCACGTCGACAGAGTGACGTATGCGAAATCGGAATACGAGCGGGGTCCCACGTCGCTATATATGTTATGTGACAGCTATACAGTGTCATTAAAAAGAGGACACATGTAGGGGTATTTATGGCGTATTAGACAAAGATTCCTTGCGGCTAGGGTTTAGGGATTTGTGCCTATAAATACAGTTGTTGTTGCATTGTCTGTGTGTGTGAAATCTGTAACTCAGTGCATGATAATAAAGATCTCTTTTCTGCCCGTGGTTTTTTATCTCTCTCACTTTGAGAGGGGTTTTCCATGTTAAATCTGTGTTCTTCTTGTTTTCTGTTATCTCCTTAGATTATTTACGTTTGAATGCATCTGTTTTTAATTCTTGCATCAGTTTCATAACAAGTGGTATCAGAGAAAGGTTCTGAAGAAAACAATATATACGATCAACTTCATCTTCACCAAGACCTTCAGTAAGGTGCTAGGATCTGTGATAAAGTTGTGATCTTTAGAAAGAAAAGATGTCAGCAGTAAACGTGAAAATCGATAAATTTACAGGAAGGAACAGCTTTGGTCTGTGGAAAATCAAGATGCGTGCTCTATTGAAACAGCAGGGTTTGTGGTGTCCTTTATCTGACAAACCAAATACAAGTGCAGCAGATTTTGCTAGTCTGGAAGAGAAAGCACATTCAATCATCATGGTGTGCTTATCTGATGATGTTATCACTGAGGTTGCTGAGGAAGACACCTCAGCCAAGTTGTGGAAAAAGCTTGAAAGCCCGTATATGACCAAGTCACCGACCAACAAGTTGTTGTTGAAACGAGAGGTTGTTCGGTTTAAAGATGCATGAAGGGAGTCCACTGAGGGACCATCTTGACCAGCTGAACACAATATTACTTGATCTAAGGAATATTGATGTTAAAATTGAAGATGAAGATGCAGCCCTAATCTTGTTGGTGTCGTTACCGGCATCATATGAAAACTTTGTGCAGCCTTTCATAGTTGGAAAGGATACAAGTAGATTTGGAGGATGTGAGGTCCGCCTTACATGCCGGGGAGCTTAGACACAAGGCCTTTGGGACGGACGGTCGAGTGCTTGGGCTTGTTGCTAGCGCGACAATAGTGGAAAAGGATATGGACGAGAAGAAGAAAAAGAAGTCGGGGTCCAAAGGTCCTAAGTCTGCGATGTACGTATTTATTGTAAGGAGCGGGGACATTGGAAGTCCAATTGTCCAAGGAAGAAGAAACGACGGGAAGGCAATTCGGCACAGTAGCCCTAGCTACCGAGCAATCTAATGAGGATCCGGTTCTAGTAGCGGGGGATTCTACACATCATAATGATGTGTGGATACTTGATTACGGAGCATCCTACCATATTTGTCCTAACGGGGAGTGGTTTTCAACTTATGAGCGAGATAGATGGTGGTCAAATCTATATGGCCAACAAGCAAGGTTTGCAAAGTCGTGGGAATTGGCTCGGTAAAGTTAAGGACAAAGAATGGTAAATTCGTACACCGAAAGATGTAAGACATGTTCCACGAGATGACCAAGAATTTGGTATCTCTCGACTATTTGGACGGCAAGGGGTTCAATTTCAAGGGTGAAGGTGGACAGCTGAATGTCTTCAAATATTCAGTTGTAGTCCTCAAAGGCATCAAGAGGGGAACCTTGTATATATTACAAGGATCTCATCGTATATCCGGCACTGCTGATGTTGCATCCTCAGCAGTTCACCAGTCTCAGCAGACTCAGTTGTGGCACAAGAGACAAGGTCACATGGGTGAAAGGGGTATGCAGATTCTTTCTTCAGCAGGTTTTCTTAAGGGATATAAGGTCAAGAATCTGGACTTTTGTGAACATTGTGTGTTTGGGAAATTGCATAGAAGAAAGTTCTCAGCTGGGTCGCACAACACAAAGGCATCACTTGATTATATCCATTCAGACTGCTGGGGTCCATCAAAAGTTGAGTCATTGGGTGGTCACAGATATTTTGTGTCATTCATAGATGACTATTCGAGGATGACTTGGGTGGTGATGATGAAGAACAAAGGTGATGCATTCAGTAACTTCAAGCAGTGGAAGGCCCTAGTGGAGAATCAATTAGGCAAGAAAATCAAGAAGCTTCGTACAGATAATGGTCTGGAATTCTACTGGAAGGATTTTGATTCACTTTGTGCAGCTGAGGGTATTGCCAGACATCATACTGTAAGGAATACACATCATCAGAATGGTGTAGCTGAAAGGATGAATCAAACTCTACTGGAGAGGGCAAGATGTATGCTCTCATGCTGGTTTATCAAGGAGATTTTGGGCGAGAGGAAATTTGTAAAAACGGCTTGCTACTTAATCAACGGGAGTCCTCACACGGGGATCAATCTCAAGACACCATTTGAGATGTGTTCAGGCAAGCCTGCTGACTACTCAGTTCTAAGGGTTTTTAGGAGTACAGCTTACTATCATGTTAGTGAAGGGAACTTGGAGCCAAGGGCCAAGAAGGGAGTGTTTGTGGGGTATGGTGATGAAGTGAAGGGATATAGAATTTGGTCATCAGTAGAGTCCAGAGTAATCCTCAGCAGGGATGTTGTGTTTGATGAAAATTCTATGTTAAACTCATCAGTGGGGAGGTCTACTGAATCTGAAACCAATGCTGAATATGATAGTGTTGAGAAACAGGTGGAGCTTCAGGTGGAGTCTACCGATATGCAACAATCAGTGGATCCAAATCAATATTATACTGATCTGGATAATGAACCAGAATCTGATCCAAGCCAGCCTACTGAGACCTCAGTAGGGCGTCATACAAATATTAATCAGCAGAGTCTAGCTGCCAGCAGGCCTAGAAGATCTAATGTTGAGATACCTCCAAGGAGATATGGGTATGATGATTTGGCTGGATATGCACTCCAAGTTGCAGAAGAGGTAGAGGTTTCTGAACCTACTACCTACAGGAAAGCAGTGACATGTACAGAAGCATCTCACTGGCATGCAGCCATGGGAGATGAAATGGAGTCATTGTTGAAGAATCAGACTTGGGAATTGGTCAAACAGCCTACTGACAAGGGAGTTCTGACTTGTAAATGGATTTCCAAGAAAAAGGAAGGAATGACTAAGGCAGAAGGGGTCAAGTATAAGGCACGTTTGGTTGCAAGAGGATTCAGTCAAAAGGAAGGGGTTGACTTTGATGAAATATTTTCACCAGTGGTTAGACATACCTCAATCATGGTGTTACTAGCAATGGTGGCACAACAGGATCTGGAACTTGAGCAATTAGATGTGAAAACTGATTTTCTACATGGTGAGGTGGATAAGGAGATATACATGACACAACCTGAGGGTTTTCAAATTCCTGGGAATGAAAATTATGTTTGCTAGTTGAAGAAATCATTGTATGGTTTGAAGCAAGCTCCAAGGCAGTGGAATAAAAGCTTTGACAGTTTTATGCTTCAGCAGGGTTACAACAGAAGTCCTTATGACTGTTGTGTGTACCACAGTTTGTTGAAAGATGGATCTCATATCTATCTTGTCTTGTATGTGGATGACATGTTGATTGTTGCTGCAAGGAAGTCTGATTTTCAAAATCTGAAGAACCTTCTCAGTACTGAGTTTGAAATGAAGGATTTGGGTGCAGCCAAGAAAATCTTGGGGATAGAGATCGGGAGAGATAGAAGTCAGAAAAAACTGTTCTTGTCTCAGCAGGGTTATGTCCAGAAGATATTGGCCAAGTTTGGGATGTCTGCTGCAAAACCAATAGATACTCCTATGGCATCAAATGTTCATTTGTATGTTTATGCTTCACGATCGGTGAATAGAATGAGTATATGTCAAAAGTTCCCTATGCTAGTGCGGTTGGCGATCGATGTATGCCATGGTATGCACTAGGCACGATCCGGCTCGGGCGGTCGGTGTTGTCGTAGGTTTATGGCTCAACCTGGAAAGGAACACAGGAAAGCGGTTAAAAGGATATTCAGGTACCTGAGAGGTACAGCTGATATTGGTCTCATTTATGGAGGTGATACTAGTATGGTCACAGGCTACTGTGATGCTGATTATGCAGGTGATGTTGACAGTAGAAAATCAATGACTTGGTTATGTGTTTACATTGGGAAATGTAGTGGTCAGCTGGAAAGCTACTCTTCGAGCCTACGGTAGTCTTATCAACTGCGAAGCGAATACATGGCTCTTACGGAAGCAGCTAAGGAGGGTATCTGGTTGAAAGGGCTAGTCAGTGATTTGGGGTTGCATCAGGATCAGGCTGAGATATATTGTGACAGCCTAAGTGCAATATGTTTAGCCAAGGATCAGGTTCATCATGAGAGAACCAAGCATATTGATGTCAGGTATCATTTTCTAAGAAATGAGAAGAGGGTTGTGGTGAAGAAGATTGGCACAAAGGAGAATCATGCTGATATGTTCACTAAACTAGTTCAGTAGAGTAAGTTTCAGCTTTGCCTGGACTTACTGAATATTCAGAGCTTATGATGATATGTTTCTGGAAACTCTACTGAGGGCAGATCAGTGGAGTGGATCTTTGTGGAGATCGTCTGGTACAAGTACATCTGGCATTGACGAATGTATCTGGTACAAGTACATCTGGTAATGCAATCTGTTTGACTCTGGTGAGAGTTGAAGTCAAGTTGGAGATTTGTCAGTAAAGTGACTTAAACTCTACATTTTGGTGGAACCAATCTAAAGACTCAGTTGTGTGATGGATAGCTGAGAAGTGTATTCAATTCTGTGCATCAATAGGGTGGAGTCTTCTGAAGCTTCTGTCAGCAGAGTGAAGTCTGCTGAGTACTGGAATACAGCAGGGTCCCACGTCTGCAATATCTGTTATGTGACAGCTATACAGTGTCTTTAAAAGGAGGACACATGTATGGGTATTTATGGTGTATCAGACAAAGATTCCTTGCGGCTAGGGTTTAGGGATTTGTGCCTATAAATACAGTTGTTGTTGCATTGTCCGTGTGTGTGTGAAATCTGTAACTCAGCGCATAATAATAAAGATCTCTTTTCTGCCCGTGGTTTTTTATCTCTCTTACTTTGAGAGGGGTTTTCCACATTAAATCCGTGTTCTTCTTGTTTTCTGTTATCTCCTTTGATTATTTACGTTTGATTGCATCTGTTTCTAATTCTTGCATCTGAAGTTATCTCCATCAGCTTCGTAACACTTAGAAATGAAGTCATTAAGTTCTTTGTGTTTCATTAGTTGATTTTTGTCGTTATTTCCCTTGACAAGGCATGAGTGCCAAGTAGTTAGTAGTTTCCTTTTCAATCAAGCTTAGTTGTAATGGATCTTAGCATTTATTCAATATTTTAGTTTGACAGCAGTGATGTTTTTTTATGAAAGTCCATGTTTCCCGAGTCTTTGCATGCTTCTTTACATCCACTCCGCTCTTAATACGCTGATATTACGTCAGGATGACGTGGGTTTTAGGGTTTTCCCTAAAAGTCACTTGTCAAGCATCCTTCTGGATAATGACTCGATATCCAGAAGCGGAGCATTACAGTTGGTATCAAAGCCTAAGTTAGGAAAGTTTGGGCATAAACATTGTTGTCTAGGATGTTGATCTTTAAGCTTTAATCTTAGTCTAAGAGTTGTTTTAGCCTACCTTCTTTTTCAGGCTTGGTAAGCAGTAGACGTAATACTCGTTCTTCAGCTAGTCAGTTTGAGCAAGTTCCTCCTGGTCATCATTGTCGTTATCTTCCTCTTTTCTTTGAGTTTCCTTCTTTGTCTGGTGCGTCAAGTTTCGAGGATAAAATTTTTATAAGGAGGGCAGAACGTAAAACGTCTCACCTCCTAGTAATGGTATTTTCGTCTTTTCAAAATTGTTTTCTTTTTTCCTTTCTCTTTTAATCTTTTCTTGAGCCCCAAATGTTGAAAACCAACCTAAGCCCTGAAAATTCTATAAAAATTGCTCCATGAAGCCTTAGACGTCGGTAGTTTCGCGTTTCGAGTTTTCAGAAGAAGAAAAGTGGCTTGCTATCCCCATAGCTCCCCTAAGAAAGCGCACCCCCGACACTCGGATTATCGGTTTGATCGTTTCTAGGTCCCTCTGGTAGATCAGAGAGTTGAAATCGAAGCGAATCGGGTTGCAGAAGTTGTTTAGGTTCATTATCTCTTCGGGTTGAAGGTGAAGTCTAATATTTCGTAGTTGTTCTTGGCTTTGATATTAATTATGTTAGATTTACGCAGTATTGATGTTAGATTCATTTCTGGTTCGTAGATTCACGTAGTTTGGAAGTTAGTTGTTGTTCCATAGTGTTCATGATTTTTTTTTATTTGTGATATACGACTTTAAAGATATCACTTTGACCGTAAATGACGAATACAACAAAATTAGGTTCGGTATTAATTACAAAATTCAAGTACATTTTGATTGTAAATATTTCCATACTTTTGGGTTTGTGATTAATGCTTTCAAATGATGAGTAATCGTAGTAGAGAGTGTTTGTGGACGGAGTGAGGTCTACATAAATCACAATCAAACTTTTCTACGGGTGGAACTTCCAATTGCGGGTTACCTATGCCATAGAAATATCTACAGGGCCGGAAACTCAACCCGTAAAAATAACTGGTTTTGCATATCTTCGAGGTTATATATCTGTAACACCCGGAATTTCTGAAAGGGTAAAATGGTAATTGGGTATATGTACTATGACATAATTATTATTTAACATATTTATTTAATTAAAAGAATTTAGTTATTTATTTTTAATGGATTTTAAATAACGGGTATAAAAGAAACCATTACCTAAATTATTATTAGTGTTACACGGCAATTCCTTCGGCAAAATTGGACCAGATGCTGTGCAAAGGAGAAAAAAAGGTCGGACGTTGTTTTCCAAATTTGGAGTTCAACGGTTGATTTTTTGTGCAGACCATAGTAGAAGAAATTAATCAGCGCGATGAGGCGATCATTTCGATACCAACCGTTCTCTTTTTCGGTAAGTTTTACTTCCTAGCCCTAATCTAGATTCCGTATGTTCTTGAGAAAAAAATCCGAGCTTTGATAGAATAAAGAGTTGTGTTAATCGTAGAATATCGTTTAATTATCGTAGGATATTCGTAGAGGTGTTGGTTCGAGGATTCAAGATTTTTCTTTCAAGATTTTGGTTTCGAATTCGTTTCGAAATACCAAAGGTAAGAGGGTGTTTTTAAACGGATTTGGATGTTCAATCGTCTTTAATTACATTGTTGATGGTGTTATATATTTTACTTTTCTTGTTTTCATTTGATACAGGTCTTGACTTTTATATATTCTACGGTAGTTTATTTATTTATGTTCATAAATATATATATATATATATATATATATATATATATATATATATATATATATATATATATATATATCACTTCTATTAATTTTTTAATCAATTATATCTTTTAATTTATATTTTCAATCATCATAATTTTTTTACCATAATTTAAATTTTTTTCGTGATCTTTATTTAGATATCAATATTTATATCTTTCCGATATAGTTTTGAAAATCATTTTTTTTTTTGAATAATACATCATTCAATTTGTTACTACTATATCCCTGACACTAGCGAAGATGTGTCACTAGTGTTAATAATAAATTTCAGTTATATAATGTGTTTTTATCAACAAAAAAAAAAAGATATATAATGTGTTACTACTAATTATCAAACTGTTCGACACTACCATTTATTAACGATTTGATATCACGCGACACTACCATTCGACGTTGTGATACTATAGATTGACACTATAACAACATTAACAACACCATGCGACAATATTATTGACACTACCATTTCGACGTTGAACGTGGGTTTTTTTGGTGTTGCTTTTTATTTTTCCAAAGAAAACGTGTCAGTTTTTTTTGGTTATGTTTTTTTTTTGTTTTGTTATATATAATTTTTAAGAAAACATGGTAGTTTTTTTTTAAAAAGTGAATAGAAGGGTAAAATTGTCTTAACGCAAGATGATTTGTCCTTTTTACTAAAAAAAATTAAGTGCGTGTCCTTTTTACTAAAATCGCAAATATTTTTGTCCTTTTTCATAATTTTCCCTTTATTTATTTATTTACATAGTTTTGCTTACGGTTAGATTGTTTTCGGGAAAACGGCAAACGGACTCTGGGTGAATCATGCCCAGGAGCTGAATTCGTAAAGGAAAAGAAAAGAATAATAATAAGTCTATAAAGGGAAGAAAAAAAAAATACTATAATAATAAATAATAATAATAATAATTAAAATAATAATAATAAAAAACAGACTATGCACATATACTCTGCAGATATGAGTTCCAAGATTCGAAAAGAAAAACAGAGGGAAAAAAAATAAGGTAACTATTACATATGTGTTATATATTTCCAGGGAAAAAGGAAAAAAAGATTATTTATATAGTTGAGTTACTAGGTATTATGTATTTAAGTAATTTTATTTAATTTATATACTAAAAAGTTATGCACGACAAAGTATTATACACGTTTAATGGTTATAGTAAATGTGTATTATATTAATTTTGTGCTTCAATTATATTATACGATATGATGTGGCGTGTATGTTCCTATGGGGCATTATATGTTAATTTGCAAAGTCTAACTACGACTTCTGGTAGCCTTGGTTCTGCACCACAACTGAGACCCTCTACGGGGAGAATGTGGGAGCACCGGAATGCGTTGTTTAGGCCTTGTGGGACATTGACATAATAGTCATTGATCCTTTTACAACGTGCTAGGTGGTATAACTAGATGTCTAGGACTAGATGTCCATAGGAAGCCTTTTATGTGAATGAACCAGGTGGTTAGAACTTAAATCGTAAATACATATGTGATTGTCTAAAAGCTAAAACGTCAATATCATTGGTAAGACACGTTTCTAAATCGAAGCATGGGAATCTTGCAACCCTTTCGAGTTATGTGTCAATGGACAACGTGTAACTTCCCACATGGAGACCTAAGTCCATGCCCCCTTGAGAGGTGCTTAATATGTCTCAGTGCATTCTCACCATGCACAGTGTCCTTTGATATTGGTGTAACAAACTTATGTGTGTGAGGTTGTACTATGTGATCTAGTAGAGGGTGAGTGTGATCTCAATGCAACCTATGTGGTAGAGATTGTAGAAAGTAACTTGTTATATATGATATTCTATTTATTGTAGCCGTTTCTTCTACCCCTTACTAAGTACGTATGTACTTAACCCCTCTTCCTTATTGTCCCCACCCCGAGAAAGTGGTGTATTTGTAGGTCGTTTTCGAGGCCACAGAGGAGTGATCCGGAGATGATGCAGATGAAGTTTATTGTTCTTTATTTTCCGTTGTGATTTGGTATAAAATCTCTTATCTCTGTAATGATAGAAATTAGTGAGTTGACTTTGTGGATACCAATATGTACGGGTTAATTGTATTTGATGGTTATAGTAAAGCCTTTTGATGTTGTACTAAATGCAGCATGTGTTACTTTCGATCGTTTTAGTAGTTGTTTTAAGTATCCGAGTCAGTCGTTTTACCTTCAGCTTGTTCTATGATGTCTGCTTACGTAGGCTTACGTGTATAATTAGATTGAAATTTAATTATATGCGTGCCAAGCGTTCTTTTCCGGATAGGGACTCGTATCCGACAGGGGCGTCACAATATCAACGGGTCAAATTATTTTCCTACTGATTGGTATTAACCAAAATGAATTGTATTATACTGTGTATAAGAATATATAGTTACAATTGGAGGATTCTATAATATTTACCATAAATGCGTAATATCTACCATAAATGCATACAAACTATTATTTACAAGTATAACCTAATACCACCCCTCAAGTTGGTCGATGACGCAAACCTAACTTGTCACGCTGTTGAATAAAGGTCGGCCACGACAACGAATTTGTGAGAGAATCAGCAAGCTGATCGTTGGCATGAATATGAGTTACTCGCAATCGGTAGATAAAATATTGTCCCGAATGTAGTGATAGTCGATAGCTACATGCTTCATGTGGGAGTGAAAAACGGTGTTGCCATGGAATTGAGTGGTTCCTAGGTTGTCACAATAAATGGTGGGAGTGTCATGAATTGGGAAGCCGGGTTATTGCGGGAGAAAAGAAACCCAGTGTAATTCAGATGTAGCAGCAGTGACAGAGTGATACTCAGCTTCAATGGATGAACGGGCAATGGTATTTGTTTCTTTGAACACCAGGAGAGTGGATTTAGACCAAGATATACGATGTAGGCACTGGTGGAGGCATAGTTATCTTTGTCACCACCCAATCGGCATCAAAATACGCATGTAAAATAAATGGGGAGTGACGGAAAAGTTGAAGGCCATAATGTTGTGTCCCTGCAAGATAACGAAGAACACGCTTGACATAAGACCAATGGACGCCGGTAGGCTGGTGCATGAATTGAGAGAGTTTGTCTACGGAAAAGGCAAGATCGGGTCGGGTAAGAAGTAGATATTGAAGACGCCGAGCACCATGCGATATTGTTTAGGATCACCCGAGGGCGTGCCTGGTTTGGAGAAGAGGTAAGATATGTCCGGTGGTAATGGTGTGGGAACCGCATTAGCTTCCTAAAAATTGAATTTTATAAGTAGTTCCAAAGCATATCTGCGTAGGGAGAGAAGCAATCCGTCGGAGTTGGATAAAACTTCCAGCCTTAAAAAATATGAAAGTTGCCAAGATCCTTAAAAGCGAAGCGGCTGGACATGTGTTGAATGAATTGAGTAAGAGCCGTAGAGTTATTGCATGTGATAATGATATCGTCAACATAGACTAATACATAGATAAGGATTCCAGCTTGAGAGTAAATGAATATATATGTGTCAACGCAGTGGAATTCCTGAACTCAGCAGAAAGAAAATATCGCATGAGCTCATCATACCATGCTCGGGGAGCCTGTTTGAGACCATAAATCGCCTTGCCAAGCTTGCAAACAAAATCAGGCCAAGCGGGATCAGAAAATCCGGGAGGCTAGGATAGATACACTATATCAGATAAATGACCCTATCGAAAAGTATTATTTATGTCGAGCTGTCGAAGCGTCCACCCCTGTATAAAAGCCAAAGACAAAACAAAACAAATAGTAGTAGGTTTAACAACAGGACTAAATGTTTCAATATAGTCAATGCCGGGCCGTTGAGTGAAGCCTTTAGCAATAAGGCGGGCCTTATACCGGTCAAGAGAACCATCAGGATGACACTTAATACGATAAATCCATTTGTAGCCAACTACATTATATTGAGGATCCGGAGGAACAAGTTCCCAGGTGTGATTACGCATCAAAGCATTGTATTCCTCTTGTATAGCACTGCGACATTAGGGATGTTTGAGGGCTTGGGTAATGGAGGAGGGTTCAGTGTGAGAGTGGAGATGACTGTGGAGTTTTAATTTTTGGATGGGCTTGCGAATGTTATTCTTGGCACGGGTAATCATTTAATGAGTATGAGGAGGTGGATGAAGAGATGGCGGATCTGAAGGAGAGGGTGTGGGGGATGCGGACGAGAAATGAGAATAAGGTAGGGCAGGAGAAGGGGGAGCCGAGGGTGGAGGAAGGGGAAGAGGGACCCACGGATCAGTTAGAGGATCTCGGGGGTAGGTGGTGGTTGAGAGAGAGTGCGGAAAGGAAAGACATCTTCAACAAACTTGACGTGGCGGGAGACATAGATGCATGAGTGAGACACAGCATAACAGTAATAGGCACCCTGAGTAAGGGAGTAGCCTAAGAAGATACAGGGGACGGAACGAGGTTGAAGTTTGTGTTCGGTGTATGAGCGAAGCCATGGATAGCAAAAACATCCAACGAGCGGAGTTTGTTGTAGTTAGGGAGATGACCGAAGATGCGAGGTAAGGGGACTTCATGGAGAGAGTGGGTGTGGGTAAGCGATTTATGAGATAGACTGCCTTGGAAAAGGCATATGACGAGTAAGAGAGAGGAAGAGACGAGTGAATCAGAAGGGAGAGACCAGTTTCAACAATTGTGAAGGTGACGACGTTCTGAGAAACCGTTGTGTTTAGGAGTGTGAGGGGGGATGTGTAGTGAGAAATACCGTAGGAAGTAAGATTAAGACGGAGGGCAACGTATTCAATACCATTATCATAGTAGAGAATTTTGATAGACGTAAAAGAATCTTTCTACAATAGCCTCAACATCAGATTCAGATGCAGGGGGTAAACCAAACATATTTCGTATAATGATCAACAAAAATGACATAGTACTTAAAATCATCAAACGATAAAACCGGAGAGGACCAAACATCAAAAAAATATTATTTCAAATGGGCGGGATGATTGTAATATAGATAATCAAAACTGAGTATATGACTCTTATTCTCAAGACACGCAGAAAAATGGGTAAAAGACGAGGAAATAACATCCAAATTATTATTTGAAAGCAAAGACTGTAAAATGCGACGAGAGGGATGGCCAAGTCGATGATGCCAAGTTTGTTGTGAGGTCCGGTTGGTTGTGAAGTCAAGTAAGGGTCGAGAAGGCCACTCATAAAGTCCATATTTATCTGGTCCATGCATTACGGTGTGTTGGGTCAGAAAATCCTTCACAATAAATTTAGAAAGTAAAAATTCAGCAGATAATTATGATCATGACACAACTGAGAAATGGATAGTAAATTACGAGACATGTGAGGGACGCATAAAACATTATTAATATTAAGTGCATGAGAGGAAAAAAGCAGTAAAAGAGTCGAACCGGTGTGTGTTATGGGGAAGGGGGAGCTATCACCGACCATGATGTTGTTAGGAAATCACTAGTTTAACGCAGCGGAATTTAAAATTTGATTTTCTTTTCTTAGATCGTTCTTCGTTTAATGCAATAAACACGTTAAGTAGTTTGACGGTTATACCTTGATGATCTAATAGATCGTCGCTTTGACCGCCAACGGAGAGTAGTTCAATGCGCAAGAAAACATTTTTCTAATAAAATAAGGAAAATCAACTAGATTGATTTATCTCTTTAATTATAATTTATTTTGCCAATATCATATATTGATTATAATTATCTTACTACCATAAATCTATTTTTCCAAAATCAATTAATATCTTATATTAATATTATGGCAATCTTTATTAATTAAAGTGCACAATCCAAGTGTATCTCATACACTTAAATGTGGCCCCATATGCCAATAAATTGGCTTCCGGAATATTCTTTAATTAATCTAATTTGTATATAATTAATATCTTGTATTTTATTTATTCATAATAAATAAATACCACCATATTAATTTACCACTATAACCTTTATAGTCTAGAGATAAACTTTCCTTATTTGGTTATCAACTATAACCGCATTTTAATCCGACTCGAAGTTCATATGTGTGTGACCCGATAGGCTTCCGAATATGTTGGCCGTAGACACAAAGTGCAATTTACTAAAATGCCCTTCATACCTAACGATCACGGGATAGCGTCTAGCAACACACCGTGACCCCCAAATATCGGAAGAGTCAAAAGCAATGACTACTACCTTTCATGTGAAGCAGTTACCGTGTAACTTACAATCCTATCGTTGTAATAATATCAATACGATCGTATCTCGAGTGTCTATACATTAACGATCGTATCTTATAATCTGGATATCATGCTCTCTCGGAATAACACATTTACTCCCACTTTGCAAAGATTCTCGAGAGCTAGACATTCCTTATAAGAAGGCCATTTTGGATATTCGATCCCAATCATAGGATACGCGATTCCCGGACGACCAATCATGTATACTCCGCATGCTTCAATATCATACCCAATCACTACCGCATGATCGCCCCGTGGTTAGGAGAAATCTCAATAGTGTCAAAGCATGACAATCCACACCGTGATGCCATGAAGACTCCGGTCAAAAGGATAATTACACAACCGTCACATAGTGTGACACTTAATGTAAGTGGGTCGTCTAACGTACGCATTCTCTAATACACGTCCACGTACGGTCAAGTGTCTCTACACTTCGATAGACGAGATCTACCCCTACCTTCTAAAAGATAGAAGAAATCCAATACGTGCTTAGTCGAATACACTATCAATGTCCCATTTGATAATATGTAAGACTAGAGACTTTTAAGTACCAACCTTGTTATAGTGATTAGAGATCTCATCAACCATAATCACTATCATGGTTTCTCTATCACTGATTGATACTAGGGACGTTACTATATATATACAACAAACAATATGAAGATAAACAATATACAATAACATAAGTGCTTTTATTAATCATAATAAAGTTATTACATGAACTAAATAGACTGTAAATGACCCGACCCGGTCGGATCCGGTCCAACCCGATTGGGTTTAGGACACCTTTCCAACAGATGTCATCTGATCTAGAGTATGGTGTATGAAGCGAGGGATTCTGCAAGTCTGAGGTGATATGGTTGGTTGCACAACTATCCAATAGCCAAGAGGAAGTGTGTGGGCCGGAAATATGGGCATGTGGGTGGCGTGGGTTCCATGGAGCAGGTGACCGAAAAGCGGGCTGAGCTGGAGTTGGAAAAATGGGCTGACCCGAGTTCGACTTGGCCTGGACCTGAAATTGAGGGCCATACTTTGCTGAGTGTCCCTGCACTGAACAAAGTTAACAATTGCCTAAGTAAGGGCGGCGGCCACGGGGCGGCGGGTTGGAATTAGTGTGCTTCCAGGATTGAGGGTGGGGAGGATTTCCGGTGATGGGGGACGAGAACCAGTGTTGGGAGGTCGGTAAGCAGCGTGTGCAGCAGTCTGACGACCAAAGAGTGGTGACGGATCAAGACGGCGATGAGCATAATTCAGCAATTTCTCGTTCAGCTCTACAAACGAGATGGTGGCGTCACAGGATTGAAGATCATGAGCCAAATCATCATATTCATCATCGAGTTTTTCAATAATAAGATCAACAAGATCATCGGCATCCGTGGGAGCTTCAAAGAGAGTAAGCTCGTCGGCTTTGCTTTTGATGGCATACAAAAACGCAAACATGGATTGGTCCCCTTTTCGAATTGATTTTAAGCTCATTTTGATCTTTTTAATGTGGCCTCGTAAAGGCTTGTTGAAGACATCAGTCAAACGTGTCCAGGCATCAGCCGAATTATTTGCGCCAAGAATCAGAGGTGTGGCGTCAATGGTGAGAGACGCCATGATAGCATTCACAATTAATTTATCTTGTCTTTTCCAGGTACTATGTGCTTGATTTAGCCGGGTGACACCATTGGCGGTGATGGTGGCCGGCGGACAGGGCTTGGAACCGTCAATATAACCGAAGAGATCAAAATCGGAGATGAGGGTTTCGAATTGCATGTGCCAGGCGGAGTTGCATGTGCCAGGCGTAATTGTTGGCATCTAGTTTGATGGGTGTTTGAGTTGTTGAATTGAAGGCAATAATTTGAGAAGGAGAGGCAGAGTTGGCTTCGTCGGAAGTGAGTGTGGACATGGCGGCGGGGGGGGGGGGGGGGGAGAAGAAGAAGACGACGGGTGAGAAAGAAATCAGACACAGGAAGGAAGGGAGTCAAAGGGGAAAGCGGCGTAGTTTCCTAAACAAAAGGATTTTGCTCTGATACCATAATGATTGGTATTAACTTGAATGAATTGTATTACACTGTGTATATGAATATATAGTTACAATTGAAGGATTATAGAATATTTATCATAGATGAGCAATATGTACAATAAATGCATACACAATATTATTTACAAGTATAGCCTAATATTTCCGTTGATAATTTCTACGGATGACACAAAGTATTAAGGAGAAATTCGTTTTATATCCTTTTTTTTAAAAATTTATCCAAAATCTACATCACTTGAAATTCAAAATCCTCGTCTATCTCCCGCTTTAAAGTGAACGAATCTGACCATTTTTAGGCTAACCCGCCTATTTTTCGCCCTTTTCCCTGCCCACCCGCTGTCGGTCCCACCCATTTCCCCTGCTCCCCGTTGTCGGTCTCGCCCTCAATGATGGGCGATCTCGCCCATTTTTTGAAATCTCGCCCAAAATCGAAAGTTGAGAGACAAATCGTATGGAATCTGAAAAATTAAGTGGAATGAAGAAGAATCAACACGAAATTTACTTTCAAATCGTTTTGGGAACTGAAATTATGCTTCGAATTTGAACCTTTGAATGCTTCAATGGAGAAAGTCGATTTTTTTTAATGAAAGACAATCGAAATTTGATCTTGATGAACCTTCGAATGCTTCAATGGAGAAAGTCGATTTTTTTTTTATTAAGAAAGACGAAATTTGATGAGAGAACCATGTAGAATGAAGAAGAATTTGGTGGAATGAAGGAGAATGGGCGAACCCGCTAGTTAATGTGGATTTTCAGTAAATGGGCGAGATTTCAAAAAATGGGCGAGAAGTGGGCCAGATCGCCCATCCTAGAGTACGAGACCGACAGCGGTGGGCGGGGAAATGGGCGGGACCAACAGCGGGTGGGCGGGGAAAAGGGCGATAAATGAGGGGATTCACCTAAAAATAGGCGGATTCGTTCATTTTAAGGCGGAGTATAGACAAGGATTTTGAATTTTAAGGGGTATAGATTTCGGATAAATATTTTTAAAAAAAAAAAGTATAAAACGAATTTTCCAAAAGTATTAATGTTAGAATAAATAGGTGTGAAAAAAAAAATGTCGACAGACCAGATTTTATATTTTCCCTTCAATCAAATATTCTGAGGAGTATCCAATAATTAAAAATTAGTAGTACCTAGAACTCGATGCTAACGCAAGCTTTAGCACACCCACAACTTTCTAAAAGTTGCTCTATAGTCTTCTCTGCGTATCACAACTTGATTCCAGCAAATGGGATCCAAGATTATTGTTTTCATTTTTTTATGATTTATTTATTTGTATTTCTTTAAGTAAAGTTTTGGTTAAAATAATGTTTAAATTGTAGAAGGATTGCTTTGTTTAAATGAAAAAAAAAATTTTATTCAAATGTAAAAAGTTGTATGTATAAATGAAAATCGTTGATATTTTAACACACGTTTAACCACACTAAAAATATACCACCACTTCCGTCCCAAAATTTAGATCATTTTAGCTTTATGAATTTGTCACATAATTTAAATCCATTTAGTATATCAATAGAGCATTTAGTAAATTTCTTCCTTTTACCTCTAATTAATTATATATTCACCTATTTTACAACTATTATATTAATAAGAATCAAATGGTATTCTAGATTTTTATCATTAACATTAATGACGCTTAATGTAAGATTCCGATTTTCGAGAAAGGGCAGACGTGTCATTTTACGAAAATGAATATTATGTTCACTATTTTATTCTTGGAATTAAAATGTATTTATATATATATATATATATATATATATATATATATATATATATATATATATATATATATATATATACACGAAGCAATTTAGCCCGTTTCCCCTCAATTACCCGACCCAAACCCGGAAAGAAAACATAAAATATAAAGAAAATAACAGAAAAACAATTTTAATAACTCAAAACACGTGCTAAAAATCAAATTTAATTTGCCACCATTTAATGAAAATAAAAAATAATCCCGCATTTACTCCAAAAATATCCTGCCGCATTGAACATAAAAAAATACGGCCAAACAATTTTAATAACTCAAAAAACGTGCTAAAAAAACAAATTTAATTTGCCACCATTTAATGAAAATAAAAAATAATCCCGCCTTTACTCAAAAAAAATCCTGCCGCATTCAACATAAAAAAATAAGGCCGCATAAATTAAAAAACTGCCGCATAATATCAATAAAAAAAAACCCAAATATAAAGGAAAAAAACAGAAAAACAAATTTTATAACTCAAAACACGTGCTAAAAATCAAATTTAATTTGCCACCATTTAATGAAAATAAAAAATAATTCCGCATTTACTCCAAACATATCCTGCCGCATTGAACATAAAAAAATACGGCCAAACAATTTTAATAACTCAAAAAACGTGCTAAAAAACAAATTTAATTTGCCACCATTTAATGAAAATCAAAAAAATAATCCTGCATTTACTCAAAAAAAATCCTGCCGCATTCAACATAAAAAAATACGGCCGCATAAATTAAAAAAACTGCCGCATAATATCAATAAAAAAAAACCCAGCCGCGTTTATTAAAAAAAAAACTACCCAACAAAATCAAAAAAAATCTGCAGCATTGAAAATAAAAAATACGGCTGCATTCACTCAAAAACAATTCTCCCGCATTTTTTTATCAATACATATTATTCCCATCATTTGCATTTCTCCCAATTCTCCATTTATTTCTTCCCAAATTACGCATTCATTCTCCCTGCAAATAAATCTATCAAGGTACGCATTTCCACGAGTTTCCCCAATTTCTCATTCATGTCTGATGTTTTTATACAACTATTGAAAGAGTACATGTTTTCCACTGTGTTTGATTTTTTTGCCAGGTTGCTAAGTTGTGAGGGCCGTCCATATCTGAAGCTTCACACACTCTCAATCCATTGATAATTATCAGGTAATTTCTTTTCTCCATTGTCTTGGGAAAAAAATCCAGATATTACAACAAAAAAAAAAAAAACAACACAACCCGTCCCATTTGTATAAAAA
This sequence comes from Gentiana straminea, assembly GCA_036785695.1. NCBI lineage: Eukaryota > Viridiplantae > Streptophyta > Magnoliopsida > Gentianales > Gentianaceae > Gentiana > Gentiana straminea. The sequence continues at coordinate 10,421,240 of JAVUPR010000265.1, forward strand.
AAATTTGAAAATCAGATTTTCTACCCCATTGCCATTGCTAATTTTACCTTTTCTTCAACAATGATTCTTTTTTTTCCCTCCAGGTTTGTGAGTTATCATTAACGAATCTTCAAAGCAATAATAACCACTGAAGAGGTAATTACTTGGAACAATGCTTTTTTTTTTTACTTGATTTAAGGGAAATTCTATTGCGTAGAGAATTTACAAAACCAAATAATATTTCTCAGGTAATTTATTTTCTATCTTTATTCATTTTATCATATTCTGCATGGTTTGATTCAAGTTCATGTTTTTCCTATTTTGATGAATTATTGTTTTTTCTGTTTTGATGTGAAATTTTTTCCAAATGTAAAATCATCTACACAATTCTTTTTTCCCATTTTCGAATTTTTTTTTCCTTTTACGTATAGTGAACATTAACATTAAAACACATTTAAAACTGCTGCAGCCAAAACAGCCAAATATTATAACCAAAATCACGGAAGCAATATCAGAATATTATCTACAATAATATAAACAGTTAATTAAATAATAAAATCACGGAAACAGATTTTGAAGAATACAGAATATTATCTACAATTAATAATAATAACAAAATAATATAATAAAAACACATTTGAAAAAGCAAAAACTATATAAAAAAATGCGTAGCTTTGAAGAAAAAAGACACACGTGCTAAATACAACTTAAAAGATGTAACTATGGAATTTTGATGATGGCTTTCCACATGAATATATATCTTTTGTAATGTCCTGACAAATTGTGGCTAGATTCCTGCACCTGCAACCGAATCAAGTTTTTCTTTTATACTTTGCAGTCATGTCCTTTGGCCCCAAAAGAAATCACTCAAGCAGGCAGGTACAGATAATCTCATATGGAATTTTGATAAATGCAAAAATCAGAAAACAACCATTGTTAGAAGAAATAAATATGATGGATCCAGATGGTAATGGGATGTCAAATGATCAGGAGAATACCTTATTAATGTTTATTAACAATGACAGTGCTAATGAGGTTATTCATGATGACTTAAATACCTGGAAGTCATCAGACGATCTTCTGGCTGTGACAAACATTCTGGTATGTAGAAGGGACCTCTGATAAGCTTTATTCTAAAGGCAACTCTAATCACTGAGGCATGGACAAAATGTTATTAAACCAACAATGAAACCGAAAGACAATAACACCAAAGACACCGAGATATCGTAAAGCCAAATAAAGCAAATAATCTTTTATAAACCTATTAAAATGTCCCCAGCCCAAAAATATCGGTGTTGCAACTTAAAAGATGTAACTACACAAAAGGTTCTCAAAACCATCCCAAAGACACAACTTCATAGTCAATAGAAGGAAAACCATGAAATCTCTATTGGTTTGAAACCGAAAAGGTTACCTGCGCTTTGGCTGTTGAATAGTGAAGAAGATCGGCAGCTCCCTCCTGTTTTACTCTAATTGCTAATCCATTCCATTCATACCTTCCATTTACATTGATGCCATTGATGGTAATAATCTACTAATGTATTTTTTTTTTTTTAGGCTAATGTAATAATCTACTAATGTATTGTATGCATTGCAATTCAAAAATTCCTTGCTTAAACGACACGACAAAACACAAATGGTTAGAATCCACATAAAAACTGGGGAATAATTAACGGAATCATTCTAATATTCTAATAAAATGTCCAAAAGTTATAATGATGTCAATAATTATGGTTATATTTCTGCTTTTAACGGAATCATTCTAATAAAATGCAAAACGTAATTAATAAAAGGAGGAATCTACGGACATAAAAAAAACAGTTCTATTTTCGTCAAAGAAAAAAAAAACTGTGACAAAAAATGCAGAACCAATACCATAAATACAATTTATATTTTATGATCCCTAACATAATAAAAAAAAATTGAAAAAATAAAAAACATACCATGGATACCATTTATATTTTATGAAACAACATAGAGTTGTTTAAAGATTTCAAATAATAAGAAGCAAAAACACGGAATTGGTGTATTGAAAAAAATGAGGAACATAATATAAAAAAAGGCGGAATTATAATTTATGATCCGTAATATAAAAAAAAAGATTTGAAAGAATAAAAAAACACGAAATCAGTGGTGTATCGAATAAAATGCGGAACATAATAAAAAAAGGAGGAATTATATTTTATTATCTCTAACATAATAAAAAAGATTTGAAAGAATGAAAAAAAAACACGGAATCAGTGTAACAAATACAATGCGGAACATAATAAAATTTAGTGTAACAAAATAATGAATTATCATTAAATATTGAATTGAACATAATAAAAACACGGAATCAGGGCGCCAAAATAAAATATTTTTTTAAATACAGATTTTTTTTGGGTTCCAATGACCACTAATATACCATTGCTTTCTCCAACGCTGACAACAAGCCACTTCCTAAATATGCATTGTTTATTTCTTTTATTGATAGTATGGATTCAACATACCGTATGTCGGTTGAAAGAAAACCACAACGGACCCTCATGTCGGAAGCCGGCCCTTCAAATTATAGTATCACTCAATCATCCACTTCAGAAGGTAGCATTGTATACTGTTATGTTAATTGCTTAGTGCATATGACGTTGCTTAGGCATCTACTATTTGCACTACTAACATGATTGTCTCACTAATTCGTCAATTAAACGTACATGTCAGATTCCTCTGACACCGATCCAGATGAATTTGTTCTCGTGTCTCCGACGGCTGCAATTCAACATTTAGGTAAACTTCTTGCATACACATGATAAACTGATCGTTTGAAGCCTCTTTAAACACGCAGCTACATACACATATTATTTATTGTACATCGTCAAGCCATTATGGATGATTACAAATATGATGAAAGTTGTGAGATACATTGGTTTTGTATTATTTTTGCAAGGTCCGATGAAAACTTAATTGATGTTCCGATTATTATTGATGTCTCTGATGAAGAACCGATCACTGAACGTCCGCTCCGTGCACCGTTTCATGCACGTTATGAGGCAGATCAAACTAGAGGTATAATAATGTTCATTTCAACATTTCATTATTACACACATTACATACTTTCATTTTTTTTTATAAAAACGTTTTTACCTACATTAATATCATATTTCGTTTATCTCCTTTTTTGTACGCCAGCAGACAATAATTTGGTTGAGGTTCAAGTTATTGACGATTATCATATACAACCAATCGTAGAAGATCGTTCTCCGGTAATAGAACCCATCATGCGGCGTCATCCGGTGATGTGATTCCGGTTGGAACCAGATCTGATGTTTTGCCCAGGAAGTAACTAAGGGGAACAATGACGAGCTGATGATCCTAGACCTAGTCTGATGATCCTAGACCTAGTAATCCAACTAAATCGTAGGCAGAGAACGCCCAACAATCGCTCACAATGCTGGTAAATCCTCAAAAGGTTGAATCCTCTACTACGAAGAGAACTCTCACACGCATGTGATTTTTGTGATTCCCTACAACGAAGAGAACACTCACTCGCAAGTGATAAATCAAAGTCAAGAAGACTTTAATAAAAGCTAAGAAGCCAAATTTATATCATCATAATTGTCTGTGTGTAAAGAATGAAAAGCTAGTGTTTGCCTTATATAGGCTTACAACCAAAAGAACTAGAAAGACAAAAGCAATGTGGAAGAAAATCCCACTAGAAAATGCGTCTACCTCCTATTGGCCAGAAACGAAATGTTCCTATTGGCTAATAAAGAACAAATAAATAAAGTGCTGAAAATCCAATATAAAATAAAACCAACTCCTAATTAATTAAATAATATTCATAAATAGCATGAATGATGTATCCTCCGAGCATGAACTGGATCACATCATTCCCTCCCGGTTCGAAAGGATTCGTCCTCGAATCCACCTGGATCGAATAGTACGTGGCCGAACATATGTGAGTAGGCCCTCATAGTGAAGTACCTCCAGGAAAAGTAAAGAGGTGAACACTTCAGTAACCAGCCTCTTGTACAAACGAACGGGGCCAACATAATAATCAGCAACCACACGACAATGCACCAAAAATGGATCATGATAAAGATGTGCTGCTTGTATATCCTTTAAGTGCGCAAGTGACCCAACCGACTGGGCAACATTGTCAACGCCTCCAACAAAAGGAGCATGTACCTGCAAAGAAAATGATGGGGAAACACAATTCAAAAGTGGCTCAATGGTGAGCATGGGTGCCTCCTCATTCTCAACAGCGATCTCAACCTATGTACCATCATGAACAGCAACTACAACCTCAGAAGTGACAACACACTCACTATGCTCATCAGGAACATCAACCATTGCATCTACATGTGTAATTACCTCTTCCACATTGGCACAATTCAACTCCTCAACAGTAGGGCAAGTGGCCACAAACCGTGTGTTCTTGTCCTCTCTCAATTTTTTTTCAACGTCAACTACATCACACCGTTGTTTATAATCCTTCCAAAGCAGGTCAAATGCTTTCTTCGATTTTAGTTCAGCTTCTTGCTTCCTATGCTTTTCTTTCTTCGACCTCTCTTCCACCATCCTCTCAACCTCCTCCTTTTGACACAGCACTCGACCAGCTCTACCACATCTAGCTCCTCTACCCCCTATCATCACCTCGGTTTGCAGCAGCCAACAAAGTAGCAAGTGCCTCACGAATTTCACGTATGTCTTCACGTAAAGGTGTCACTGCCGCATGTATGGCATCATTTACCTCCTGTTTCACTTTTTTGAACTGTCGTGTCAATTCAGCGTTCTGTGCCCCAACCTGCTCCTTGAATCGTGCCTCCACAATTTCATTTACCTCCTAAACAACTAAACCACGTCTCGTGTCAAGGACATACTTCTGGCCCATACCATAAAATGAATACCAAGTACGGGATGAATTATACCTGACTTTATACTCACTTAACCATGCCTGTCCGAAAACTATAGACCTATCATTGGAAACACGTCATATAACATGTCAGATTTATAACCGTTAAGTTCAACGGGAACCCACGCTTGTCTTGTAACTCGAACCCGACGACTTCCGGTATGAACGTAATAAGGACGAGGATGCCTATACGACAAAGCAAGTCCAAACTCTTTAACCACCGCATTACTAACTAAAGTCGTCTCTTCATCGTGATCAATGCAGAACTCATATTCCTTATCCCGAATAAGAAAATATGAATAAAATATGTTGTAATCCATGACCAAAATAAAATATATTCGCACAACTCTCGTGTTTACACTCACCCTTATGCTCAATCGTAATGAAATTTTTCGGCAGGAGAATTACACAGGTGTGAAAATTTTCACACACTGGTGTGAAACCCACGTATTTAATGACCAAACTAAGACGAATCTGCCAAAACTCAAAAGACAAAAGTTGTAGAACAGAAAGTTTTCTAAATGATGTCAAAATTTCAGATTTTTCGGAGGTCTAGAAGTGGCTCAAACAATCATTTTTCAGAAACTGGTGCAATCTGTCATAAATTTCCAGAATGATAGCAGTGATTTAAGGTGCCGATTGTGACCAAATTAGAACGAATTTGGGAAAACTCAAAAGATAAAAGTTGTATATCGGAGAATTTCCTATAATATCACCAAGTTTCGGGTGATTCCGAATCGTATAGACCACAAAAATAGAATTCAAACGATGATTAACAGGTGCAGTTTTTATGGGCAGATCGTTTGTATTGATCGGCAGTTTTAGACAAGGTATGTGTCGAATATGGATTGGGTGAAAAGACAAAAAGTGTACATCGAGATGTGTTGGAGATGTGGTAAAAATTTTAGAATTGTTGGAGAGTTTTTGGTTAGGGATCGAACTGATACAAAAACAGGTTGGGGAAAAAAAATTTAGGGTTCTTGGGATGAAGGTTTGAAGATTGTTTGTGTTCTTGGGGGGGGGGGGGGGGGTGCGGCGAAGAAAAATAACAAGAAGAACGAAATTTTTTTTTTTTTTGGAATAAAGGAAGACAAAAATAAAAGAGATATTTGCTCACCGAAGTTGCTGAGCTCTCCTACCAACTAATGTGATTCCGGTTGGAATCGGATGTTTTGCCCAGGAAGTAACTAAGGGGAACAATGACGAGCTAATGATCCTAGACCTAGTAATCCAACTAAATCGTAGGAAGAGAACGCCAACAATTGCTCACAGTGCTGGTAAATTCTCGAATGGTTGAATCCTCTACTACGAAGAGAACTCTCACACGCATGTGATTTTTGTGATTCCCTACAACGAAGAGAACACTCACTCGCAAGTGATAAATCAAAGTCAAGAAGACTTCAATAAAAGCTTAGAAGCCAAATTTTATATCATCATAATTGTCTGTGTGTCCAGAATGAAAAGCTAGTGTTTGCCTTATATAGACTTACAACCAAAAGAACTAGAAAGATAAAAGCAATGTGGGAGAAAATCCCTCTAGAAAATGCGCCTACCTCCTATTGGCCAGAAACGAAATGTTCCTATTGGCTAATAAAGAACAAATAAATAAGTGCTGAAAACCCAATATAAAATAAAACCAACTCCTAATTAATTAAATAATATTCATAAATAGCACGAATGATGTATCCTCCGAGCATGAACTAGATCACATCATCTGGCCATAGAAGCTATTCGACAAACAGGTTTGATATAGTTCATTGCAATCATACTTGAGTGCCGATACTGTTACTCCCAACGAAGAACATGAAATGGAGCACAACTTAAACCCACCGGAATACCTAAACTCTTTGGATTTTTCAGGACTTCCAAACCATTGTTTAGAACTCAAGAAAGGAGTTCCGTAATCCTATTAAGAAATATGAATCAATCAGCAGGAATGTGCAATGTGACACGTCTACAAATTACGCATCTAGGTGATAAGGTTCTAGAAGCACGAATTTTAACAGGGACTAATATTGGAGATCTGATTCTTATTCCACGAATCACATTGACACCCACGACTAGCCAATCACCCTTCCCCATAAAAAGAAGACAGTTCCCACTTAGGGTTGCGTTTTCAATGACAATAAACAAGAGTCAAGGTCAGACGCTGAAAAACATTGGTGTATACCTTCCCAACCCAGTTTTTTCTCATGGTCAGCTTCATGTGGCACTGTCCCGTGTTACTGCTCCGTCCATGGTTGGTGTTAGGTGTGATGCCCGAAAGACAATTTTGTAATTGTTTTATTTAATAAATGAAATGATATTATTATTCATATTTATTATTCTCATAATCACCGATGTGACAATAGTATTTACACTACAGAAAACCCTAAGTATATCGTTTATGTAATCACTTAACTCAGTGTATGGTATATACACGGGAGGATTGAGTTAGTGAAGATGTACTTAAAATACAATTAGCCCGTAGTAAAGTTAATCGAGAGTATCGGGTCTCTCCTTTAACATGCTATTAATGCGCCCGAACACAATAGGTGTGATTGTCTTATCCGGACTTTCGGTTAAGAGAACCTAATGGGGCATTTATATATGATAGATATATCATATAGGGTGGACCGATTTGATTAGAGTTCACGATATAATTCCGTAATCGAGAAGTCTTATCAAATCAATGGATGATCATATTTATGGATATATCTTAATCCCGAGGTGATCACGTCAACCGCTTGAATCGGTATGAGGTTTGACTTGACGGTTAAGGATTACACCGAGTCCGTGATCCGAATTACCCCATCTTGGCATTGTACTTGGATTGAGTGAGTAGTCCGTGTTATCACGGATACGGAATCCATTCCTTCCATTTATGGAAGCGGATAGACAGTTCCCTTATTTGTTAATCCTAGAAGGCGATCGATCGCGCGAGTTCATATTGCACCGATTAGCTACCGGTGAGTTATATGAATTAATTGATCACTAGGGGGTTAATGGTAAATAAGGATAAGAGGTTCTAAAAAGGGTTAACGGTAACTTCCCGATTTAGAATGAACAGTCTATGGAGGATTAATCCATATGTAATGATTGTATCAATGGACGCTTATTATTATTCTCGTGAGGAGATAAATATAATCTCATAATCGGAGGAGTGCAGTCACGGGATTATGGTGGCATATTCCTGTGATTGATTTATCGAATATAATTATTATGTTCGTAAGATAATTATTTATTTGATTTATCGGAGCCGCTGATTATTAGTCCATGGTCCCCGACGTGCCTCCTAATATAGCATAGCTATTCTCGGACGTCGAATCCTAATAATATTAATTTAGTTCTCGTTGGACTTTATTAAAACGATATGTGAATTAATTGTTTAGTGGACTATTAAATTAGTTGGGCTAAATAATTAAATATGTGGAAAAGACATTTTTCATAATCTTGGCCCAAAATTAGTGTGTTGGTCGAATTTTGTGACTAAGTCACAAGAATGATAATTTCGACCCAAGCATATATTAGTCTACAAGAAATTAGTTTTCTTGTGATTAATAAGACATGTGCATAAAATATTTATTGGATAAATATTTATGGTAAGAAATAAAGATAAAGATTATTCTAGATTTGTTCTAGAATATTTTGGGATTATCTTTTATTTAATAGGATTATCATAATTGATTTTGTATTAATTATAAAATCCTTGGGGCTTAAGTTTTACTCTCCTATATAAAGAGAGTTCTCCCAAGCCAAATAACACACTACAATTTTCGACTTTCACCTCTTGAGAGGAGAAAGAAAATTTACGCCAAGGGGAGACAAGGGGAAAATCTTGGAGATTTTTCCGGGTAGCATATCGGAAGGGTTCGAGTCGAGAATTCCTTCCACCGGGAGTTGCTTGGATCACACGTACGGAAGATCGTGGTGCTCTTCACATCTTTCTTTGTTTTCCATTGCGGTTCTTCAACTTGGATTTTGAGATCCAAGAGGTATGTTCTACAACCCCCTTGTAGATGTAGATCTAGTTATTTTATTGCGTATATTCATAGATCTAGATCCTTAAATCGCTTCCGTTGCGGATGGTATTACTAACAGTGGTATCAGTCGCCAAGGTGATCTATATTTATACGTATAAAATATTAGATCTAGGAGTGGTAAAACATGTAGATTTATTTTTGTCCCAATTTTTTTTAAAGGGGGGCCGAATTTTTTTTTTTGTTTTGTTTTTTTATGCTATGAATGTCTTGGTTGAAGAGATGGATTGGGGTTGGTATTGTTTACCCGTAGATCTATTTTGTAGCTCTTTTGATTAGTATCAATTGAGCATAGGATATGTAATTTATTTTATGTCATGCGAAAAATTGTAAAGATGGCTTCTTTGTAATTTTAATTTTGTTCCGGAAAAACGACGAAGATCATGGTGTTCAAGATTATGGTGTTCAAGATCATCAAATTTGGTGGAACATAAGGTAAAAGGAGAGGGGTTGTTTTGTTTTTATTTTTTCACCGCAAATCAATCAATATTGCCGCATGCAAATTGTCACATTGATTGATTGTATTAAATGCGGCAGCCCTAATTTGATTTTGTCACAATTTTTTTATTTAATTTTCCAACTCTTGGCCGAAAGGCCTGTTTTAAAAAAAAAAAAAATAAAAAATAAAAAATTAAGCTGCCGTGTATTATGAAAAAAAAAAGGAAGTTTTTTTTATAAAACAATTGATAATATAGATATATTTTTAATATATTGGTATATTACGGCCTCCTCTCCTCGTCGTTCGTGGTTCGTGTTAAGATCGAAGGTTTGAGATCCGGAAGTTTCAAGATCAAGATCGAAGATCGAGATTTGAAGACTAAGATTTAATTTTACTTTTCCTTAGAAAATAGGTTAGTCGGGGGTACCAACGATCCATCTCGGTGTTTAAATTTTCCGCAATTTATTTTTTATGTGTTTGATCATAAAATAGATATAAAATCGGAATTGCCATGACATGCATCATATCATAAATCCACTCCATGCATACATGTAGAATTTTAATTTTGGTAATTAAAATAGGCATGTATACAAACTCGTGTAATTAGTTGAAATTTAATTAATACGTGGTAATTAATAAATTTAGTAACTAATTAAAGATCCGAGGACGGGTTATGAAATCGTTAGCCTTTCGGTGTGTGTTCTCGGTGAACCGCCTTAAAGCCGAAACGAGATCACGTTTTCAATTCGTAGTGTCTACGAGATTGAATGATGGTAAAAGAACAATAAATCTTGGATAAAAACGGTTCGCTCATAGGTTGGGTGGTCAATTGAGCTTCGCTCGAACGACTTAACCCTCCTAGTGTGATGTATGCACGGGGGTCCGGCAAGACTAAGCTACACGGGAGAACGGATGGGTGATTCCTTCTAATCTCAATAGGGTTTGTCTTGACCCGATTTCGTCCGACCGTCACATATGTTCCAACGAATAGGACGGGTAGGCTTGCCTACGTTACCGACACCATTCGGAATCCTTGATTTGATGAGCTTTTATGATAACATCAAAAAGACGTGGTTAGTTAACCCACAACCACTTCCAAAATATTGAGTGGGAGCGGGGGAGGCGACGGCCCAACCCCACGGCCTCTACTATAGATACAAGTAAGTGAGAGAAGGGTGACGCCTCGCGGCGCTTTGATTTCGTCCCCTACGGATGGTGTTCACCCCTATCAATATTCATGGCTTGGTCTCCGAAAGGATAGGATTTACGGGTACTCGTCGGGTCACCGACCTATCCTACGACGGCACACTCGGGGCGTACCTAAGAGATCCGATATAGTAGGTCACACTCATAAAGGATATTTTTGGTAATATCTAGGCTAAAAAAAGGAAGGTAGTCAATGAATAAAGGGATGTTCGATTCTCGTGGGGTGTTTGATTCTCACAAGTTATTCATTGATGAGATTGTCTCGATTTAACCGTCATCTCTTTGACCTACCCTACGGCGGTACTGAGATGCGAGGTTAAAACCTTGGAATGGTAGAGTAGACTTATTTTTAGTTTACAATTCCTAAAATTTAATATAGTAGTGTTACACTTGAATTAATATATGTCATTTTATTTACAGCATTATATCCCTTTACTAAATTGCTTAAATTGACTAGTATTGACTTCGTTAAAAAGTGGAAAGTAACTAGGACGTTGAACTAGTTAATCGATAATGCAATTATTTTTCGAAAGAGATATTCTCTCTTAAGCCTTTTAAAAACCAGAGTGACATATGGTATGTCACTAGTGTCATTCGTGTCAAAAGGAAGACAAACTTAGTTTGATCAAAGGTGATTTCGGACTTTGAAATTCTTCTAGTGAATTTTGAGTGTGTAGTAATTACACGAGTAATTTTCTAATTGAAAAATCGGAAAATCATGAAGTGTTACTAGTTGGACGATATTTGGAATCGATGAACTAGTAGGAGCTTTATGATTTGTTGTTTTTCTAGAACATTAGAAAAGTGTAACTGACTACACACGTAACCGTTCTAATTGAAAAACCGGAAAGTCATGAAACGTTTCTAGTTGGACGATATTTGGAATCGATGAACTAGTGGGAGTTCTATGATTTGTTGTTTTTCTGGAAACATTGGAACTATGAACGAGATTTTTTCTGAATCGAAAAAAAATCGGAAAATCATAAAAATAAAGCATTGCTCGTTAGACGGTATTTGGAACCGATAAACTAGTGGGAGCTTTAATGTTATGATTTATTGTTTTTTCTGGTATATTAGAAAATCCGAGAAGTCCCGAAGAGTAACACTCGAAATAAACATCCCACGGTTCAGGAGTAGTGTCTACTCACACGAACTGCTAGTTCAAAACTGTTTTCATTTACGGAAAGTCAAGAATGGGAAAGTATGTTTAAAAGTGTTAGTCATCTAAACTAAGAAAATTTTAAGGCTGAACCGAAAATTAATTAAACTGAAAGTCATAGGATAAGGACAGTGATTTTGGATCACCAACCTATGAATCCTTGGCGATTTTCTCGAGCTAAGTTCTTTGACGAGAACAAGGTAGCGAGTGCATTTAACGATTAAAGAAGTAAACAACGGGCGTTAATTTTAGCTATAATAGTGGGAGTGATATAAGGAAATGAATCTCGGATTCAATCCTTGGATATCGCGGAAAATTTATTTTCCGTTTAAGATTCGTTGGAACGAATGGATTTACCTTCTATCCGATAATTTGTTTGTCGTATAGAAAGTGAATATACCATTTGTAGTACGAATCCAAGACTCGGACTTTTGTTTGATAAAGTCAAAACCACTTAGAAATGCTGAAATATGTATATAAAACACATCTTAAGAACTGTTAAAAGCAATTGGTTTCTATATTTAGATAAACGCTTCTTCATATTCCATAGTTAGTGCATAGTCCCTAAAAGACAAGACCTGAAGATTGGCTCAGGGTGATTCCTTTCTCCCAGTCTGGTTAGATTGTCTTAAAGGTTCAATGACTAATTTTCCTTTCAATCGGGAAAAGATAATGGTTATAAAGAAGTAACATAGCTTGTTCATGACGACCTACGGGGTTTGATGAAAGATACAAGCCAGTAGGAGCTTCCGAGTAGTGACTTCTTGTCTGATAACTATTCAAACACTCCGGTAAGTTTATCCAAAATATTTTGAGGTTTCTCTGTTTTCAACAGAGATAGAGTATTCTATACTCATAAATGGGCCATCACATAGTCCTAGGGACTTATGCTCGGCCTGCCTCACAGTGAAATGCTTTCACTAAGTGAGAAACCGTTAAATTGCCTTATATAGTTTTAGATGTGCTACAATACACTGCTTAACTCAATAAAGATATTGAAAGCGAAATAACGGTTTACATTGAAATGTAAGACCGAGAAGTCTACCTAGAATATGCTTTGGAATTTACGGATAAGGTGTGGATTCGGTTCACCCCACTTCCATAAATACAAGCATTTAGCACACGGTGCTTGAAGGTATATGGGAATTTCGTGCATACGTTCGGTCAATGACCATTCGTGCTATATCTTTTAAACTATTGAGTATAAAGGTTAGATATAGGATTCTTGAAATCGGGAAGGGACAGTTATACCGTTGCATCCTTTCTGATAGAATCCATGTTCAGAAAAACCTTGAACCTTGAAGTACGTTTACTCAAGGTAGTTACTAACTGATTAAAATCAGACCACATCCAACATCGGTTGTTGGTGATAACACTAAATACTACTAAACTAGATCAGAATTTCGATCCACCCAGTAAGTATTGGGAGTATGGTTTATCCATTACCCATTACGGTTTCTGTGGACTTTGTAGTCTGAGGATCGATTGATGACCTATGGCTCTTTTGTGAGCAGTATAGGATTAATAGAGGTTGGTTTTATAAGCCATAACCCTGTGAATGGAGTTTGGTACTCTAGAGCTGTTCATACTTTTGTAGAACCACCTGAGTGTCTCAGGCCCAGTGGGAGTAATTGGATCTACACGGAAAAGAGTAGAATGAGTTCGGTATTGCATGATTTCGTTCAAAAGCAGAAAATAGGGGTGATTCCCTGAGACTTTCTTGCCGGACAAACGGAGTCTGGATTCATTCGAAACAGAAGGTATTGACTTATGAACTTATGACAGGATGACTGTCAAGGCTTATGTCCTTTGTGGATAAGAAGAAAACCTCTTGGTCATTAGAAGTCACATGTTTCTAAGAACATGTGGATTTGACCAGCATATTGATAAGTCTTTTTGTAGACTGGATATCAATATTAGTAAAGTAGTGAATATATATAAATATATATTAGTGTTTGTGAAGGATAACACTGCACCAGTTGGAATCAACATGGGTGTGTTATCTGAAGTCAGAATCTCACAATGCCACAATTCTCTGCAACAGAGATTTGGACAACATTCTTAAGAGTTTGACTCGGTCGAATTCATTAGAATCGATCCGGTTTCCCATCCATCTTATTGGTTAAGACGATGCATCTGTGTATGCAACATTCAACGAGGAAGTTCTACCCTATGCCTCAGGAATGACTCTCTAAATCTTCGGATCAAGAGAAATGGGATAGATTCTCTTTCTAGTAAGAGATGGTCAGGTTATTGAACGTCAATTTTGATCGAATCTTAGATTCGGCGGTTAACAAAGCAAGTTTAGTATGTCCTTTAGTATCTTGAAGAGAACGAGGAATAATATGCGGACATATTCATGTGTGAACTTGGATATGTGTGATACACTGATTTTGACTTTAAGTCGATTGAGGATGATCGTTAAGTCGATCTCGGGCTCGGTGTTTACTCGGTACCACATGATTAGATGGACCGGTAACGTTTCGATTCTACGGATCGTCTCGAGCCGACAACCCGACTAATCATTAAGACCCATGACATTTAGATGTAGGTACTCCCCGAGTCACCGACCTATCCTACGACGGCATACTCGGAGTGTACTTTGGAATACGAAATGGTTATGATATGCTTAATGGGTACTAGAATACGGGATGGGTCTCCATTGCTTTAGAGCAAGTGGGAGATGTAGTTTGTTGTATTTTAAATAATAGGGTGTGCTCTAAAATAATTAATCACATGCTTTCGTGCAAGTGGGAGATTGTTAGGTGTGATGCCCGAAAGACAATTTTGTAATTGTTTTATTTAATAAATGAAATGATATTATTATTCATATTTATTATTCTCATAATCACCGATGTGACAATAGTATTTACACTACAGAAAACCCTAAGTATATCGTTTATGTAATCACTTAACTCAGTGTATGGTATATACACGGGAGGATTGAGTTAGTGAAGATGTACTTAAAATACAATTAGCCCGTAGTAAAGTTAATCGAGAGTATCGGGTCTCTCCTTTAACATGCTATTAATGCGCCCGAACACAATAGGTGTGATTGTCTTATCCGGACTTTCGGTTAAGAGAACCTAATGGGGCATTTATATATGATAGATATATCATATAGGGAAATTTGGACCGATTTGATTAGAGTTCACGATATAATTCCGTAATCGAGAAGTCTTATCAAATCAATGGATGATCATATTTATGGATATATCTTAATCCCGAGGTGATCACGAGTCAAGCGCTTGAATCGGTATGAGGTTTGACTTGACGGTTAAGGATTACACCGAGTCCGTGATCCGAATTACCCCATCTTGGCATTGTACCGGATTGAGTGAGTAGTCGTGTTATCACGGATACGGAATCCATTCCTTCCATTTATGGAAGCGGATAGGCAGTTCCCTTATTTGTTAATCCTAGGCGATCGATCGCGCGAGTTCATATTGCACCGATTAGCTACCGGTGAGTTATATGAATTAATTGATCACTAGGTGGTTAATGGTAAATAAGGATAAGAGGTTCTAAAAAGGGTTAACGGTAACTTCCCGATTTAGAATGAACGATCTATGGAGGATTAATCCATATGTAATGATTGTATCAATGGACGCTTATTATTATTCTCGTGAGGAGATAAATATAATCTCATAATCGGAGGAGTGCGATCACGGGATTATGGTGGCATATTCCCTGTGATTGATTTATCGAATATAATTATTACGTTCGTAAGATAATTATTTATTTGATTTATCGGAGCCGCCGATTATTAGTCCATGGTCCCCGACGTGCCTCCTAATATAGCATAGCTATTCTCGGACGTCGAATCCTAATAATATTAATTTAGTTCTCGTTGGACTTTATTAAAACGATATGTGAATTAATTGTTTAGTGGACTATTAAATTAGTTGGGCTAAATAATTAAATATGTGGAAAAGACATTTTTCATAATCTTGGCCCAAAATTAGTGTGTTGGTCGAATTTTGTGACTAAGTCACAAGAATGATAATTTCGACCCAAGCATATATTAGTCTACAAGAAATTAGTTTTCTTGTGATTAATAAGACATGTGCATAAAATATTGGATAAATATTTATGGTAAGAAATAAAGATAAAGATTATTCTAGATTTGTTCTAGAATATTTTGGGATTATCTTTTATTTAATAGGATTATCATAATTGATTTTGTATTAATTATAAAATCCTTGGGGCTTAAGTTTTACTCTCCTATATAAAGAGAGTTCTCCCAAGCCAAATAACACACTACAATTTTCGACTTTCACCTCTTAGAGAGGAGAAAGAAAATTTCGGCCAAGGGGAGACAAGGGGAAAATCTTGGAGATTTTTCCGGGTAGCATATCGGAAGGGTTCGAGTCGAGAATTCCTTCCACCGGGAGTTGCTTGGATCACACGTACGGAAGATCGTGGTGCTCTTCACATCTTTCTTTGTTTTCCATTGCGGTTCTTCAACTTGGATTTTGAGATCCAAGAGGTATGTTCTACAACCCCCTTGTAGATGTAGATCTAGTTATTTTATTGCGTATATTCATAGATCTAGATCCTTAAATCGCTACCGTTGCGGATGGTATTACTAACAGTTGGCACATCATGGTTCGCTTATTGAGGGTAGTTAACCTACGCCCGAGAGGAATATTCATGTTATTCATCGATAAGGATGTACATACGTTTATCATACGTGTTGAATACCCTTTTAAGTTTGTCATTTGAGAGATGGAATAATACTTGGTCTTTTTTAGAGATATCTAATGCAAGGGATTATATACGATGCAACAAGTTTAAACAACCTTGCTACATGTTTACACGAAGAAAATGTATACTGCTTCACCGGTGTACGTGTTGTCCCTCTTGGGCCGGGGTATTACATTGCGAACACGAGGAACTTGCAACTTCTTTTCACCAAGGACACGAGGATTTTAGACATGATGAATGATTGTGAAGGCATTCCATATAAAAAGTACACACTGATGAAGCTTTCCAACATCACTACTGAAATGCACGGAATGCGACAATTAATTGGTATGTTCGTTATTATTGTAGATAATAATAATGGTACTATCTCATGACCCCGTATCTTATTACAATGTGAATATACAGATATTGTGTGCATTGTTGTCTCTATTGGTCCCTGCCAATATCCTAAAGCCGCCGACCCAAATCGTGAACTTATGGTCATCGACAAGACGTAAGTTACGTGCAATAAAAGTTTGATGTCGGCATCAATTTATGTTTTAATAAATGTTTTTTTTTTCATTTTTGCATCTGTTGCTCAATGTTGTCGTTACTCACAACAACTTCACCTGATTACATCTGCAACTTTCATAAAATAGTCGGACGCTAATGCGAATGACATTGTGGGGACACTTTGCACTTCATGTTGCGAGTCATATACGTGAAGACAAAGTCATACTTGCATGTGGGTTGTCTGTGAACAACTATCAAGGTACCTATATTATGTGATAAATATAAATTTTCAACTTGCAAAATTATTAATTTTCTCGCTCGGTTGTTTTGTAGGAACAGTTTTACAAACAACAAAATTCACAAAGTTTTATCTTTATTGCCGCTCAGACTTATGCACGTCTGTTATTGATTGGTAAATTTCAAATAATCTAAATGTAAAATATATATAGATATTACTAGCTAATAAATGTGGATTGATTTGTACAATCATTCCTTATGTAATAATCATGTAATACAATGTAACAGGTATACAAGGGATATTTGTGCTCAACGTTTGGTTCACTGGGCAAGACGATCAGCGCACAAATCCAGCAACTTGGTGTTGATAGCCAATGCGAAGATAATTACAGTAGAGGAGTTCAGATTTGTGCCCAATGTACTACAGATTTCATACAGCTAAACTCCTATTTGTATGTCACTAATCAACTATAACGAATGCCCAAATGTGACAGGTGAAACATTTTCGAATTCTTGCTGCTATTGATATGTTATCTACTGATAATATGTTTTATGAGTCATGCAATAAATGTAATACGGTGGTGCATATTGAACAAGGAAGTAAGATGTGTTCCAGATGCCGTGCAGTCGTCCCTGTACACTGCGGTAAATAGACGTTCGATGTAGTCATTATTGTTCGCATATTATATTTTTCATACTCATTGCATTATGATTTTTTTTTTATTTATCGCATTCAGGCAGAAATATTAGATGCCACTGCCGGTCTGCCAATATGCTTGACTGGTGTGGGTGCTAAGTTTCTTCTCCGTTCTACGCCTTTGTTATTACAAATAGTTTGAAAACGGTAATGAAAGCTTATCACTTAGCTTAACAATTAATTGTCGAACCCGACTTGATTCTCTTGCTGAAATATGATAAAATCAAAAAATGTTTCAATGGTATAGGTTGATGGACGTCAGCGTTTTGATCAGTACATAAATAAATTGTTGGGTCATTTTTACACATTTGTTCTACACGCTCCACCAACGCCAGGTTCTAACGAACGTCCAGAAACTGCAGTCATACTGAAAGTGGATTGGGGTGAGGCATGTGCTCATGCTTTCAAACGCATGCATAAAAGAAAAGACATACAATGTAATTTTTTTGGAGAGTCATAATAACTTATATTTAAACCCGATTTTTTTTAATATTTAATAGTTTATATTGTTATTGCTTCGATATCATTATAGTTTTTTACGTCGTAACAAAATCAAATATTTATTTCCTCAGGTACTTGAGATTAAGTGGCTTGGTCGTTGTGGATGATAAAGGTTGGTCGTTGCGGCTTGATCGTTGTTGGTTTTATATAGTATTTCATTATGTCAACTTATGATTGATATTATTGTGTAATATCAAGTTTATTACTTATGTACAAGATATATCATTTTTGGTTTTCTTTCATTGTTTCTTACCGATTGCAATAAAACATACATTTCTGAGTTGACATGTTCTTTTATTGCACGATGCATTGACGTTCGACGGTCCCGTGCAATGCACGGTTATTGATTATATATATATATATATATATATATATATATATATATATATATATATATATATATATATATATATGTGTGTGTGTGGGAAGTTCTGATTAATTTTAATTAAAGGACAATTAAGAAAAATAAATAATAGGTTATTATTTTGGATATGATTATTTAAGGAAAATAAATCTACATAATTCTTATAACCTACTAGTAATCAGATTTTTCTTCCTACGCTCTGTGAAAAAGGCGTGAGAAGCAAAGGGAAAAAGGGCTGAGAGTTTCTTCAAATTCTAAGGCAATTCTCAACCGTTTTCAGATTCGAGTAGAGCAGAGGAATCGTCGTGAAGAGGGCGTCGTTTCAACACAAGAAAGTCGGGTCTTTCTAAAGGTATGATTTTCGAGCCCTAGATGTGTTCTTGGACGTTTTTGATGAATCTAAACTCATAAATTTGTAGTCTCGTTGGGTTAAAAGCGTGTGATCGAATCTAATCTAAGTTTGGATTGATCACATAGGTTTTTTCTGCGAAGGAAGGATTTTCTTTGCAATTTTTCGTAGCTCTAGTTGTTGTATTAGCTTGCTAAAAGGTAAAAACCTCTTCCTATGATTTAATTACGGCTTATAAGGTTTAATTTGAGGATTGGATGTGGTTTGGTGTTAGAATTTACACTTATATGTTGTTTTAGGATCAAAGGTTGTTATGGTTTAGAAAAGTTTTGTTTTTCTGCTGTTTTACTGAGAATATTCGTGTTGAACATGTTTGCAAGTAGAGATCGTAAAGTACAGAAAAATCGTGTTTCAGGGTTTTACAGCGTCGAATGCGCACGCATTCTTTGGAATGCACACGCATTCATGATTTAAGATGTTCAATCCTTTTCACAGCAGGTGCAATGCGCACGCATTCATTGGAATGCGCACGCACTGCTATTTCAGGATGTTTAGTTTTGCTCCCAACATGGGCAATGCGCACGCATTGGCTGGACAGAAACTTTTTCTGGTCAGTGAATGAGCACGCATTTCAGAGAATGCGCACGCATTGGCCTCAGATTTTGAGAAAATGTTGTTTTAAGCTATGGAATGAGTTTTAAACGTTGTTTCTTGATATAATAACATTAATTAAACATGAACAAGCCTTGATTGAGTTTATGATGCGTTTAGTTCCGGCACCGAATGTACGCTTCCAAAGAGATGAAGTTCAGGACCGTCGGAATGGCATGATATGCTTGTGCTTTGGTGATTTAGAATTCACCAATGTCTGTGTACTTGATATGATGTGGTGTCTAGCTGTCTAAGTGAGGGAGTAGAGTTGTTAAGGTGATTTTTTCCTTGAAACACTTACGTGGCTAGCTAACAACACATAATAAATTACATACGTGTTAGTAAAAGATTAAATGTCATGCTATTCTTGGTAAGGCACCGATTCATATCGGCGATGTGATACGTTCAAAAAGGTGAACAACGCTACTGGCTCAAAAGGCTGAAGGGTAGTGGAGGAAAATCATCGAACGTATACATATACCAGGGAGACCCCGGAGCTATCTAGTGTTATTCACCGTTAGTTAGCAAGTATATCTTCAGGCTGATACACGCAATGCGTAGTGCCCTTGAATGCTGACGTAACCAAGATAAGTTAAGCTAGATACGTATAGTCATGTCATGTTGATGGACATTAAGTGAACCCTAGTTTGAGTTAGTCTTATAAAGATAACTTATTAATTATAAATCTTGTGTTATAAATCTTAATTAATTTGTAGATTCTACCTTTTATTGAGTACATTGTACTTACCTCAAATGCATGTTTTCTATGTGTTTGGGGGAGAGAAGATGAACAGGTTGATCCAGATTACGAAGAGGACTTTGATGACGACGTTTGAGGACGCCAACGTCGAAGCATTTATTTTGTTCTTTGTTACTATGATACGTTAAACTTGTTGTTCTTTTTGGAGAACTTTATGTTTTCTTTTGTTGTTTCTTTTGGAGGTTTTCGTACGTTATAAGTTCGTTTTGAATTCCGATGTAATAAAGTTACATTTCTATCTTTAGTTGTTTGGAGAAAAAAAATATACCCGAATATGTTTCTTCCATTTTGCTTAACTCGGTACGACGTAGTAGAGGTTACGTTTAATTTGAAATTTATTATATATATACGTGCCGAACGTTCCTTTTCCGGATAAGGACTTGGTGTCCGAGAACGGGGCGTTACAGTTGGTATCAGAGACAAGCATCTTTTAGGCTTCCTTTTTTTTAAGATAAGACTTCTTAAGATCTGTTAGTAACGCTATGTCTCTTTCTTTGATCATCGGGATAGTGACCACAAGAACTGGAGTTCATGGAGAAGAGACCTTAGGGGCATGAGAAGAGAGTTCAAAACTCGTAGTATGAGGTGGGTTTGTGCGACCGAATCCTTCACCTCACCCGACCCACACCCCACGGCCTCATGCAGGCCAGTCGTCACGACCTCAGTTTCAGGACGAGCCAAGGTATAACTTCATCTATCGCAAACCTGGGGAAGCGCCCATACATGTCACCGTTGTAGGAGAGATCCCACCAGTTTGTTTACCTCCACCGATAAGTGTTTACCCTCCACCACCACCGAAGCCACCCATCTCCTCATGTGTTCCACCATGAACTGCAGACCTTCTACCCTCCACTAGTAGATCATACCCCTCAACCTACTGTACCACAATCACCCTGTTTCGATCACCAGCATGGCTTTGGTTACCCATCATATGGTTTCCACCAGCCTTATCACACCCCACAACACCACCAGAGATACCATGCTTATCAGACTGAGCCTCAAGTGATCCCGCCACTACATCCTCAACCACCACCATACCAACAACAACAGCCTTATCCACCACAAGCACCCATTGGTTATCCTCCAGTCTATCAACCGGCTGTTCCACCAGTTAAACACCACCGGCTTATGAACAAGCACCTTCAATTGATTGGTACACGAAGCTGAAGAAGAATCAAGTTTAGGATTTTCATGGGGATGTGGAACCGGCCAAGGCGGAAGCATGGTTGAGAAGCTTTGAAAAGGCGTGCAGAAACGTAAACGTCCCCCAGACTGAGATGGCCCAGTTAGTGGTTGGTTTTCTTTTAGGTACAGCTGAAGTGTGGATCAACGCTATTAAGAGTAGCACTGGGACAGTGACAGATTGGGAAGGTTTCAAGGTTTTGTTTTATAATTTGTACTTTCCGGCAACAGTGCAGGCAGATAAGGCGAGCGGTTCTAAGTCATAAGCAAGGTATCCAGTTATGGGTACGAGCTAATGAGAATTCTCACGGCATGTTGGGTTTCACGGCAAGAAACATGGCTAAGTGTTGAATAAGGCTTTGAAGGTTGAGACCTTCAAGAAAAAGCCTACTGTCGTTATCGGAGCCAAGAAAAGTTTTGGAACGAGTCCAATGCAAAGAAGATGGGTTCACGCGATGTATGACTTTTATATGATTAAATACGAGTATGAAATTATGATATAATTAGGAAATATTAATCTTTATAGTTTAGTATAGTTCTAGTAAAAGTTAGTAATGAGTTGAATTGAAGGAGGAAGATAGTCGCGTATTGGAAATGGCTCATCGACAAGAATGGGTTGTCGATTATGTCCGATATCGAGATACGATTTTTAGAAGTTAGCCGTGGCATGTTGACTTTATAAAACATGGCTACACCGGACCGATCCGGCCAATTTTCGGGACCGGTTGAATAAGTCTTTGAAGGTTGAGACCTTTAGTTTGTAAAAATGCCAAAATAAATAAAGTAGTAGTAGTATCTAATGCTCGGGAAATTCTCGAAGGTTCGGTGTTCTTTGAAATCGTTGAATACCTGGGAAAAGACGATTTACGAGTCGGCATTGTAATCGGGTAATTTCTATAATAATTATGTTTGTGTTTGTCGTTATCGGAGCCAAGAAAAGTTTTGGAACGAGTCAAGGCTACAACAAGGAGCACCGCAATAGAACGTAAAAAAGAAAAATGACGGCACCTTCGGCGGAATCATATTTCCTACAGATTTGTCCTAGTAAAACCACCGGTGCACTACACCGTTTGTATTAAATCGATCCCTTGACAACCGGAGCCTCTTGAATAACATCGGCCATCGACAAAGGATTCATACCGGTGAGTGTCGACAGCGATGACAATTTGACATATGACAATTTCATACGCTCGTGTAAATGGTTGTTTCCTCAATTGGACCTAATAAAAAGGAAGAGACTTTGGCTAGTCTAGTCTATAAACCTATATATTTATATATATATATATATATATATATATATATATATATATATATATATATATATATATATATATTTTACTATTTATGTAACATTTTGCTAAGACATGTCCGACATTTAAGAGTAGTGTTATAAAATTGCGGTTTAAGTAATGGTGTTTAAAACTTAAAAGAATTACCACTTTTTCCCCGAGGATTCGACACACGACTCACCACTTTATCACTACAATTTGACCCGGTACACGCCGGTTAGGATCCGTCTAACCTAGAAAAAGGCGGTCCAAGCCGCCCGAAGTGCAAGAGGATTCATACCGGTGAGTGTCGAGCTAGCAAGACATTTTTTGTCCGACAAGGGGTCCGCAAGTGGGGATGCCGAGTTTTTGGATGGATGCGAGTATGCAAAACCGGATGATAATATTATTTCAGGTACAATAAAATTAGACAACTTAGTGGTCACAGCCTGTCAACTAAGATAGCTAAGAAGTTGAATCTACCTTCAGAGACCTTAAGGAACACTTTGGAAATAACCACACTACTAGGAAAGTTAACTAAGGTAACTAGGACGATACCGCAAGTGGATGTTCGAGTAGGAACGTATCGATGCAAGAGTGACTTCACAATTCTAGACTTTTCAGATTTCGATGTAATTCTTGGAATAGATTGGCTATCCGAGAATTATGTTCATTTGGATTGTAGGGAAAAGTGAGTAACCTTTAAGGTACCCTAAAAATCATCTAAGACTTATCAAGATAATGTTTACAAACCTAGCAAGAAGCGGCATTCGATAATTTTAGCCGTTAAGGTTGTAAGAACTTGTCAGAAAGGTTGTGAAGACTACTTGTTGTATGTGGTGGATGCAGAACAAGTGAAGCCTAAGTTAGAGGAAACCCCTATAGTAAAGGAGTACCCGGAAGTGTTTAGAAGAGTTACCGGGAACATGCCGGAGAGAGAAATAGAGTTCGAGATCAAGTTAGTACCAGGAGCGGCACCAGTTGCTAAGGCACCCTATAGGATGGCACCGGCTGAATTGAAAGAGTTGAAAGCTCAACTTAAAGATATGCTTGAAAGAAACATAATTCTGCTCAGTACATCGCCTTGGGCGGCCCCTGTTTTGTTCATCAAGAAGAAAGATGGAATGTGCATCGACTACAGAGCCTTGAATAATCTCACCATCAAGAATAAGTACCCACTATCGAGGATTGATGATTTGTTTAATCAGTTGCAAGGCAAGAGAGTGTTCTCTAAGATTGATCTTAGGTCGGGTTATCACCAGTTGAAGATCAAAGTAGCGGATATACCTAAGACGGCTTTTAGTACTCGATATAGACATTATGAGTTCTTGGTTATGCCATTTGGACTCAATAATGCTCCATATGCATTTATGGATTTGATGCAGCATGTTTTCATGCCTTACTTTGATAAGTTTGTGATCGTGTTCATAGATGACATCCTTGTTTACTCAAAGGATGAGAAAGAACATGAAAAGCACATAAGAATAGTGTTGAGTACCCTGAAGGAGAAACGGTTGTATGTTAAGTTTTCAATGTGCGACTTTTGGTTGAATCAAGTCAGTTTCTTGGGTCTTGTCATTTCTGGAGGTGGCATTCAAGTTGATCCGGCGAAGATTGAAGTAGTTGAGAAATTGTCCAGACCAACTACAATTTCAGAAGTGAGAAGTTTTCTTGATTTGGCTGGCAATCATAGGAAGTTTGTAAGACTTCTCAAAGATAGCTACACCCCTCACCCGTCTCACACAAAAGAATGTGAAGTTTGAGTGGACTAGTGAATGTGAAGAGGCTTTCCAGACATTGAAGAAGAAGTTGACTACAGCCCCAGTGTTGGCAGTTCCGGAGATCTTTGATAACTACGACGTCTATACTGATGCTTCAGGACAAGGTTTAGGTTGTGTGTTGATGCAAGGAGGAAAAGTAATTGCTTATGCATCTAGACAGCTAAAGGTGCATGAAAAGAATTACTCAACACATGACTTGGAGTTAGCAGCTGTAGTGTTTGCCTTAAAGATTTGGAGGCACTACTTATATGGAGTTAAGACTAGGATCTTTACAGAACACAAGAGCTTAAAGTATTTCTTCACTCGGGAGAATCTGTATGAGGCAGAGGAGATGGTTGGAGTTCGTAAATGATTACGACTTGGATATTCAATACCATTCGGGTAAAGCCAATGTGGTGGCAGATGCCTTAAGTACAAAACCATTGTTTTCATTTTCAAGCATTAAAGAGATGGCAGAACGGTTAGATGGGCTGAAAATCCGGGGTTTTGACCAGATTGAAGATCGAAGGTTTGTGGCACCGTTGTTAGCAAGATCCGAGTTGATGGACGATATTCGGGAAAAGCAAGATGATGATCCAGTGTTGGTTGACTTAAAGCGGGTTGCAAGGGAAAAGCCTATAGTGGGTTATGTGTTAGATAAAAATAGGAACCTTTGTACCATGATCGTTTATGTGTGCCTAATATGGGTGACTTAAGGCAAAGAGTCATAGAAGAAGCCCATAGGATTGATTTTGTAGTACATCCAGGAGCTATAAAAATGTACAGGGAGTTGAAGGAAAAGTTTTGGTGGCCCTCTATGAAAGTGGAAATAGCTAGGTATGTAGCAGAATGTGATACTTGCTAGAAATTTAATGCGGAGCATAGAAAACCGGGAGGAATGTTTTAGCCATTGGATATCCCCCGAATGGAAATAGGATAAGATCATGATGGATTTCATCACCATGTTGCCGAAAACAAAGAGTGGACATGACGCGATTTGGGTGATTGTGATAGATTGACCAAATCAGCCAATTTCTTGCCAACAAAAGTTGATATATCCTTAAAGAAGATGACAACACTATACTTGGATAATATAATGAAGTTGCACGGAGTACCTACCTCGATAGTTTCGGATCGTGACAGTCAGTTTGCTAATCGATTCTGGAAGAGTTTACAAAAGGCTTTAGGTACAAAATTGGATTTGAGTATGGCCTTTCATCCTCAAATAGATGGGCAGTCATAACGGACAATCCAAACACTTGAAGATATGCTAAGAGCATATGTTTTGGAAGTAGGCGGATCATGGGATGATTACCTACATGTAGCCAAGTTTTCCTACAACAAAAGTTATCACGCAAGCATAGGTATGCCACCGTTTGAAGCTTTGTATGGGAGAAGATGTCGAACGCCGTTGTTTTGGGATGAAGTCGGGGAGAGACAAGTCACCGGGCCGGAGTTAGTTGAACAAGTTAACGAAAGGGTTCAGTTGGTTAGGAGAATCTGAAGGTAGCTCAGGATAGACAGAAGAGTTGGGCTGATGTTAGAAGAAGACCTCTTGAGTTTGATGTTGGTGAGAGAGTTTATCTACGAGCTTCACCAATGAAAGGAATTAAACGTTTTGGACAAAAAGGAAAGCTAAGTCCAAGGTATGTTGGACCGTTTGAGATTCTGGAAAGAGTTGGGCCTTTGGCTTATAAGCTCAAGTTATCGGAATCAATGTCAAGAGTCCATAATGTCGTCCATGTATCAATGTTGAAGAAGTGTTTGACAAAGACGGATGTTGAAACTATAGTTGATCTGGAAGTTCTTCAAGATACCTTGCATATGATGAGAAACCGATCAGGATTCTAGACCGGAAGGAAAAGATGATCAAGAGACGGATGATCCCTTTAGTTTTGGTGAAATGGAGCAGTCATTCACCGAACGAGACAACTTGGGAAATTGAGAACGATATGATCAGTGAGTTTGCATATTTTGTGGATTTACTAGGTATGTTTTAGTTTTGAGGACGAAACTCCTCTTAAGGGTGGAGGAATGTAATATTCCGAATTTTCGGGAAAAGGCAGACGTGTCATTTTGCGAAAACGAAATATTATGTTCACTATTTTATTCTTGTAATTAAAATGTATTTAGTATATATAAATATATAGGGGTCGAAATATGTTATATATTTGTGGGAAATTCTGATTAATTTTAATTAAAGGACAATTAAGGAAAAAAATAATAGGTTATTATTTTGGGAATGATAATTTAAGGAAAATAAATCCACATAATTCTATAACCTACTAGTAATCAGATTTTTCTCCCTACGCTCTGTGAAAAAGGCATGAGAAGCAAAAGGAAAAAGGTCTGAGAGATTTCTTCAAATTCTAAGGCAATTCTCAACCGTTTTCAGATTCGAGTAGAGCAGTGGAATCGTCGTGAAGAGGGCGTCGTTTCAACACAAGAAAGTTGGGGTCTTTCTAAATGTATGATTTTTGAGCCCTAGATGTGTTCTTGGACATTTTTTATGAATCTAAACTCCTAAATTCATAGTGTCGTTCGGTTAGAAGCGTGTGATTGAATCTAATCTAAGTTTGGATTGATTACATAGGTTTTTCTGCGAAGGAAGGATCGTTTGCTGTAGTTTTTCGTAGCTCTTGTTGTTGGATTAGCTTGCTAAAAAGTAAGAGGCTCTTGCTATGATTTAATTACGGTTTATTGGGTTTAAGTTGAGGATTAGATGTGGTTTAGTGTTATATTTACACCTATATGTTGTTTTAGGATCAAAGGTTGTTATGATTCAGAAAATTTGTGTTTTTCTGCTGTTTTACGAGTATATTCGTGTTGAACATGTTTGGAATCAAGTAGAGATCATAAAGCAAAAAAAATCGTGTTTTAGAGTTTTACAGAAAAAGTTGTGTTTTTCTGTTGTTTTACTGAGTATATTCGTGTTGAACATGTTTGGAATCAAGTAGAGATCATAAAGCAAAAAAAATCGTGTTTTAGAGTTTTACAGCATCGAATGCGCAAGCATTCATTGGAATGTGCACGTATTCGTGATTCATGATGTTCAATCTTTTTCACACCATGTGCAATGCGCACGCATTGATATTTCAGAATGTTTTATTTTGCTCCCAGCATGGGCAATGCGCATGCATTGGTTGGACAGAAACTTTCAGCAAGTTTCTGGTCAATGAATGCGCATGTATTGACCTCAATTTTTGAGAAAATGTTGTTTTAAGCTATGGAATGAGTTTTAAACTTTGTTTCTTGATATAATAACATTAATTAAACATGAATAAGCCTTGATTGACTTTCTGATGCGTTTAGTTCCGGCACCGAATGTACGCTTACAAAGAGTTGAAGTTCGGGACCGTCGGAAGGGCATGATAGGCTTGTACTTTGGTGAATTAGAATTCACCAATATCAGGGTACTTGATAGGATGTGGTGTCTAGCTGTCTAAGTGAGGGAGTAGAGTTGCTAAGGTGAATTTTGTCTTGCAAACACTTACGTGGCTAGCTAACAACACATAATAAATTACATACGTGTTAGTAAAAGATTAAATGTCATGATATTCTTGGTAAGGCACCGATTCGTATCGGCAATGTGATACGTTCAAAAAGGTGAACAACGCTACTGGTTCAAAAAGCAGAAGGGTAGTGGAGGAAATTCATCGAACATATACACATACCGGGGAGACCCTGGAGCTATCTGGTGCTATTCATCGTTAGTTAGCAAGTATATCTTCAGGCTGATACACGCCATGCGTAGTTGCCTTGAATGCTGACGTAACCAAGATATGTTAAGCTAGATACGTATAGTCATGACATGTTGATGGACATGAAGTGAACACTTGTTTGAGTCGGTCTTATAAGATAACTTATTAATTATAAATCTTGTGTTATAAACCTTAATTAATTTGTACCTTCTACCTTTTATTGAGTACATTGTACTTACCTCAAATGCATGTTTTCTATGTGTTTGGGGGAGAGAAGATGAATAGGTTGATCCACATTACGAAGAAGACTTTGTCGACGACGTTTGAGGACACCAATGTCGAAGCATTTAATTTGTTCTTTGTTACTATGATACGTGAAACTTGTTGTTCTTTTTCGAGACCTTTATGTTTTCTTTTGTTGTTTCGTTTAGAGGTTTTCGTACATTATAAGTTCGTTTGGAATTCCGATGTAATAAAGTTACATTTCTATCTTTAGAATTTTGATTTTCTATTCTTGTTTGTTTGGAAAAGAATATAATATACCCAAGTCTTTTGCTTCCGTTTTGCTTAACTCGATACGACGTAGTAAAGGCTTACATATAATGTGAAATTCATACCGAACATTCCTTTTCCGTATAAAGACTCGGTGTCCGGGAACGGGACGTTACACTCAACCACTTTTTAATCTGTATGAAAATGTGTAAACGGGCTTACATGTTGGAAGGAATGCAGCAGTAATGAGTTACACAGATTGATGTGATTCATTGACTAAATTAAAGGCTAATAAATGATGAAACAATAAATGTTGGTCCCTTGAAAAGGATTTGGTTAAGTTTAGAGAGGGGGGTGAATAAACTTAACACTTAAAATTTTTTGGAGTTGACAAACTCAGCAAGGTCAGTAGTCTGCTGACTATTAAAGCTCTTGAGTTTGTTGCAGCGGAAAATATCAAATTAAGCCTTATTACTTGTTGTTTCAAATATGATACTAAGTATTGGATACTCAGTAATTCATGTAGTGTGATTCAGTTGCTGGTTCAGTACGTTGATGAGTTAAGCATGCAAGTAAAATAAATACAGAAAGTAAATACAGTAAAGAAAGTAGGCAAGATTTATAGTGGTTCCAGATTGTGTAATCCTGTCAGTCTACTCTTCTCCTGTGATGTTGGAGGAAATTCACTAGAGACTTTTGGATTTGCAGTTACAAAAATCCCCAAACTGTTTGTCTTTGACCAATGACTATGGCTTCACAAACTGAAAACTAGAAACAGGTAGTATTGCTGCTCCTAAGTCTTCCACTGGTCCTTAAAGGGTAGGATTTCCTCTTCACCAGCTCCACCACACAACAATGATTCTTGACACTTAAGTGCTTCTCTGTCTTCAGAAAACTTCTTGAAAAAGAAGAGTTGAATCAAGAAAGTGATTCTGCTTTCAGTAGACTTCTGATCAGGGTGAATATATAAGTAGCCTAAGTTCTTCAAGTGTGTAAACTGGATAAGTCTTGATTTGCAAGAAACACTTGAAGAAAAACTTGATCGGTAGATTAAATCTCTATGTATCAGCAGGGTTAGATTGCACAAATTCTTGCTCAAAAACTTAGTTGCTTCTTGTGAATTCTTGGTATAGCAATCTGAATCAGGAGTCCTCTATTTATAGGTGTAGATCCTCTGATTGAATTTGAATTTGAATGATAACCGTTACAGGATTATCTGAAATTCTTGAATATCCTCAACTGTACCTGACTGACACTGACAGTGTCCTTTTGACCGACCAGTCTGTCAACCAATGATATAATTCCATTTAATATGGCTCTGAAATCCTTACAACGTTCTTTTTATCTTGGCCATTGATTGACTAATTAATCCAAGGCTTGTAAGTCATCCTTATCCATTTAATCTTCTAGAAAAGAACTTGGATTAATTCAAATTAAACATTCAGCAGATATTTGACGTATAAGTCTGCTGATGTCGTTGATTGTCAGCTGACTTTTAGTCAGCTGTGTTTTGATAAGCACATCAGCTGACTGATTCTCATCTAACTTTCGATTATGTGATCGAGGCTAAATTCACCCTTCAAAAACAATTTATAAAGACTCGAAACCGTGGGCAAACTAACTCTCTAACCGGCAGTGTACCGGGTCGATTGCTAGAATAGCTACAGGAGTACGAGGTCGAACCCAAGGGAAAAGTGTTTGCAAGTACCAAAGTGAACGTATTACTTAGTCTAGGTGATCAATATTTTTAAAGTATTTGTTAACTACAACGACACTAAAATGATTCCTACCGACGAGTTTAAAGATAAGAAAGAAAGAAAGAAGATTAAACTACTAGATTCAAATATAGGTTAAGGAACATAGCCGAACCATGATCAAAATAGCTAGTTTCAACCCCAAGGATAGACAAAACCGGGAGTGTGCATTAAACAAACGAACTCTCACATTCAATTTCACGGGTGCGTGCTCCTAATTCCGGTGCTAAGGTCTGAACAACTCTCTCCCAACACCTTATGCCATGTTAACAACCCTTCCCTTAAGAAGATTCACTAACAAGACATGTTATGCACTAGAGCCGCTTAAACGTTAAAACGAGTAACCTCGCATTGGGCTCGGGCTTAACAACTAAGCCGAGTCTACGCCGCGATCTTAGAACCCCTTTTCCCACATCTCTCTATTTGAACAACTCTTTTGAGTGATGTGTGTGATTTTGACCTAGGTGATCAATCTAGCCCCAAATCTGTTATAACAAGTTCTAAGACAAGAAACATGCAAGATACAACAATAAAAAGTAATACCCACTCCCAATTTCAACACCCAAAGGGTGATTTCACCAAATTTCACATGATTCGACTATGAAAAGGGATTAGCTACTCATTATACTAATCAAAACATACACAAAACAGGAAATGAAAGCCATAATAAGTAAAAGGGAAGAGAAATTTACCATTAATTTGAAGAAATTCGAGTTTGAGATCCAAAAGTACAAAATAAAGAACTAATTAAAAGGTGGATGCTTTGAAGTTGGAATGAGAATTTGAGCTTGGAAATGGAACAATTAAGCTATGTTTATGCTAATCTATGCTAAGAGAAAGTGTTCTAATCTATTACAAATTTCGAGCAAAGAGTGGGTATAGTTTTTGCTAAGAGAGGGGAGAAGAAGCTAATGAAATTCGATGGAAATGGGTATTTATAGGGGCAAAAATCTGCAAAAAACGGCCCCAAACGCGCGTTTCAGCACCTAACTCTCTGTACAAAAAAACGGTTCCAAACGCACGTTTGAAATGTTCAAACGCGCGTTTGAGACGTTGCTGTTTTCTGGCTGCAGTAAAACCATGATATCTTCGCGTGTAGAACTCCGATTTGAGTGATTCAAAATACGTTGGAAAGCTCTTTCAATTATCTACAACTTTCATGAAGAGACCGTGACCAGAAAATGCCTCCATCATAGGTCAAATTGCTTCTGAACAGAACGTAGCGTGAAGATACCAACTATTTTTCTTCCTTTTCTTCATTTTTCTTCTTCCTTGGCTCATTCTTGCACCTTGATCATACTTCTCATCATAAATCTTCGCCTTCCGGGTTCTCATGACACCTAGACCCTACAATCTCATGAACGAACAACACACACAAACGATTCCGGAGGGTAAAAGTGCTCGGGAATGGGTTAATATCACTAAAAAGAGGTAGTAAACCATCAAAGCGACGGATTTACTCCCCGTGCTATAAACTCACGATATTACCCGAAAACGGTCTAAAAACACCGAGAATGTGCTAAAAGTAGGATAAACGGGGGTGGAAAATGCACCGGAATCACGTAAAGTTGACTCCCATCAACCACCCCACACTTAGCCTTTGCTCGCCCTCGAGTAATTAGGCGTTTTAAAACCAACCAAGGGATTCAACTTTGTGATGTAGGTGCTACTACTCACACTCTCGAGGTAACCACAAAGTAAGAAACACGAACATATACACACCGGTATAACATTATCAAGAAAATGGAGTGTGTGTGGTGCCAAGCTAAAGCCAAGTGCTCAAAATGATTGTCGGGACTTGAATCCCGACCAAAAGTCTACCAACTGTCTCATACGAACTAGCCTCTCCACTAATCAAGGTCACCAAGTTTGGACACGATCGGGTAAGACTTGAAAGGTTATAATGTTAGGCTAGGGTGATTCCGGTTAATCGAAAAGGATATTTTGGAACTGGAGAAAAAGAAGTACGAGTGAACCTAATCAACAAGTGTACCACTTCATCTCTACTATACAAATCATTTAAACTCCTTTTTGATTAATTAAACACTTTGGGAACCATAGGATACTAACATACCCAACTTATTGCCACACTCAACTATGTTTCAAGTGTTAATCGGCGAGATCGAATACATCAGCACCTATCTCACTATCCCAACTCCAACATCATAGAAATCACTCCCGAGCTCAATCCTTTGATTCCAACCTTTTATTTCAATAAACTCCAAGCTTTTATTCATTGAGAGCTAATTTATTTTGAACTCTCTTTTTTTTTTTAAAGAAAGAAGGAAGAAATTTCACAGATTTTTCTTTTCTTCTTGGGCAAAACCCAAACACTAAGCCCAAATGAGCTCCCCTTCTCCTTATAGCTCAAAACCAAGAAAACACCAACCCATCAAAACATCATTTCCCCCACCCCACACTTGCCTTAGCAAGTATGGCCGAACAAAAGACTAGGTCCACTCGTAGGGTATAAAATGAAGGAAACATGACCAAAAATAAGGGTTAGGGTAGGTTTCTGACTAAGTAACAAAACGGCTATAAAACGAATGGTGGTCAGACCATTCTATCAAGGCTGAGAGGGGCTAAGAAGGTCTAATGTTCGGGATTAGGCTTATTTGGCTCTGGTCGGGTCAAAAAGACGCCAGGACCGTCATCACGTATCCTACTTAGGTGAACCTTTCTATTTCGCCTCAAGACTAGTGGTATGAGAGGGGGTAGTAATCAAATTGTGCACAAAGTGTAGCATGCGTGAAAATAATAAACTCCATTCCCAAGATAATATCAAACCGCAGTGTACACGTTCGGGGCCCTACTAAGGTGGCTGATGTATTATTTTTATATGATTAAATATACGTTATATTATTATGTTTTATTAACAAATTCTATATAAAATATATGAAATTATGGTATAAAATGTTAATCTTTATAATTTAGAGGAGTTAATAGTAAAAATAGTAAATAGTTGTAATTTTGTACCGATTTTAGTAAATCCGAGTGTCGTGTCAGATTTACGTGGGTATTTGTGATGTTTTATTGCGATTTATAACCCGAGACCCCGAGAATCGACATATTGAAGTATAATCATATCTACGGAATGATTTAGAAAGTGCCACGGGCTTAAATGGTCAATTGAATAGCTTAAGTGGACAAGTGGCCAACCAATCTGGATAAGTAATAATAGAGAAATGTCTTCGACAAACGAATGGCTCATCAAAATGATATTTTCGAAAAAGTGTTCTTCACGAAAGTTGTAGATTTTTCCGAGAGCTTTCCAATGCAATTTAAATTATGAAGATTGGAGGTCTACAACTTAAACGGTGATCAAGTGGCTAATCGATTTGGATTAAGAAAAATCCCGTAAAAGCTTCGGGAGAACACGAGGTTATCAAGAAAGCGTTATACGGAGAAGAGTCCTTCATGAAAGTTGTAGAGTTTCTCGAGACCTTAATTTTGGCATTTCGTTTGCAATTTTTGGAGATCCGAACTCGAGATATGAATTTTATAAGTTATATATAATTATATATAATTATATATAATCTACGCACATCTTTGAAGAGATCAAGTTAGTGGGAGTAATCATTAGTCCGGACCGAGCCGGCCTAATACCGGACCGGTCCGGCCCCTTCACCTTTGCCTATATAAGAAGATGAGCAGAGAACAGATCGGAGTGTACCAATATATATATACATCCTATATATATATATATATCTCTCCTCTCTCTCTTTTCTTTTTTAATTTTAGTAGTAGTTGTAAATAAGGCCTTACGCCGTAATAATGTAGTTTTAGTATCGTTATAATGCTCGGGAAAATCTCGGAAGTCGGTTTTGCTAAAGAAGTTGTAATGTCCGGAAGATACGATTTCTGAATCAACTGCCGTTTTCGGGTAACTTTTCTTAAGTATTTATGTTTGTTTTTATATTTTTCGTTGTTATAATGTTTTTAGGCTAAATATAATACTGGCCAAAACTATGTAATTGGTTTTATTTCGATCTTTTCGTTAAAGAAATGTTGTTAAGTTAAAATTATTAAAATTGAGTTAATTGAATATTTTTCTATTTTAATCGTATTCATATTGACATATTTAACCGATCTGAGGAATTCATAATCTAATTATGAATTGACGCCTCGTAGTCAGGATATGAGATAAAAGATAGAAAAACCGGAGGGTAAAATTGGCCGTGTGAATAACGTGATAACGGAATCCGATTTCCTACCCGGGGGTAAATTTGTTTTGGGAGAAATGAATTTTATTATAATTTGTACTCGAGATCATAATAATGTTAAATCATCAGTTTAATTGAAACTTAAACCGGAAAGTTGAATCGTCCGGCTTTGACAACCGGAGCCTTTAAAATAAAATTGACCGTTTGACGAACGGAATGACTCCTTTTTATCTAAAGGTAGATTTGTACTCGGGACTGTTCGGATTAATTCGTTTACCGTAATGTTGTGGACCTTGGAGTCGATGCAATGGACATATGACAATTTCATACGCTCATGTGAGGAGGAATTGTTTACCTCGAGAGTGCACCGTTTCACTTACTCAATTGGACCTAAAATAAAAGGAGAGATCGAACACATTTCAATTAATCGAAAAGATCGTATAAACCAATTATATAAGTTTTGGCCAGTTCTCTAAAATTATACGTTTAATATATTGGTATCTATATATTTATATCTATATATATACTTTGCAATTTATGTACATCTATATATATTTATATATCTATATATATTATATTAGAATAACTTTTAAATTACATATTTATTTTATGTTGACTAGAATAGTAGTGATCCGTGTTATAAAATTGCGATTTAGATCGAGTTAATAATGACTCTTTGGTGTTTAACCACACGTAAAAGAAATTACCAAGTTCCCCGAGGATTCGACACTCGACTCACCATACTAGCACCACAATTTGACCCGGTACACTGCCGGTTAGAATCGTTTAACCCGGGAATTGTACGTCGGATTTACGGCACCATTCTCAGGGATAGGTTAGGCGTTGTCAGCATTTTGGCGCCGTTGCCGGGGAACGTCGATAATTTCTTTTTATGTGTCTATGGTTACTACTTGTATTAGCTTAAAATTCTCGAGAATAAGTCAACACTTTTCTTATCTCATTTCTATTTTATTTTTCGTTGGTTGTTACCTTATAGGAAAATTACCAATTTTTACTACTATCAATTTCGTGTTATTTTCTATTTTCGTTAGTTGATGACCAGAAGTGGTAAGGCCCCTCTCACTCCTTATAAGCCTGACATAAACACTTACGAAAGGCGATTAAGAGTAGAGAGTAAACGCGGTCATACTAGTCAGGGAAATCCTGACCAAGAATCATCTTCAAACAGAAATACGAGAATGGCTGAAATCAGTGATGAAACACCTGAACAAGGGCTGGAACATGCTCTAGGGCATGGACAAAACCCTGCTAATAATAATAATAATAATAATAGAAATAATCAGAATCGGAACCAGAATAATCGTAATAATCCACCAAACCCGAGACCTATCTGTGATCAAACCGTACGAAGAAACCAGACTAATAATCCCATACTTTTACCTAATGAAGGAGCGAATAATTTCGAGATTAAATCTCATCTTTTTGGTTTAATTAACGCAAGAGCCCAATTCCTAGGAGAGGATGATGAAGATCCACATCATCATCTCTATCTTTTTGAAGAAGCTCGTGCAATACGGACCAAAAGTCAAGGTGCTCATAAGGAATTAACGAGGATGACTATGTTTCCTTTTTCTTTAAAAGGACGAGCCCGAGATTGGTTTATGTCTCTTCCACATCATTCACTTACTAGTTGGGAGGAGATTCAAACCGAATTTACGAAACAATATTTCACTCTGGACGAAATTTGGAATTAAAAGTCGAGGTTGCTAACTTTAGACAAGGATGCGAGGAAACGCTTGGGAATGCGTGGGAAAGATTTAAAAAATTGTTAAGAGCGTGTCCCGATCATGGTTATTCCTTAGATATGCAAATTCAACTCTTCGTCGTAAATTGAGAAAAGATTCACGTGCGGATGTAGATCATGCATGTGGTGGTTCGTTAATGATGAGTGAAGCTCAAATAGTTTACGATGCTATAGAAAAGATTTCCAAAAATAACAGAATGTGGGAAACCGGTTCTAGCACCAGAAAAGTAGCTTTTGCAGGAGAATGTACGTCTAATACGGAAGTTCTAGCACACTTGGAGAATTTGAGTAGGAAATTTGATGGTTTACAACGAGAATAAGAACCAAAATTCAGAAAATAGTACACCAAATGAATACTCAAGTCATGATAATGTGTCATTAGGGATAGAAGAACCAACAGGATATTCAAGAGAGGAGGTGAGTTTTCTTCAGCAGCATAGGAATTTGAACAATGCATACTCAAACTCGTTTAATGCTATTAGAAGAGATCATCCTACTTATCGATGGTCTGAAAACCCTAGTAAGCCAGGACAACCGCCATATCCAGTCCCATATAGGAATAATAACCAAATTTATCAAGAAAATACATCTAATCAGAATTTACAGTCATTACCAAGATCCTATCCTCAACATACCACTCAAAGTATACCAGTAACCCAGAGTTCAACTCAACCTGCAGAAGGAGTTGAAAAATGGGAAAAACTAATGGAAAATATGATGGGTGTAGTATCTACTCAAGCTAAGAATATGGAAACAATGATGACTTCTATTGGTACAGTCACTAAAGATATGAGTACAATAAAAACATCTATGAGTGGACATGATACCGAATGAGAACAATAGAAGCCTCGTTGAGGAATATGGAAGATCATTTGAGTAGGGAAGGTGAAACGTAACAACGGTAGACCCCGGGAGGATTACCAAGCAACACCGAAAGAAACCCAAGAGAGGTAAATGTTGTAGTTACGAGAAGTAGGAAGCTCAGTGGAAGCAATGGAGTAGAAAACTTCGGGAATAATGAAGTAGAAAATGATTTAGATGGTAAGAATGATGAAACTAAAGATGAAATTGAATTCACTGAGGAGGAAGAAGAAATTATAGAGAATTTCTTGAAAAGAAATAGAAGTTTGGAACCTGAAAATGAAGGTGAAAATTGGGTAAAAATCCCTAGGATTTTGAAAGACCCTATGGATAAAGATTTAAGGAATTTATTCAAGGAACATGTTAGAATAGATGAGAAACGGGAAGAACCGAAAAAATCGAAGTAGAGATTGATTCGGGGAACAATTTAAAGGAAAAAATTCAAGAACCCGAAACATGGCGACTAAGTAATACTCAAAGTTTTAAGGAAAAAGGAAAAGAGAAATTTACTAAGGAGCCAAAGGTTATAGATTTAGAATCTTTACCTTACCCTCCTAAAGAACAAATCAAAAAGGCAAAAAGCGATAAGAAGTATGCTCGTTTCCTTGATACTTTTCATCATCTTCATGTTAATATCCCCGTTATTGAAGCTCGATTAACATACCGCCTATGGAAAGTTTCGAAAGATATACTATCAAATAAGAAAAAATTAGAGGAATATGAGAATATATGCCTAAATGAAGAATGTTCGCAATTCGCGGCATAAGTTACCACCTAAAGGCGAAAGATCCTGGAAGTTTTACGATTCCATGTGAAATTGGAGGATTTACGTTTAAGAAAGTCTTATGTGATCTTGGAGCTAGTATAAATCTCATGTCTTATGAGGATTATAAAAAGCTAGGCATAGGAAAGCTTACTAAGATCGAAATGACTCGCAAATGGCGGATAGATCGATTAAGTACCCTAAAGGAATGATTAAGGATGTCTTGGTTAAAGTAGACAAATTCTATTTTCCAAAGTAGATTTTGTAGTTATGGAAATGGAAGAAGGATATTCAGCGCCTCTTATTCTAGGTCGTCCATTTCTAGCTACAGGAAGAACTTTAATCGATGTTCATAAAGGAGAGTTAATTTTGAGAGTCAATGAAGATGAAGTTGCTTTCAATATTTTCAAAGCTATGAACCATCCATATACATCACCAGAATCATGTTCTTTTATAGAAGATATTCATTCCGTCTATGATAATCAGTTACCAACTTTTGAAGACAGGATTAGAAGAATGCTTAACTCGTCTATCTATAAAGAAGATGAGGAAGACATTGAAATGAAAGAGATAATCCTTTCTCTAGATAAAGGAAGTTTTACTTTTAAGCCACCATGGCATAAGTATTTGGAGTTAGAACTAGAAGGACCGTTCTTAAATCGTCAATAGAAGATCCGCCGAAGAATCGGAATTGAAACCGTTACCTTTAAATCGAAATATGCTTTTCTTGAAACCGATAATCTATTACCGATTATTATTTCATCAACTTTAACTACGCAACAAGAAGATCAATTACTAAGAATGTTAAGAAAGCATAAGAAAGCTTTTGGATGGACAGTTGCCGATATTCGAGGTATTAGCCCTGAGATTTGTGTTCATAAGATAATTTTGAAAGAAGATGCTAAACCTTGTATTCAACCGCAACGCCGCCTCAACCCGAATTTACAGTTAATCGTTAAGAAAGAGGTAATTAAGCTATTAGAAATGGGAATAATCTTTCCTATATCAGATAGTGAATGGGTGAGTCCAACTCAAGTTGTACCAAAGAAAGGAGGTTTCACAGTGAAAGAGAATGATAAGAATGAATGGATTCCAACAAGGGAAATTACAGGTTATCGAATGTGCATTGACTTTAGAAAACTAAATGATCATACTAAGAAAGATCATCATCCGCTTCCATTCATAGTTCAAATGTTGGAACGTTTAAGTGGTCATAAGTATTACTTGTTTCTTAGATGGTTATTCGGGATATTTACTGATTTTCATTGCGGCGGAGATAGGGAAAAGACTACTTTCACTTGTCCTTATGGAACTTTTGCGTATAAAAGAATGCCGTTTGGTTTATGTAATGCTCCTGCTACGTTTCAAAGATGTATGATGTCTATATTTTCTGATATGGTTGAGAAATTCTTAGAAATTTTTATGGACGACTTTAGTGTTTATGGAGATTCTTTTGGTAAATGTCCGTCGCACTTAGAAAGAGTTTTACAACGTTGTGAGGATACCAATTTAGTTCTAAAGCGGGAAAAATGTCATTTAATGGTATCGGAAGGAATTGTTTTAGGTCATAGAATCTCTCGAAATAGGAATTGAAGTTGATAAAGCTAAAGTTGAGGTGATTGAAAAATTACCGCCACCGTTGAATCTAAGGACTCTAAGAGGATTTCTTGGACATGCAGGATTTTATAGGAGATTTATTGCGATTTTTCAAAGATAGCAAAGCCTCTAAGTCATTTACTTGAAAAAGAAGTACCTTTTAACTTTGATAGTAAATGTATGGAAGCTTTTCAGACCTTAAAAGCGAAGTTGATTACTGCACCAGTATTGGTAGCACCAGACTGGGATTTGCCTTTTGAGATTATGTGTGATGCAAGCGATTTAGCTGTAGGAGCTGTTTTAGGTCAAAGGTATAATAAAATTCTCAAAGCTATTTACTATGCTTCTCACACATTAAACGCGGCTCAACTTAATTATGCAACTACGAAAAAGAACCGTTTGTAATTTTTGCCTTAGATAAGTTCGATCTTATATTGTTGGTTCTAAGGTAATAATCTACACGAGCCATTCGGCTACGAAGTATTTACTAAGTAAGAAGGATGCGAAACCACGTCTTCTTAGATGGATTCTCCTACTTCAAGAATTTGATATTGAAATTAAAGATAAAAAAGGAAGTGAGAATGTAGTAGCGGATCATCTAAGTAGAATGGAGATCGAGGAAGAGATAGGGAATGAAATTAAAGATTCATTTCCCGATGAACAACTATTTAGAATAGATACTCCTTCAACCATGCGGTTATTAAAAAATAGAATTCCTTCTAAGGAAATGTCACCTTGGTTTGGAGATATCATTAATTACTTAACCCGTGATTATATTCCGTCTCATTGGACTTGGCAAAGAAAAAAGAAGTTCTTTTACGACTTAAAATTTTATTACTGGGAGGAATCAGACCTTTTCCGTAAATGTTCGGATGGAATAATCAGAAAATGTGTGCCTGATAATGAAATTTTAAGTATTTTATCGTTTTGTCATGATCGTGAGGCAGGAGGTCATCATGGAGGATGGAAAACTGCTTTTAAAGTTTTACAATGTGGTTTTTATTGGCCTACACTATATAAAGATGCTTATAAGTATGTTAAATCTTGTGAATCTTGTCAAAAATGGGGAAATGTATCTAAAAAACATGAAATGCCTATGCAACCTATTTTAGAATGTGAGTTATTTGATGTTTGGGGTATAGATTTCATGGGACCTTTCCCTATATCGTTTGGAAAAAGATTTATTCTTGTAATGGTAGATTATGTTTCAAAATGGGTAGAAGGATTTGAAGCTCTTCCCACTAATGATACCAAGGTTGTCATACGATTCCTTAAAAAGAACATATTCACTAGATATGGCATTCCAAGAGCAATCATTAGTGATAGAGGTTCACACTTTTGTAATAGACCATTTACTAAGTTAGTTGAGAAATATGGTGTAACGCATAAACTAGGAACGCCCTATCATCCGCAAACTAGTGGACAGGTAGAGGTGTCGAATAGAGAGATCAAAAGAATCGTGGAAAAAACAGTTGATTCAAATCGTAAAAACTGGGCAATTAAATTAGATGATGCATTATGGGCGTACAGAACAGCTTTTAAAACACCAATTGGTTGTTCTCCCTATAAGCTAGTCTTTGGTAAGTCTTGTCATCTCCCAGTTGAGTTAGAACACCGAGCCTTCTGGGCTATTAGATTTCTGAATTTCGATCCTAAGGTTGTCGGTGATCATAGATTGCTTCAATTGACAGAACTAGAAGAATTTCGTCTCGATTCTTATGAAAACGCTCGAATCTACAAGGAACGCACGAAATCTTTCCATGATAAGAGAATCTTTAAGCGTGAGTTCCATGTAGGTGATCGAGTGCTTTTGTACAATTCACGTTTAAAGTTGTTTCCGAGGTAAGCTTAAGTCGAGATGGACAGTCCATTTAAAGTAACACGGGTTTACAAAGCTCGAGTTGTTGGACTAAGCGATGGAAATACAACTTTTATAGCCAATGGCCACAGAGTAAAGTTATTTATGGAGGGAGAAGGAATCACACCGAAAGAAGAAATAATGCTACCGATTGATCCCCCGACAAATTGAAAAAGCGAGAGGAAAAATGAAAAAGCTCGAAAAGCGAGAAACCGGAATCGACCGAATACCGGGTGCTATCTATCTTTACTCTACTTTTACGTAATTTTAATTATGTTTAAACTCTTTTCGTCTTTTACCGGATAGACGTAAAAGAACCGGATGTCTTTTTTAGATAGAATAGGAGTTTTTATTTTACTTTTGAAATTAGGCCTTGATAAAGATGTCGCGTTTTCTATAGAAGCTTTAGTTTTTGAACAAAACAAGAAATTGTTGAGAGAGATCGATTGAGAGAAGTATGTAATGGAACATCAAGAAGTGCGATAAAAAGAAGGGCAAAGTTTCTAATGAGATGCGAATCGTGGAAAAAGTGAACATGTTGGACGCTCGTGGGAAAAACACAACCAAATCCCAGGATGAGTGTTTGAATATTGTTAGGAAGGGAACGATTAGGTGGTTATCCGAAAATCCCGATGGAATTCCGAGAGATAATTCAAATGCCTCGTTTTTAGGAGTTAGGTTGATCGAGCGTTATATCAGAACTTTGGAAGATTTAGAGATCGAAGAGTCAGGAACCCCTTAAGTTTCGAGTCTTTTATTTTATTTTATTTTATAAAATTTTCGCATCACTTCTGAGAATTTTATAATGGGATCTTTATGAAAATTTGAGGAGTTTTATAAAAGTTTTATAAAAGTTGTTTTTTTTTTTTGTTTTTTTTTTTTTTTTTTAGTTTTAATTTAAACGTTTTATAAGAGTTGATAAAAATTTATTAAATTTTTATAAGCTTTTTATTAAAGTGTTATAAAGATTTTATTAAATTTTCAGAAATTGTTATAAAATTATAAAAGTTCCTTCAAATTTTATTTTTTAGTAAGTTTTAAAAATTTTATAAACTTATTTTTAAGACTTTAATTACGTTTTATTAGGATTTGTATAAGTTTTATTCAAAAAAAAAAGCAAAAAAAATCGAAAAAGTGAAAATTTTGGGCACGGACCGATCCGGCCTTAACCCGGACCGGTCCGGGGTCTAAAAACATAAAAAAGACGGGGACCCTTCTTTTCTTCTTCTTCTTCCTTAATTTTTCTTTTACAGCCGCAAAACACCAAACCCCACCATTACGAAATTTTTTCACTTTTCTTCAACAAAACTTCATCTCACACTACACCATTACTTAATTTCTTCTCATTATCATCTCCTCTCTTCAACACAAATTAGAAAATTCAAAAAGGGTAAAAAAAAAACAAGCTCCATTTCATTCCGGCGACTTTTGAACTTTTCCGGCCTACTTTTCAACGTTTTCTACATATTAAGGTATAATTTAGTTTATTTAGTTGTCAATTTCGTATTTTTCATAATTTTTTAGATTAATTTCAACTATTTTGATTTTTGAGTGTGTTGTGACATTTTTATTTTTTTGCTGTTTTTGTTG
This sequence comes from Gentiana straminea, assembly GCA_036785695.1. Lineage (NCBI taxonomy): Eukaryota > Viridiplantae > Streptophyta > Magnoliopsida > Gentianales > Gentianaceae > Gentiana > Gentiana straminea. Next base: position 10,464,444 of record JAVUPR010000265.1, read on the forward strand.
TTGTTTTTGTTGTTGATTGGCATTACCAATATCGTAGAATGGTGAGTCGAGTACTAGAGTCTCTAAAAGAGAAAATCAAAAATTCCAATTTCGACTCTGTCGTAGGCACGATAATTTTATCATCCGAGGAGGAAGCCGTAAGCTTTGAAAAAACCGCATCACCCGAGGCTAAGAAAGCGTATGCGAAAATTTATAGTAAGTGTGATGTTCGGTTGAAAAAGGATTAGACTTGGATGACTTAGGTGATGAAGTTAAGAATATCTTTAGAAAGCGTCAGTGGTTAGATTTAGCAGCCAGAAGGGAAGGGGAGATTAACACGACTATAGTAGCTGAGTTTTATTCGGTTTTATCTTCTTTGTCAGAAGAACAGCTTACTCAGTCGGAAACTGTACCCTTACGAGCCAGAAATATTCCTTTTAACCCTGCCGTCATTAATAGGAGTTGAGGTTTTTCCTGATGAGGAGGATTACAGGGTAGTTTATAATTTAAATGATCCTGCTAGTTTTGAGCGGATACCGCCCCGAGAGCCTGATCGTTTTTGACCCGACCGCGGTGTGGGTTGAAAATCGGTTTAATTACGGGAAGCTGTTTTAGAGGTTTGAGGGCAATTAAAAGATTTATTAGCCATAATCTATATCCTTCTAGTAAACATCTTGCTTTTGGAAAGGAAGATGTTTGTATCGCTTGGGCGATGGTAAATGATGTTAGAGTGGATGTTGGAAAGGTCATGTTTAAAAGAATTTTTGAGAGTATTGTCATCGCCGGACCGGGGAGTCATACGTACTTCCCTTGTTTTATCTCTCGATTTATGTCGTAGGTTGGGAGTACCATTCCTGCCTAATGACAAGTTATCTCTGGCTGATGGAAATCTGATTGGACCTAGTTTGACTAGTCTTCCGGATGGTAGTATTAGCTCTTTGCTTAGAAGACGTCAAACTCAACCAGCTCCACCAGTTTTCACATCTTCTTCTTTTCCATCTTTTTCTGGTCAGCCTCAACAAACTCCTTTCTCCAACACGATCACATATGATATGTTTCAATCTTTAGTGACTGACGTTGCACGTGGTCAAGCCAACCTGGCTTTATATGCTAAGAATACTAGACAGTATGCTGAGAGTAATAGGCAGTGGTGTGATGATCTTCGTAGAGGTATAAGAAGGAACGAGCAGCTGTTTCGTAATCCTACTTTTGATGATCCTGCCTATCCATCTTGTCAGTCTGATCCTTACACCTTACCAGAGTGGGTAACACCTATCCCACCACCTTCGAGCTTCCATCCATCGTCATATCCTTTTGGAAGTCAATCTAGTGGAACATGTGTATTTTCTACAGGTGCTCAGAGACCAGCAATGTCGAGTTGGGGAGGATTCACTGAGTTTGCCCATGTCACGACTGGTATGAGTTCGATGGGTCTTGATAGTTCAGTCAGGACCACGACTACATTTCAGCAGCCAGCTTCTCAGTCGTTTCCAAGTTCTAGTTTTCAAGTCGATCCTGAGGAAGACTATGATGAAGAATGAATTTAATGACTTTGTTTGATTACGAATTTTTTTACTGCACTTTTTATTCGACATTTTTCATTAGGATATTGGTTTGTTATCATTTTTCGTTTATTTTAGATAATCGTTTGTTTTCGTTTTCGTTTAGTTTAATTTTATAGTCGTTTTATAAAAATTTGGTTTGCGTTTTAAATCGTTTTAGTTTTTATAAACTATAAAGATCACAAAAATAATTCTGTATCATTATTGAGTCGTTTTCAAAATATAACTAATGTGTCATTTTATCCGTCCGTATCAAAGTGGATGAATTAATTCAACCATTATCAAATTATCTTCAAGGCAAGTGGAAGCCTTGTTTCACACGTGAAGTAAAAACGAACACAAGTTGTCTTTTACCTCCGTCCCCTCGCAAAAGTAGGATGAGTCCGGACCGAGCCGGCATTTTCCCGGACCGGGCCGTGAAGAATGAAGGCCGAGTCATTCTTGAGTCCGTCTAATGCACACACGTAAGTTTTTTACTATCTATTTAAGGAAGTAAAAGGAGGAGCAACAAATGCTCATATCTTTACCATCTTCAATTTTCCTTCTTTTATTTTATAGTAAACTTTAAAAATGTCGAACCACTCTTCACCATCGGTTAATTCTTACGAGCCTGATACACCGGATCATCCGGAATCTCAAGCTTCTAACGATAATATCATTTTACACAATCGTTTTGCAAATTCTCCAATCCTATTGGAGAAAGGTTTAAATTTAGATAAGCTTGATCAATGGGGAAAAACTATGATCCGTAGTTGTGGTGGAAGAAATTTGTCAAGATACACCAAGAGGTAGGATAAATGTCTCAATAGTGCGAGAATTTTATTCGCACTTATGACGACATCTATGATAGAGTCTACACAAATCGTTCTAGTAAGAGGAGTGGTGTTCCCTTCTCTTCATCTATTATAAATCAACTTTTTGAAATACCATCGATTACGATGCGCAAGCACTTTGAAATAAAATGGGGACTAGACAATGCATACAATCATTTGAATAAAGTACACGAGTCTTTCCAATGTCGTTCCCGCTTTTTGATACAAATCACGACATGTCAACACGAGCTTTACTTCCACATCTAAAGGCGTGGAAGCATTTTATAAATTCTCGAGTTTATCCCACGGGATTTTGGAAGTTTGGCCGAGAATGAAATGCTTCTACTTTTTGCTTTGGCATTCGGTGTATTTGTTGATTGGGGTATATTAATTCAAAGGACGAGTGTTGGAGTTTGCGATCACGAGAGGTAGTAGGGGAAACCTATGCCTAATTCATGGATGATATCACGTTTGTGTACTCTTCGAATGGAGTAGAAGAGCCTGGAGACGGATGAAATTTTTCCGTCTAGAGATAGTCGGTTTGGATTACTACCGGTTGATACACCGGGTTGTTCGTCTACCATTTAGAGAGTTGTTTGTTGGTTTTATTTAAATTTGAATAAGTTAAATTAAGTTAAGTTTGAAGTTTCTTTAGTTAAGTTAAGTTTTTCTTTTAAGTTTGTAATAATGTATCTTGTTTAATATATATGTCTTAGTTTTTTTTTTTTTTAGTTTGTTTTAATTAGTATACGCTAAAATAAAATCAGAAAAATAACGTTAATAGATAATTTTAATTTTATTTTCGAACCTACTTCTTTACTACTCATTGAACATCGGGACGATGCCACTTCGTAAGTGGGGAGTAGAGTTAGGTTAGAAAATTCATTAAAATTTTCGAAAAATAGTCAAAACAATAATTATATTATATGTCTAATTTAGATTTTAATAAGATTTTAAGTTTATATAATTGAGTAATTAATATTAGATATTGTTTTTATGAAATTATATAAGTATGTTGATATTTATAAGTAAAATTTTTAGAATCATTTTCTTTTCAATATGAATTATGAGTTTGGAATTGGACTAAGTTTGTTGATTTTTTGGCACCACAAAAATATAACTATAGCCAAATAACCTACCTCAGCCTTGATTAGAGTGATCAAGACCTCACTCGAAATTGTAAATTGTGATTAAATAACCGAGCTTTAGCTATTTTGGTCTACATTTCCTTGAAATACCACAAGTTTGTACGTACTTATAAAAAGAGATGGAGACATAAAAGCTAAGTTTTGGTATATGCTGAGATTGGAAAGATTAGATAAGTAGTAGTATATTCGATCTTACCTCATGACACTTGCAACATAGTCGATTTTGGTAATAAGTTCGGACATATTAATATTCTATAAAAGAATTAAGAACAAAGCACCATATTTACACAGAATTAATCAAATATCAGGTATCTTCCTTATCTGTGATTAACAACTTAAAAATAAAAAGAACAAATCGGTTGTAGCTACCAATGATTGGAGTGAGTAGGGTATTATCACGAAATGTCCTATATCACTATGAGGTAATTAAGCTCCCGATTGCACGATGATAGTAGTCGGCTAGGGTATTATCTCGAAATGTCCTATTCTTTGGGAATGAAGGCACAAGATAAAAATGAAAAAGAAAAAGTTGAATCATAAGATCTCGGGAATTATTACAAGTTTAAGGAAACCGGACTTGTAATTTTCGATCGAAAGAGTAATACTCCGATCAATCTTGATGAAGCAATGCCTGTAAATTTGATTTTCTACACACACTCACGCTTTTAGTTCTTAATCTTAAAAAAAAAAAAAAAAAAAAAAAAAAAAAAAAAAAAAAAGTGTTATTAATCGATGATTATTTTTGATCAAGAATATAAAGATGTAGGTACGTACGACTTGCCTCTTTCTTTTTTTTTTATTTCCCTTTTTTCCGATTAACCAACATCTTGAACCTAAACTCTATAAGCCATTTTTTGTCGACTACTTTACCGAAGTTTCCGATTCCAGAATTTCATAATAGTTGCGATTAAAAATAATTCTAATATTTTATTTATAATTATTAAGTATTACATATATAATTTTATCTAATTAATATTTAATGTTTAAGTTATTTCATTATATACTCTTTCTTTCGTCTTCTTAAGATTTTAAATTAAGATAGATAATATATTTATAATAATGACAATATAAATTATAATCGAAAAATTATACTATCTTTTATTACCGCTTATTTTTGCTCGAGGACGATCAAAAGCTAAGTGGGGAGTAATTTGATGTATTATTTTTATATGATTAAATATACGTTATATTATTATGTTTTATTAACAAATTCTATATAAAATATATGAAATTATGGTATAAAATGTTAATCTTTATAATTTAGAGGAGTTAATAGTAAAAATAGTAAATAGTTGTAATTTTGTACCGATTTTAGTAAATCGGAGTGTCGTGTCGATTTACGTGGGTATTTGTGATGTTTTATTGCGATTTATAACCCGAGACCCCGAGAATCGACATATTGAAGTATAATCATATCTCTGGAATGATTTAGAAAGTGCCACGGGCTTAAATGGTCAATTGAATAGCTTAAGTGGACAAGTGGCCAACCAATCTGGATAAGTAATAATAGAGAAATGTCTTCGACAAACGAATGGCTCATCAAAATGATATTTTCAGAAAAAGTGTTCTTCACGAAAGTTGTAGATTTTTCCGAGAGCTTTCCAATGCAATTTAAATTATGAAGATTGGAGGTCTACAACTTAAACAAAGTGATCAAGTGGCTAATCGATTTGGATTAAGAAAAATCCCGTAAAAGCTTCGGGAGAACACGAGGTTATCAAGAAAGCGTTATCCGGAGAAGAGTCCTTCATGAAAGTTGTAGAGTTTCTCGAGACCTTAATTTTGGCATTTCGTTTGCAATTTTTGGAGATCCAGAACTCGAGATATGAATTTTATAAGTTATATATAATTATATATAATTATATATAATCTACGCACATGCTGAAGAGATCAAGTTAGTGGGAGTAATCATTAGTCCGGACCGAGCCGGCCTAATACCGGACCGGTCCGGCCCCTTCACCTTTGCCTATATAAGAAGATGAGCAGAGAACAGATCGGAGTGTACCAATATATATATACATCCTATATATATATATATCTCTCTCTCTCTTTTCTTTTTTAATTTTAGTAGTAGTTGTAAATAAGGCCTTACGCCGTAATAATGTAGTTTTAGTATCGTTATAATGCTCGGGAAAATCTCGGAAGTCGGTTTTGCTAAAGAAGTTGTAATGTCCGGAAGATACGATTTCTGAATCAACTGCCGTTTTCGGGTAACTTTTCTTAAGTATTTATGTTTGTTTTTATATTTTTCGTTGTTATAATGTTTTTAGGCTAAATATAATGCGGCCAAAACTATGTAATCGGTTTTATTTCGATCTTTTCGTTAAAGAAATGTTGTTAAGTTAAAATTATTAAAATTGAGTTAATTGAATCTTTTTCTATTTTAATCGTATTCATATTGACATATTTAACCGATCTGAGGAATTCATAATCTAATTATGAATTGACGCCTCGTAGTCAGGATATAAGATAAAAGATAGAAAAACCGGAGGGTAAAATTGGCCGTGTGAATAACGTGATAACGGAATCCGATTTCCTACCCGGGGGTAAATTTGTTTTGGGAGAAATGAATTTTATTATAATTTGTACTCGAGATCATAATAATGTTAAATCATCAGTTTAATTGAAACTTAAACCGGAAAGTTGAATCGTCCGGCTTTGACAACCGGAGCCTTTAAAATAAAATTGACCGTTTGACGAACGGAATGACTCCTTTTTATCTAAAGGTAGATTTGTACTCGGGACCTGTTCAGATTAATTCGTTTACCGTAACAGTTGTGGACCTTGGAGTCGATGCAATGGACATATGACAATTTCATACGCTCATGTGAGGAGGAATTGTTTACCTCAGAGTGCACCGTTTCACTTACTCAATTGGACCTAAAATAAAAGGAGAGATCGAACACATTTCAATTAATCGAAAAGATCGTATAAACCAATTATATAAGTTTTGGCCGAGTTCTCTAAAATTATACGTTTAATATATTGGTATCTATATATTTATATCTATATATATACTTTGCAATTTATGTACATCTATATATATTTATATATCTATATATATTATATTAGAATAACTTTTAAATTACATATTTATTTTATGTTGACTAGAATAGTAGTGATCCGTGTTATAAAATTGCGATTTAGATCGAGTTAATAATGACTCTTTGGTGTTTAACCACACGTAAAAGAAATTACCAAGTTCCCACGAGGATTCGACACTCGACTCACCATACTAGCACCACAATTTGACCCGGTACACTGCCGGTTAGAATCGTTTAACCCGGGAATTGTCTGTCAGATTTCTGGCACCATTCTCAGGGATAGGTTAGGCGTTGTCAGTGGCCACCACTCGAATGTGAAAATAACACACACAACACGGTGTTAAAAACTCTTGAAAAATTTTAAAATTTGCCCAAAATCGACTCAAGCCCGGTCATAGGCTAAGCATACCACATATTAAGCACATTTAACAACAAAAACAAGAAAACAGCTAAGTCTCCCACCCCACACTTAAACGAAACACTGTCCTCAGTGTGTGAGAGATAAAAAGAGTAAAAGACTTAGCTATTTGACCAAAAACCCGGCAGAAAGGCGCAATCGTATCCCACGTGACATCTTATAGTAAGCTCCATCTCGAGTATCTAAAACCATAAAAACAAAAACCAAGGCAAACACATGCACGGGAAAAGTCCACGTGCCAATAGATGGTGATAGGTACAAGATATATAAAAATAGAAGCCATGCCACAAATAACGACGTGAAGCATATCAAGCATACTAGACGGGAATCGCACTGGATGTAAAGATAATCAAAAGAAACACAGAGCATCCACGCATAAAATAAGGCCACAGAGACTCACATAAAAACATCCCCGTCTATGTACAAAAGCCAGAACCAAAAGGAAATTCTCACCCCAACCTCTCTTTTAAGCCAAACTCTCCCCTCTTGCACCCAAAGACCACTCCAAACACATTATTACTACCAAAAAGGTGGGTTGCCTCCCCAAGCGCCTTTATTTTGTGTCGTTGGCTCGACGGGATGACTTATACAGTGCCAATTTTTTCAAAGTTATACTATTGGCACAAGCGAGGAAAGGTAGAAGTGCTTTGTTTAACGTCGTTAGCATCGACTTAATGGCACCAAACAGACTCATACCACAAAAGACTCAAGACAACGACCCGAACCACAAAGCATCACAAAGCACCTTAACACATAGCATATCAATCATAAGTATATTCATGAGAGACACCACGAGGGGGTTTTAAAGGGGTGGAGTTAACACATGGGATACCTCTTCTAGCTCATGAAGTTACCTCTTGCCAAACACTCAATATTTTCTTTTCTGGTTCCCGCTCCGGTTTCTTTTTAAGGTGCACATTGCTTAGGGTTCCCTTTTTCTTCAACTTGACTTTGAATCCAATTCCCGGGTCTATAACGAGTGGCTTATGGTCCGGATGAGACAATGATGGTGAGACGGGCGATCCCGGTTTATCCTTGGTCTTGATCTTCACTCCATCAACGACCTTTTGTGCATCCACCGTGTCTTCTATAGTTAACTCCTTATCAACCTGTGGGTTAGTGGTATCAACAACACAAGCAAAAGTAGATTCAACAGAATGACAAGCAAGAGATTTAGACTTATAAACATTCAATGTCACGCTCTCCTTACCCACATGAAAAGTAATATCACCACTCTTCACATATAAGCTAGCATCACTCGTAGTCAAGAAAGGACGACCAAGCAAAACCAAAGTCCTAGAATCCATCGCCATGTCTAAGACGACAAAATCTACGGGAAAGGTAAATTTATCTATTTGCACAAGAACATTCTCCGCTACCCCCATAGGTGTCCTAACCGACCTATCCGCCATTTGTAAGGTCATCCTCGTGGGTTCTAGCTCACCCAACCCTAACTTTTCATACAAGGCCCTAGGCATTAAGCTCACAGAAGCTCCTAGGTCACACAACACATTTTCAATCACAGTATCGCCAATAGTAATAGGGATGGTGAACCCACCTCGATCTCTCATTTTCGGGGGTATCTTACTATCAAAAATCGCCGAACACTCTTCATTCAAACATACCAAACCTTCCATTTTACTCTTATCATTTAACAAGCCTTTTAAGACTTTACAATAAGCAGGCATGTTTGCAAGTGCTTCAAGAAAGGGAATGGTCAAGTCAATTTTACGTAAAATTTCAATGAAACGGTTCTGAGCTTGGTTCAAACGACTTTGTCTATGACCTGTAGGTGGGTAGGGTAAAGTACTTAAAACAAAATCGGGACAGGGAGGCGGGATTATACCTTTCTGTGGAAATATTACGTTACTTTAGTGTAACATATTAATTGTGAGACACATTAATTGTAAGACATATTAATTGTATTGAATAAACAATTAATATGTCATAAAGTCATAAAGTAACTCTTTTTTGTCTTATTAGGTAATAGACAACTCTAGCAATTAATACTAGCGGACTCTAGTAATTAATTGCTCTCTCCTAGCTTATACTCTACTAGGACCTTTCTCACTTACTTGTACCTATTTATACTCACTCTTTTATGATGAATAAACGAAGTTGAAGTTTACTCTAGTGTTTATCACTTTCTCAAACTCTCTTCATGGTAGCAGAGCCTTAAACTCCTGAATCCGCTGCAAAATCTCATTACCCTGCTGTAACTTCTCATCTCATATCAAGAATGTCTTCATTATCTGAAGCATCCTCACCCTCAGTAGAGTCCCAGCTGCCTCAGCAGACTGGGGTCACTGAAAACCATTCATTTACAAATCACGAGACTTGACGGCAACAACTACCGCCGTGGTCAAGATCTATGAAGATGTATATCTCGTGCCGAGCAAGACGGGATACTTGTCCGGCTCCAAACCCGCCCCCGCTGAAACTGACCCCAAGTTTGAAGCATAAGATACAGAAAATAACCAAGTCATGACCATCCACACGAGGTCAATGACAAAAGAGATCAGTGAGAACTTCATGATGTATGATACTGCAAAGGAGATCTGGGACAATGCCGTAGACCTTTACTCAAAAAAGGACAATACATCCGAGGTCTATGATCTTGAAGCTCAAATCCAAAATTGCGTTAAGGGGATCCGTTCGTAACTCGGTACTTCAACCAACTATCTAAGGCATGGCAACACCTAGATATGTTGGAAATTCACCCATGGAAGGATGTAGAGGATGCCGCCTTATACAAGAATATCATTGAGAAGAAGAGGGTATTCAAGTTCCTTACGGACCGAACTCATCCCTTGATGATGTTAGAGGTAGAGTTCTTGCTACTAAACCTCTCCCCAAACCTCAAATCCGTGTTTGCCGAAGTCAAACATGAGGAAAGCAAGGAGGAAAGTAATGCCGGAAAGCAACCCCGTCGATCACCCTACCGATAGCTCAAAGCAATGTTGGTGATCGGGAAGCCCGCCGAGGTCACCGAGACTTACGGGAACCCTGCGAGAAGGGGGAAATTTGTTCTGTGACCACCGCAAACGCACAAATCACACCAAGGACACTTGTTGGAAACTACATGGTAAGCCTAACTCCTTTAAACCCTCCAAACCAACCAAGGTGAGAGTCAAAGGGCATGTCGGTGAGGAAGGGAACAAAGATACCATGTTGAATGCTCGCTTGTCGCCTTCAAAGCCTTCATTGCTCAACAAAAAGAAGGTAGTCCTATCACCGATATAGCTACTCATGCTAAAACAGTATATTCCACTCACCTCTCGTAATGATACTTGGATTGTTGATTCGGGGCCTCATCCCATATGACCGGTAACAAGAGTCTTATATCTCGTTTAGGCCTTGTCATCAAACCCACAATATTAGAATTGCCGATGGATCTATTTCATGTGCACAAGGCTTTGGAAATGTTAAACTCACCGATAAGATATACCTTCGGGATGTTCTATTTGTTCCTAAATTAGATCGTAACCTCATTTCGTCGGTAGACTCACTAAAGACCTAAATTGGACAAGTCTTATTTAATGACAATCAAGTGTATTTTCCAGATCTTTCTTCACAGGAAGTGATTGGGAGAGCTAAAGCCTCGCTCAGATCGTTTATGGTCAACCCCGTGAAGACATTTAAGATTGAAGATTGAAACTGCCTCAGCAGCCTGCACCCAAACCTTAGACAATATCATGTTATGGAATTATAGGCTAGGTCATCCAAGTTTTGGTTATTTAAAGTCTTTAATTCCTGAACTGTTTAAAGGATGTAACCTCAGTGACCTTCAATGTGATATTTGTCAATTTGCTAAACTTACTAAGTCTGTGTATACTAAATTACCTTACTTGCCTTCCACTCCTTTTACTCTAATACATAGTGATGTATGGGGACCTTCAAGAGTTAAAAGTATAACAGGGAAGAGGTGGTTTGTCACCTTCATAGATGATCACACCAGGGTCACATGGCTATTTCTGATGAAAGATAAATCTGAAGTTGGAACCATCTTCAAAGAATTTTATAATATGGTATCCACTCAATTTGACACTAAGATTAAAATCTTAAAAACAGATAATGCCCTGGAATACTATGAGTCCAACCTCAGCACCTTCCTGAATGATAAGGGGATTATTCACACCAGTAGCTGTGTTGAGACACCTCAGCAAAATGGGGTTGCTGAGAGGAAGAACATGCACTTACTGGAGATGGCTAGATCAGTCATGTTCACCACACATGTGCCTAAATATATGTGGGGTGAAGCTATATTAATCGCCACATACCCGATCAACAAAGTTACCCAAACAGAGTGTTAGGATTCAAGACCCCCATTCAAACCCCGTTGACAACTCATACTTGCCCTCACCTCATTGCCGACTTGCCTCCAAAGATCATTGGATGTACCGTGTTTGTATACATTCATGCCCAAACACGAAGCAAACTTGATTCCAAAGCTCATAAATGCATCTTCCTAGGCTATGCCAAAGACAGAAAGGTTACAAGTGTTATTCTCCCACCGACAAAAGATTTTACAATTCTATGGATGTAAAATTCTTTGAAAAAACTCCTTACTACAAAGAAACCCACCGAGACAAACCCACGGATGGCAACCTTATTGAGATTGAGATCACCACAATCCCTCAAACTACTCCTCGACAGACTCCCCGATACTTACCGGTCACTCGCACCTCAAAGCAAATTCTCGAACCTCGGCAGCCTACCGAGCCCCAAAGACCCATACCGAACCTCGGCGGCCTACCGAGCCTACCGAGCCTCGCAGCCCCTACCGAAACCACCGAACCCCGGCAGCCTCTCCCCGAGCCTACCGACCCCCGCTCATTCCACCGATATTGATGACAAACCCATTGCCGTCCGAAAGGGAAAGAGATCATGCACTAATCACTCTATTCATACTTATGTGTCTTATGATCACTTGTCACCTTCTTTTGCTATGTTTACACAGGACTTGGATTCTCACTCTATTCCTAAGAATATACAGGAAGCTCTCCAACATGATAAGTGGAAGGCAGCTGTTAAAACTGAAATGACTGCTCTCCTTGACAACCATACTTGGGATCTCACCACTCTCCCACATGGAAAGAAGACAGTCAGCTGCAAATGGCTGTTCACTATCAAGTACAATGCTGATGGTACTATTGACAAATACAAAGCTAGACTGGTTGCAAGGGGATTCACTCAAACATATGGTCTTGACTACAAAGAGACCTTTGCACCTGTGGCAAAGCTAAACACTGTCAGGGTACTGATCTCACTTGCTGTCCAACATGACTGGCCTCTCCACCAATTGGATATCAAGAATGCTTTCCTAAATGGTGACCTCACTGAGGAAGTCTATATGAATGTGCCCCCTGGTTTGCCAACACTCACACTCAAGGGAAAGTTTGCAAATTGAGGAAATCTCTATATGGCCTAAAGCAGTCCCCTAGAGCCTGGTTTGGCAAACTTACTACTATGGTTAAAGATGCTGGATATCATCAATGCAACTCAGATCACACCATGTTTATCAAAACAACAAACCAGAAAAGATCCATTCTTATTGTCTATGTGGATGATATCATCCTTACTGGTGATGACCCTGCTGAGATCCAACAATTGAAGACCCTGCTGGCCAAAGTATTTCAAGTTAAAGATTTGGGCTACCTCAAGTACTTTCTTGGTATGGAAATAGCAAGGAACGACCTGGGTATATCGTCTCACGAGAGGAAGTATGTCTTGGACCCTTGAAGGAAACCGGCATGCCGGGATGCAAACCTGCTTTGTATCCCAGGTAGACCCCGGTAATACCCCGTCGCATGGTGACATTCTTCGTCGAAAGGATCAATATCAAAGACTTGTAGGGAAACTTATTTATCCGTCCCATACAAGACCCGATATTGCATATGGAGTCGACTGGTTAGCCGGTTCATGCATTGCCCTACCGAGCAACATTGGGATGCCGTGAACGGGATACCGAGGTACCGAAGTCCACTCGGCCAAGGCTTACATTTCACCAAGTCCGCCGAGAGATCCGTCAAGGTTTACACCGATGCCGATTGGGCCGTGGTCGTCACATAGACGGAAGATCTACCACAGGCTATTGCTCATATTATGGGGTAATCTCGGTCACTTGGAGAAGCAAGAAACAACCTACTTCGTCTCTAGAAGTAGTCTTTGAAAGCCGAACTCAGGGCATTGGTTTTGGGCATTTGTGAAGCATTATGGATGAAAAGAGTCCTTACTGATCTTCAGCAGACCCCACAGCAACCTGTCATACTCTGCTGTGACAATAATTCAGCTTTATGCATGGCAGAGGATCCAGTCCATCATGATAAAACCAAACATGTGGATATTGACAGACATTTCCTTAAAGAGAAGATTGATGCCAAGATCATTCAACTTCAGTATGTTCCCTCAGCAGACCAAAATGCTGATATTCTCACCAAGGCAATTCCACCGCTTATGTTCAAACCGATCGAGTAGCAAACTTGGTTGTATTAACATATACAACCCGAGTTTGAGGGGGGGTGTGGAAATATTACGTTACTTTGTGTAACATATTAATTGTGAGACACATTAATTGTAAGACATATTAATTGTATTGAATAAACAATTAATATGTCATAAAGTCATAAAGTAACTCTTTTTTGTCTTATTAGGTAATAGACAACTCTAGCAATTAATACTAGCCGACTCTAGTAATTAATTGCTCTCTCCTAGCTTATACTCTACTAGGACCTTTCTCACTTACTTGTACCTATTTATACTCACTCTTTTATGATGAATAAACGAAGTTGAAGTTTACTCTAGTGTTTATCACTTTCTCAAACTCTCTTCACTTTCTTACCTTTCACACGTGGAGGTGCGTTCTCACTTGTGCCCTTCTTCTCCATTGCTTTACTCGGTTCCTCTTCTTCAATGTCAATTGCCACAAACTCCTTCTCCTTGTCTGTCACTTTCTCTTTCTTTGCATTCGCCAACTCTTCCTTTACGGCCTTCAATTCTCTTCTCATTGCTTCCAACTCTGTCTCAATATTTCTTTTTTCCAAGTCTTCTTCCTCAACCGGCCTATAGAAATCATCATCTTCATCAATACCCCTTTCTCTCTTTGACAGATTTTGAGTCCTTTCTCCTCGAGCATTGTCAACACCCACCTCTTTACCACTTCTCAAAAATAGGGCCTTCACATTTTGGGGATTATTTTCCATGTCGCTCGGTAAGCCTCCTTTCAAGTTCACCATGGCATTATCGGTGATTTGCCACATGTGTGTTTCGAGATTCTGAATGGCGGACCCATGTTTGAAGTTCATCTCAACCATGTCCTTTTTTATCTCCACAAAGTTTTTGTTCATTTGCTCCAATATGACATCGGTTGCGCTCTTTTGAGGAATGGGAGCAAGTGGTGGAGGAGTTGCTTGGTAAGTACCCCCTTGTTGTTGATGTTGAGATTGTTGAGGATAGTATTGGGCTTGTTGGTTAGGCGCTTGATAAAATGAACCTTGATTTTGCCTATAAGCTTGGTTCTGGCCTTGGTCAAAATACCTGTTCCAATTCTGCCCTTGATGGTTTTGATCCCAACCTTGATTATTATTTCTCCAAGAACCATCACTTTGTTGATCATAATTACCATCTTCGCAGGGTCCTCGTATAATCGCAGGGGATCGCAGATCCTGCATCTGTTGTTGTATCAGTAGTGTTGCCAGAGGGTTCTTCAGCAGGGTTTTCTTCAGAAATTTTATTTCACTTAATTTGTTTAGAACATCAACAAATTCTGGTTCAGTGACTTTCTGATTCACAGCAGGTTCTGAACTTCTTCATTCTCCATTCCAGTGAACTTAGGTTCATCAAACACAACATGTACTAATTCTTCATGTTTTAAAGTCCTTTTGTTCAGCACCCTAAATGCCTTGCTGACTGAAGAGTACCCTAAAAAGATTCCTTCATATGATTTTGGTTAGAAAGTCTTCAGATGCTCCGTATGATTTAAGATAAAGCACTTGCTTCCAAATGGATAGAAATATGAAATGTTCGGCTTCCTTCCATTCCAAATTTCATAAGGTGTCTTCATGAAACTTTTTGTTCACTGAGGTTCTATTATGTGTGTAGCATGCTGTATTGATTGCTTCAGCTCAATACCTTTCAGGTAGCTTTGCTTCACATATCATAGTCATCCTTGCTTCCTTCAAAGTCCTGTTTCTTCTCTCAGCAACCCCATTCTGCTGATGTGTTCCAGCAGCTACGAATTGATGCATCACACCATTTTGTTCATAGTATTCTCTTATGACTTTGTTTAGGAACTCAGTATCCTTATCTGATCTGATTTTCACTACTGTCACACTTTTCTCATTTTGCAATCTCTTCAAAAGTTCAGGCATCTTTTGAAGTGTCACTTTTCTTGTTCATAAAAATCACCCAAGTGAATCTAGAAAAGTCATCCACAACAACTAGTGTGTACTTCTTCCCTGTTATACTTGTTGGTATTACTTGTCCAAATAGATCCATGTGCATCAGTTCCAACACTCTCTTTGTTGATGGCTTAGTTTTTGAATTGAAACTTGATTTTATTTGTTTACCTTGCTGACAGGCATCACATATTCCATCTTTCTTATATGTGATTTCAGGTAAACCAATCACCAACTTATTCTTCACCAATTGATTGATATCTTCAAAGTTAAGATGATTCAACTTCTTGTGCCACAACCAATTGAGTTCTAACTTTGTATGCACTAATAAACATGTTTCAAGAATAGCAGTAGACCAATCTACTACATACATGTTTAGTTGTCTTCTTCCAGCCAACACAACTTGTTCTCCAACTTCACTCATGACAATACAGTAGGTTTTATCAAAAGTGACCTTGTAACCCATGTCCCAGAATTGTCCAGTGCTCAGCAAGTTGTAATCCAGGCCTTCAACATATGTAACATTCTTCATGGTCAAACCATTCCTCACCAGTGTTCCATATCCTCTTGTGTATCCTGGTGTACTTTTGTTTCCAAAATTAACTTTAGGTCCATCTTTTGCCACATAATTTGTCAAACCGTGCTTACTTCTTGTCATATGTCTGGAACATCCACTGTCAAAGTACCAGACACCCTACAAAACAAATTTAAAGTGTTTTAGGTACCCAAACCTGTTTGGGTCCATAATGGTCTGTGGTAAGCACAACCCTTGGCAAGTTTCCATATGGTCTCCTTTGGAAAGTGTTGCACTTTTGTTCATATATGTATGCTACATATCCATAGAATCTAACATTTGGTTGTGTAGCATTCACATATGTTTTCTGGGCCTTCTGGTACATAATGTTGTTTGAAGTGATTTCTGTTGTTAAAAGCATTAGTATAGCCATAAGTATGTTGTTTGTTAGGAACAGCCCTATATTGTGGTCTCTACTAAGGTATCTGCTGAGGTCTTTAGTAAGACCCTTGATGAGTCCTCTGTTGATTTCATTGCTGAGGTCTAGGCCTAGCATTATGGTTATATCTATTGTTTCTAGCAGCAAGGGCAGGAATATTACAATCTTCATCAGTAGGGAACAATCTGTCTTTCTTCTTGAGATAAGTATCCCTTGAATGATTAACATTCTTGGGTTTTGCATTCTTCTCCTTGGAATATTTTTTATTTTTACCCTTTTGTGGTCCAGCAGACTTTGCAGCAGGTTTAGAGGGTCCAACAGTCCTACCTTTGGATGCACCCTTTTGTTAGAAGCTGCTGTCCCTTTGGACTTCTGATTTTGCTTCTTTGAAGCATTCTCAGTAGGTTGCACTGCCTCAGCAACCTTTTGAGGAGTTGGATCTTGTGCAGGTACAAACTTAGGACCAATTCTGGAACTAGTTTCAACACCCTTACTTGATCAACCCTTAGAGGATTGTTGAGTTTCAAATCCAAGGCCTGTTTTATCACCATAAGGCTATCCTGATTTGAATGCAGTTGTGGAACTAGATTGTGCAGCAGATTGCCTGCAGCAGTGCGCGGATTCGGCGGCTCTTGCGGGTGCGAAAGAGCTTATGTTGACTCTGCTGATAATCTTTTTCCTTACCTTTGAGAATTTTTAATTCAGCATTTAATCTTTGAATTTATGCTTGAAGTAATTTTCTTTCAGCCTTCACAATCTCATAACCAGATTGTATTATCCTCAGTTGATTAAGAATGGCATCTAGAGGCTTTTCATTATCAGAAATTTTAGGATTAGATCCACCAGTGGACTCACAATCACTATCAGCAGGAGTGTTCATAGATACAAAATTGTATACCTCCTCTGTTTATCCATATTGGACATTAAAACATAATCATCCATATCAGCTATGAGTGTTGTGTCATCTGATTCATTTCCTTTTTCTGATTCCACCTCATAGCCCGATTCATCATCAGCAACCAATGCTTTCTTGCCAGGTCTTCTCTGCAAACCCTTGTTCTTCAGCAGGTCTGGACAGTCAGGTCTAAAATATCCAGGTTTCTTGCAATTAAAGCACAGGTAGTCAGGATCCTTCTTTTGCTTCAATTCAGAACAGTCAGGTTTGAAGTGTCCTGGTTTCTTGCAATGAAAGCACAAAAAGCATGATCCTTTTTGGATTCGTCCTTTTTCTCAGCAGACTTTGCCAAAATTCCTTGGGAATGCCTTTCCAGATTTTCATCATTCTGATTCTTTTGGTCTGTAGGGCAATCTACTCTTGCATTTCATCCAAAACATCATCTTGCACATTCGATGATTCTTCAACATGTGCAGCAACCAGTGCAGTTGTCTTTGTTGCTTCTTTTTCAACACTTGGAACTAGATCCTTGCTGAATTCATAGGCCTTAAGATCAGAGAACAATTTGAAGGTGTCTTCCTCATGTAGACTTCTAGAATCTCCCAGACTTCTTTTGCAGGTAGTGCCTTGAGAATCCTGGTGTTGATCTCTTCTCTTGTATAAACAACATTCAGCAGGGTGAGTTCATCCAGAATTGCATTGAACCTTGATTCCATCGGTTCAATTGTCTCATTTGATTTCATTTTGAACTCTTGAAACTTTCTCTTGGCCACACTGATCTTGTTCTTCTTGATTGCATCTGTGCCTTCACAAATAAGTTGAAGTTTCTCCCATAGTTCTTTGGTAGTCTTGAAATCTTTCACCTTCATGTACATATTGCTATCTAAATTTTTGTAGATAATGTCAATAGCAATGTTGTTCAGGTTTGCCCTTTTTCTATCTTCAGCACCTCATTCATTCTTTGGCTTTGGGATAGTCTGATTTTGGCCATCAACAATTATGACTTTAGTGATCTCAATTGGTCCATCAGTCAGCACATCCATCATTTCATCACATACGACGCTTATACTCATCAAAACGATAAACAGAACACATCAACATTGTCCTAGCATACTGATTGTTATCCATGATGCAAAACTTTGAAAAACAGAAACTTAAAAAGTTTTCAAAGATTTTTCACAATCACAACAAGTAGAATTACTTCAGAATAAAAGCTCTTTCTCGGTACCAATTGTTGGTCCCTTGAAAAGGCTTTGGTTAAGTTTAAAGGGGGGTGAATAAACTTAACACTTAAAACTTTTTGGAGTTGACAAACTCAGCAAGGTCGGTAGTCTGCTGACTATCAGTAGTCTGCTGACTATCGTCTGCTGACTATTGAAGCTCTTGAGTTTGTTATGGCGGAATATATTAAATTAAGCCTTATTACTTGTTGTTTCAAATATGATACTAAGTATTGGATACTCGTAGTGCATGTAGTGTGATTCAGTTGCTGGTTCAGTACGTTGAGAGTTAAACATGCAAGTAAAGTAAATACAGAAAGTAAATGCAGTAAAGTAAAGTAGGGAAGATTTATAGTGGTTCCAGGTGGTGTAATCCTGTCAGTCCACTCTTCTCATGTGATGTTGGAGGAAATTCACTAGAGACTTTTGGATTTGCAGTTACAAAAATCCCCAAACTGTTTGTCCTTGACCAATGACTATAGCTTCACAAACTGAAAACTAGAAACAGGTGGTATTGCTGCTCCTAAGTCTTCCACTGGTCCTTAAAAGGTAGGATTGCCTCTTCACCAGCTCCACCACACAACAACAGTTCTTGACACCTAAGTGCTTCTCTGTCTTCAGTAAACTTCTTGAAAAAGAAGAGTTGAATCAAGAAAGTGATTCTACTTTCAGTAGACTTCTGATCAGGATGAATGTATTAGTAGCCTAAGTTCTTCAAGTGTGTAAACAGGATAAGTCTTGATTTGCAGAAAACACTTGAAGAAAAACTTGATCAATAGATTAAATCTCTATGTATCAGCAGGGTTAGATTGCACAATTTCTTGCTCAAAAACTTAGTTGCTTCTTGTGAATTCTTGGTATAGCAATTTGAATCAGGAGTCCTCTATTTATAGGTGTAGATCCTCTGATTTGGATTTGAATTTGAATTTGAATTTGAATGATAGCCGTTACAGGATTATCTGAAAATTCCTGAATATCCTCTCGTCGTACTCGACCGACGCCGACGGTGTCCTTCGACGATACCCGTACTGTCAACCAATGATATAATTCCATTTAATATGGCTCTGAAATCCTTACAACGTTCTTTTTATCTTGGCCATTGATTGACTAATTAATCCAAGGCTTGTAAGTCATCCTTATCCATTTAATCTTCCAGAAAAAACTTGGATTAATTCGAATTAAACATTCAGCAGATATTTGATGTCTAAGTCTACTGATGTCCTTGATTGTCAGCTGACTTTTAGTCTGCTGTTTTTTGATAAACGCTTCAGCTGACTGCTTCTCATCTAACTTTTTATTATGAAGTTGGAGTACACCATTTTGAACATAACCAAGTTCCAAACACCTTTCAACTTTAATGGAACTTAGACCTTCTACACAAGATATATGTGATCAGTTTTAGGTCAACACAGACTTCCCTAAATTCTGATCCAATATCCTTGACTTTAATTACTAAGTTTGATCCCTTAGCCTTCAATACTGAGTTTGAACCCTCAGCCTTCTACCATCAGCAGGTTCCTAGACGTCCATCGCCTTAGATACCTTATCGACCTAGGCAGTCCGTCGAACAAGTCACCGACCTCTTTACAAAGATGCTTGTTTGATCAAACCTATACAAATATCAAACTTTAGTAAACCTATACAATTAATCTAGACATCTTTTTGTCTTTGCTCTATAACAGCTAGTCTGACGCTCATCATTAAAACCAAAATATGTCTAACAATAACATCTTGCGATGTTTTATGGAAAATTCTTAGACGGTCACTTCATTTTATGCGGGAAGTTATTGGGTGCACCCGCCATATTGCAGGGTGCACCCATGTGGCAAATTCTATACCTTTTATTTTTAAATAGAATTCAAACTGTGTGGTTCAGATTTGTTTACTGGTCAATTAAGTGCATATGGATATACCACACAAGAACTTCCAATTTTATGCGGACAATTATTTAAATGTGATTAACAAAGTTTCTAGTGTACATAACTATTATACCAAAAAAAAAAAAAAAAAAAATCCAAACAAAATATTAAGGGAGAAATTTTCATATTTTTAAGTAGGTGTTGAGATTATATTTCTTGCAAATTGGAAGGGGCAAACAACACAACATTAGGGGGTTGTGGCATTAAAGTAGAGTCCATTAATCAAATGCCTAATAAGAAGAATATTTGAAAAAATGACAAGTCTATGGGCGCCGACCCTTAAAGGCAATTGTCACTAATTAATCACTAAAATGTAAAAAGGACCGTTGTTTTTTTATTGTGCTTTGTTCACTAATTAATCACTTTAGATTCCACTTTGCAATCAAGTTGTCAAGGTGAAAAGATTGCGTTTACAACTTTCCCATCAACTGTGTTAAACCAGAAAGGCTTTACCTTTTTCTTTTTTCTTTTTTGATTGACTTGTTTTAGGGTATTTTCATAATCTCATAGAAACTTTGACATTAATCTCTGATTAAGCAAAATGTGTTAGTGTTGAGTTAGATTATGATGAAACTAGTTTTAAGCCAATCCAATTTCATACTTTCATTTTGAAAGTGATACAATAAAAAGTACGGTATGTCTCCTTCCAATTTTTCCATCATTGTTCTTTATGTTTTTTTTTTTTTTTTTTTTTTTTCTAGAAATGGTTCGTCGAAGTCGTCTGATTTAGGGAAAGAATGCGATGTGATTTTGGGTTTTTCACGCCTCTTCTAATTTTTACGTTGTTTTCGTTGATGTAATTTTTTAATTTTCTTTTTGGAAATGGTTCGCCGAAGTCATGGGAAAGAATGCGGTGCTATTTTGAGAAAAAGGTTTGACTGGCTTTAGAGTTAAATTTGGTCCGACATGACATTGGTGGCTAATCAGCAAAGTATTGTAAGCATCACCGTGTAAAATGACAACCGGTGAATAAAATTGTGGAAAACAAACCAATCGGCCAAACTAAATTAAACCAACCGAAAAGATATAAACCATGGTTTTCGGTTGGTTTCATATAACTAAAAATCAAACCGTTTAATTTAATTTGGTCCCAATTTAAAAAAATAAAAACCGGACAAAACCATATTATATATATATATATATACACACACGCACTTAAAAAGATCAGTGTTTTTTTTCATTCCAACTCAACCTATTTAAACTTGAGATAAAGAGTCAAAAGTCCTTTTTTTTTGCACAAAATGAATAAATAGGACACACATATTTTTTTAGTTGTAAAAAGGACAAAAAATTTCAGACGGACAAAATTACCCCTTTATGAGACGCACGCGTAGCTTCAGTGGTATTGTTTGCATATATGATATATTTACTGTAGCTGTTTATATGTTTTTTTTTCTTTTTTTAAACACTCGTAACTTTTGATTTACAACTCCGATCATCGAAATTTTTTCACCAAAATTCATGTTTTTTTTTGTTCTTCAATTTGAGCCCAAATACGATACCCTTCCAACGTACATTTTGAAAGACGAAAAAATATTTGTATTAACCAGAGCGTTTTTTCTTATAAACGACCGTAAATTTTGATCTGGAACACCGATCATCAAAATTGTTTCACCAAAGTTCTTTTTTTTTTTAATCTTCATTTTGAGACCGCATTTGATACCTTTTCGACGTAGTATTTGAAAGCCGAATTTAATTGCAGCATTTACACTAACACAGTATCAGTATCAGTATCAGTATCAATAACAGTAACAGTATCGGCTCATTTAAAGCTTAATTCAAGTGACTACTTCAAGACACACATAGTTGGCTCATTTAAGGCTTAATTCAAGTGATTAACTATTAAGCCTATGTCAAGTTTATGTGGTTTTGATTGATAAAAGGAATAGCATAGATTAACTTGATTAAGGTGTGGTGTTTATAACATGCATGTTCAGTAGTTAATCACTTGAATTAGGCCTATCTATTGTATTAAGGCACACAGTATCATCAGTATCAGCAGTATCAGTATCAGGCTCAAAAGGACTCTCATTTCGGTTTTTTGTTGCAAGGTCTATGTCCCCCAAGTCCTTGATATGAACTGAATGTCTTCTTACAGTTCAAGCACTCATATTTACTTCTTTTCGGAGCTTGTTTCGATACTACTTTTTCTTTAGGATCATTTCTTTTAGGCCTCTTCTTGTTCTTGGGTTCAATCACATTAGGCCACTTGTTCTTGGCTTCATAAACAACTGCATTCTTGAAAAATCCTTCGAAAGACGTATCCGATTCGCCTTTTTCAATACATTCATCCAAATAGTAACCTGAATCAGAGCTTTCTTGCTTATTAACCTCTGCTTTACTATCCATTTTATTAGCTTCTGGAGTAACAACTTGAACAAAGACGGGATTTCGAGCGATTTTCGTCTCAATTGAAGATGATTTACTCTCTAAAACATCAGATTGATTATCAGAAGATTCTACAACTGAATTCACCCCACCCCAGTTACTAGAATCCTTAAATAACATCATCAAACACATAGCCACTTCTTCTTGATCTTGCTCATCAATCTCCGAAACCGAAGAGGAAGAACCATTGTAAGTGCTAAAAGGGCTTTCAAAAAGAGTACAGAAGAGAGCATACCATTGTAAAAATTAAATATTCGATACTTGTCGTCAGGAAACTTTTTCAAGTCATTGATATGAACAATATTCTGATACTTTTCCTGTCCGTAAGCTATACTTGCAGATCAAATATTTACTTGGATTTGAAGATGCATTTCACATTAATGATGAACATGAATTAGCAATGAATCATTGATTTAGAGTAATCTACCAAAGACTACTCATAGAAACCATAATCCTATGCCAATCTGCCGAGATACAAAGGAATAAATCACTGGCAACCAAGAACAATAGTCCAAGATTTTAGAGTCCACAGAACTATCACACCAACACAAATAATTAGAACACCCAAATTCTATATATCTTGCTTATGCAATAACAAATTAAAAAGTATGTGGCTTATGGATTGCACCGACACCGGAGATTCTTTCAGCGCCGGCCGGAAGCTCAGGATGGCGGAGGTGGCTGAGCGGAGGAGATAATGGGGCACCGAAACGGTATGAGTAACCGACGTGGTCTCCATGGTCACGTTCTCTCCAAGCTTCTAGTTACCCAATGGCCGCCAGGTACCGTTCCCTGGCCGGAGGATCAGCCACGCCCCTAGATTCAATTTTTTGACTCTATTACTGCCGGGAGATGCAACAAACGGTGTCACCATTGAACAACTTGAATGGGTAAATAGGGGTATATTTGTCCGGTAAAATTAATTTGTCCTTAATGCAACTAAAAAATTAAAGCTGGATTAGCACTTAATTAAGGGGGGGGGGAAAGTGGACTATAAACTAATTTTTCCTTTAAACTTTTTATTTGTAATATTTACTGATCATTATTAATTTCACATCCCTAACATTCGGATTTTGTTGATAATTTCATAGACTTGTCTTCAATCTCCAATCTTTTAGAAGAATCTCAAATACATATCAGTTCATAACTCACCACCGTTAACTATTTCTTCTCTTTCTACTTCCTTAGCACCATTATCGAAATATGAGGATGCTGATTTGTAAGACTTATTTCTCTTAAAAATATTGATGAATTTTTTAAAAAAAAATTTAATATCCATGATCTTTATCATGGATGTTTTTAAAAAAAATCATGGATATTTTCGATGTGTTCATACGGTTTGACATCTTATCTAAAGAAATACATTTATAAACATCAGTTTTATATAAGTTTATCTTTTATTTGATTATAATTAGATTATGTTGGACAATAACATGTTGAGATAATCAAAATCAAAACTGATGTTTTGGAGGACATCAAATCACGAATATGTTCTAACTAAATGCTGCCCAAAACCATATCACATGTCCGTGAAAGATAACTATCTTCCATTTCTCTCTCGCTTATTAAACAAATGCATTTCTTTTTCTTCCGAAACCTTATCGAAATTCTATTTTGTCTAATGCTTTTTGAGATTTATATATGTTATTCAATAATATAACCGTTAGTTCATTATTAGTATTCTTCTTTGAAGTTGATGATTTATTGATAAATTGAAATGAAAGAGAAGACTCTTTTATCATCTTGTTTGTCTCAAACTACGGAGTTTGATGGCATGTGTCAAGTTTGTTGTTTTGGATGGTGGTCGAAGGATGATTGGTTTTTGGAACGTATATATGGCACGGGTATCTGTTGGTTAAATCTGAAGCAATTTTTTTTTGTTGAAGAAAAGCATTTATTAAATCATCTGATTGGATTTAGTGACATAGTACTAATGTATTACATATATTATCATTTGTTATTACTAGACAATTTGTGATTTCCTATCAATAAGTTTACTTGTTAAAGAAAACCGGAACCAAGCTGAACCTAACCGGACCGAGCAAATGGTTAGTTCTTAAAACCGTTCTATTTTGGTTTCTAAAATTGTAAGGCATAAAAATAAAAAACCGAACCGGACAATGTTCACCCCAAAAATGACTAAAGTATCCACACAAAAAAAAGAGGTTGATTTCTCTGTAACGTTCCAATAGTTTACCTTGATGCTTAGATTGAGGCTCCATGAACAAGAGATCACAGGTTCAAGTCTCACCATGTGCTTCTGTGGCTTATAATCCTCTGAATGAGGTAATTTCGTTTCAATGAAGAAGAAAAAATCTGAAGAAATTGGTCGGAAATGAAACGTGTCCTTAAATTGAGAAAAAAAAATTTAACAAAATTGCAACATTAATCACCCAAAATTAAGGGCACAATTTAACAATTGTAGATACAGAAATTCTACCAAAGATTGTACCATACAGCGCTCATGTTGAAATCAATAAAATGTCAGTTTTACTTATAAAGCAAAAACAACAGAGAAAACAAAAGGTAAATACTGGACAATTGATTGTTAGGAAATGTTTGATGCAACCGCTTTCGACAGTTATTCGTTCTTTTAGCAGAGTTATATTACCCTTATATCCATATGTAAAGAGTTGTATTGGAAATGCGTTTTACAAGGAAGGAATATTTGTAACAAATATTGGACAATATGAGTGGCACGGTGGTAAGGTCCTGAGCTGTGCTAAACAGCCCGGTTCAATAGGAACCCCTCCTCCCGAAAAAACTAGCACGTTCCTCAACCTCAACAGGGATAATAATAATCCAATTCCTAAAACTGATCTCAGAAGCTAAATATAATGTACAAGAACACGACAAACTCTTGCTTAAAAAAAACCGTAACCAGAAGAAAGAACACAAAGGCAACATGTACACAAATTTAAGTTGGAATTATAGCACCCACCAGAACATTTGAAACACCAAATCATGCCAAGTACTTGAACATATTCGGGTTCTCCTTGTCTCTTTCTAGATAATCCCTAGTGATTAGGTCTTCAATCCTTTTCTTTATCGCTTTCACATCCGGCTGCATGGTGCGTCATTACACACTTTTTAGTTTGACATTGCCAATAATAACTATTAACTACGCAAGCACCAATACGCAAATATATATGTACCTTAAACATGCGGCCCAACTGCTCAACACACTCCATAACAAGTTGCTGATATCCCAAGACCTTACGACTTTTCATAATACGCACGATTGATGCATCAATAGCATACCGTCTGTCTTTATCAACATCTTCAATTACCTTTTTCTTCTCATCCACTGGAGGAAGAGGAATCTGCACACCAACAAACTATCTTATACAACTAGAAAAAGGAACATTTTTTGAAACTGGAAGCGGAATATCATTCGTTGCATCAATACATGCCACAAGTCCGAGCCAAGGGGTTCCGCAAGTCATAAACTACGGGGATAAACAAATATGGAGATACCAGTCCCCCATGAACAGAAGACAGAAACTAACGTCGTATCCGAATCTCCTATGGTACTCTCTTCATCCCATTAGTTTTTTTGGATTCATTCCATAATACAAGTCCTTTTAAAATATCAAATGAGAAAGTTATTACCATTTCTTCATCTTACCCCTTATTTATTATCAATCCAACCACTTTTCATTACTATATAGTCAAAGGGTATTTTAGACCTTTTACTCTTAAAATTTATAACATTCAACCACTTTCTTGGAGTGTGAAATTTCTAAAAGGTCCTATAATACAGGATGGAGGAAGTATAATTTAAAGAATTACAATGAAAGAATGGATACCTTTATCCGCCTCATCTTGTCAGTAAATTTTGAGTTGAATTCAAAGACGTCGGTAGGAGAAATTGTTTTGGTGTTCGGCTCCTTGTTAAGGATCTTATACTTTGCACATGAAAGAGAATGGAGCAGTCTCACAACATCTTCATCTGTTAAGTTCAATTGAGTCATAATTTCCTGATAACTCAGTTTGTCTGCTGCATTGAAAAGCAACAGAGCAGAAGCCTATGGATTGAAGACAGAAACATGTTAATACAAAGCCACCCAAAAGATTAAAACACAAAAGATGATTAACAGTAAGCTGTCAAAAGCCAAAAGACCTGGTAAGTCGTGACAATCAACTCGATTGTTTTCGCATCAAACTTCCCGTTGATGTTACAAGTACCCAAAGAATATATCCATGTGAGTTTCCTATGCTTTGTTTTTGTTTGATAGAACTCTCGAAATACCTCAACACACTTAACCTGAATAGACATTTAGCAATAAAGCAGTTAACACACAGGGGCAATTTTTTTTTCTTCTGAAATACGCAAACAGAATAAGTTAAAAACAACAAATTGCATGCTAAAGTGTATATATACCATCTCAGCAGGCAAATTAAGATCAAAAGACTTGTAACTTGGCCAGAAACCAGTAGTCAGGACAGTGACAGTTAAGTCAATTCCAGGATTTGCTTGTGAATTACCACTAAGATATTCCTCAAAGTTGGTTTGATTTTCCCTTGCCAGTGTCAAATCTGTAACCTGACAAAATTAAGCAGTAAAAAGATCTTAGTTGAAGGCATGACCTGAAGCCTACCATACATATGATGGACAGCTTACCATCCCCTCCATCTTTGAGGTGAACTGGCCACCACACTGCTGCTTCAACTTTGTTAGAATACTTCTTTCATGTTCATCGTTTGCACTTTTGTCAAAAAGTAGACGTCGAGCAAGCTTTTTCCTGTTGGTGATAACGGTGCAATGAATCAATAGAGGATAAATTTCGCTTTGGAATTACCAACTAATCCACCATCTCAAAGTAATCGAGAGATCTATTAAAAAAAACTGTAATATAGATAATAGATTATACCGGTAAAATTCTGCAAACAAGTCCTTATCGCTTATGTAGGCAAGCAACTTCACGACCTGTAAAATAATTTTCAAGTTATTGAAAAATTCTTTCACAAGCACTGAAGAAGAAAAACCTAGAAGCAAGTACCTTCTCCAGTGTCTCTTCAATGGCTTCGTCGCTTAACTTCTCACTCCCACCTTTTTTCAGAATATTATCACAAAATGTTGCGAGAAGCTCAGCACTTGAACTTCCAGCAACACCCTTATTGCAAAAGATTTCAAAAGCTTCCTTCAGCGCCTAAAAGAAAAGAAAAAAGAGTGAAAACCGGAGCTAGATTCCAAAAAACTGTGAGTCTGTGACATAGAGGAAGAGAGTGAAAAATGAATAATCCAGCATTGCTATGGGTCAAACCTTGTGGAAAAGTGAATGGTTGATAAAGCAATCATTTACATAGGCAAGGAACTTGTCGTGCAATTCAATCACCTTCCTTACAAAAACCTGCAAGCCTCTAATGTCAATCAGTTGAACACAAGAACCAAAAAATGCCCACATAAAAGAAAAATCCCCTTACCTGCTCCTGCAACCCAACCACATCTCTCTTTTCTGCCTGCAAAAGAACAGTACCAATAAGGAAATAGATGAGAGATTCACAACCCAAGTACTCAACACTTGAGGGCAAGCCTGCCGGACGCCTCCACATGAAACAATTCGAATTAAACTTTTCACTACGACAAGGTTCAATTAAAATGGTATGACTATTCGAATTCGGCTGTAGTTTTTCACATTGATCCAATTCGGGTTCGATTAATAGGCCTTTCCCCAAAACAAATTGGCATCCAATTTTCAGAGCAACTATCTCCATCTTCTGTAATTCAATCTCCCTCAAGTTGCATTTACAAAATTTGTCCTTTTTGTAACCAAATCTTTGTCATGTAAAAGAATGCCCGAACACTTAATATGACTCGAAATTTTCTATTTGTAATATAACTATGAATCTATGAAAAAATACCCGTTCTATTTCGGAAGACAAGTGTCATATTCAGGGCAATCCTCAAAGACACAATATCTAATACTCACCTCAGACATTTTTTAATCCATTTCCTAAGTCATTATTTTGTCCTTTTATTTTCAGTCATTTTCCTAACATAAGTCATACCAGGGTTTTTTGCAAGCTCATTAACTTGGAAGTACAAAAAGGAATTTCAACAGCTCTATTGTTGTGGTAAGAATACGGGGACTAGACTGGCTCTCCAACAAAATGGAATAAACGGCACATACGATGACAATACTAAATGTAAGTTTCTAGAGTATGCATCCTTCAACTGCATAAATCATACTCTTAAATCCATTTCTACTTTCTCCTGGCTTAAATTAAAATGCAGTAACTCAGCAAGAAGCTATTTACATGAAGAAAATACAATACATGCATGCAATCATTTTATGGCATTTATTATTCCACTCCGATATCGCATATTTCTTCCGCAGCCACTTGAAACTTGACCACCTCCGGAAAAAATAACAGAAAGTGGAAACCAAACTTTCAGGTTTTAAGCTAAAACTTGCATCAAGAGAAAAGTTATCAAACCTTTTTATTGCTCGCAGCATCTTCTGCTTGTTTGACTAAAGCTGTTCCTTCAGCAGTAACATGCTGTATTCGTAAAGAAAAAAAAGGATCATACCACAAACTAAACAGCAGAAATAGCTGTGAAGGAATCACTATCATAAAAGGTGAGAGGAGTGGTACGCAAACCTGCTTGAATATATTAGCGACAGGCTCTAGCCCTTTAGGTATTTTGGAAAAAAGCCTATACATCCTTGATAAGTCTTCCACCTAAAGAATTAACATAAAATCCACAGTTTGATCACTTGGCAAAATGAATATGGATGTCCACTAGGATGTGATTGAACAACGGTTTACCTTGTCGTCTCTGAGTAATGCATGACAGCCAGAATGTTCCTTCTCTAGCAATTGGTTAGCATAAACAGACAACAACTCGTGTTGGGCTTTCTACAACAATTTAAAAGAGGAACAAGTTAGTAAAGTATGCCTAAAGTTTCAAACTCACCAAGTCCCAGTTGACACACAGACACTCAATGACCTAAAACAGTCTTGCAAACTTTCACCAAAAAAAGAAGAATGGATAGCCAATGGGAGACAAATGGTCAATTGCAAACCTCAAGCAATTTCGTTTCACTACTTAAATGGAGATAATGGACGACCCTGTCCTTTTCACGCTTTAAGCACTCTTCAGCCTGAGAAATGAAAAAAAAAATGAAGATCATGAGTGCTATGAATATAACAGAATTCAATATTCTTAAACAGGCGCTGGAAAGGCTATTGGGTAATTACTTTCAGCATGTAATCTGGACAGGAGTCTTCTAAGATCCAGCTTGAAGCTTTTCGAGAATAATAGGCAGCAGTATCGTTGAGCATTGCTGCTTCAAAATCGTTTTCATAATAATCCATTTGTCCCATTCCAATTTCAACAAAAATATCTAAAACATTTTTCAATAATGCTCGATCAATTTGTTCTCCTTCACGTTCTTGATCAATCTGGTAAAATAATCGCATTAGTCAAACAAGCTCAGAGGCAAAATAAAGCC
The DNA here is from genome assembly GCA_036785695.1 of Gentiana straminea. Classification (NCBI taxonomy): domain Eukaryota; kingdom Viridiplantae; phylum Streptophyta; class Magnoliopsida; order Gentianales; family Gentianaceae; genus Gentiana; species Gentiana straminea. The sequence continues at coordinate 10,494,638 of JAVUPR010000265.1, forward strand.
AACATAAAAACAATAGTAACAACAATAATAAAGATGATAGGCCTCCCCAGTTAAACAGAAACATACTAGTGATATGACTGCATCCCGCACTTTGGAATTTAATTCTTGATATACCTGGTGAAAATTACAGAAATTTCCACATTATTACTGTTTACGTCGAAAGATGGTAGCAGTAACAAAGAGACTGATAAACCATGTAATTGAAATGTTTATGTAAGCAGTTCAACATTTGAGAAATGCTGCAACACAATAGTATTATTTTAGGGTAGCAATAAAGAAACTAAACTGAAAATAGTAAATTACCAGTTCACGGAAGCACGTCAATCCGACTTCATTAAGTGCAGGAAGCGACCTACGAGCAATGAAATACCGGTCCAAATAATGAAAGAAACGAGAAAGCCATCTGACCATGATTTTATGATTTGACCATCTTTTAACAAGCTCTCTTAACATAAATTCATCATGCTTTTCACGGAGAGAAGGCAACACCTGAAACAAAGAGAGGGAAACTTAGCATTATAGGCTCACAGACTTGCAATAGTATTTTCTTTGCCAGCAGGAGACAAATGCGAAGAAAGCACCCAACATGACCAATATTCAATAGTACTTAAAAGGCAGCTACAAATGGAAAAAAAAGGCATGCTACTACTTTCCTGCATCATCTAATAAAACATGCTAGATATGCACTGAACACAAGAGATACACAATTATGAGGTTAATATATTGAACTACATTACTAGTTCAAATCATTTTTCCCAGATGAAATAAAAACAAAAAATAAAAATATATATAAATTGAAGTAAATCATTTAGATCACACTTTCACGAATCATGTAAATCTGGTGGTAGCTCAAGGAATAAAGTAAAACCTACTCTCTTTTCTTTACTTGGACATCACATAAAACAGACTCCCACCCCACCCACCCACCCCCCACCTATAGCAAATAAGGTTGTCGAAAATACAAGTAGAACATGTAAAAGAGAAAAGGAAAGGAAAGCAGCATAGGCAAAAGTAACTGGAAAACCTTACCGTTGAAGTTATGTACTCTTCAAAAGACTCCCGATATCTATCATATAATTGCTGAGAGTAATCATGTGGTGGTTTTTGGGTGCACATGTTATAAATTGTTCTGCATATGAATAAGGAACACATATCACATATCACATAACGTTAGATTTTAAGTAGTTCAATCCCAAAGATAGTGGAAAGACTTTATAGGAGAAAACAGATAAAAGAGAATATAGAAGCGCATTACGTATAAAGCATCATGTAGTCCTCTGAGCTGAACTGAGTCTCAGGTTTCCCTTCTAAAATGTTTTTGAGCTTTGTAATCCCATTCTGCATGAATTCCCATCCCTGATCCAAATCAATTGTGCTTCGTTGATTCATCGTCATTTTGACCCCACTAACAATGTTTCAATGCTCAAATCTACCTCTACAGAATAATCAACACCTGCAAATACAGCATTTATCGCATCATTCAATATTTATACATCAGCATAGTAAGGAAAACAAATATCAGTGTTTAAAAATCGCCCTAGGCGCCGCCTAGGCCCTGGGTGACCTCCGGGCGTCTCGACTATGCCCTAGGCGATCTCATCTAGGCAACAGGGTGCTGGGCGATTTTCTGGGCGCTCCTGGGAGCTACTAGGCGACCCGGGTGACCCTTGGGCTTCCATTTGCAATATATATATTATAAAAAAAAAATCATTTCTTTCAAAAAAAAACGAAACAGCCGCCCCTCCCCTTTTTCAATCCCCCTCATGTGATTTCTTACTTTGGCTAGTCTTTTCTTTTGAGTTTTGACACATTTTTACTTGGTTTTCATGTTTTATGATCATATGATGTAAGATTTATATTGGACAAGCATTATTATTAATAAATAAATAAATAAAACCGAAATCGCCTGGGCGCCGCCTAGGCGCACCCTGGGCCCTAGGCGCCCCATGGTCGCACCGACTTAGCCTAGCGAATTTTAGAACACCGACAAATATGCAGTGAAATTTTTTTAACTCGATTATTCCATAACAACATATGCTGAAATAAAACTATGACCAACATATATCAGCATCAAACTCTAACACAAATTAAAACAAAAGAGCATGATGCTAGATTTTTTTAATGCCTCTGATCAAGCGTCCAATTCCGCCGACAAACCAGATAAAGCATCAAACTCCATCCAGCCCAAAAGCAACACAATATCAGCATGTTCAACATAAAGTAAGCCAAATAGGACTTCACTAATGACTGCTCAACAAAGAAAATAACTTTTACACAATATAAACGCATCCAATGCAAAATAGTAACCAACAACTACTAGCTATTGACGTTTCAGAGACTACAAGCCCGTGGAAAACCGCCAGAAACAAAAATTCAAGTCACCTGATCTAAATTCATGTATGAAAAACCTAACGCAAACTTTCAGTAATCAAAACATTACCAGCTCCTCATAGGAAAACCCTAATTTTATTTTTAAAAGAAACACTATGCAGAAAGTTTACGCATTTAAAGCAAATTTCGACGAAATTAACAAAAACAACCGATTCAAGAAGATAATACACAGATTCGCACACAAACATTGGCGAGTGATAAATTTACTCCCAAATAAGAGTTTCGGCGACCGATTATGCTTGAAATCATTACCTGATTTGAAGATTGAATTGAAGCCCTATAATCGCAGAGGCAGTGAATAGTAGAGGTAGATGAGATGCTTTTTTATGGAGCAAAATCAACAGTATATGTATTTATACTTTCTTCCTTTTTTTAGTGGCTGACCTTGCTTGTTGGGACCTAAGTCGTGCTCAATCTTTCTTTTTTTTTTTTTTTTGAGAAATGCTCAATCTTAAGTCGTACTACTATATAACTCGGATTCCTATTAAATACGGAATTCTTCTTATAGACCATTCGTATTAAACATACATTTATTACATTTTTATAAGTATTTTAAACAAATGTGTTGCTAATTAATGAATTTTTTTCACATTGATCGATCAATGACATATATATTGTAAAGTATTTAGAGTGTGCTGTGCACGACCCTAATTAAGAGTCAACTCAATATTGTGATATTCCGTATTTTTATGAGATGTGGCATTTCGATAATTTATGTTGTATCACTATTCTTTCAAGTCAATTAAGGTGAAGTAAAAGAAATTGAGTAGGACTCAATAGGAGTCGGAGTAACAGCATTTTTGGAAAATTAAGTTTCCCTACAACACCTAATGCCAATACCCTAGACTCCTAACAGTCAACTTCATTACTTACACTTTTAAGAAAAGAGAGGAAGAAAAGAGGGGAGAAAGGGGAAAGAGAGGGTTGGAGAAGAAGATTTAACTTTCTCACCGATCAACCCATTGCAAATTCAGACCTTTCACATCAAATCGATCACAACGAAGAGGAGAACGAGATGGTATAAGATTTTCCTTGATCAAAGTAAGAATCTTCAAACTCGTTTTTAGATGTAAAGCTATAATCTAGATCTACAATCTTTCATGGTTTCTTTCTTGGATTCAAGTTGTTTAAGAGGTTGTAATAGCCTTGAATCTACGTTTTAGGTTGAAGAATTGAAGTGGGTGTTTAGATCTCGAGGTGTTCTTGGAGATTCAAACTTGAATTCATCTTTGCTTCAAGAAATCGAGGTAAAGAGGTGTTCAACCGAATCTTTAGTTGTTTAGTTGCTTTAAATCTTACCTCATCAACTGTAGAATTGTTAGATTTGGTTGAGGTAAGTGTTTGAAACGGATTGGAATCGATTTGCAGCAGTTTGAAACATCAAAATTGGAGATCTGTGTCGTTTAGCGCGCGGCAAAAGCTTTTAGCGCGCGACTAGACAACAACAGAGACCTGCAAATTGATGTTTGAGCTTTTAGCATGCGCCAGGCCCTTTTAGCGCACGCTAAATCGTTACAGAAAGGAACACAATGCTTCTATTAAAGCACACGCCGGCTTTCTTTAACGCGCGCCAATGCTACCAGAAGTGAACATAATGCCCCAGTCAGTGGTTGGCGGGCGCCAAAACACCTAGTAGAGCATAATCTTGTTTAGTTTTCCTTTTGAAGCTTGCATTAGGGTAGAGCCTTATATGGATTGTTGTAAGTTAAATGTATGTGTTCTAGTGGCTTTGGCTCCACGCTATGTCTCACAGAAGCATTGGAACACTTCTCATTTGGCCTTACGTGATGTTGAGTTGATGATCAATGTCTTACTTGTTAAATGGCAAAGTTAAGGGTTTGGTTTCTAGTGGATTTGGCTCAACACCTTGTGAAGACCCTCTACGGGGAGAAACTTAGGATCATTGGAAACCCGAATGTTTAATTAAAACAAAGCATTGTGATGGTCCCTGCGGATGCTAACGCAATGTGATTTCTGCCCAGTGCTCTGAATGTCAAAGTGAAGAAATTCAACAAAAAGCGCGGTCAAACGGCGGGAGTAACTATGACTCTCTTAAGGTAGCCAAATGCCTCGTCATCTAATTAGTGACGCACATGAATGGATTAACGAGATTTCCACTATCTCTGTCTACTATCTAGCGAAACCACAGCCAAAGGAACGGGCTTGGTAGAATCAGCGGGGAAAGAAGACCCTGTTGAGCTTGACTCTAGTCCGACTTTGTGAAATGACTTAAAGGGTGTATGATATGTGGGAGTCGAAAGGCGAAAGTGAAATACCAACCACTTTGAAAGTTATTTTACTTATTCTGTGTGTTAGGAAATCAATTAGTTTACACAGCGGAATTAAAAAAAATTGATTTCCAGATCCAGGATCGACTTCGTTTAAACAATAAACATAAAAGTAGTAGACGGTGAATATGCCTCGGATGATTTAAAAGATCAAAGCTTTGACAGTATATGGAGAGAAGTAGTGTGCGCGAGCCGTCCACGTGTCCGGCCTCTATCATTATCCACACGAGCACCCCGCCGGAATCCCTCATTGGATTGCTACTAGAAAATCCCGGTCGCTAGACCGACATTTTCTCTCTCTCAAACTCTCAAAAATACTCTCAAGTATTTTCTAGTAAAATATCTCTCTTGCAATTGATGTGTAGAAGGCTTGGCACCCCTCACCTTATATAGATGAAGTGGTGCCCCATAGCCCCTAAATTGCCTTGGAGAAGAGTCTTGAGTGTAGTAGGGAGAAAGAAAACATTTTACAAGTAAAATAAGGAAAATAGATATTCTATATTTATCTTATTTAAGTTAATATATTATATGAAATAATCCATTAATTAAATTACACAATCCAAGCATATCATATATATACATATGCTCATATACATATATAAAATATGTATTTAATTTAATCAACATAATTAATATCTTGTATTATATTTATTCATAATAAATAAATACCATTATATTAATTTAACACTATAACACTTTATAGTTGAGATAAAAAGTTCCATATTTGGTTATCACTATAACCGCATTTTAATCCGGCTAGATGTTCTTACGTGTGTGACCCGATAGGCTTCCAAACATGTTGGCCGTAGGCATAGAGTGCATTCACCAAAATACCCTTCACACCTAACGATTATGAATAGAGTATAGCAACACGTCATGACCCCCAACCATCGGAAGAGTCAAAAGTGATTACTACTATCTTTCATGTGAAACAGTTACGTGTAAATAGAATCCTATCGCTGTTATGATATCCATACGATCGTATCTCGAGTGTCAATACATTAACTGTTGGGAAATCACTAGTTTAACACAGCGGAATTTAAAATTTGATTTCCTTTTCTAGATCGTTCTTCGTTTAATGCAATAAACACGTTAAGTAGTTTGACGGTTATACCTTGATGATCTATAAGATCGTCGCTTTGACCGTCAACGGAGAGTAGTACAGTGCGCAAGCCGTCCACGTGTCCGGCCTCTATCGCTAATCCACAAGAACTCCTCGCCGGAATCCTCCTTGGATTGCTATTGGAAAACTCCGGTTGCTAGACCGTCCTTTTTCCCTCTCTCCAACTCACTATAGGATGCTCTCTATTTTACACAAGAACTATAAGCTCTTGCAATTGTGATGTACAAAAGAGCTTGACACCCACCTCTTATTTATAGTGAGAGGGGCGCCCCATATGGAGTGGAGGAGAAGAATATATTTTCCCAATAAAATAAGGAAAATCAATTAGATTGATTTATCTCTTTAATTATAATTAATTTTACCAATATCTTATATTGAATATAATTATCTTATTATCATAAATCTATTTTTTTCAAAATCAATTAATATCTTATATTAATATTATGGTAATCTTATTAATTAAAGTGTACAATCCAAGTATACCTATATACCCTAGATGTGGTGCCCCAAATGTCAATTAATTGGCTTCCAGAATATTCTTTAATTAATATAATTTGTATATAATTAATATCTTGTATTTTATTTATTCATAATAAATAAATACCACCATATTAATTTACCACTATAACATTTATAGTCTAGAGATAAACTTTCCTTATTTGGTTATCAACTATAACCGCATTTTAATCCGACTCGATGTTCATATATGTGTGACCCGATAGGCTTCCGAATATGTTGGTCGTAGACACAAAGTGCAATATACGAATATGCCCTTCATGCCTAACGATCACGGGACAGTGTCTAGCAACACACCGTGACCCCCAATCATCGGAAGAGTCAAAAGAAATGACTACTACCTTTCATGTGAAGCAGTTACCGTGTAACTTACAATCCTATCGCTGTAATAATATTCTACGATCGTATCTTGAGTGTCAATACATTAACGATCGTATCTTATAATCTGGATATCACGCTCTCTCGGGATAACACATTTACTCCCACTTTGCAAAGATTCTCGAGAGCTAGACATTCCTTATAAGAAGGCCATTTCGGATATTCAATCCCAACCATAGGATACGTGATTCCCGGACGACCAATCATGTATACTCCGTATTCTTCAATATCACACCCAATCACTACCGCATGATCGCCCCGTGGCTAGGGGAAATCTCAATAGTGTCAAAGCATGACAATCCACACCGTGATGCCATGAAGACTCCGGTCAAAAAGATAATTACACAACCGCCACATAGTGTGACACTTAATGTAAGTGGGTCAGTCTAACGTGCGCATTCTCTAATACACGTCCACGTACAGTCCAAGTGTCTCTACACTTCGATAGACGGGATCTATCCCTACCTTCTATAAGATAGAAGACATCCAATACGTGCTAGCCTGATTATACTATCAATGTCCCATTTGACAGTACATAGGACAAGTGACATTTAAGTACCAAACTTGTTATAGTGATTAGAGATCTCATCAACCATAATCACTATCATGGTTTCTCTATCGCAGTTTGACACTAGGGACGTTACTATATATGTATAACAAATAATATGAAGATAAACAATATATAATAACATAAGTGCTTTTATTAATCATAATAAAGTTATTATATGAACAAAATAGACTGTAAACGACCCGACCCGATCGGATCCGGTCCAACCCGATTGAGTTTAGGACACATTTCCAACATTAACGACCGTATCTTATAATCTGGATATCATACTCTCTTTGAGTAACTCAATCACTCCACTTTGCAAAGATTCACGAGGCTAGACATTCCTTATAAAAAGGCCCTTTTCGGATATTTACTCATACTATTAGGATACGCGATTTCCGGACGAGCAACATGTATCCTACGCATGTTTCAATATCATACCCGATCACTACCGCATGATCGCCCCGTGAATAGGGGAAACATCAATAGTGTCAAAGCATAACAATCCACACCGCAATGCCATGAAGACTCCAGTTTCAGGATAATTACACAACTGCCACATACTGTGACACTTAATGTAAGTGGGTCAGTCTAAAATATGCATTCTTTAATACACGTCCATATACAGTCCAAGTGTCTCTACATTTCGATAGACGAGATTTATCCATATCTTCAATAAGATATAAGGCATTCAATACGTGATGGTCTAACCGTACTATTAATGTACTGTTTAATAGTACATACGACTAGAGACAATTAAGTATCAAACTTATTAAAGTGATTCGAATTCTCGTCAACCATAATCACTATCATGTTTCTCTTTCACAGTTTAATACTAAGGACGTAGCTGTATATACAACAACATAATTGGATTATTAAGATAAATAAAATATATAATAACAAAAGTTCTTTTATTACTTAGAATAAAGTTAATACATGAACTAAATAAACGTAAATGACCCGACTGGGTCGGATTCGGTCCATCCCGATTGGGTTTAGGACAATATTTCAACACTGTGAATCAGAAGCGGGGCTTTGCCCCTCTTTTTGGACCCAATTCTAAGGCTTTATAATCTCTTTTACTCACAATTCATTCACCCAATTTACTTTCTTTTTTCCGGAACCAATCTCTTATATTTTCTAACAAAATTCATCAATCCTTCCAAGTCCTTGAAGCATTTTTGAGAAAGGGTAAATAACAATATTTCTCTCATATTTTCCTTATACAATTTCTAGCCAAATTATTTGTTTCTAAGAATGATGCTAATAGAAGCCCTATCGCTTTTGTAGGAAAATTCGAATTGAGTAGTTTTTGTATTGGACCTATCAAATCCAGAATTTAGTTAAGGTAAAGAATTCAATTTCAATCGTAATTGATTTTGCATTTTTATGTTGTTTTGTCAGTTTTTAAAGTGATGGTAGAATTATATCTGCAATTTTGTTTTCACCTGGCCAATTTTATTTTAAATTAAGATGATGAAGATTTAGTAATACAGGAATTTAACATATTATTTCATATGAATCATGTGTAAAAAAAAAATTGAATTACAGAAACTTTTATAATTTGAGAAGTTTTATGCTCTAGCTTTTATTTTATTTATTTATTTATTCCATTTTGCTTTTATATAATAATAATGAGTTGTAAATTTCAGAAGAAAATTCCTTGATTTCGGAAACCATCAAGGCTTTGGTGTCAAAAGATATATATATCCATACCTTCAATAAGATCTATCCATACATTCAATAAGATAGAAGATATATAATACGTGCTAGTCTAATCGTATTATTAATGTCCTATTTAAGAGCACATACGACTAGAGACATTTAAGTATCAAACCTTTTAAAGTGAGTCGAGATCTCATCAACCATAATCACTATCATGATTTCTCTTTCACAGTTTGACACTAGGGACATCATCATATAACAATATCGTAATTGGTCCGTCAAACGAACAAATATATAATAACAGAAAGCCATATATTATATGTATAAACATAAAGAAATAGTACAAATGATCCGACCCGATCGGATCCGGTCCAACCCGATTGGGTTTATGACACTATTTCAACAACACGACTTGGAGAAGAGTTAGGGTATCAGATTTTTAGGGAGACGGCTGCAAATGAGGAGTGTTGGTCGGGTTTCATTAGGTTTAGGGAATAAATAGGTCGGGTCATAGGGTAAGAAACGAGTCAATGGCTAAACCTGACGGGTTTATGGATAGATAAAGATAGAAGGCCGGATTAAACAGATCTGATGGGCCTAGAATTTGTAAAAGCGGACTGGACTAGAAACAAAAAAAAGACAAGTCCAACAGCCAATTATTTATATAATTAATTATAAATAATTAATTCACCAATAAAAAGGACAATTAATTAAATAAATAAATTTAATTCTTGCAAAATAAATAAACACAAAAATTGCCGTATGGTGTAAAATTTTAATTGAATGGCCATTAGTCACAAATAAATTATAATACATACATATATGATATGATTAAGAAAATTAATCAAACATAGATATAGCAACTAGGGAATGGTAAGTCCAACCCTTTTTTTTAGGATGTTACGACATTTTATGGGTTGTTACTACTTGTGTACGTTAAGCCATTTATGTGTTTTTTTGGTATCAAAATCAAATTTTAATACTTTTGGACACTATTCATTTAGGTATCAAATATCCATCTCCAATGGGGGTTCAAAATCATAGTATCAAATTTTTTATTTTGTTTTTATTCAATATTTTGATGATTTGATAATAATATACAATATTATTATTGTACTACTTAATAATTTTTTTGTGTAATTGTAATTATTTTGAAAAATTATATACAATGCCTATTGTGTATAAATCCATATTAAAATAACCGAAAATGAATATTAATTTACAAAAAGTTCTAGCTAATAACTTTTTGTATTTAATAATATTTCTTAAAAAATTATATACGACGTAGTATATTGATATAAAATAAAAAATACTCAAATCTGACACGTGGCATTCTTTGATTTGGAATGTAGATTACGTAGATTATTTTTTAGATTTTTAGATAAGATTTCAAGCTGACACGTGGCGTACTATGATTGGCTAGATATATTACAAAGATGATATTTTCGACAAGATACAATCTGCCGCGTGGCGTGTTATCTTATCAAAGTGCCATGTGGCGAGTTATCATTCGTTAAATAGATTACGGATAGAATTTTCATTTTTATTGCAATTATCTATATATAGGAAGTTACCCACATTAATTTTCTACACAACCATTTTTTATTTTCTTTTAGAAATTCGTTTCTATCTTCCACTATATTACAAAATATTTTTCTCCTTTGTTTATGCAATGAAAAGAAGACTACGAAAGTTGTTAGAGAGACAGGATCGTGAAGATGAAGAATGTCATGACGACGATGCTGATATGAGAGACATTTTCCGTGCAGAACAAGAAGCAGTTGCAGGGGGAGAGGATCATCCCGATGGGGTGGTTCTGTTCCTGGCCGCAACTACATACATCGGCATAGAGAGGATGCAAATGAATTATTGCGTCAGCAATATTTTGCAAATCCGTCTGTGTACACGCCAGATATGTTTCGTTCTCGATTTAGAATGCACATTCCTCTTTGTGAAAAGATCATGCGTGATGTTGCCAACCTTAAAAACTATTTCGTTCAAAAGGTTGATGCTCTCGGTCGACCTGGCTTCTCAACAATGCAAAAGGTGGCATGTGCTATAAGGCAACTAGCATACGGCACAGTTGCAGATCTTTTTGACCACACTTGGGTGATAGCCGAATCAACGAGCATTGAGATTTTGAAGATGTTTACTCGATCTATATTTGAGGTTTATGGACAAGAGTATATGCGTCGTCCGAACGCAAGTGACTTGCATAGGCTGTTGGCCAAAGCTGAACAAAGAGGGTTCCCTAGTATGTTAGGTAGCCTCGATTGTATGCACTGGCGGTGGAATGCGTGCCCAAAAGCATGGGAAGGACAATTTACTGGGCATAAAGGACGTGCGACAATCATTCTAGAGGCGGTGACATCATATGATACTTGGATCTGGCATGCATTCTTCGGACTTCTGGGATCTCTAAATGATATCAATGTCCTTGCTAAGTCTCTATTGTTTGATGATGTATGTATGGGTATAAATCATCAAGTTGATTATGAAGTCATTGGAAGACATTACGGTAATGGCTATTATTTAGTTGATGGTATATACCCTGAATAGTCCACTTTTGTCAAGACAATATCTCATCCCGACACGCCAATGGAACAATATTTCGCTAGGATGCAATATGCATTTCGAAAGGACATAGAAAGAGCATTTGGGATTTTACAAGCTCATGTAGTCGAAGATGAATGCGAGGAAGATGAAATGGAGCCGGTTGACCCAAATGGCTAAAGCTATTATAAAGAAGAATGTTTCGTGATATATTTTATATCAATATTCCCCATATATGGATGGGTGGGATAGAGAGGATCTCTTTTATATTATGATGGCTTGTGTAATATTGCATAACATGATAGTCGAAGATGAATGCGAGGAAGATGAAATGGAGCCGGTTTACCCAAATGATATTCTACACTTCCGTGATCCGTGTTAATATGTGTTTTAAAGCATGAATTTATGAGAGACTGCGATGGAAAAACAAATGTGCAATGCGATGGAATAAGTCGCATGAACGCGTGGGTTCATGGAAAGGTATAATGGGTTAAAATGCGAATATGAAAAGTAACATGCTAAGTAAATGATCTTATTCCTTATACATGATTCTGCAAGTTATAGTTCTTGTCGGTTCTCGTATGCTATAAGCTCGGTCTTCGTGTTAATTAGTAGCTAATGTCGGTTTCCATAGCTACATATCGTTATGATGAATCTTGTGAGCTTTGAGACTTATGTGCTTCCTTGTTATTTTTATAACTCATTTGGGTAGTAATGCTTGTCGGTTTTCCGTTGCTACGATGGAAACCTTATGAGTTATATCTCGTTTAGTATAGCTAACTGTTGGTTTTCCATAATGCTATCACCTTTGACGAGTCTTGTCATTATCGGTAGACGTTTATTATATACATGTCATGTTGCAAAATGAGTGGGCTAGTTTTCTTTCTTTTATTTTCTTTTATTTTTGCATATCATTTAGATGCATATCATTTAGTTGCATGTCATCTAGTTGCAACTACCTCGTTTTTATTTTTTAGTCAACTTTGTAGAGTTGTCGGGGGTCAACTTGCTCGGCCTGAGCCTGTCGAATTTATTTTTTCATTTATTTTATTTTTAGGATTGCATATCATGTAGATTGCATTGTAGTATATTTTCATATAGTTGCACCTAGCCTACGACTTTGTAGTATTTCATGTATAGTATTTAATCTTTAGTTGAGCTTAAATTTGAAATATCTCTATATCTCCTTTTTTGTGCTTTATATGTGTAATCTTTTCTTTTTCCCCGAAGACTCTTTTTGCACTAATCAAGTCTGCAGGATACTTTCTAAGCTATTGTGCACTTTAAAGATGTATTCGGTTGTCTGTGATGCTCTACGATCTCATCGAGCTATGCAAGCAATCCTGGTTCTTGTTGGTTCCTCGAATTACTGAATTGCCGCATCCAATCGGCTAAGTTCTCTAATTTATTATTTACGCACAACTTGAGGACAAGTTGCAATCTAAGTGTGGGGGAGAGGATGGTTTATATGTATCTATGAGTCGTTTGCTCATATTTTTAGTATTTTATGAAAAGTGCTTAATTTTCAAATTTTTTGTTATATCCCGAGTAGACAAAGGCATATCTTTGCTTGAGTTTATATCATTTTTGCTATATTCGTATATTTAGTAATTTTAGTTGTTTCACCCGACACTCTTTTTCACGTGCCATAGTAAATGATGAGCTAAATGTTGAAAGCCTACCCCATTTTAGTTGGAGATTTTTGATGATTATAGCATGTTTCTCGCTTATGTACAATTCTTGAAAAGTTTAGTAGTTTGTATTCTAGGATTAAAGTATGACATCTTGTGAATATCGTAAGTTTGAATGTGATAAGTGAAACGTGATTAAGTCTTTGCAATAGTAATAAATTGAATAATCTCTAAGTAAACATAATTGTAATTGTGTGTGTCGGAAGGTTGGTTTATGATTTGGGTGAGGTAGGGTGTACCACGTATGTCCTATTCCACTATGAAGTCGCCTTATGATTGGAGTAAGGTAGGGGATTATCTTGAAATGTCCTATTCTCGCTATGAGGGCAAAAGCTTATTCGATGTGTGTTAGAAAAGTGTGAAAAAAGTGAAAATATTGAAATATATTATTATGAATAAGTAAGGACTTAGTTATTAACGAAGGATATGTTGTAGGGATTATCCTCTCGAGTTTGTCGAAAAGATATTCTCTACTATTTCTTTTTGGGATATGTATGTTTTGTATAGTGCTCGTTATAATTTTTGAATATTTCTAACTTAGATGGGAAACCGGGCTAGTTTTGGTTTGAATAACTTTCAAATTGTGGAACCTAGTGCAACATTTATGGAACAAGAAGATAAGGATATATTTTATATCAATATTCCCCATATATGGATGTTTTTCGTAGAATTCGAGCTTATAATCGATTAATTGAGCAAATGACGTTTTGAATAGTTAAAAGAATAAAACGTGGAAGTGTGATTTTCAATAAATGTTGGAATGCGGGAGGAAGAATAACGTGGAAGTGTGTTTTCAATAAATGTTGGAATTCTCATCTTATGTAATGTAATATTTATTGTGGTTGTATTTGTCTTTTTCTTGCCGTTATTGCAATGTGCTTTTTTTTTCCGGTTAACGATTATTTGGCGATTAAAATTTATATCATATCATTAACCACATTATCCATACAAATATCGTTTAAATATATTTTATAATTGAATTCCATATCAATCAAATGAAAACGATACATTTAAAATGTTAAAATCAACCACGTAATTGATAACGCATACAATTGAACTTAAAAATGCAAACACAACTAAATTTAAAATAAAACGATACATTTAAAATGTTAAAATACATCTACATAATTGAAATTCAAAGAACACGTACAATTGAATTGAAAAATGCAAGCACAACTAAATTTAAAATGAAACACAACTGAAATTGTAATCAAACGCACTATCTAATAATGTTCTTGCGAATCACCAAACCACTGAGTCTCAGAAGGCGTAGGAAAGAGATTCCTAGCCGTGTTTGCATTAATGGGAGTTGACGGTGTTGGACATGCGTCGGTTATTTCACGATCCATTATAACCTTCTGTTTCGTTTCCCAATATCGTATTTTGTTTGGGGTGAATATGTTTGGATCCACTTGCATCGTCATTCGATCTTCGGCTGCTTGCTCAAAAGCTTTTAAGTCTTCCCATTGTTTAGCCCTGTCAATAGCTTTTTGATTATCTCTCGCTTTTGCGTGGGCCAAAAAGTCTTCTAATTGTTTTGAATTCCCCGTCAATTGGTCCTTCTCCTTCGTTGCTTTTTTTGCCCTATGTGTTCCTCCAGGCCTGGTCGATGATCTAATACCGCCTCCAGATCCAGGCGTGTCATCGTCATCAAGATTCACTGGACTTTCATGTGACGGGGGATTTTGATATTTTGGCAGCCCAACAATGATGTAGCTTAAAAGGTTTTTTAGTAACGTCTTGGTAATTGGATTCAGCTAAAAGAATCTGAAATGAATAATGGGACAAATGTAATGTTAATGTCTAAAACCTAAATAACACTCAAAAACAACATAATTAACGGTAGATATTTTACGTTAATAGCTATAATAATTACCTCATCTGTGTAGTTTTGACCACTTTTTTGGATTTTTCTAGCCTTCACAATTGCAGCGCTATACAACATGCACTCTTTATTGATTTTTTTCCAACGTGCAATGCAACTTTTTTGATCTCTCGAAATTCCTTCAGGCGGCCGATTGACTTCGAAATGTTTTTGTATTTTTTCCCACATTGTTGATTCTCTTTGGTTTAGCCCGATTTCAGGATCGCCTCCGAATATTAATCTAGCTCGACAAAGAGCCTCATCTTCTTCTACTTTCCAACCATCGGATCTTTGTTTCGGTGCCATTTATCGAAATAATAATAATAATAACAATTTAGAGGATGTGAAGAAACTTGTGACAAATAAACTGAAAAATATATTAATGAAGAAGGGATGTGATGAAGAAGAATATGTGTATATATTGGGTGTGATATGTGGTATTTATAAATAAAGATGTGTAGATAATTTGATTTTATTAAGTTGTAGCCATTGAGAATATATCCGTTGGGTTAATTTCAGCATTTGCAAATGGGAATACGTTTGAAAAAGTAAGAAAAAGTAGAGGGACAACATCACATGGGTGTTGCAGAGAGAACCAATTTTTTTGCGTTGCTCTCTCACTTGCACGCGTGATATGTTGGGGGAGTATTAGCCATGGGATAAAAAATGGTACTTCTTATGGTTCCACACCTAATTTTGATACCTATCAATTCTTTTCATTGGAGATGCTAATACCTTCCTACAGGGGTCAAAATTTGGTTTTGACCCTACCATTGGACTTACCCTTATACACAACAAAACTTTGTTTAGTAGCACATAATAACCGTAACACAACAACGTTATTATTCCAAAAGCACCATAATCCACCACTAAAACCGTCGGTCTCCACTGCCACAAGCTTACCGAAGTGAAAACGATTTAGGATTCGATCCACTTTAACACATATTACAAAACATCTGGTTGAAAGCTAGTTACCAAATCTTTCAAATACCTGGAAAAATTAGAGAACCCCGCATCTCTGTAGTTCCACGGAATGATCTTCATCTATCAATTTGAATATGTTCACTTCTACAATGCCTAGAGACAACCACTCCATATAAGGATCATACATTCTCATTTCATCATTTTCCTCGTACGATTTGTCTTGTGGGTTCTCCACAAGATAAATTTCCTCCGTGTCACCAATCATACTTGTCACGACCCGATTTTCATTTTTACCGAATTTTGAAAATATAAAAATAAAAGGAAAAAACATGAAGAAGAATGGGAAGAAACGACAAAGCGCTTAATTCCCATAATTGCAATTTATTTCCTTCACCATAATTTATCAGTTTGTCATTTAGGGAGTTTAATTCTAAGGCTTTATAATCTCTTTTACTCACAATTCATTCACCCAATTTACTTCTTTTTTCCGGAACCAATCTCTTATATTTTCTAACAAAATTCATCAATCCTTCTGAGTCCTTGAAGCATTTTTGAGAAAGGGTAAATAACAATATTTCTCTCATATTTTCCTTATACAATTTCTAGCCAAATTATAAGTTTCTAAGAATGATGCTAATAGAAGCCCTATCGCCTTTGTAGGAAAATTCGAATTGAGTAGTGATGATGATCGGTTCAGGTCAAAGCCATGCGTCATACATTTATTGGTTAATCACAGATTGAGTAGGGGAAGCATCCCGACCAGAGAGAGGAAGTCCGACCAGGGGCAACTATAGGCCCTGAGGGCGAGCAACCTCCCTAATACTGACCACCGCAGGACGGTCGGCCCGTAAAGAACGCGCAGAGCGCGACCAAGCTAATTCACCGAACAGGCCCGAGCGGTCACGGTTTATGCGTACACGCCTATCAAGTCAGGATAAACGTGGGAAGTGAACCTAGCCTTGATTAAGGGTATGATTCATAACTCGATACTAGAGAATCATTATCTCCTAATAATTAGGAGTTCAAATCGGGTCTAATCTTAACCGAATCATTGGAGGATACGGCAAGATTAGGGTTTTGACTCCCTATATAAACCACTTCAAGAACTACGGCCGACTTGATTCCAGTTAAGCAATTGGATACGTAGGCAGCTCAAGAGCAACTTGAGTTCAGTCAAAACACCATAGAAAACACTATCTCTTCTCTCGCTGTCGGCCGGTGACCGGAAAACTATCATTAGAGTAATTGCACCCGTAAATTACTTATTGGTGAAATCCGACTTCATCAAGTAGTGTTTGTATTGGAGCTATCAAATCCAGAATTTTGTTAAGGTAAAGAATTCAATTTCAATTGTAATTGATTTTGCATTTTTATGTTGTTTTGTCATTTTTTTTAAAGTGATGGTAGAATTATATCTGAAATTTTGTTTTCACTGGGCCAATTTTATTTTAAATTAAGATGATCAAGATTTAGTAATACAGGAATTTAACATATTATTTCATATGAATCATTTGTAAAATAAAATAAAAAATTGAATTACAGAAACTTTTATAATTTGAGAAGCTTTATGCTCTAGCTTTTATTTAATGTTATTTTATTTATTTATTTTTTCCTTTTTGCTTTTATATAATAATAATGAGTTGTAAATGTCAGAAGAAAATTCCTTGATTTCGGAAACCATCAAGGCTTTGGTTTCAAAAGATATACTCCGTGTGTATATATATATATATGTATATATATATATATATATATATATATATATATATATATAAAGTTGATTATATATATATATATATATATATATATATATATAAAGTTGTTATATTTATATATTTCAATATTTTTTTTGTCGTGTCGTATTTCTATATATAACAACGACTCAAGTTTTTTTCATTACATACAAGGTGTCAAGTGGTCATTAAACCGGAAAGTTTCAGATTCATATGTAAGTATATACATCTATATTTATATACAGTAATATAAACAAATAGATAGAAACTAAATATAGAAATAGAATACTATGTTAGTTAGGAAAATGGTACGGTCCTAGTCATTAGAATCAGTTTTATAGCAGTGAATCCTCAATGGTCCCCGGCACTAACTTCTACTCACGGGTAGTAGATGCGAGATTATTGCCAGAGCCGGTTAGTCCCCGTCCATGGGCAAAAATAATGGACATCTGGTCTGCGCTAGTTCAGTTATTATACGTTTAGTCTTAGTGACCATATCATTAATTAGATTAGCATACGAGCCATCACTAATCCAATAGTAAATTCATTTTTCAGTCAATTACTATGGTACTCTTATTTCAAGAAATTTTTATTCAATAATTAGTTTCTTTTTAATTTTATTATTACTAGAATAAATAAAATAAGGAACTCCGGACAGCCTCCAAGTGGCGTCCCTAGTTTCCTTCTGATATTTTATTCTTTACGGGGCTTTCGAGTTCAATCTTTATTTTATGTTTAATTTCTTTCAGATGATCAAGTTAGTTCCAATCAAAGGAACAGTAGTCCTGTCACATTATTTTAGTTGATTTCATGTCTGAATCCGGAGAGGTGTGCACATATATGTTCTTCCAAGATGGAAAAGTCATATTTGAGTTCAAAGCGGGGAAGCTTGTGGATATAGAATTTGACGATGAATAATTATTTAGGATTTTAGAATTATTTTATTCGTGTTTGTGTAATGAATCGGGTTGACTCCGTAGATCGACTAGTTTATTTCGTTTTGCAATACATTTTAACTTTCGCAATTATTTTATTTCCTTCACTCGTAGTTTACAACTACGAGGTTTCGTGTTATGGATTTTTCTTTCGTAACATGGCCGAATGGTCATTTCCTAAGAAAATTTGCGCTTTTTGGGAGTGGGTCGTTACAATACTAGCCACAGTGTTTTGGTGCACAACTTCAATCTCCTTCGGCTCGGTAAACTTCGGATCAGGCTGCCCATTGGTCATCTCTCCCTGAAGACCTGCAACTGTAGCACTCTTGGAAATATTAGGTAAGTGTGACGCCCCAACCAATGACTCCCTTCTCAATAATTGGACCGGTGCAATAGATGGCTGTATGCACACACGGTTCGAATTGACTTGGAACCCACCTCTACTCTATCACAAAACTGCTTGATCGACCTCCCCCATGATCCTTGCAAGCAATTGTTGTTGTAAAAGCTCTTGTAACTTTTCTCTTAATAATATGTTCTCTTCCCGTATAAATTTAAAATAATTGATATTACAAGGAGATAGTAAAATAAAAGGGAAAATTGGTCCCCCTATTTTTCTTCATTTTCTCAAAACTGGCCCCTATATTTCATAATGACATTTTAGTCCCTTAACTATATGTTTTTGTTACCCTTTTAGGACACTTAACAGAATGAGCCCACGTTGAATCTGTTAAGTGTACAAAGAGTGTAACAAAAATATATAATTCGGGGACCAAAAATGTCATTATGAAAAAAATATGAGAGATAGTTTTGAAAGAATAAGAAAGTATAAGGGACCAAAAACGTCATATTTTAATTATTTTTCAACCAATAGTCATGTGACACGTGACAAATGACACATGTAGTATGATTTAATGTAAAAACGTTATGTTTTCTAAAAATATAACAAAAGAAAAAGTTAGGTGACAAAATTTATTGATATAAACGATAGATGTTAATTTTGAGATAATGAAGAAAAATGGAGGACTAAAAGTAATTATTTGTAAAATAAAATGTAAGTATATTTTTCAATTGGTTACTTCTTTATGGCCGCTCTTATCTTCCTCTAAATCAGAATATTTCTAGAAATCACTGAAAAGACGTAAGATAAATGAGATTTTGACACTTTTGGCTCCTCATGTTTTAGCTCTGTTCAAAGTAACCCTTATGTTTATAAATGACACTTTTGGTCCCCTAAGTTTGTATTTTGTTTCAATTTTTAGGACAATTACCTAATTAACCATCTAAGTTAACGTTGACTAAACGTTTGATCCAACCTTGAAGCCACATATGCTTTCGTATCCTATCTAAACGATTAAACAACGACATTAAGAAAAATTAAATACATTCTAGAGATTTTTTTGTTATGCAGCTGTGTCAATTTGAGGGATAGAAATTAGGGATTTGAATGAGGAATGAGGGGAATGTCGATGTTTAATCGTTTAAATGAAATATGAAAGCATACATGGCTGACAGGTTGTATCATCGAACGTTTAGTCGGCGTTAACTTAGACCGCTAATTAGGTAATTGTCCTAAAATTAAAACAAAATACAAACATAAGGGACCAAAAATGTTATTCAAAAACATAAACTGTTATTAAATTGAAACAAAATATAAACTTAAGAAAAAAAAATTATTTAGAAACATAAGAGTTATTTAAAAGAAAGAGCTAAAAATAGGGATCAAAAGGGTCAAAGTCCCTAAGATAAATACATATTCTTTATGGGGGAATGGCTTAAAAGACCCATGTTCAACTTCCCATTATGCCCTGCCATTTTCACTCCTATTTCCAACACTTTAACCCCCAAAATCGAGAAGCTCCCAAATCGAATCCCCAAAATCGATTAGCCCCAAAATCCCCAAAATCGTTCATCTTCTTCACAGCGGTAAAAACAGTTCATCGTTTTCACGAGTTCAACCGAAAACAAACTCAAACTTGTTTTTAACCAATCTGATTGAAGATCCACTGAAGGCTACAGGCTTTCTTTTTGCAACTGTTTTCCGACGGTCAGTGGTAGAATTGGTTGATTTCAGGCTGCAAATCGTGTCGATTCAGTTCAAATTCAGTTTGTGTGGTAAGTACTTAATCAGTAATTTATGGAATTAGAGTTATCGGATTTGTTTGCCTTAATCCATTGAAGTGTGTTTATGGTAATCCATCTAGTATGTGATCGGTAAAGCTTTTTATGTATTTTGTTTATTTTGTAGTAAATGGCGATGAAATACAACGTAACACATGCACAAAAGGCAAAAAGTTGTGAGATTGTTAGCAGGTGCATTGATGATAAAGCTAGGTATGTGTATGATAACCTAGACAATAAGCACAAGAAATTGTTTAAAGATAGTTGCTTTGGACATTTAATTGGGCTTCATAAAATGAGTTGTTATCAAATTCTTCATCAATTGATCATGAGGCAATTGAAGAACGATAAAAAGGATCAATCGTTTTGGTTTATGACCGGGGACAAGCCTTTGAGGTTTGGTGTGAAGGAATTTTTAGTTGTTACGGGATTGAGAGCTGGTTACCGTGGGATGTTTGAAGAAAAAGAAGGAAAACTTTGTCGGCTTGGACAAAAATACTTTAAGGGGAAGGGCAGTATAAACCGAAAGAATTTGTTGGCAACTTTTGATCGAGTTAACAATGGAAATCATAGAGATAAAGATGCATCCGACGATAAATACAAGTTGGGATTGGTGGTTGTTTTGATTTTTGTTTTGTTAGCTACAGAGGAGAATGTGGCGTTGAAGTGGTGGTGGTTTGAGTTGGTGGATGATCTGGATGCATTCAACCTGTATCCTTGGAGGAACCTATCCTATAGTTGCACGGTTAACTTGTTTAGGCAGAACTTAAGTGGGTTGTTCACAAAGCATGAGGATAAGATCCAGTATACATCTTATGGATTGTTGCATGCTGTGTTGGTATGTATTATGATTTTGTTTTGTTATTTTAATTTGGAAGGCATATAATGTTGTGAAAGCTTTTTGTAAATGTGATGTTTACGTTGGCATGGGCACTGGAATCCATTCCGTCTTTACGGAAATTAGGGAGGCTTGTTGATGAAAAGGCTCTCCCAAGAATGCTGAAGTGGGAAGTGACAAGGAGGGTGAGCGTTTCGAAAGTCGTTGCGCTTTTTGAAGATAAGGAGGTTTGAATGAATTTCTTGTTAGGTAGTCCTATCTTAAATTGTGTTGTGGTTGTTTGATGTTTGGATTTATGAATTCAATGTAGGTACAAGTGTTTGCAACGATTGTGGCAAGCAATGAAGAAAAAGAAAAACCGTACTACAGTGAACTTAGTGATGATTCTGAGATCCCAATGTACGATAATCCTATTGAAGACGAGAATGTGGAACAACCATCGTCTGCCACTCCACCCCCCAAAGCATCAACTGCCTTAGATTATGAGAAGGTGAAAGATGAGGTTGTAAAGGTTCTTGAAGAGGAAAATAAGAAGTTGTATTCTCAGTTGGAGGCTATTCAGAAGAATGTGGTTTTGTTGGAAGCTAATTCCAAAAAAAGTTGTATGTTGTTCAAAATGTAATACTGTAATGAATATTGACATGGTTGGAGTTGAGGAGGTTGGGGAGCAATCTCAAGGTAAAGAGAAGGATGAATCTGAAGGTAAGGAGAAGGAAGGTGAGAAGGTTGGGGAGCAATCTCAAGGTGAGGAGAAAGATGAATCTGAAGGTAAGGAGAAGGAAGGTGAGAAGGTTGGGGAGCAATCTAAAGGTTAGGAGAAGGAAGGTGATAAGGTTGAAGAACAATTTGAAGATCATGACCTGAAATTCCTGAAGGACATGAACCCGAAGATCATGTCCATGACATGGATGTCGGTGAGGAAGGTGATAAGGTTGAAGAGCAATTTGAAGATCATGAACGTGAAATTCCTGAAGGACATGAACCCAAAGATCATGTCCATGACATGGATGTTGGTGAGGAGAAGGAGCAACCCGTTACTGATAAGGTTGGGGAGAAGCAAAACCCTAAAGACAAAGGTATAACGTTAACACGAAACACTTGTAGTTGATATATTATGTTTAGTAATATAATGAGTAGAATATGTTGTTGATTTTGTTTGATGAATGAATGAAGAGTTAATTGATTAACATTTTGTTTCTTGAAATTATATATGTGTAGGAAAGGATATCATAGAAGACAACGTCGGGGTTGGCAATAAGAAAGTTGTTGATGATGTTGGAAATGTGGTGGAGGTTGTTGATGATGGTGTTGTGGGGGATGAAAAGGTTGCGGGGAAGAAAAGGTTGCAAAGGTTGCGGGGAAGAAAAAAAACGATACATGTCAGATGAAAAGGTTGCTGGGAAGAAAAAAGCACAGTGTGAGCCATATCTTTATAATCAGAACGTGAAGAGAAGGAAAGTTGATAATGTTTGTGCTTTTGATCCGTATGGAGAGTTGGACCCTGTGTTGATGCAAGATCTTCAAATTTTTTTAGATAAGTGTGATGACAGGTATCGTTTTGGCTCATTAAACGTAAATACTTCAACTCCTTTATTGAATTGTCTTATTTAATTATTTTAACCGTTGTGTAAACATAGCAAAGTTATGAGGGTGGTTGATGAGGATGTCGAAGCCAAACAACTGAAATCAATTGTGGCAGGGGGATGGTTGGGAACCCCGGTAAGCCCCTGATGTGATGAACTAGTGCAATAGATGGCGAATCAAATGAATAAATTATGATGTTGTTAATTAATAATTTGTAATATGTATTGTTGTAGATTATAAACGCTGCATTTGCTGGAGTTCGTCGCCGCCAAACAGCGCACCAGGGGTTGTATGAACAAGATGCTCGCATTCTTCATACATACTTTTTGTGTGAGTTAAAAGAGATGCATAGTAAGAGGGACAATGATACCACAGTGGAGAACTTAGTATTTGGGAAAAAGCTTATTAATTATGTGAATGGCGTAGTTCCAACAGACGGCAAACCATGGGAGGGTTGTAAATGTTTGTATATTCCGGTTAACGAGAACAACCATTGGTTTCTTGTGAAAGTTGATCTTGGTATGAGAAAGATCTATGTGTATGACAGTTTGGGGAATCATGTTAAAAGAGCACAACTTATTAAATGGATTGTGCCATTGCAACTTCTTATCCCTCATTTGATGAGGAAGCATGTGGTTGGTTTCGAGAAATATGGCTTGAGGAAGCTTGAGGTGGAGAAAGTGGAATGTCCTCTTCAAAAAAATGGGTATGTAAATTACTATTTATGCAAGTAGTAATTTGGAGTATTAGTAGATTTTTAAGATGATTTACGTGGTGTTTAACTTATATGTTAATAGTGTAGGTCTGATTGTGGCATTTTCACCATTAAATTATTGGAGTTTTTGCTCGGAAGACTGGATATTAAAACGATTCAAAATGATCATATGCCAATGTGGAGAAAAAACTTAGCTGTCGAGTTGATTTGCATGCCATTTTGAGCCATAGAAGTTGTGTATGATGATGTACAAACAATTTATGAGGGTTTTTTTAATGGGAAACAGTTAGTATGGGAAACAGTTAGCATAATGGTATATTTTTGTAATAAGAAGACTGTTATGGGAAGTATTAAGTTATGTATGCAAGAAGTTTATATTTTTGCATTAATGCTGCATATTTATAGTAAAGAAATAACCTAAACCCTAATCTTGAAATAAATATAAAATAAGAGATAATCCTCATTTGAATTCAAACATAATAAACTATCTTATCACCATATAAAAGATTAGATGACTTTCAAACTCTTAACCACCAATATACTCGAATTTAATCATGATCAAATAATACCTTATTCTCCAAAACAAACTTGAACTTGTTTACTTAAATAATTAGACAAACTTGAACTTGTTTACATACATCAAACTAAAACATTTTGTTTTCATGTTTGTAGGGAAGTGAAAACTTGATTTCTTTTATTATTTCTTTTAAATTAACTTGTTGGCTTGTAAAAACTTCCAACTTTAATCAACTTTCCTCGTTGTTTTCAATTTGTTAAGTAATTAGTCAACAAACACTCCAAAACAAACTTGAACTTCTTTACTTGTTTACATACATCAAACTTATACATCATGTTAAACAGTACAATAAATTATTAATAGAGTTTTAATATTATATAAAAGACTTTTAAATGAGATAATAATTAAAATAATTTTAAATTATTTATGATACAAATACTGCATGACATCATAATTGCAACACAAGTTTAAGCTTGTTACATACATCATTAATAAAAATCGATGATGTTTGTGGATTTTTTTTAATAGAGTTTTAATATTATATAAAAGGCTTTTAAATGAGATAATAATTAAAATAAATACAAATTAGATAATAATTAAATGAGGTAATAATTAAAATAAATACAAATTAGATAATAATTAAATGAGACAATAATTAAAATAAATACAAAGACTTTTAAAGGAGGAGATAATTAAATTAAAAAACTAACAGTTGGTGGTTATATGTCATTATAAAGAGGCTGTGAAGAGGTTTTTAAAGAGTTGTGTTTAATGAAGCGGCATGTGAAGAGGTTTTTTTAAGAATGAAATGGCATGTAAAGAACACCCTATTTAATCACCCTATTTTATGATCATGATTTTCAATTGAGAAGCACTGTTTTAGAAAGAAAGAAAAAAAACATGAAAATGAATCCAGAAATCCAACAATGTGATGTAAGCATTCAAGATTTGAAGAATGCGTTCGATGCTATGCAGACAGAAATGGTAGGTATGAAGAAGCGAATCGACTACCTGAATTTAGAGGTGAAGGAACAGGACATGGAGATATTACAACTAACTAATGATGTTCAAACAAGGGAGACTGAGATAGTGACGCTGAGATCGAGGTTCAAGTTCTACTTGGATAAGATCAATGAACTTGTCAAACTGGTGAACAAAGTGTACAGTGCAACTGTACATGATCTTCATGTTGCTGAGATCCCTGACTGGATGGGTTGATTAATTAATTATGACATTACATGTTTAATGTTTTAATATGTTTAATTATGACATTACCTGTTTTATGTTTTAATATGTTTAATTTGAAGTATTTAAATTTACGTTTTAATAACTTTAATTTTGACATTATGAATTTTGTATCTCTCAAAGGTTTAAGTATGGAGGTTTTTGTTTCAGTTCTATCTTTTCCTCTAGTGTTTGTTTTTACCATTTTATTTAATTTTTTTCTCACCTTTTATGTTTTCATTTCTATTATTGTTCAGATAAATAAATTTATCATTGATAAAAAGAATATTAAAAAAAATATTCAGGGGTGAAACCCTAGTTTCAAAGGATTATTATACAACATTCATGAAAGGATAAAGAATGTAGCACAAGTTTAAGCTTGTTACAAACATCATTAATAATATTCGAAACAGATCGAATTTTAATATATAAGACTTTTTCCATTACAAAAGAGATGAACATAAAAAGAAAAATAAACATAAACATAAGAAATATATGTTTTCAAAAAAAAACATGGACATAAAATAAAAATAAAAGTTTAGCAACAAGAAATGTTGAGAAATTATGGATATCAAGTTTTTATGCACAAAAAATTTTCTTTGAAATTGGGCAGGGGTTCTATCTTTTGCCCCGATGCCTTGTTGCAAATCTCGACCAGTTCATTAATCTTGCTCTCGTAGATCTCCATTTGTTCTTTTACATTAGCCAATTCCAAATCCCTTGATTCTATTTCCTAAAAAAGCTTCATATTTATCATTTCCATTTGATTCGAAAGATCAGAAGTTTGGTTTAACATGTCTTTTCTTTGTTCTTTTAGTTGATGCTTCAATTCCTTCAGTTGTTGGTTGAATTCGTTCCTCTCCATCTTTTTCTTCGAATTTGTTTCTGATTAAATTATAATCTTGGTCAATATGTGAATCAGCCTATCTATATATATACGGGGGAATAAAGGTGAATATGGCATTCCAATTCCCCATTAAATGATGTGTCGTTTTAGTTGAATGGATGCGGCGTTCCATTTTTTTAGGTACGCTTTTTGTTTTTAATTTTCTACAAACCCTAGTTTTTTTTGTTTTAACAATACAACCCTTGTTATCCAATCGTCGGGGTATATTTCAACTTAAATGATGTGTCGTACCAGTTGAATGGATGTGGCGTTCCGTTTTTTGGGGTAGCCTTTTTATTTTTAATTTTGTACAAACCCTATTTTTTTTTTAATTTTTTAAGAATACAAACCCTTGTTATCCAAACGTCGTGATATATCCACATTAAAGGGTTTTGAATCGTTTTTGAATCGGTTAAAAAAATTATAATAAAATTACATAAACCATCAATAAATACCACATTTTTCCCATTGTAAAATTACAATAAAATTATACAGAGAATACCAGCAAAGCAAAATCATGAAAGCAATTAGGAATGAGATTGACGCACTGAGATGGGAAAAGCCTTATGAGGTTGACTCATTAAGTAGAAAGTTTGATGAAGAGATTGAATTTAAAGATTGTGAGATTGCTTATTTGAAAGATAGCATTGAAGAATACAAGAAGAGGATCAATATTCTTGTGAACCTTTTCAAGATGATTCAAAGAGAAAGTGAATCCGTAAAGATTTTAGAGATACCGGAATATTGACGCATTCTTGTCAACGATTGTTTTTTGTTATTTGTTTTTTTGAAGTTTATGTTATTTGTTTTTGTTTTGTAAATGTTAAGTTATTTGTTTTTGTTATGAACGATGTTTTGTATGATCTTTGTTTTTATTTATAAATGAATATATTTTAATCTTGATCACCAGTTCAAGCTTGGTACATTATTAAGATTTTTGTATGATTCCCTGAATAAATATCTAGTATATCCCATGTTTTGTGTATGTTAAAAAAATACTACTGTGCAAAAAAATTAATAATACCTTTTTCATCTAGTATATCCCTTCTTTTGACATTTTGGATTTGACCCAAAATATAAGTCCGTTAATAGGGTTGTTTTATATATGTTAAGAAAAAATATAAATGAATATATATTACAATAAATAAAAACAATATTCTATGGTTGTATATTATTTCCTATGATGTCATAATTAAATAATATTTCCTCATAATTAAATAATATTATAACGTTCCATTTATTATTTGATAATATCCATATTATGAGTTCATATAATATTTACATATTAAAACAATAAGTCATGAAAAAAAAAGTGCAATGAATGGATCAGTCAAAAGCCGTGGGAAAAGATGAAATGAATTCTTTTTGTTTTGTTTTTTATGGAAATGCATGGGAATCCGTAAATGTCAGCTGATGGGGGACAGGGGGACAGGGGAATGTCGGATGTGTTGACCGTGCCCCTTTCAATAATCGAAGGCTTTGAAGGATTCAGATGATTTAATTGTGGGGGGACCGAATTTTTTTGCTTTATATTTTTAATATTTATAGACATTACTAGGGTGAAAAGAGGACACAACTGTTCAACGTAAACTCTCGAAAAAACTTCTATTAATAACATTTGGATATATCCACGATAAATGTATGATTTGATTTAACCCGAGATGACAAAGTGGAATAATATTTGGTAATCCGTAACGAACGAGTGTGATAGACACGAGATGACATTTGGTAATCCGGAACGAGTTTGATAAACACGATACACTTTCATTAACCCGAGATGACATATGGTAATCCGGAACGATTGTGATAAACACGATACCCTTTCATTAACTTGGGATCGAGGTTCTGGTAATCCGGAACGAGTGTGATAACCACGATACCCTTTCATTAACCCGGGATCGAGGTTCTGGTAATCCGGAACGAGTGTGATAAACACGATACCCTTTCATTAACCCGGGATCGAGGTTCTGGTAATCCGGAACGAGTGTGATAAACACGATACCCTTTCATTAACCTGTGATCGAGGTTCTGGTAATCCGGAACGAGTGTGATAAACACGATACCATTTCATTAACCCGAGATGACATCTGGTAATACGGAACGATTGTGATAAACACGATACCCTTTCATTAACCCGATATGACATCTGGTACAAAGAACGAGTGTGATAAACACGATACCCTTGCATTAACCCGAGATGACATCTGGTAATTGTTGGGAGGATTTTGCATCATAAAAACAAAAGAAAATTTATAAACCTATACTTAACATGCAAACTAACTCCTAACCGACCAAATACCGGGTAGTTGATAGCATAGTAGGGTAAGTACAGGGTCGATCCACAGGGAAAAGGGATATTAAATCTAATCTATTAATCCTACCAATTGCTACTCAAGAAAACAAATAAAAGAAAGACAAAACATAAAAACAGAAAATAATTCAAATAATCTAACCTAAGGAATAAAATAAACAAACTAACCTAAGAAAACATGGGATCAAACCAAGTGATTTCAATCCTAGTTCATCTCATGATTTTAATTCAAATTGTGGTTTCACCTTTACACGAGATACAAATCCCTAATTCCTTAGTGAATTTAATCTCAAGCTACGGATTCCTAATTCCTTAGTAAATCCAATTTATCAATCTCTCATCTTCCGAATGTTGAGACTGATTTTCATACAACACTCGGTGTAGATTCAGGTTAACTCTCGTATTTTAGAATTTAACAACCTAGATAATTAATCGATTAACTTGTCATCATTAACGATTAAAAATCCTATCTTTCTATGGTGATCTAACGTTACTCAACTTCCGTATGTTGTAACTATCAATCGTAAACGATCTCCCGATTCAATTCACACATAGCATCATAATCATAAAAAGATACAAAATAAATTAAAGATCATGAAAATAAACTAGAGATTGAATAAATTAAAAAGAGATTAAACTCACAAGGTTTGGTACATGGATGAACTCATGAATCAACGAACGGAAGAAAAACTACATCTAATCTAACCCGGATCACCCGAGCACAAGGCTCGGGTGACCGGCCTTGGAATGCCAAGTTGCCGCTGCTCTCTTGCAATTTGCGGCTGGAATAATGTGATGTATCAATTATTGGATATCCCCAAATAGGGTTGCATGCGGCTTATATATATATTATATATATATATATATATATATATATATATATATATATATATATATATATATGCAAAAGAGAGGCGGCTGAGGCAATATGGCGGTGGCGGCTGTAATTAAATCCTTTTCCAATTAGGATTTGGAGTATGTCGGCTACTCAATGCATGAATTTAGGAATGAAACTTCTAAAATTCATATCTTGAGTTGTAGACCTCCAAAAATTATGATCCGAATGTCATAATTAAGCTCTCGGAAAACTCTACAACTTTCATTAAGGACTCTTCTTCAGAAAACGCCTTTTTGATTAGCCCGTCGTATTACGAGTATATTACGACATTTTCCAAGTAGTTCAAAGAACAAGCATCCAAACTTGTAACGCTCATATCTCGGGCCTCATAAGTCGGAATGGAGTGATTCAAAATCCTGTAGAATCCTCTCTTCAAGCCCTACAAATCTTCTCTTGAGGTCGA
The DNA here is from genome assembly GCA_036785695.1 of Gentiana straminea. NCBI lineage: Eukaryota > Viridiplantae > Streptophyta > Magnoliopsida > Gentianales > Gentianaceae > Gentiana > Gentiana straminea. Next base: position 10,524,743 of record JAVUPR010000265.1, read on the forward strand.
GAGTCAAATCACTTTATATCATATCAAGAACTGCGTCGGAAGTTCGGCTGCTTGAGTGCTTCATTCCAAGCTTTATCTCCATATTTATCCTCTTCCAAGTCAAAAACATGTATCTACATTGCATCCAAACACCACAAAAACGTAACAATATCCAAAACCATATAAAACAATCAAATAATCGTATAAATTGATACGTTTTCATATTTAACTCTTTAAATCACCATTCACTCAATATTTCACTATAAACCTCGAATTCTATGAAAATCATACGTATATGGGGGAAATTGAGGTGAAATATATCCTTAAAAGCACTACAATTTGACCTTTAACAGTAATCCGGAACGAGTGTGATAACACGATACCCTTTCATTAACCCGAGATGACATCAGGTAATACGGAACGATTGTGATAAACACGATACCCTTTCATTAACCCGAGATGACATCTGGTACAAAGAACGAGTGTGATAAACACGATACCCTTGCATTAACCCGAGATGACATCTGGTAATCCGGAATGACTGTGATAAATACGATACCCTTTCATTAACCTGGGATCGAGGTTCTGGTAATCCGGAACGAGTGTGATAAACACGATACCCTTTCATTAACCCGGGATCGAGGTTCTGGTAATCCAGAACGAGTGTGATAAACACGATACCCTTTCATTAACCCGTGATCGAGGTTCTGGTAATCCGGAACGAGTGTGATAAACACGATACCCTTTCATTAACCTGTGATCGAGGTTCTGGTAATCCGGAACGAGTGTGATAAACACGATACCCTTTCATTAACCCTATCGAGGTTCTGGTAATCCAGAACGAGTGTGATAAACACGATACTCTTTCATTAACCCGAGATGACATCTGGTAATACGGAACGATTGTGATAAACACGATACCCTTTCATTAACCCGAGATGACATCTGGTACAAAGAACGAGTGTGATAAACATGATACCCTTGCATTAACCCGTGATCGAGGTTATGGTAATCCGGAACGAGTGTGATAAACACGATACCCTTTCATTAACCCGGGATCGAGGTTATGGTAATCCGGAACGAGTGTGATAAACACGATACCCTTTCATTAACCCGGGATCGAGGTTCTGGTAATCCGGAACGAGTGTGATAAACACGATACCCTTTCATTAACCCGGGATCGAGGTTCTGGTAATCCAGAACGAGTGTGATAAACACGATACCCTTTTATTAACCCGAGATGACATCTGGTACAAAGAACGAGTGTGATAAACACGATACCCTTTCATTAACCCGAGATGACATCTGGTACAAAGAACGAGTGTGATAAACACGATACCCTTTCATTAACCCGAGATGACATCTGGTAATCCGGAACGAGTGTGATAAACACGATACCCTTGCATTAACCCTTTTTGTTGTTAATTTTCTACATTGTTTATTGTAATTTTATTTTAATGGTTTATTGTAAGATATGTTTATTTAATTTGTTTGGTAATCATATGTTTTCTCATTTTAATGCAACAATAATAATGCGTGATGTATTCGTTAATATTATTATTATATATTTCATTGTTACTTTGTTGTAATAATTACTATTATTTATTTCACTATATATATACATATGCCTATGTATTGTTGTTATAAAAAAAATGTACGGTATTGTTAGTACTTACCACCCAAATTCATCCGTTTCCCTCCAGAAATTCCCCCAATTCATTACCCTAGATTTAGTTTCCCGCTACCTTTTCCCCAAAATTCGATTTTTCTTTCAAATTTCAAACGAATTGAAGAAGGGTGCTGACTAATTAGAGCATAGGAACTCCTCTCTCATCCTCCATTCATCCAATTTGCCGGTTATGTCCCCTTCCACAGCTCTCACCTTCTCCCCCTTCTCTCTCCCCAAGAACCCTAAATTACCTTATCCCCTCCATAATCAAGCGCTTAGACCAATGTTTTCACGAATTCGCAGGTATTTCAACCATTGTTATTTGTAGTATATATTAATTCTTAAAAAGTTATATTCTTATTTGATTAATTTATGTTTGGTTTGACGAATTTGCAGGTATGTCAATCCGATTACGGCATAAACAACCCCTGTATTTCAGAACCTCTTATTGCAATATACATTCATCCTGAAAAAGGTTTTGCGTTTGGTGTACGATTTTGCAGGTATTTGTTGTGAACAAAAACGTATTTCTATTCTTTCAATGTTGCTATTCTTTTCTTTGTGAACAAAAATGTGTTGTAAGGGGAAGATAAGTACTCATTTTCTTTAGCACAAAATTAACTAAAATTATAAGTTTTGAACTTTTTGGTGAACATACTACAATCTGATTCTTTGTTTGACTAAATTAACATACATCTGATTCATGTTATTTAAATACATCTGATGGTACTTAGTCTGCATGCAGTTAGAGCTTTTTGACTTTTTGTTTAAGTTAGTTTGCAAAATCCATCCCCTGTTTTTTTTTCCGTGAGCTTATGGGCTGCTATGTTAACAATGTGTGAGCAGATGATATAGGCCATTTTGTCTTCTGGTAATCTGCTGAGCAGATTGTTTGATATTGACTTTCTATTGAGCCTATGACTGATTTTCCAAATAATAAACATTTGAAACTAAATTTGCTTGTAGCTGAGTACATTCTGGTAGATTTGAAGTACTAATCTGAGTTTTTGAGCTACTTAGTTTTTTTTTTTTTTATGTAACTTTAAATTCTTTGTTAATTCTTTGGATAATTTGTTATATTCCTCCTGTTGGTGGACTTTCTTGCCTAGG